>CM029595.1:97075949-97714083 GCA_017311375.1 Mytilus coruscus
GAGATTGTCATGTTTAAAAATCGATTTGTATATCCAAACTCTAGACGTGTACGTGCTTTTTTCAAACAAATCAGCAGAAGTTCAGAAAATGACATATTCTCTCCACAGTAAGTCAAAAGTCGAACCCACCCTTGTTTCTCAGGTAAACGCAATACAAATATGAAACAGACTATAGCTTAAAAACTAGTTAATCAATAATTCATTTGTCACCAAAAATACGGTTTCACATCAAATATCAAGTAAAATTACTGTTTTTGACACTTTTTGAGCACTATGATAAAGAAATGTCGACGCTGTATAGATTGAAATAAACAATTAATTTCCCCATAGGCGACAATGATAGCCTTTTTCGAGATACAGACTTTAGAAAGTTGATTTTTTAAACGAAACCTTGCTAGAATTAAAGAAAAGTTATTAGGACAGTATTTTTGGTCCAAAAGTATAGGTTCGCTTGCTTTTCTTAGCGTAATTTGTACTTATCTCCCATGTCTATCAATTTTGCACTTAAAATACGTGTCTCATCCTAGCGTCTAAAAGACATCTCAGTTCCGTTAGGGCTAAGGAAAATAATTTATTTGGCCTTTGGTATAATGCAGAATGCACGAAGTCTCTAATAACAAAAATAACGGCGCACATATCAACCAATCAGGATTAGCTATACTCTTAATTCTGAATACCATGTTATGCTCATAAAATGGCTGTGCCCATAAAATCTAATGGTGTATTGTAACCTATACGGTATTTAATACTTTCTAGAATCATGCAATTCATAGTTGGTTAGATGCACAAATATATATGCCACACAAAATCATCTTCAAAACGTTCTGGCATTACTCTCTGAATTTTCACAATTTTTATCAGAGGTGACCCCAGTCAAAAATGTGAAAAAAATTTCTGATTTTTGAGTAAATGCGGTACTGCTAAAAGGGCCTGAAGATAATGTCCACTTTCTCCAATGATTCTTTATATGTCATCAAGTACTGATTATATTGATACCAAAACCGATCCAATATGTAACTACTACAGTGAATTTTAAACAACAGTTTTAAATGAAACCATTTTCGTATAAAAGTACATTTTGAAACAGACTATAGCATTTGAAAATATGAAAAATGTGTAAATATTTGTGTTTAAACATCGAAAACTATTCGTTAACTACAAAATGTCATGCCTATTATAATTTTTATAGTCTGCCATTCGAGTGAACATTTCCATGTTCGAGGGGATCATTTCTGTACATTTTCACTGAATTTGGTAATTTCGATAACAGCACTTGGATCGAGATTGTCATGTTTAAAAATCGATTTGTATATCCAAACTCTAGACGTATACGTGCTTTTTCAAACAAATCAGCAGAAGTTCAGAAAATGACATATTCTCTCCACAGTAAGTCAAAAGTCGAACCCACCCTTGTTTCTCAGGTAAAACGCAATACAAATATGAAACAGACTATAGCTTAAAACTAGTTAATCAATAATTCATTTGTCACCAAAAATACGGTTTCACATCAAATATCAAGTAAAATTACTGTTTTTGACACTTTTGAGCACTATGATAAAGAAATGTCGACGCTGTATAGATTGAAATAAACAATTAATTTCCCCATAGGCGACAATGATAGCCTTTTCGAGATACAGACTTTAGAAAGTTGATTTTTAAACGAAACCTTGCTAGAATTAAAGAAAAGTTATTAGGACAGTATTTTTGGTCCAAAAGTATAGGTTCGCGTTGCTTTTCTTAGCGTAATTTGTACTTATCTCCCATGTCTATCAATTTTGCACTTAAAAATACGTGTCTCATCCTAGCGTCTAAAAGACATCTCAGTTCCGTTAGGGCTAAGGAAAATAATTTATTTGGCCTTTGGTATAATGCAGAATGCACGAAGTCTCTAATAACAAAAATAACGGGCACATATCAACCAATCAGGATTAGCTATACTCTTAATTCTGAATACCATGTTATGCTCATAAAATGGCTGTGCCCATAAAATCTAATGGTGTATTGTAACCTATACGGTATTTAATACTTTCTAGAATCATGCAATTCATAGTTGGTTAGATGCACAAATATATATGCCACACAAAATCATCTTCAAACGTTCTGGCATTACTCTCTGAATTTTCACAATTTTTATCAGAGGTGACCCCAGTCAAAAATGTGAAAAAATTTCTGATTTTTGAGTAAATGCGGTACTGCTAAAAGGGCCTGAAGATAATGTCCACTTTCTCCAATGATTCTTTATATGTCATCAAGTACTGATTATATTGATACCAAAACCGATCCAATATGTAACTACTACAGTGAATTTTAAACAACAGTTTTAAATGAAACCATTTTCGTATAAAAGTACATTTTGAAACAGACTATAGCATTTGAAAATATGAAAAATGTGTAAATATTTGTGTTTAAACATCGAAAACTATTCGTTAACTACAAAATGTCATGCCTATTATAATTTTTATAGTCTGCCATTCGAGTGAACATTTCCATGTTCAAGGGATCATTTCTGTACATTTTCACTGAATTTGGTAATTTCGATAACAGCACTTGGATCGAGATTGTCATGTTTAAAAATCGATTTGTATATCCAAACTCTAGACGTGTACGTGCTTTTTCAAACAAATCAGCAGAAGTTCAGAAAATGACATATTCTCTCCACAGTAAGTCAAAAGTCGAACCCACCCTTGTTTCTCAGGTAAAACGCAATACAAATATGAAACAGACTATAGCTTAAAACTAGTTAATCAATAATTCATTTGTCACCAAAAATACGGTTTCACATCAAATATCAAGTAAAATTACTGTTTTGACACTTTTGAGCACTATGATAAAGAAATGTCGACGCTGTATAGATTGAAATAAACAATTAATTTCCCATAGGCGACAATGATAGCCTTTTTCGAGATACAGACTTTAGAAAGTTGATTTTTAAACGAAACCTTGCTAGAATTAAAGAAAGTTATTAGGACAGTATTTTTGGTCCAAAAGTATAGGTTCGCGTTGCTTTTCTTAGCGTAATTTGTACTTATCTCCCATGTCTATCAATTTTGCACTTAAAAATACGTGTCTCATCCTAGCGTCTAAAGACATCTCAGTTCCGTTAGGGCTAAGGAAAATAATTTATTTGGCCTTTGGTATAATGCAGAATGCACGAAGTCTCTAATAACAAAAATAACGGGCACATATCAACCAATCAGGATTAGCTATACTCTTAATTCTGAATACCATGTTATGCTCATAAAATGGCTGTGCCCATAAAATCTAATGGTGTATTGTAACCTATACGGTATTTAATACTTTCTAGAATCATGCAATTCATAGTTGGTTAGATGCACAAATATATATGCCACACAAAATCATCTTCAAAACGTTCTGGCATTACTCTCTGAATTTTCACAATTTTTATCAGAGGTGACCCCAGTCAAAAATGTGAAAAAAAATTTCTGATTTTTGAGTAAATGCGGTACTGCTAAAAGGGCCTGAAGATAATGTCCACTTTCTCCAATGATTCTTTATATGTCATCAAGTACTGATTATATTGATACCAAAACCGATCCAATATGTAACTACTACAGTGAATTTTAAACAACAGTTTTAAATGAAACCATTTTCGATAAAAGTACATTTTTGAAACAGACTATAGCATTTGAAAATATGAAAATGTGTAAATATTTGTGTTTAAACATCGAAAACTATTCGTTAACTACAAAATGTCATGCCTATTATAATTTTTATAGTCTGCCATTCGAGTGAACATTTCCATGTTCGAAGGGATCATTTCTGTACATTTTCACTGAATTTGGTAATTTCGATAACAGCACTTGGATCGAGATTGTCATGTTTAAAAATCGATTTGTATATCCAAACTCTAGACGTATACGTGCTTTTTCAAACAAATCAGCAGAAGTTCAGAAAATGACATATTCTCTCCACAGTAAGTCAAAAGTCGAACCCACCCTTGTTTCTCAGGTAAAACGCAATACAAATATGAAACAGACTATAGCTTAAAAACTAGTTAATCAATAATTCATTTGTCACCAAAAATACGGTTTCACATCAAATATCAAGTAAAATTACTGTTTTGACACTTTTGAGCACTATGATAAAGAAATGTCGACGCTGTATAGATTGAAATAAACAATTAATTTCCCCATAGGCGACAATGATAGCCTTTTTCGAGATACAGACTTTAGAAAGTTGATTTTTTAAACGAAACCTTGCTAGAATTAAAGAAAAGTTATTAGGACAGTATTTTTTGGTCCAAAAAATATAGGTTCGCGTTGCTTTTCTTAGCGTAATTTGTACTTATCTCCCATGTCTATCAATTTTGCACTTAAACAATACGTGTCTCATCCTAGCGTCTAAAAGACATCTCAGTTCCGTTAGGGCTAAGGAAAATAATTTATTTGGCCTTTGGTATAATGCAGAATGCACGAAGTCTCTAATAACAAAAAATAACGGGCGCACATATCAACCAATCAAGATTAGCTATACTCTTAATTCTGAATACCATGTTATGCTCATAAAATGGCTGTGCCCATAAAATCTAATGGTGTATTGTAACCTATACGGTATTTAATACTTTCTAGAATCATGCAATTCATAGTTGGTTAGATGCACAAATATATATGCCACACAAAATCATCTTCAAAACGTTCTGGCATTACTCTCTGAATTTTCACAATTTTTATCAGAGGTGACCCCAGTCAAAAATGTGAAAAAAATTTCTGATTTTTGAGTAAATGCGGTACTGCTAAAAGGGCCTGAAGATAATGTCCACTTTCTCCAATGATTCTTTATATGTCATCAAGTACTGATTATATTGATACCAAACCGATCCAATATGTAACTACTACAGTGAATTTTAAACAACAGTTTTAAATGAAACCATTTTCGTATAAAAGTACATTTTGAAACAGACTATAGCATTTGAAAATATGAAAATGTGTAAATATTTGTGTTTAAACATCGAAAACTATTCGTTAACTACAAAATGTCATGCCTATTATAATTTTTATAGTCTGCCATTCGAGTGAACATTTCCATGTTCAAGGGGATCATTCTGTACATTTTCACTGAATTTGGTAATTTCGATAACAGCACTTGGATCGAGATTGTCATGTTTAAAAATCGATTTGTATATCCAAACTCTAGACGTGTACGTGCTTTTTCAAACAAATCAGCAGAAGTTCAGAAAATGACATATTCTCTCACAGTAAGTCAAAAGTCGAACCCACCCTTGTTTCTCAGGTAAACGCAATACAAATATGAAACAGACTATAGCTTAAAAACTAGTTAATCAATAATTCATTTGTCACCAAAAATACGGTTTCACATCAAATATCAAGTAAAATTACTGTTTTGACACTTTTGAGCACTATGATAAAGAAATGTCGACGCTGTATAGATTGAAATAAACAATTAATTTCCCCATAGGCGACAATGATAGCCTTTTTCGAGATACAGACTTTAGAAAGTTGATTTTTTAAACGAAACCTTGCTAGAATTAAAGAAAAGTTATTAGGACAGTATTTTTGGTCCAAAAGTATAGGTTCGCTTGCTTTTCTTAGCGTAATTTGTACTTATCTCCCATGTCTATCAATTTTGCACTTAAAAATACGTGTCTCATCCTAGCGTCTAAAAGACATCTCAGTTCCGTTAGGGCTAAGGAAAATAATTTATTTGGCCTTTGGTATAATGCAGAATGCACGAAGTCTCTAATAACAAAAAATAACGGGCGCACATATCAACCAATCAGGATTAGCTATACTCTTAATTCTGAATACCATGTTATGCTCATAAAATGGCTGCGCCCATAAAATCTAATGGTGTATTGTAACCTATACGGTATTTAATACTTTCTAGAATCATGCAATTCATAGTTGGTTAGATGCACAAATATATATGCCACACAAAAATCATCTTCAAAACGTTCTGGCATTACTCTGAATTTTCACAATTTTTATCAGAGGTGACCCCAGTCAAAAATGTGAAAAAAATTTCTGATTTTTGAGTAAATGCGGTACTGCTAAAAGGGCCTGAAGATAATGTCCACTTTCTCCAATGATTCTTTATATGTCATCAAGTACTGATTATATTGATACCAAAACCGATCCAATATGTAACTACTACAGTGAATTTTAAACAACAGTTTTAAATGAAACCATTTTCGATATAAAGTACATTTTGAAACAGACTATAGCATTTGAAAATATGAAAATGTGTAAATATTTGTGTTTAAACATCGAAAACTATTCGTTAACTACAAAATGTCATGCCTATTATAATTTTTATAGTCTGCCATTCGAGTGAACATTTCCATGTTCGAAGGGGATCATTTCTGTACATTTTCACTGAATTTGGTAATTTCGATAACAGCACTTGGATCGAGATTGTCATGTTTAAAAATCGATTTGTATATCCAAACTCTAGACGTGTACGTGCTTTTTCAAACAAATCAGCAGAAGTTCAGAAAATGACATATTCTCTCCACAGTAAGTCAAAAGTCGAACCCACCCTTGTTTCTCAGGTAAAACGCAATACAAATATGAAACAGACTATAGCTTAAAAACTAGTTAATCAATAATTCATTTGTCACCAAAAATACGGTTTCACATCAAATATCAAGTAAAATTACTGTTTTGACACTTTTGAGCACTATGATAAAGAAATGTCGACGCTGTATAGATTGAAATAAACAATTAATTTCCCATAGGCGACAATGATAGCCTTTTTCGAGATACAGACTTTAGAAAGTTGATTTTTAAACGAAACCTTGCTAGAATTAAAGAAAAGTTATTAGGACAGTATTTTTGGTCCAAAAAGTATAGGTTCGCATTGCTTTTCTTAGCGTAATTTGTACTTATCTCCCATGTCTATCAATTTTGCACTTAAAATACGTGTCTCATCCTAGCGTCTAAAAGACATCTCAGTTCCGTTAGGGCTAAGGAAAATAATTTATTTGGCCTTTGGTATAATGCAGAATGCACGAAGTCTCTAATAACAAAAATAACGGGCACATATCAACCAATCAGGATTAGCTATACTCTTAATTCTGAATACCATGTTATGCTCATAAAATGGCTGTGCCCATAAAATCTAATGGTGTATTGTAACCTATACGGTATTTAATACTTTCTAGAATCATGCAATTCATAGTTGGTTAGATGCACAAATATATATGCCACACAAAAATCATCTTCAAAACGTTCTGGCATTACTCTGAATTTTCACAATTTTTATCAGAGGTGACCCCAGTCAAAAATGTGAAAAAAATTTCTGATTTTTGAGTAAATGCGGTACTGCTAAAAGGGCCTGAAGATAATGTCCACTTTCTCCAATGATTCTTTATATGTCATCAAGTACTGATTATATTGATACCAAAACCGATCCAATATGTAACTACTACAGTGAATTTTAAACAACAGTTTTAAATGAAACCATTTTCGTATAAAAGTACATTTTTGAAACAGACTATAGCATTTGAAAATATGAAAATGTGTAAATATTTGTGTTTAAACATCGAAAACTATTCGTTAACTACAAAATGTCATGCCTATTATAATTTTATAGTCTGCCATTCGAGTGAACATTTCCATGTTCAAGGGGATCATTTCTGTACATTTTCACTGAATTTGGTAATTTCGATAACAGCACTTGGATCGAGATTGTCATGTTTAAAAATCGATTTGTATATCCAAACTCTAGACGTGTACGTGCTTTTTCAAACAAATCAGCAGAAGTTCAGAAAATGACATATTCTCTCCACAGTAAGTCAAAAGTCGAACCCACCCTTGTTTCTCAGGTAAAACGCAATACAAATATGAAACAGACTATAGCTTAAAACTAGTTAATCAATAATTCATTTGTCACCAAAAATACGGTTTCACATCAAATATCAAGTAAAATTACTGTTTTGACACTTTTTGAGCACTATGATAAAGAAATGTCGACGCTGTATAGATTGAAATAAACAATTAATTTCCCATAGGCGACAATGATAGCCTTTTTCGAGATACAGACTTTAGAAAGTTGATTTTTAAACGAAACCTTGCTAGAATTAAAGAAAAGTTATTAGGACAGTATTTTTGGTCCAAAAGTATAGGTTCGCGTTGCTTTTCTTAGCGTAATTTGTACTTATCTCCCATGTCTATCAATTTTGCACTTAAAATACGTGTCTCATCCTAGCGTCTAAAAGACATCTCAGTTCCGTTAGGGCTAAGGAAAATAATTTATCTGGCCTTTGGTATAATGCAGAATGCACGAAGTCTCTAATAACAAAAATAACGGGCGCACATATCAACCAATCAGGATTAGCTATACTCTTAATTCTGAATACCATGTTATGCTCATAAAATGGCTGTGCCCATAAAATCTAATGGTGTATTGTAACCTATACGGTATTTAATACTTTCTAGAATCATGCAATTCATAGTTGGTTAGATGCACAAATATATATGCCACACAAAAATCATCTTCAAAACGTTCTGGCATTACTCTCTGAATTTTCACAATTTTTATCAGAGGTGACCCCAGTCAAAAATGTGAAAAAAAATTTCTGATTTTTGAGTAAATGCGGTACTGCTAAAAGGGCCTGAAGATAATGTCCACTTTCTCCAATGATTCTTTATATGTCATCAAGTACTGATTATATTGATACCAAAACCGATCCAATATGTAACTACTACAGTGAATTTTAAACAACAGTTTTAAATGAAACCATTTTCGATAAAAGTACATTTTGAAACAGACTATAGCATTTGAAAATATGAAAATGTGTAAATATTTGTGTTTAAACATCGAAAACTATTCGTTAACTACAAAATGTCATGCCTATTATAATTTTTATAGTCTGCCATTCGAGTGAACATTTCCATGTTCAAGGGATCATTTCTGTACATTTTCACTGAATTTGGTAATTTCGATAACAGCACTTGGATCGAGATTGTCATGTTTAAAAATCGATTTGTATATCCAAACTCTAGACGTGTACGTGCTTTTTCAAACAAATCAGCAGAAGTTCAGAAAATGACATATTCTCTCCACAGTAAGTCAAAAGTCGAACCCACCCTTGTTTCTCAGGTAAAACGCAATACAAATATGAAACAGACTATAGCTTAAAAACTAGTTAATCAATAATTCATTTGTCACCAAAAATACGGTTTCACATCAAATATCAAGTAAAATTACTGTTTTGACACTTTTGAGCACTATGATAAAGAAATGTCGACGCTGTATAGATTGAAATAAACAATTAATTTCCCATAGGCGACAATGATAGCCTTTTCGAGATACAGACTTTAGAAAGTTGATTTTTAAACGAAACCTTGCTAGAATTAAAGAAAAGTTATTAGGACAGTATTTTTGGTCCAAAAGTATAGGTTCGCGTTGCTTTTCTTAGCGTAATTTGTACTTATCTCCCATGTCTATCAATTTTGCACTTAAAAATACGTGTCTCATCCTAGCGTCTAAAAGACATCTCAGTTCCGTTAGGGCTAAGGAAAATAATTTATTTGGCCTTTGGTATAATGCAGAATGCACGAAGTCTCTAATAACAAAAATAACGGGCACATATCAACCAATCAGGATTAGCTATACTCTTAATTCTGAATACCATGTTATGCTCATAAAATGGCTGTGCCCATAAAATCTAATGGTGTATTGTAACCTATACGGTATTTAATACTTTCTAGAATCATGCAATTCATAGTTGGTTAGATGCACAAATATATATGCCACACAAAATCATCTTCAAAACGTTCTGGCATTACTCTCTGAATTTTCACAATTTTTATCAGAGGTGACCCCAGTCAAAAATGTGAAAAAAATTTCTGATTTTTGAGTAAATGCGGTACTGCTAAAAGGGCCTGAAGATAATGTCCACTTTCTCCAATGATTCTTTATATGTCATCAAGTACTGATTATATTGATACCAAAACCGATCCAATATGTAACTACTACAGTGAATTTTAAACAACAGTTTTAAATGAAACCATTTTCGTATAAAAGTACATTTTGAAACAGACTATAGCATTTGAAAATATGAAAATGTGTAAATATTTGTGTTTAAACATCGAAAACTATTCGTTAACTACAAAATGTCATGCCTATTATAATTTTTATAGTCTGCCATTCGAGTGAACATTTCCATGTTCGAAGGGATCATTTCTGTACATTTTCACTGAATTTGGTAATTTCGATAACAGCACTTGGATCGAGATTGTCATGTTTAAAAATCGATTTGTATATCCAAACTCTAGACGTGTACGTGCTTTTTCAAACAAATCAGCAGAAGTTCAGAAAATGACATATTCTCTCCACAGTAAGTCAAAAGTCGAACCCACCCTTGTTTCTCAGGTAAAACGCAATACAAATATGAAACAGACTATAGCTTAAAACTAGTTAATCAATAATTCATTTGTCACCAAAAATACGGTTTCACATCAAATATCAAGTAAAATTACTGTTTTGACACTTTTTGAGCACTATGATAAAGAAATGTCGACGCTGTATAGATTGAAATAAACAATTAATTTCCCATAGGCGACAATGATAGCCTTTTTCGAGATACAGACTTTAGAAAGTTGATTTTTAAACGAAACCTTGCTAGAATTAAAGAAAAGTTATTAGGACAGTATTTTTGGTCCAAAAGTATAGGTTCGCGTTGCTTTTCTTAGCGTAATTTGTACTTATCTCCCATGTCTATCAATTTTGCACTTAAAAATACGTGTCTCATCCTAGCGTCTAAAAGACATCTCAGTTCCGTTAGGGCTAAGGAAAATAATTTATCTGGCCTTTGGTATAATGCAGAATGCACGAAGTCTCTAATAACAAAAATAACGGGCGCACATATCAACCAATCAGGATTAGCTATACTCTTAATTCTGAATACCATGTTATGCTCATAAAATGGCTGTGCCCATAAAATCTAATGGTGTATTGTAACCTATACGGTATTTAATACTTTCTAGAATCATGCAATTCATAGTTGGTTAGATGCACAAATATATATGCCACACAAAAATCATCTTCAAAACGTTCTGGCATTACTCTCTGAATTTTCACAATTTTTATCAGAGGTGACCCCAGTCAAAAATGTGAAAAAAATTTCTGATTTTTGAGTAAATGCGGTACTGCTAAAAGGGCCTGAAGATAATGTCCACTTTCTCCAATGATTCTTTATATGTCATCAAGTACTGATTATATTGATACCAAAACCGATCCAATATGTAACTACTACAGTGAATTTTAAACAACAGTTTTAAATGAAACCATTTTCGTATAAAAGTACATTTTTGAAACAGACTATAGCATTTGAAAATATGAAAAATGTGTAAATATTTGTGTTTAAACATCGAAAACTATTCGTTAACTACAAAATGTCATGCCTATTATAATTTTATAGTCTGCCATTCGAGTGAACATTTCCATGTTCAAGGGATCATTTCTGTACATTTTCACTGAATTTGGTAATTTCGATAACAGCACTTGGATCGAGATTGTCATGTTTAAAAATCGATTTGTATATCCAAACTCTAGACGGTACGTGCTTTTTCAAACAAATCAGCAGAAGTTCAGAAAATGACATATTCTCTCCACAGTAAGTCAAAAGTCGAACCCACCCTTGTTTCTCAGGTAAAACATAATACAAATATGAAACAGACTATAGCTTAAAACTAGTTAATCAATAATTCATTTGTCACCAAAAATACGGTTTCACATCAAATATCAAGTAAAATTACTGTTTTTGACACTTTTGAGCACTATGATAAAGAAATGTCGACGCTGTATAGATTGAAATAAACAATTAATTTCCCATAGGCGACAATGATAGCCTTTTTCGAGATACAGACTTTAGAAAGTTGATTTTTAAACGAAACCTTGCTAGAATTAAAGAAAAGTTATTAGGACAGTATTTTTGGTCCAAAAGTATAGGTTCGCGTTGCTTTTCTTAGCGTAATTTGTACTTATCTCCCATGTCTATCAATTTTGCACTTAAAATACGTGTCTCATCCTAGCGTCTAAAAGACATCTCAGTTCCGTTAGGGCTAAGGAAAATAATTTATCTGGCCTTTGGTATAATGCAGAATGCACGAAGTCTCTAATAACAAAAATAACGGGCGCACATATCAACCAATCAGGATTAGCTATACTCTTAATTCTGAATACCATGTTATGCTCATAAAATGGCTGTGCCCATAAAATCTAATGGTGTATTGTAACCTATACGGTATTTAATACTTTCTAGAATCATGCAATTCATAGTTGGTTAGATGCACAAATATATATGCCACACAAAAATCATCTTCAAAACGTTCTGGCATTACTCTCTGAATTTTCACAATTTTTATCAGAGGTGACCCCAGTCAAAAATGTGAAAAAAATTTCAGATTTTTGAGTAAATGCGGTACTGCTAAAAGGGCCTGAAGATAATGTCCACTTTCTCCAATGATTCTTTATATGTCATCAAGTACTGATTATATTGATACCAAAACCGATCCAATATGTAACTACTACAGTGAATTTTAAACAACAGTTTTAAATGAAACCATTTTCGTATAAAAGTACATTTTGAAACAGACTATAGCATTTGAAAATATGAAAATGTGTAAATATTTGTGTTTAAACATCGAAAACTATTCGTTAACTACAAAATGTCATGCCTATTATAATTTTATAGTCTGCCATTCGAGTGAACATTTCCATGTTCAAGGGGATCATTCTGTACATTTTCACTGAATTTGGTAATTTCGATAACAGCACTTGGATCGAGATTGTCATGTTTAAAATCGATTTGTATATCCAAACTCTAGACGGTACGTGCTTTTTCAAACAAATCAGCAGAAGTTCAGAAATGACATATTCTCTCCACAGTAAGTCAAAAGTCGAACCCACCCTTGTTTCTCAGGTAAAACGCAATACAAATATGAAACAGACTATAGCTTAAAACTAGTTAATCAATAATTCATTTGTCACCAAAAATACGGTTTCACATCAAATATCAAGTAAAATTACTGTTTTTGACACTTTTGAGCACTATGATAAAGAAATGTCGACGCTGTATAGATTGAAATAAACAATTAATTTCCCATAGGCGACAATGATAGCCTTTTTCGAGATACAGACTTTAGAAAGTTGATTTTTAAACGAAACCTTGCTAGAATTAAAGAAAAGTTATTAGGACAGTATTTTTGGTCCAAAAGTATAGGTTCGCGTTGCTTTTCTTAGCGTAATTTGTACTTATCTCCCATGTCTATCAATTTTGCACTTAAAATACGTGTCTCATCCTAGCGTCTAAAAGACATCTCAGTTCCGTTAGGGCTAAGGAAAATAATTTATTTGGCCTTTGGTATAATGCAGAATGCACGAAGTCTCTAATAACAAAAATAACGGGCACATATCAACCAATCAGGATTAGCTATACTCTTAATTCTGAATACCATGTTATGCTCATAAAATGGCTGTGCCCATAAAATCTAATGGTGTATTGTAACCTATACGGTATTTAATACTTTCTAGAATCATGCAATTCATAGTTGGTTAGATGCACAAATATATATGCCACACAAAATCATCTTCAAAACGTTCTGGCATTACTCTCTGAATTTTCACAATTTTTATCAGAGGTGACCCCAGTCAAAAATGTGAAAAAAATTTCTGATTTTTGAGTAAATGCGGTACTGCTAAAAGGGCCTGAAGATAATGTCCACTTTCTCCAATGATTCTTTATATGTCATCAAGTACTGATTATATTGATACCAAAACCGATCCAATATGTAACTACTACAGTGAATTTTAAACAACAGTTTTAAATGAAACCATTTTCGTATAAAAGTACATTTTGAAACAGACTATAGCATTTGAAAATATGAAAAATGTGTAAATATTTGTGTTTAAACATCGAAAACTATTCGTTAACTACAAAATGTCATGCCTATTATAATTTTTATAGTCTGCCATTCGAGTGAACATTTCCATGTTCGAAGGGATCATTCTGTACATTTTCACTGAATTTGGTAATTTCGATAACAGCACTTGGATCGAGATTGTCATGTTTAAAAATCGATTTGTATATCCAAACTCTAGACGTGTACGTGCTTTTTCAAACAAATCAGCAGAAGTTCAGAAAATGACATATTCTCTCACAGTAAGTCAAAAGTCGAACCCACCCTTGTTTCTCAGGTAAAACGCAATACAAATATGAAACAGACTATAGCTTAAAACTAGTTAATCAATAATTCATTTGTCACCAAAAATACGGTTTCACATCAAATATCAAGTAAAATTACTGTTTTTGACACTTTTGAGCACTATGATAAAGAAATGTCGACGCTGTATAGATTGAAATAAACAATTAATTTCCCCATAGGCGACAATGATAGCCTTTTCGAGATACAGACTTTAGAAAGTTGATTTTTAAACGAAACCTTGCTAGAATTAAAGAAAAGTTATTAGGACAGTATTTTTGGTCCAAAAGTATAGGTTCGCGTTGCTTTTCTTAGCGTAATTTGTACTTATCTCCCATGTCTATCAATTTTGCACTTAAAATACGTGTCTCATCCTAGCGTCTAAAAGACATCTCAGTTCCGTTAGGGCTAAGGAAAATAATTTATTTGGCCTTTGGTATAATGCAGAATGCACGAAGTCTCTAATAACAAAAATAACGGGCACATATCAACCAATCAGGATTAGCTATACTCTTAATTCTGAATACCATGTTATGCTCATAAAATGGCTGTGCCCATAAAATCTAATGGTGTATTGTAACCTATACGACCGCATAAAACCCCTCCCTTTTTAACAAAATACTCAATATCTCTAAAATAAAAATTTTGAATTATCACCAAAAGTATACAGATCTTAAGATTAATATAACTAAGAAGTGTGTAAAGTTTTAAGTTATAATCATAAATTTGTTTTGAGATATGGCGATATGTGAAAAAAAACACACACCTGTTTTAGTTACTAAGTCCCGTAACTCAAAAAGTTTTAATCTTATTTTCACCAAAAGTATATTGCTCGTTTGACCATCATAAGAAACAACTATGTTAAGTTTCATGAAATTTGGATAAGTCTTTCTCAAGTTACGGTGCGACATGTTTACGCCGGACAGACAGACGGACGGACAGATGACATTTGTATACCATAATACGTCCCGTCAAAATTTTGACAGGCATATAACAATAACCTATCATAAAAGCAATTTTTTTGTGTGTTCATGTACCAAAACAGAAACATCCCAATAAAATCATTCAATATTTTAATAAAGTCCGACTTGATAGACTATCTGTATCATCTGTTTCGTGGAGTCAGTAATTTTGATATTACGCCTTGTCCCATAATTTGTCAACAAAATATTTGACTTCAAATTACTTGTACAAAACTATATCCAATAATGAATTAAAGAATAATAAAGTTTCAAATAAACATTTATTACATTAAATGTACATCTTATACCAATCACGTTTACAAAGAACTCTTGATAAACAATCAAAGGTAAGTTTACGGCTTGTGAGTTTTTGGTACATAAAAGTGTTGATCCGTGTACAAACACCGTTACAAATGTCCCAAAATCAGTTGCATAGAGTTCACTGCAGGAACTTTTATTTTGTTCTTGTTCAGAAATATGATCTGATCCACAACTTCAGATGAAAAGGAAATGTCTCAAGATTTTTAAAAGGCAAACAAGTATCCCAGTACTAAAACTGTATTCAAGTACTCAGCCTTCTGAGCGAATACTCCAGTTCTCATTGCCATCCCTAATATATAATAATACTTTTTGAAATATTTTTATCACTAAAATTCAAACAAGTGTGCTTGAACACAATTATAACTCCCTTTTATAACAAGAATGAATGAAAAACTTTACAAAGAATGGCAGTATGCATGAAACAACTGTGGCCGAACTTGTAGTATAGTCTGAACGTCCTGCATTGATATTATTTACCAATTTAAAAATTTTTTTTACAAAATTGTTTTGATAATCATACAGAAACATTCTATTGTTCATCTTAATAAGTTTCAGCCTAAGACACTGTGAGACATCTACTTGTCACCGAATATTTGTTTACTCCACTTGTATTTTCGTGAATTGACACTTGGTCGCGAATTTTCCGTTCAGAAATTTCTAGAGACGATCGCGAGCAAAAGTGCACTGTAATTAACAATAAATATTATTCTAGTCTTTCAATTATTTTTCTTTTAATTTCATTTAAAAGAAGGAGAAAATATACCTTTTGGAACTCTGTTCATATCTTGGTTTAGAAATGAAGGATGACAACAAATTTTTAAGTTTTTTGTCGGGTGTTGCAGTGTCGACGGTCTCCATTTTGAAATTTAATTCCGTAAAGAGAAGATACAAGGGAAATGATTGGACGAAGTCAGCCAATCGACGGATGTTTGACAAAACTTTATTTATAACATTCCGAACAAGTCCGACAATTTCCCGGGAAAATATTCAGGTGTCAGACCACCAATTTAAAAAATCCCTATCTGTTCAACCAAATTTTGCAATTTTCACAGCTTTCTAAATATTTTACCTTAAGTTTAACTTCATAGAAACCAGGTATATCCTGAATTGTACATGTATCAGCTTTCTACATGCCAATTTTCAACATACCTTTAAAGCCTTCTAATAAAGAAACTGACCTTAGAATAGAAGTACTCCAAAAATAACCCTGGTTTTCTGGAAATCTTAAATTAGTATACTATGGAGCGCATTAATCCTCAGTTTTTAATGCAAGCTCATAGACAAGTAAATTTTGGCTCAAGATGGTCTAAATATATTTCTCTTTCACCAAAAGTTTCATTTCTGCAAAATTGTTTGTTAGTTTAAGTAAACAAGGACATCAAAAGCACTATTTTGTGTCAGAGTAGGGCTACGTTCTAAATTGAGGGAGTAATTGGTGGTCTGACACCTATCCATCATACCAAATATGTATACATGTATATTCGAGCATGCCGATGAGAGCGGATGATTTTTTGGCAGAGAAAATCCTTCAACATCATTGAAATTGTGTTGTCAAATTGGTTTCATGGATAAATATTATTATCCTTACATCGTATATTTTATGTTTTGATATTTTGTTGTTGTTGAGGAAAGTTTCTGCAGATATTTTCAAATTGCCAGGTTTGTTTGAGACATGTGGTCCGATGGGATCCATATCACAGTGTAGATACTATTCTGTACGCTATCCGAAGTCGCGATTTTCGAAGCGAGAACTTTTGGATCACATTTTAAATTTGATGGATATACTGAATTAAACGGTAAGTTGATCATCTGTACATTGCTTAATGATTAATTCAGCTGACATCGATATTCTCAAATGGTTTAGAATTAAATTCAGCACATTCATTATTCGTATCTTTGCCGTAGTCAAGAGATTTTCAAGTGCATCACTACGGAAAATCAGTCGGTGAACATAAAACAATCTTTTACCCTCTTAGTGTACAAATTAACGTAAAAACAGACTTAATTAACTAAATGAGGTATATTTCAAGTGGTGGTAAAAGTTTCAACCAGATCTTTGAAGCCAGAAATAAGAAAATTACACTTGTTTGAATTTCTCACTGTACGATCAGTCTCGCTTGTACATTTTGAAAATGTATGATCAGTCTTTATTTCACTGTATTCTAGTGGTGATTTCAAAGTTATTTACGATACATTAGAAGGTGGCATTTTCTAAATAACACAAATATATTTCAATAAATTCACATCCTGAAAACTTATGAAACATGTTTTAGCTTGATAGGGTGTACTCGACTTACTACATTAAGTATAATGATGTTTAAATGTTGCTAAAATAAGAGGAAGGTTTGTTGTATATATAAGTTTCAGAAATGTCCTCCGTTATACTTAAAATTGTACAAACACACAGATTTAATTGTTATATAAAATGCATGTATTTACACACATTCGAGGCCGTACTGTAGCCTATAATTGATCACAGTTCCTTCACTTTGTTTTGGATGTAGAGCTGTCTGTTTGACACTCAATTGTACACCACTTTGTAAAGCGGGGTTTATTGTGATAATGAAATCCGTCTTTCCGTTCGTCCGTTGGACCGATACAATATGTTTCGCCGGTTTTGTAAGCGCATTTCCTCATAAACCACTTAATATACATTGGGGTTCCAGCCATTTTAAATGGAGAGGGTCCAATCCAGGAGAAAAGGGATTCCAAATATATGTTCCCATAGAAATGCATTGATAGTTAAAAGGGTTTCAAACCGCCGGATCCCTTTTTTGGATCCGTCACTGATATAACTATTACTTAATCTTTCTCGGATTCCTTATCATAAATGATAATGACTATTGTGAACCGTCTATTTCGAATTTTAGTAAAATCTTTTATGGGGTTTCTTTATATAAGATAGGAACTTTAACATTGCATTATATGGGGCACCCATCAGGTATTTCAACACCTCCTAAACCAATTATTAAAGTTTTCTAAAATTGCTCCATTTTTAATCAATTAATGCATTATGGACCTTCTATTTCGAATTTTTGGTAAAAATATTTTTGATGTTTCTATATCTAAAATACGGACTTTGCCATAGCCTTATATTGGGCGTACCTATTTTATATCCACAACTTCCTTCAGACACTTGTCATAACTTAATGAATCTTTTTCAGATTCTTCATCATTTAATTCAATTGTGCACCTCTTATTTTGATTTTCGAAAATCACTGTTTTCTCTTTCCGTGATAAGGACTTTTCCACTACCTTATTGGTGGTACCCATTTACTATACGCAACTTTCCTAAACTTACCGTATATTAATAAAACTTTCTCAGATTCTTTATTAAATGATGCCACTGTGCACCTATATTTTAGTTTTTTGGGGGTTTATTTTTTCCAAAACATGGACTTTAGAAGTGGCGGGGTATAATTTCGTTAATTCTTTCCTCAATACCTCAAGTTTTAAACAAATCACTGCATGTTGTATTAAGTTGTAAATACTTAAATTTACATATATTACCTCAAAAGAAGATGAAATATGATTGCCAATGATACAACTTTCCTCCACGACCATATGTCGTAAATATAAGTAATTATAGGTCACTGTACGGCCTTCAACTCACACCACAAAGTTTGCCTCAAATGGCCCTAAATAAAATAATTCACATGAGACCAACCAACGACCATAAATTATATGCAGCGAGGTAATACGTATTTGTTAGATCCCAAAACACACACACACACACGCCAACACAAACACCGACACACACCAACAACCCTTTTTAACCCTGGACAATTGAAATATGAAAAACCAACGTTTAAATCCTTTTAAATAAGCTTTACTCGTCAGACCGACAAAATGCCAAACTTAAAGCAAACAACAAACGAACCAAAATGAACGATGACACAATAAAAAGTATAAATGTTCAAATATAAATTGCGACATTGAATACAAATGATGCTGAGGCCAAAACTCAAATATCCAAAACGACAACGCAGTGAAGCAGTGATAGAACTCATAGCAAAATACATAACGGTAGACAAACATCTAGATGAGAGACATGTATTTTGAATTATAAATAATTTGAAATATTTGAAATGAAAAACAGTAAACTTAGATGTGGGTCTTCCATCGAAGTCGTCGAGAAATAGGTCGCCACGAAACTACAATTTTCAACAATAAATGAGCCCGACTATAAAATTGCTACACAATGGGATAAAGCTTTGAGCCAAATATCAAAATTATGTCCCACGTTGTTGGGACGAAATTTTTGAGACGCCGATGCGGACGACGACACATAACAGATAACTGCAACGATACACTATTACAAAGTCCACAAGCGAATCATGTATTACTTTTTAGGCATTTGATTTTAAATAAGACTGACGGAACAAAATACAATTATTTTGCCGTCTACAAAATCATCAGAAATATATTTGTATTGTCTGATGAAAGAAATTACACGTTATAGTTCCCTGGACAGTTCATAATATCACATAGACACGTATATACCTTCAAATTGCCGTTGTTTTTTTCAAAATCACGACTGGTCATACAGTCAAAAATCTGAAATCGCTTCTAGAATACAGTCAGTTCTAGACTGATCGTACAGTAATTTATTTTGGGATCCTCAAGGAAAACATATTTTTATGGGAAATACGAATATTCTACTTAAATACGAAAAGAATATTGAAACAGTATATATTTAACTGTAAACTGATGCAAATATTTGCAATAAAAGATTATTTGCTTTGTACTACGAGACCAAAATTGTCCATCGATTTCACTTTTTCTATCAAGTTGGTGGGATGCACACGTATATTTTATATTCTAATGCATGTTTTGTTACAGTTACTCATATTTATGAGGCTATACATACCTTGAAGATGTTCAAAGCACTTTATAGATACAGGAGTAAACAAATGATGAGAAAAGTCACCTTAGGCAAAACCGTCCTGTTAGCCAGTTGGAAATCATCGCTTCGAAAATCGCGACTTCGGACAGCGTACAGAATAGTATCTACACTGTGCATATTAGTAGTTTCCATGTGGGAAACTATCAGACCAATCTATTTGATGTCTGAGGGTTTGAGCTGTTCCCTAATGGATCGGTAGTTTCTTTCCGAGACCCTTTATCATAGAATTTTCTACTATCTTATACCAGGAAAAAGCTGGACATTTAGCGGTATCGGTTTGGAATCCAAGTATGTCCTTACCGGTTTCCCGTTTGTTGCCTTGACATTTGTTCGGCATCCGGGGTCACCTTATTTTTATTTTGTATAAAATTGTTTCTAAATTTTGCATTTTTATATTTTTGAGGATGAGCGAATCAGAAGAGTGGGTGTGTTCGTATGCTTTATTGCATTGTACTTCTTATTTTTGGGAAGGTTAACTTTCTGGTAGTAAGAACCGTCACGGCCAGGCTGGGAAACTGATAGGCAAATGCTCACATTAAATCTGTACCGATACAGTGTGTTAAATGTCCTCCTTTACACCATAACCCATGGTGGTGCTCCTACTAAAGAGGAAGATAGAGAACATACATACCAAACGTTTCGAACAGTATTAAAAAATACCATTAGGCTAGTTGCAGGCGAGGACCCAGTCATTTTTCTAAAAGTTCATCGGAAGGTACCAAGAACTATGTTGATAAATATTCCGTATCAACTTCACATATAATACACGATGGTCTTGAAGTATAGATTTTGCGTACTGACGTTGTTAATCATCTTAATAACGTGTTATAGTATTCTTTTATTTGTCTTTATTAATATTACTTTTACTGTTAAGTCCGGTTTTTGATATATCCATTTGACGTGACTCTGTGCTTATGTATCCCGTAATACTTTGAACGACAAAATTATTTTATTTATTAATATTACTTTTACTGTTAAGTCTGTTTTTTGTTATATACATTTGACGTGACTCTGTACTTATGTATCCCGTCATAATTTGAACCACACTATTATTTTATTTATTAATATTACTTTTACTGTTAAGTCTGTTTTTGTGATATCCATTTTACATGAGACTGTGCTTATGTATCCTGTCATACTTTGAACCACACTATTATTTTATTTATTAATATTACTTTTACTGCTAAGTCTGTTTTTTGTGATATCCATTTTACGTGACTCTGTATTTATGTATCTCTTCATACTTTGAACGACAAAATTATTTTATGTCTACCTGTGCGAATTTCAAACGCGCGATTTTACGCCAGTACTTAAAACCTTCAATCCTTTACAGTTGGATTTTACATAGATAAATAAAATCGTATAATATAACCATACTGAGGATGTTAAATTTGATGTATGCCTTTTGTGCTTCTTCGTTACATTTGTTTGTTTTATAGTGATTAAGATGATAACACAATGTTGACTGCTGTAACCCTATTTTGACATTTTAACCTATTGTGTCTGTTTGTTTTGTTCACGCATCGTTGTCAATATAATGGAATTTGATGCGACTGTCATACAAGTGAGAGGTTTGGCTAGCTATAAAACCAGGTTCAATCCACCATTTTCTACATAAGAAAATGCCTGTACCAAGTCAGGAATATGACAGTTGTTATCCATTCGTTTAATGTGTTTGAACTTTTGATTTTGCCCTTTGATTGAGGACTTTCCTTTTGAATTTTCCTCGGAGTTCAGTATTTTTGTGATTTTACTTTTGAAAGGCAGAGGGGTTCAACCGCCGGAATACCATAAAAGTTCACATAATTAAAAAAAAAAAAAAAATCGAACAAAATGGGGTTACAACCCCTCAATTGATCCGCCAATGGCTGATTTGTGGTTTTAAAATGAATAATGTCATGCGATGTAACAGAATTAATCTAATTGGTTAATTAAAGTATCAAATCTGTACATGTCCCTGATATTCTGTCACCAGCAATAATTAGTCAATCAATATGTACGTCCATACAAGTATTTTGTCACTAACAAAAATTATAATATGTTAATCAACTTCAGTCAAAAGTATGCTGTATCCGTAAGCTGGAAAAAAATACAATGCTAAGCGACTCTGTCTTGAAAACATGCTCCACCGCTTTGCGCGAAAACAAGACTCAACTTTTGAGTGATAGTTGTTTTTACCATTGAATATGGAATTTTCTTTTGGACAAAATATAGATCTTATAATATAATTCGGAACGTTTCATTATGGTGACTCAACAAAATTACTTCATCTTATCTGAGCAAAAGTATTTGGATTTCAAAGTGCCATTCAATTAATGTAAATTGCGTTCGCCTGCACGGTTTAATTACTAGTAGACATCACTCCCATTAAAACTAGGAATGAAACGTATGGGATCATGTCTGTTCATAATTCTATATCTATGTTTGGATGTTTTTTTGCAGTCGATAGAAATTTTTTCCTATTTTGTAAACTTTAAAATAGAAGTAAATTCATTATCTCTTTGTCTCATATAGGACAGTTTTGATTTCAAAGTACAAGTGATTGCTTTCTAAAATGGAATTGTAGAACTAATATTTTATAATGTCAATTACTTTAATTAATCCCTCCCAATTTGCACAATATATACTCTGTTTCCCCATAAACTTGTAAAAGCAAAAGGTTTTCCATACCACACACCTTTGGAATTGATTGATAAAACATGTTGATAATTGATTGTCCCTTTGGAATCTTCCCCTCTTTTTGGAGAAAATATTCTGCCGTAATTTTTATTCCTTACAGGTGTCTGAAGAGTATAAGCTTCAAGAAATCGGGCGAGTAAATGTCAAGGAAAACATGATAGAAACATAATAATGATACCGATTTCAGCATGTTCAGTATACACGACACTTTTTTCTGAAATAAACCCAATAAGGCAAGCTCAAGAAACAATTATTGTTATTAACAAAATTCATGTACACCAAACTTTTAATACATCAAAACCAAAAGGACATACACAGAACAGACCAGATAGGTGACTTTTCTTGCCGATGAAATTACAGAACATAAAAACCAACATGTTTTGAAAAAATCCAATATTTTCAATCTAGATACATGCAATCTATGATAGGCCTCACAATGGTTAGTCACAAAATATTGAAATAACCGTTCCAATACTATAATATTCCTTCAATAAAATAGACACATTTCCTTTTGTCTTCCGAATAAAATAATCTCTATAACATATACACGCGCCTGGTATGTTATGTAATATCTCGTTAAAGTTTCTATAAGGACCTCTTAATTCAAGAAATCATTACTATGAATTCAAGGGGTTGATCTGGTGACAGATTCAGATTCAAACTACTCGCCTCAAACGAATGAGCGATTCTTGGTAGGGATATATATATGTATACACATCATTCACTGTTACTGCGTTTAATATTCGTGATCTATACACAACAATAACCAGACGCGGAGGAACGATTTATAGATTTAAAAAAAACACTCCTGTTTACCTTTTCATAAGCTTCTTTAGCATGTCGATCTGGAAGTCTGTATACGGCAGTCGAATATGTCTTAATTTATATATCTAATCACGTATTGGAACCTTAAACAGAACTGGAGAAAACGTATTTTTATACTCTTTATTATTTAAGGATTTTTAACTATCCTTTATGTTTGTCAAATACTCTTTTAATATACATATGCACTAACATTAAAGCGTGTCTCACATTTCTATCAGGTTGTTTCACGGGGACTGAACAAAAATTAATCCAAATTATATTATTTTTTATACTTATTAAAGAATTATTGGAAATTGGAACACCCAATTCTTAAAAATTCTAAAAAAAGATTTCTAAAATTTTACATGTAACTTCCTCAAGGGGCTTCCTCAATGAACGGACTTCCCGAAAGACAATATCGGACACCTATCGTGACTGTCATACCTGTTTATAATCCCTTAGTAGGTTAGTCCATTTTTGTTAAGAGATCACCTATTGCATTTTGTAACAAGGAATGCAACGCTATTTAAACAGTTATTCTCACGAGGCAGACTTTATTGAGGAGCTCATCGATAAGAAGAATAAGAAGCTTCCATCACGTTTCTTCCACTTTATAGCTATAACGTCCTATCACTGAATAATTTAGTTAAAATTCGGGAACCATTTTGATCTCATTAATCCCATTTATCTTGAAATAAAGGATACCACGGAATCAGTTACTACTGCTTCATAACGTGACTTTCATTTTAAAATCGACAAAGAGGGTTTTTAAATACATACTTTTTACATAAAAACGATTTCTTTTTTTTCACATTTTCATATTGTGAAATTTTCATTTCTTGGCAACAACATCACATCAGCGCTTTCATATGGAATATGTTTCTGACATTATAAACTATATTCCAGGGCTTCGGATTTCTATCATGATGGAAGTCATATCCTCGAAAGTTTTATATCTGGTATCTTTGATGAATTGTTACAGATGCCCTCATGATTTGATTAACAGTTGTGGAATATCTGTCTCACATATGACCATAGATATATTCCAATTGTTGTAGTCACAACTCCGCCTTCTTTCCTTGATTTTGACAGAAGCGGATTTGGGGTGGAGGCGGAGTGGCTTACCCCCTCCCCCTTATGGAGATACATTTATGGTTAATTCAGACTTTTTACCTGTTCCACTCTAAACTTTGTCTAGTTTGGGGCCCGCGGGCCACCCTTTTTTCAAAATCCTGGATCCGCATCTGTTCCAAACAGGTTTGTGATGAGGTTTGTTGTGTTTATCTTTTGTTTTCTGTATAGTTTTATGAGGATTGTTGTTTGTCATGACAATGGTAATGTCTCTTCGACTTATGGCTTGTGATTGCCGCCTCAGTATCTTCTATGAAGTTCCCTTTTGTCCCCGTGTAACGCGTTGCGGGGGACATGGAAATACCGGGCGTCCGTCCGTCCGGTCTTGTTAGCGCTCTCACAGGTACAATTCTTGCCAGATTTTTATAAAACTTATACTATAGGTTAATATCAGCAATATCTCGGACAAGTTCTATAATGGTGGACGATCGACTTTTTTTAAAAGAGTTATGACCCTTGGAAATATTAAATTTATGGAAAATGGCTTCGTTAGCGCTCTCACGGGTACAATTCTTGCCAGATTTTTATAAAACTTATACTATAGGTTAATATCAGCAATATCTCGGACAAGTTCTATAATGGTGGACGATTGACTTTTTTAAAAGAGTTATGACCCTTGGAAATATTAAATTTATGGAAAATGGCCTCGTTAGCGCTCTCACGGGTACAATTTTTTATAAAACTTATAGTATACTATAAGTAATGCCCTTGAAGGTCTGTTTGAAATATTTAGTATACAATAAAAAAAAACTTTTTGTCCCCCGCGCATGCTTTTTATTTATAAATTGTTTTAAAGAACAACAAAAAAAAGTGTTTTTTTTTAGTTATTGCCCCTGGATAGATAAAATATGTGCAACGCGGGGGACATTGGAACTCTGTTCTTTTATTGAATCAACGGTATCTTGTTTGATACCAATGACCGTATAATACTGTTGTACCAAATGAGATTTATAACATATATTTTCATGCTTAGAAATGTGAATAAACTTTACTTTCATGAGTGTGTAAAGCCTATTATACGATTGATATCAATAATGATTATTACTATATCTACACGTATTTACAATATGGCATTACTATTATAGGTCTTTGTAGTATAGATTGTGACTAAAAAATGTATGAACTTCTTGGCCCTTTGCCATAATAGGTAGCATACCTTATACAATTCTGAATCAGTAGTTAAAAATAGTATATTATATTTTAAAAGGATATTTCTAGAAAATCAATGATAATACACAGGAAGTGTTGAATTATACACTTTAACATTGCAACGTGGATACAATGTAAATTACAAGTAAGTGAAGTAATGTAAACTAATTTAAAATGATAAATATAAAAATACCAGTCAGTTAATAATAAACAGAAAACAAAATAAAGTCTATTATATAAATAACACATAGCTGAGAGGATGATAGAGCAGATTGTTACCCCGAGAAAACATTGTCAACTATGCGAAGCCAAGGTTGACAATGTCTTTCGAGGGTAACAATCTGCTCTATCACCCTCTCAGATATGTGTTATTTAATTTATTATACAGAATGTTCTGTTATTACTGTCTATTAAATTTCAAATTCAAAGTAATAAACTATGACGTCTTGTACATAACAACCATCCGTATTTAATAAAGCGCACACTTGATCAAGCGTATCCGTGAAGGGTAATAGAGTATTTATACCATAGGATAGAGTAAATTGTCTCCCTCGTATTAACGAATCAAAATCTGGCATTTTGACATGAAGTATAATAATATTGATTACCAAAGCCGTGTGGCTTGTTTTAAACATGACGAAAAAGACTAGCTGGTGTAAAGTCCATAATAGATTATCATAGCTCTTGACTATTCGAAGAATTGTTCCTAAAATTCAGCCAGAGGAAGTCTCAATCACTATAGTTATTTAGAATTAATTATTTGTTTTTAAACATTAGAAATTCTAAATTGATATCTTAGTCACTGCATGATGCACATTTGAGAAAAATAGGAACACTGAAACACGGGCATTTTCCATTCACATTAACTTCGTATTTTATTTGGCTTTTTAACCTTTTTTTTTAATTCGAGCGTCTCACGGTTAAGTATTTTGTAGACGAAACGCGCGTCTTGATTATAAAATATAAACTTGGTATTTTTATGAGTTTTATTATATGTACTATCAATGTTGATCAAACAAAAGTCAAGATCATGACATTCAAACAGAAACTATGTGAATGAAAAATTGCACCAATACGTTAAAAATAGATACCAACAAAGTAACATATATTATGTGAATAATATTTTTCTTATTTGTATAGCTATACAATTTAAAAAAAAAACGAAGTATATAGGATAAAATTGTTACCAAAATTAAACGTATGCTACCCATTTAATATCGGATGACACGTATTTAAAGAATCACATCACCAGGTACGCTCGAGGTCAAAAGTTGTCGAAGCCAAATACGTAAAACTCAACATTAGGATTTATTAAGTACAAAATGTATTTCATATTAACGCTGTTGGGGCAGTTTTAATTTTCTCTCACTTTATCCGTTGACGAAGACGAACCATTATATTTTTCAGCACATAAATTTTCTATTTCATAACAATGACAACATTCAATAATAGAAAGGACAAGAAAGAAAATAGAAGCTTTGATCATGCAGGTGAAATAAAACATTTGTCAAAAAACAACATTTACCAGGGAAAATTTAGAATCTTTCAAACGAAATACTTGGCTAGTAGTCGCTCCTTATGCATTAAGTGTAACGTTTTCATTTTGATATGATTTTCTTTCATTTTCCCCATTGTCGAAGGCCGTTTAGATCAATGTGCTGGGCAGTCATGTTCTGTCTTTGATCATTTATTATTAGGCGTCTTTTAAGCTGTCTATTGAATAGTTTATATATCTATATTTTGTATTCCATTCTTTTAACCCATATGCCAATTATTATGTTAGTAACAAGAGTGGAAAATGTTTGTCGGAATTTATTCCTTCGATTGCTACAGGATTCTATATTAATATCACGCAAAGATAAATATTTGGTAGATCTTTTCCAGTCTGTAAATACAGTCCTTTTGGTTTAGTTTTCTACTTTGGATTAATTTCTTTTACGTTTTTTTTACTGACAGAAACACTGTTATGTAATCTTAAGTTTTCTGTTCAATGTTTTTTTAACTGATGTGTTGTCTTTGTTTGACTTATGCTTTTGATTGTCATCAGACCTTATCTTACATAGATTATAAAGACAAATGTCCGAATTAATAATGGTCGTACATTTGTCCTGTAGACGAAACTCGCGTCTTGCATAACACATTATAAGCCTGGTATCGTTGATTAAAAAAAATCTGGAACTATAATTTATATCGTGTCTTCTTACAAATATTTAATATAGTGATAAGCTATTATTTTTGTGAACATTGATTTTTAATGAGCGTTAATCACATAAACGGTACCAATTTTTTATGCACTAGATGCGCATTTCGACAATCAATGTCTCGATCGTCAGTGATGCTCGAGGCCAAAATATTTGAAAATCCAAAGCTTATTAAAAAGACAAAGAGCTATAAACCAAAAGGACAAGATAGGTATATCCAAAGCCGGGCAAAGAATCAGAGCTTTGCATGAGGGAGATATATTCCTTAATTTGAATAATTTCCAAAATTTTATAACAGCAAATTTTGATGACACAAAATCCGTATTTTCATGCCAGTACCGAAGTACTGGCTATACTTGGCTGGTGATACCCTCGGGGACTATAAGTTCACCAGCAGAGGCATCGACCCAATGGAAGTAATAACATAAACGGTACCATATTTTTCTGCACCAGATGCGCATTTCGACAATCAATGTCTCTTCAGTGATGCTCGAGGGCAAAATATTTGAAAATCCAAGGCTTATTAAAAAGATGAAGAGCTATAAACCAAAAGGACAAAAAAGGTATAGCCAAAGCCGGGCAGGGAATCAGAGCTTTGCATGAGGGAGATATATTCCTTAATTTAAAATAATTTCCAAAATTTTAGAACAGCAAATTTTGATAACACAAAATCCATATTTTCATGCCAGTACCGAAGTACTGGCTACTTGGCTGGTGATACCCTCGGGGACTATAAGTCTACCAGCAGAGGCACCGAACCAGTGGTAGTAATAACATAAACGGTACCATATTTTTCTGCACCTGATGCGCATTTCGACAATCAATGTCTCTTCAGTGATGCTCGAGGCCAAAATATTTGAAAATCCAAAGCTTATTAAAAAGACGAAGAGCTATAAACCAAAAGGACAAAAAGGTATAGCCAAAGCCGGGAAAGGAATCAGAGCTTGATTGAGGCAGATATATTCCTTAATTTAAAATTATTTCCCAAATTTTATAACAGCAAATTTTGATAACACAAAATCCGTATTTTCATGCCAGTACCGAAGTACTGGCTACTTGGCTGGTGATACCCTCGAGGACTATTAGTCCACCAGGAGAGGCATCGACCCAGTGGTAATATTACATAAACGGTACCAATTTTTTTCTGCACCAGATGTGCATTTCGACAATCAATGTCTCTTCAGTGATGCTCGAGGGCAAAATATTTGAAAATCCAAAGCTTATTAAAAAGATGAAGAGCTATAAACCAAAAGGATAAACAAAGTATAGCCAAAAAAAAGCCGGGCAAGGAATCAGAGCTTTGCATGAAGGATATATATTGGCAATTTTATTTCGCGTTCTTCCGTGCAGATCCCCCTTGACGCCCCTCTATAGTGTAAACCACGAAAAATAAATAAAATAAATGAACAATGTAAATAAATCTGTTTTAATTAACAGTTAAACGGTTAAAGTTTATGTTTAAAGACCTTGTCTACATTTCATACCAATGCTTGCTATATAAGATACGATGCATGATGTGTTGAAGTCTATCGTGACATCCTTCTGCATTATACAAATTTGCTTCGAGCGCTCCTACATTTATCACCAGTAAATACAATAATTTCATCTCACATAATATGCGTTTTACTATTTTTGAATCGGCTATCGCTTTCAAATATGACCAAGCCTTTGGTGATTGAGGTGGCAATTTTATATGTTCGTCTACATCAAATTTAGGCAAAGAATTAGCGTTGATCAGCTTACCACTGTCCAATATATATTTATTTAAATCATAATTCGTGAAAAATATGTTTTTTAGATTTTGACCCAAAGCTGAAAGACGAGAAGTTTTTACAATTAATTTTGTAAAATTAAAAAAAATCATTTTCATGTTGTTAATCAAGTATTACTAATTAAGTACCATGTTGATCTTTTTAGAATATGATAATATTGATCGTGATTTCTGAAGGGGTGACACTGGGGTGCTCATTTCCCAAATCCCGCTATTTTTGTAATTTTGAACACTTCCCACTTTCTCACCATGAAATACACCCTATATACAACATCCCTACGTTTCCTCCTATATCCCACATCTCAAATCGCGTCACCCCTCTCAATCATTACGCAATTTAACCGACGACAACACGAATAATTATTTCACATTTGCAACAGGGCTGACAACTGCTTACTTATTCAGATTCTTTTTTTGGGAGCTTATGTTACCCAATCTCTACATTTCGATGTAGATGACTATTGTTTGTCTTTATATGACCATGTTGTTTTCGTCCTACTTGATTTACCATTTCAATTGGCCCCTTCGTATTACTTTTTAAAGAACTTCTTATCCCTTTAAGACAAATGTTAAATTTCCATCATATATGATAATTAAAAGAAACCAATATGTGCTCCATAGGCGGAAACAAAAGGCGTTGACGATAACAAACACACCCATAAGAAAGTAAATTACATGTATCAACATTGGAATCCGTTATCGGTTGCTGATTTTCTTTTGAAAATTATTAACCAATTAATTGATCGTATTCTAAAAAAAACATCCTCCCCGTTTGATGGCATATTAATAATACGCATTAGGGAAATACGCCTATGAGACAGGCCTCGACAAACTCAAAGATACCAGATTTTTTAAATAAAAGTTCTCATTATTAAACTCCAATTTTCACATGTATTTGAAAATCTCTATTAAAAAAGTAAAAAAATCTTGTCTGCTCTCCACAATGTATTTTGAGAAATGGTTCATTTATGTTATACGTTTAATTTGCGTGTATCAATGTAACAAACTCTAGTATTTTATCTGTACTTTTACAGAGTAGTAAAATACACAATATGATAACAAATTAATACACAATGCAAGGAAATAGATATTTTAATAATATATCAAAAGATAAAACCAAACTAGTTTTGTATTTAATTTGGAAGTGAAAGTTAAAGTTTCGATTTCATGAACCTGCAACAGGAAATGTAAGTACAAGTCCGTCTATTTGTTTCACTAGAAAAGTAATCACATGCTGAGTACAATGATCACGCCATGTTAGAACTGAAATCAATATTATCATCTAGGGATGTTAACGAGTACTCTAGTACTCGATTATCGCTGATTAGTACAGGACATTGACCTCTTTTTCATAAAATTTATTTTCTTGAGAACAATCGATGACTTTAATGACCACGCGTTGTTTATAGGGTTGTTTGTTGTACAAGTTACAAAGTGTAACGCTTGTTTGATTTGATCTGAATTTGTAATCATTATAATTCAAAAAATGTTCATTAAATTATTGATAAGATTAGTGCTTACTTAATGTAGTAAATTAGCTATGAATTACGGTGTATATATCTTGGTACTGTTGTCAAGTCTCAGATAATATTTAAAAGGTTTAAGTTTTCGTAGATTGGTGTTAATATGACAATTTTGTCTTCTCACTTCCGTAACCAAATACAGTCCTCTTAATGTAAGCCTTATACGTCAATTAAATATTTTTTTCAATTGTATTTGGTATTCTTTTTTATTTATATAATTTACTGATCTAAATTGAAAATTTCCGTGCATTCAAACATTATTCACATAAGAAACTAATGTCCTAGAGGGCGAATTTTGTCCTCCGTATCAATGAATTTAATCCACATTTTATATATTTGTTCAGGTTAATTTCTATTTCAAATTGTTTAGAATTTAGACCTTATCATTTTAATTTTATCATATTTATGACAATGACACTCCATTATTTAATAAAAAAATAAAATAAAAAAGGAAAGACTATTTGTTTCATTGTAAATGATTTTTAACGGTTGAACATTGTAAATTTAAAAAAAATGAGTATCTGTGATACATATTATCGAGTACATTGTGAAATTTATCATTAAGTGACAGAAAATAAAATCATTAATAGGAAGTATTTTAGATGAGATAGGGCCGACCTAGTTTGTTTATCTTATCCAGTGGGGAAAGTACGACTTCAGTTGGAAAGTAAAAGTGAAATATTGCTTCCACGAATCTGATCTATGAAACTGATACTAGTAAATAAATACAGGTCATTATATGTGTTTTATCATTAGCAGCATTCGTTTCGAGCAGTAAGCATATATGTCTATCCAGTCTTTCTACGATCAATCCCAAAGACACATTCTTAGTACTCCATTTCGTCCAATGTAAGTTCATAACCTATTTATTCTTTTATATATTTATTGAAGTACGATTATAATCTAAATTCATTGAATATCCTAATTTGATATTGTAACATCTGTAAAAAATAAGATTGAGACGATACCAAAGGGGAAAAAAATGTTAGCACAGTGCTTATTTTGTTTTAATGGTATTTTTGTTCTATAAATTATCCAATATTGATTGCTTTTTTTTCTCGGTGATAATTTCTTTTCTTCGGTTCGAGGTTGATGGGAAATATTACGAAGGGTATTGGTTTAAAAATTTAGATCGATTAAAACACATGATGAGTCAAAGAAATGACAGAGATTTGAGGAGACGGATTAACTATTTGAAAGACCTATATTACCTATTTATTAATTTTATTACCTTTTATTGCGATTCATAAATTTCACTGAATCTACAACAAACGCCATCCACGTCCGGACAAAACCTGTATAAAAGCCTCCAGGGCAAAAAAAAATCCCCAACCTTTTGATTACAAATCATCCTTTTACTTATGTAACGACGGTAATTTTCAGCATCCTTTACATATCGATTTAGTATTATGTATTGATAAACATATGGGGCTCTATTCTTTTCAATCAATTTGTGAATGGTAAAAACTTGATAAGAACTCATCATCGATACCAGGCTTATAATTTGGTACGCCAAAAGCGCGTTTGACCTACATCAGACTCATCAGTGGCGCTCAAATAAAAAAGTAAGAAGGCCAAATAAAATAAAAAGTTGAAGAGCATTAATTACTGTTGCAAAAATTGTGCCAAATACGCCTAGGTAATCTGCGCTGGTGGTAGAAAAACCTTATTGTTTCGAATTCGGCTCAACTTTGTCAATATAAGCTAAAAAAACATCACTAAATAAGTGTATCATTGGCTTGTAAGTCAATAATTCAATCTCATTTGAACTGTATTCATATAATCTTTAAATTGCCCAATAGCTGCAGATTGGTTACGCACGTACCATAAGGGTTCAGTTATTAAAAGAGAAACGAATGTCAACATTGAAACGTTATACAAGGGAGACAACACGAAAAGCATTTCGTTGATATATTTGGCTCACAAAATCATTCATTAACGGGTCAAACGAAGATTTACGTTTTTAATCTATGGCATTAATTAAAACAATCAGACATTGCCCATGCAATGTAAATTGCTTATTTTGGACTTTTTCAAGTTTGATATACGTTTAACGTGTTATGTATCAATATCAAATATGAGAATTTAAGTTATATCGGTGATCATGAAATTTGACAGCTAATGCCCCTTTAACATTAGCCTGGTTTTATCTATTTTAAAAATAATCAAGTAGATGAATTTCCCTAATGATCTCCAATGAAAGAGAAAATAAACAGGATTTTTTTATCTAATTTGTAACTATGAGTTAACTTATCTGAGTAACACAACGTAAATCAATATTTCTTTTCCAAGTGAATACATTACAAGAGGATTAAATGCAATAAAAAAATATATCTGACCGATTAAATATTTTTCGAAGAAAATGGTGGGTTAAGCCTAATTTTAGAGATGGCGAAACCTCCCACTTGTATACCAGTTGTTTATAGTTCCGTTTAATTGACAAAATTGTGTGAGCAACACAAAAGACATAATTGGTTAACGTGACAATAACTGGGACCCAGCAGCCAAAACATACAGCACAGACATACTCCACAACTGACTTAAAATTCAAACAAGCATTTAAATAAAACTGACAAGGAATGCAACCTAAATGATTTTGTAGCTGATAGTACATACAGTACAGTAAAACATAATAGAATATACTTTCTCGATAAATTACAAGTTAAGTAAATATAAAGAGTATACAAAATGTTAACAAAACTAAAAAAAAAAAAAAACACTATGCGGCCGAATCGCACCTCTGGATCCACCTGCATTAGAAACGTTCAAAGCCAAAACCACGATAGCTGGATGCACGAATACGTAGCCACATCAACAGTCATACGACCAAAAGGAACACAATAGCATAAAGACAATAAAGGGAAAACAGTATCAACACAGACATACAACTTAAGAGTCATATGACCAAAAGGGACATAATAATACAAATCCAAATAAAGGAAAACTGTATAGTAAAACTGATACACAACGTCAGCACCTACAATTCATAACTCATGACAAGGAATCAGAGCTTTACATGAGGGAAATATATTCCTTAATTTTAAATGATTTCACACTTTGAAAACTGTAAATTTCTATCCAACAATATCCGTATTTTCATGTCTGTACCGAAAAACTAGTGACTATTTTTTTATCAGTTTGCTGCTTTTCATGTTGATCACTAAAAATCTCTCGAGTTTATTAGTTTTTTCATTAAATTTGACATTTCTTTCCTTATTAAGATTTGTTCTCTTCGTTGATATACATTTGTACTTAAACGTCGATCGCCTAATATTGAGTTTCATCATATTTGACAGAGCTTTAAGATCATTCAATTTTCTAAAGCCTCGATCATTGCTCATAGAACCAATAATCAAATTACACTAAAGAATAGAAAACAGCAGTTTATCGATGTTCAAATGTCGCTAATCTATATTTTGTTTTAATTCATGTATAACCTTTCCTAGCCGGTTCTGACTTTATGTCATATAGCCAGTTTGACCATGTGAGCTATAGTAATCAATTGACTTTTGTTGTGGTCTTTGTTAACTTTCAAAACATCTTCGTATTAAATAAAAACAGTGAAACAATTTCAACAAGTCTTGCTTTGAAAAAGAATGATCTGTAGGTATATATAATACAAAGTTTATGATTTTTGTCTTCGTCAACTAATCGACATTTTAATTGAGGATACAAAAATCATCAAAGATACCAGTCTTATAGTTTGTTATGCCACACGCACGTGGAGAAGAATCGTCAGTGGCAGTCGAATTGAAACAGCTGGAAGGCCTAATAAAATACGAAGTTGAAGAGCACTGAAAACCAAAATTATGCCAAATACGACTAAAGCTATCTTTAAGTAGAAAACCCTTAGTTTCAATTTTTTTATTAATAGGAAATTAATAAAAATGAACGTGTAAAGAATATTTAATGTCAACACACAAGTGCTGAGTACTAGGCTTATGGTAACCTCGGATAAGACACACCCAGTGGTTGTAGGAATCAAAGATACCAGGCTTATAATTTGGTCCTAACCTAAGCAATGCAATGTTATGGTAGTTCACTGATGTTTTTTTTTTCACTAACTGCGTAAAACGATTTAGAACTGGACATATTGTATAGTCAATATGATTCTTTTACTGTATTTGTATCGTTAGCTTGCTGTACTATTGACATATACTTCACTTCATTCATATATAAATAGCATACTGTTAAAGTAAATCGTCTTTCCAAATCATCTCATTTTAGAAAGATATCTAATCACTTAAAATTTATGTTCCTAATGTAACTTACATACGGCATTTTTTCAGATGCTTAGTGACATTTTAGAAAAGATGAAAAAGTAACAGCAATTATATGAAGAAGTATCAAAACTATGGCTAACTTTCCACAACCTCCTGAATTGACTTCTTACAAGCTTATCAGAATCAAGCATATGGTTTGTATTCATAAATTATTTTATTTTGACTGAAAGTTTGTTTAATTTCTGAAAACAAAATTTGGATTTATCTTTTATGAATACTTCATAGTTACAAATATGATTTGTCATATTCTTGCAATTCAATTATATAATACACAAACTCGATTTACCAAATATTGAACTGATACATGCTGCGGATGCGGATTAAGAGTTACTATTATTATTTGAAGCATATCTATGCAGTCTCTGTTGTAAATTCCTACGTCATTTTGAAATTTTAGAATTGTACAAGCGTTGTTGTGTTCGGTTTTAATTGTATAAATGTTAAGATTGTTATAGTTAAATCAGAATAGATTGACATGATTCATTTTACATCATTATCATACTGATGAAGGATATCTGTTATCCGAAATATTTATAGATACTTACATTTATTGTTTCCTTTTTAATATTGGTGTTGTTTTGTACACTTTTTAGGCGTTAATATATATCCGGATATGGTGTAATAAATTTAAGCACCTCATGTTTGTGGTTTACCATCTTTGCCACAAGTTTATTGTTTTCTGTTTGGTATTAAATTAATATAAAGATCCATCTTGTGATCAATTTATTTGGCAATCGTCAATGGCAGTCAGTAGGGTTTAAGAACATCAGTTGTTCGACCTGTTAGTCAAACGCGTTTTGTTAAAATATACTTTTTCACTTTTTGGTCTTTTGGAAAATGTTGTTTGTGCTGTATTTAGACCCCTCTACAACGAAATTTGTTTTACATGCACACGTATAAAAATTGCGGTTTTATCCATCGCAATCATTGGTTTGAACGTTGTTTTCAATTTAGACTTGTATATATATATATATATATATATATATATATATATATATATATATATATATTTTATTTTGAGAAAATTAAACTTTATTCATAATTAAACCTCGAGGTTTGGGTGACACCACGAGATTTTTCAGAGTTACAAATCTCTTGAATTATTCGTCTCTATATACGCTAAGGACACAACATTACAACTTCCAATTATCCTAAGCATGAAAATATCTAACTAATGCCGAAGAATAATAATTCATTACCGTTTCAGCTAATTTTGCTGTGGCTACGATACAGCAACTGAAATGTAACGCAAAGGACGCGCTGAAACACAATGATAATGAAAAGCTCTTGATGCTTACAACCAAGCAATTTTTGGCATACCAAGTTTCAATTCCTCCTGATGAATTCGGAAAGTTGTTGTGCAACAGATCACTGGTTTATTATAACTTAAAAGATTACAGAAGCAGTTTGGCAGATGCAACTCAAGCCTCGGTTTTTTATCCGGAATTTTACAAGGTAATATATCCACAGAAATGTGCACTCTTATGTGCCTTATCATGTGCTTTTTATTTAATATAGTACATATGACCTCAGATATTATCGTAGTACCTGGTTTTTTTCTTTTAATACTGGGGTATTTTCATTGTCATTGCTAAAGAATAACAGATCTTTTAACTGCTTGGATACTTGTGATAGTTTGTCTCGCCTTCTTTTTTTCGGCAATGCAACTTCAAGAAAAATTAACCTGCATGTGAGTGTATTTTTTAATATTATTGTTCGTTTAAAAAGACATTTGAAAAGAAACAATGTAACAATGTTGGCTGTTGTGCCCCTATTTTTGACATTTTACCTATTATGTCTGTTTGTTTTGTTCACATTGTAATATATACACTCAATATAATGGAATTTTATGCGACTGCCATACAAGTGAGAGGTTTAACTAGCTATAAAACCAGGTTTAATCCACCATTTTCTACATATGGAAATGCCTGTACCAAGTAAGGAATATGACAGTTGTTTTCTATTTGTTTGATGTGTGTGAGCTTTTGATTTTGCCATTTGATAAGAGAACTTCCTATTTGAATTTTCCTTGAGTTCAGTATTTTTGTTATTTTACTTTATTCCAGGCTAAAAGCATTCATTTAACCATTAACTATTGATTTTATTTCCAAGTGAAGTGAATTTTTACGTCACATTGTGAATCATATCGTTCAGTATGCGCAATTAATTTCAGTAATGCGATAATAGTAGCCTTTTCTTCCATTACTCTGTCTATATCGTAAGCTTGGATATGCATGATGGTTTGTTTGGAAGCTCAGAAGTTTTCACAGATGTGGTTAAATATCTGGCGTACGAATTTTGATAAAATTTTCGCAAAAGCCAGTGTAAAGCGGCTTCAGTATACAAACACATTTTTATTTTCAAACAGTTAAATTCTCTGGAAACTCTATGCTTTCTGTATTTAAAAAGATCTATGGTTTTTACATCTTTATCTTTATCTCTGTTTATAAAAAACACAAATGGTTAAGCTCTGGCAATTAGTGAAAATAGCACCATGTCCAAGATCATTGCCCGGACATTTTTATTTTGCATTTTATAATTGTTTTCCTTACTTTTACCCATATTGAAAACAATACATCTGATTTAAAAAAAAACATACTCTTGTGCGATCCTCTTCTGTATAACCCTTTGAACAAATTTGTGTATTCTCGTCCATTTTGTTGAAAATATGGCTGTTTAAGCACTTAAAGTCGATGACTCTTAATAAAGCTATAAATTATCAACTTCATTCATGCAACGTGTAAGCATATTTAATTTTTCCGGTATACCTTCACAGGATACAATATGGATAAAAGTTCTGAACACTCAGCCCTAAACATTAGAAAGCAAAGGATGTATAATTCGTAGGAACTTTAAGCGTTATATGTCCAAATGGGAAGTTGTACTCCTTAATATTTGATATAATGAGGAAAATATCATTTTGACACAGTTGACATGAAATTATGATAGTATGTTTTCCGTATGTTATGCTTGTGGAAGAAATTAATTTAATTTAGTACAAGCTTCGTACTGATATCAAAGTGATTTGCCCACACTTTAGAAAAAATAATAAAAATAAAATCACCGTAATACTTCTTCAAATGCCATATTTTGACAATGACCATTTTGAACTTTTCCCAAGGCTGGATTGATATTCAAAGAAGCACGAAGAATGGATTCGATGGACAAAATTTCTTAACGATTGAATGCGTTATTTTATTATACAGGCAAATTTTCCAATCAGAAAATGAACGAATTCAATCTGTCCGCGGTTCTTTTCCAAGAGATTCAAATGTCTAGAGGGTGCGGGTATAGTACGATGCAGTATGATAGACGATCATATCTCTTTTACTTTTGGATATCGTGTTTTCAACATCCGATCGCCATTTTAAAAAACAAAAAACAAAGCTGTGGTTTGTATGAAATCGGCGGTTAAACTTCTCCGCTTTGAAAAACCAGAAAGTACATAAAATCATAAATTATTTAATAATGTAGGTTTTATTTCATATGAATAGGGCAATGTTTTAATTATCGATTCCGTTTTCATGCAAAGTAATTGATTCCGGATATTTTCATTGTCGTTCTGTTCCTTTTAAAGTTTAGAAAAGAGATGCGAAATATACCAAAGGGATTAGGTAGCAATACACAATTAGGGTGTGGTTTCCAGAAATTATTGTTATGTTTACAAACACTTTTTTCACACGAACTTTTTGACGCTAGTTTACGAAAAATGAGACGAAAGACATATAATTTTGATTGATCTTTTACAGATATATGTAAACAGTTTCAGAAAGGGTATCACTCAAGGGATTGAACTTTTAATCAAATTTTGGGAAATATGTGACATCTTCACACCCCTTTTTGCAATATTTTATAGCAAATAAATGCAGATTGTTGCCATGGATACACCAAAAGAAATTATATTTCACCATTTTAACTACTGGAAATCAAATCTATGGAAGATACTGATTACATACATATGCACATATATGACACAAACAGTAAGCTTAATTTATAAGAAAGCAAGGAAAAGGGGATGGTAAAATGTGTGAGGGTAAATTATTTTTTTTCCCTATTAAACTGTATATTGCTACCTTAGTTTGAATTCCTGAAACAATATTCTCAATACTTTAAGCGAACTTCCGGTTCTAATATAGCGTCATATCACCAGCACTGAATCCTATCAATAATTTGATCGGATTTCACCTTTCGCGTTGTTTCTGGTGTCTAGTAAAGGACGTCATAATTCAAGTGTCATCAATGTAAATTCGAGAATTGACACGAGAAGTTTTGGAAAAAAATCGACCAACATTAACCAATCGAGATTTGAATTGAAGTACTGGTGACGTGGTTTTATTTTTGAAGTGAAGCTTGTGAAATCGAAAATATTTAACCAGGATTCTAGGTAACCAAAAGGATATTCAAACTCATAATTCGAAAACAAACTGACAAGTTCAGGCAAAAACGAAAAACGATGATAAGACATACAACAGTACACAAAAACAACATGCAAAACTAAAGACTGAGCAATAGGAACCATACCAAAAACAGGGAATGATCATTGATAACATTTTCGTCGATGTTAGTTGAAAGTTGTTCTGTACGTCGTAACAATAAATAGAAAATAAAGAGGTGAGGAATGATTTATTTGTGGTTCTTGGACTTAAAAACCAACTTTAAACTATTACCATTTAGATAATTAAAAGATCCTTCATGGGTTTGGTTAGTTTTTCAAATAGATTTGTTATTTATACTAAATGGAAAGTTTACAAGCCTGTTTGTCCTCATTCCTAAGTCTAAATGATTTATTTAAGTTCAGGATATAAGTAACTACGAGGAAAGGTCATATATTATTATTATTCATTAATTATGTATTTGCTGTAGGTGTACAATGTTTTAGCCGAGTTTCTATATTAAATAAAGGTTTTATGAGACTAAACCGTGCTCTCTGATTTAAACGTACTATTCTTGATTATATAATTTTATCATATTTCTGCCATCTTAAATCCAAAGATGTTTTGCTGTTGAAATGCAAGATATCAACATTTTAATAAATGACATGTTTGATACTAGAGAATATATTATCAACCATCAAAAGTATGCAAAACATTGCGTGCTTATTTATTTAAGTTTTGCATAGAAATAGTTGTTTCAGGATTTTTCATATCAGTATATGATTAGAATTCAATGTTGATATTTTACAAATTCGCTAAAACACCTGGTATTAAAGCATTTCGATAATACGCAAAGATGAAGAGTATGTCTGACATTTTAGTGTTCAAATATGGAGAAATATGGAGGTTGCGGCGCAAAATCTTTCCATGCATTGCAATTAAATCTGATAAGCTTAGTTTAAATGTACCTAAGAATTAACTCTGAAAAGTTATTGCTTAGTTGAAAATTTCTTTGTACAAAAGAATCTGTGATAGAAACAGAAAAATCAAAACGTTCCATTTTATTTATTGTAAACGAAAAATGTTTTGAATAGAATGGGTTTCTCGACAAGTTAAATGAATGATCATATTCTTTTAAGGCCACAGAAAAAGAACAGAGCTATTAAGATGGTTCAAAACAAACACAATAATTTTAATGTTTTCAGACAAGAACGACAATAAAGTTATTATTCTGGAACCATTTTAGTGTCTTTTTGTCTAAAAGATATACAGACAACAGACAATTCCGCTCAGTCTAAAAACAAACCTTGGGTTTATATGTGTGTCTCAATTATCATGTATAAAGATGATAATACAAATTTTATTTTCGTACTTGTTTGTGACATATTCGCCTCCTTAAATCACTAGCATGTTGTTTTATATTGAAGGGGCATTATAGGCAAGGTTTGGCTTACAAAAGTCTAAATGAACCAGTGCATGCTGTAGGATTTTTGCAAATGCTATTAAGTTTTGTCAAGAAACTAATCAGAATACGCAAGACCTGGTTGCATGCTACGCAGAACTGATAAATGTGCTCTGTGAAGTTGAAGGTTAGTAAATAAAGGCGACAGAAATTAACCGATGCTCAAATCTCTTAAATCTGTTAAGAAGAGACAAATATAGGTAACAAACATCAACTTGAACTCTTAAAGGCACGAGACCAGGTGCATCGACAAGATAGTCTCCTGTTATGCATGCATCACCCGCCATACGAATCAACACAAAAGTCTCCTCTTATGCATGCATCACCCGCCATACGAATCAACACAAAGTTTCAATCAGTATTATCAGTACATTTACAAAATAAACAACTATACAGCTGGTATCTAAAGATATAATAAAACATGTCGTTAGAGAGTTGAGACACCGACACATCGTATCGGTCAACCAATTCGTAATGATTCGATATACACTATGTAGGCATATCAGTTGAAATTTAAAGTTCGGAAATAAGAATATTAAAATTGGCCTATTGGATAACTAAGTTGATCTACTACACAAATGTTATAAAGATATTGATTTGATATTAAGCATCAATCTAGGTTTTAACAAAATAGGATGATGTATTGAAGTTGTATCTGTAACATAATAACTGTAACTCTTATTACAAAAGTTATATGCAAAGGGAATTGACTGTTATTTTTCTAAATAGACTATCATACATTTCTTTTTGTATGCTGATTCAATAATCTCCATAAAAGATAAGTTGCAGCTGATAATTTATAATACATTTTAATATATATTTTCTACTCTTAATTGATATATATATATATATTGTAAAAATTGTTTAACTTATGGTCCAGTTTGAAAATGACTTAAATTGCTCGAATACAAAACGAACTATAGTAAAAAAAATGAAGTACATTTTCTGCCTTTGGAAAATAAATACGGATCGGTTGGTTCCGGTCGATTTATGCAATCAAATCACATTATTTGTCTTGAAACATATATCTTCATATACACTAATACAGTTGAAAAGGTAATTAAGGTTAAAGCCGTGTTGAGCAATATTTGCAAGATATACCTTTATTACGTACCTAAGTAAACTTACGACACGCTACGACTAGTTTTTAAGTGTTTCCTATATGATTTTATTTAAATATTTTACATCTCAAAATTAAGATCCTTAAATGATATTAATTAACCGTTTATGTGTTCCCCTAGCAGACTTTACATTCCCAAACAACACTTCCTCAATGACCTAATGCGAGTAAGATAAAGGTCAGAAATTTTAGCAGGTTTATTGTCTCCCGTTTCTTTCCACAGCGGTAGTTGAATACTCTACATTGTGGTAGAGTTTTGATAGCTATGTCTCCCATTCGTTTTAGGTACAAAATGTTGTGTGTGCCTGTCCCAAGTCTGGATCCTGTAATTCAGTGGCTGTCGTTTGTTTCTGTATGTCGCATTTGTTGTCGTTTATTTATTGTTTTGTCCATAAATCCGAACTTCATTTTTCTCGTTAGAATTGTTTTACATTTGTCATTTCATGGCCTTTTATAACTTGCTTTCCGGCATGGGTTTTGCTCATTGTTGAATCCGTACGGTGACCTAAAGTGTTGCTTACGTCTACGTCATTTGGTCTCTGGTGGGCAGTTATTTCATTGACAATCATACCACATCTTCCTATTTTTATATTCTGTTTTTTATTTACTCTTCTGGTCGTTCCCTTTGTCCTTTTTCTACATACAACTTTGTCCGGACCAAAAGGATTGTTTTTCATTTTTTGAGCAATTCTATTTGGGATGAAAATGTATTAACATAAAATTGGTTGTTGCGGTAAACCGAGACATTCATGTGAAGTAAGGTTAAAGTAATAATTTCTTAGAAATATTTTCTTGCCCCGGGCCTTAATTTTAACATAAGCTTTATATATGTGGCATTAGGGTATATCCCCTCAAGAAATTGTGTCACGTACCGTTGGAGATGTCAACTGGGTTTTACTTTTGACCAAAGACCAAAAATGTCTAGTCTATATAAGCTTCCTTCACTTAGCCAGACCTACATCTTCTTTTGATTTGCATTATAAGGCAGTATAATCTGTCCGCTAATCCATCAAAAGGGTCAAGAATGAACTCTAGCAAGTACCCAATAAAAATAAAAAAATATTAAGGATAATCGTGTCCGATTAATTTTTAAAATTTTGTTGCTTCTTTTATCATATATTTCAAAGCAACACGAACCCCACCAAAACCTGGGGTGATCTCAGGTGCTTCGGAAGGGTAAGCAGATCCTGCTCCACATGTGGCACCCGTCGTGTTGCTCATGTTAGTACAAACCGGGTAATAAGTCTAATTCGGTAGGTCACATTCGTGAAAAGGGGACGGGATTGTCGTTACGACATTAGGAACATATCCGTTATCATCTGTGAAACAGATATTCCATAACGGTCAACCAACTCGTGATGGTGTCCGTTAAATTTACGAAGGGCTATTTAATAGCCCTTAGGGGAACAAGTTACACATTGTAACGACCAAGTCTTTGTGTTTTCCTTAAATGCCACGTATTGTGGTCGGGAATGAGCAAAACCCATTTTTTTAGTATTTGAGCTGTAACATCGAGTATGCCTCATTAGAAAACAAAGACAATGGCATTATGTTGAGCATTTATATAAATTCATAGCAGTATTTACTCAAAGCCTTCAAACATATTTTATAGACAAGTTTTATTAGAAAAGCTAACTTATTCAAAGTCGATATTAGTTTTACATTGTAACAAAATGAAACAGACGAAACAAAGGGGGATACAAAATCTTAAGTACAATAAAAAACAAAAATAGAAAAACACCATGCCGAAAAACAAACTTCCGACTACAAAATGTTATGCAACACAGTTACTTAATATATGTTAATGTATTTTTTTCCAGACATATTAGATATAGATTCATTCATAAAAAATCCAGAATCAGACAAAGTTAAGGATTTAATCCTTAAGCGACATTCATCAAACGGTCAGTGGAAAGCAATTTCCTATTTGTTAATCGGTGATATTACTGGCGCAGACTCAAAACTCGCAGGAAGTTTCTCAAACTGCAATTGTTCTAGTTTATCAGTTCTGAAGATGTTTAAAGAGACTTCAGAAACACAGAAAAGAGAATGGGCTAACAAATTGGCAATTAAACTGCTGCAGAATGGTGCTTCGTTCCAGGAATTTGAGAATGGATTGGACGAACAAGTTATTCACTTCGGTGTTAAGATTACCTTACAAACAGGTATATTGGTTTGCTGTCATGCATTTTACATAACTCGGATTCCTTGTCCGGGTATGGCTATACTTTGATCTTTTTCGGTCATTCTTGCTCTCAAGATAAAGATATTGTTTCATTGAAATTTACTGTCATTAATCCTTCGATGATAAGGAATGTATCTACATCATGCATAACTGATTTATTTTCCAAGTTTGGCTATGTTTTTAGTCCTTTTGGTGAGATCTGCTCTTCAACGTTTTAGTAGGTTTTCTTTTCATATTGGCCTATGTATCAACAAAGAAACATTGTGTGTCGAAATGCGATTCCGGTGTAAGAAAATGTGTATCGTTTTAATAATGTTTTTTGTAATAACAGTTACGGTTCCAATTTTTCTGCACTACATACGCATTTCGATAATTTATGTCTCTTCGATAAAATTTTGAAAATAGAAAGGCCAGAAAGGCTAATATCTGGTTCCTATTTCTTTAGCCTCTCACAAAAACATTTAAAGTTTAATTGAAAGATGATTCGTAATTTTGAAAAACAGTATAAAACTTGAACCCGAACGAATTATGTGATACATGAAAACAAATATATCGATTAATGCAAATCAAATTTTATATGGAATAAAATTATGTATCAATGAATACCTCGGATATATTTTTTATGTTAGCAACAATTTCGTATTTTCCCCATTTATTTGTGACATTATCGGGTGATACTCAACAACAATTTGTTGCTTTTCATGAGCAATACGACGGTTGCAAATATTACAGCAAAACTGATGCACTAAGCCCCTTTCCGTTTATTTTATGGTTTTAATTCTTGAATTTATGTTTTCTGAGATCTCTTTGTGATATCCTTTTAACACGACTGTTATATTTTTAAAAGTTAACCTGTTTTCAGTCGAAACCTTCCTTTTTCCGTCATATATAAGTACGTATAAGAAATAGTGCATATTTTGACCTACGTACAAAAAAAGCGTTTAAAACAACAAAAACTATCAATATAACCTTACAATATTTAAACAAAAATAACACTTGCTTTACATATCGAACTGAAGTTTGTGATCATGAAAAGTATTTATGTAGAGAGTAATGATGTGCAAAACAATTTACTGTCAGACAATTTTGATAAAGAAAGAACTAGAAAAGAAAAACAGAAAATGCAGAAAATTCGAATATAATAATCGTTGTAACTTGATTTTTTCCCTGTAGGTAATGCTGAGTTTTTGAAATATTTACTGTCATCATTTATGATTGAACCATCAAAGATAAATGCCCAATGCAATGGAGACACAGTATTACACGTTCTTGTGAAGGATCTAGACATTCGTAAAACAACAATTGGTGAAACTATCATCGGTCTTTTGGTTAATCATGGCTGTCGTCTAGATATAAAAGACAATGCAGGCAAAACACCAGTTGAATATACAAGTAAAGGTGACCAGATATTCAGGTTATTACAAAATGCCTCAAACGGCAGTACAGGTAAGAAAATATTCGCCCCTGTTATTTTCTAAGTACACAAGACGTCCTACTTTGCATTCAGCAATCAGTTTCATTTTTCCTATGCACACTTTTAAACATTAATATTGGTGGCTATTTCGTTTTCGTTAAATATGTATTTATAAACATTTTCGAATGAATGACCCAATGATCAGCGCCCAGCGACAAAATATGAATATACTAGAACACACCGCGTGACTGAATTAAAGTACCTACGCCTTATTTTTAGCCTGGATTTTGAGAATTCGTATTGTCATCTGATAAAGTCATGCTGATTATAAGGTGCACAGTTTTCTTTGCTTTCAAATTTTCTGTTTGAACCCGTCGACCAGGAACTTGTTAATTATTGGTTATATTAATTATGTGGAAAACAAAGGGCCTGGAATGGTGTAATTTTAATCAACACCATTGTCCTATATCAGTTTAATAAATATAAAGCTGAATTCTTTTATTTGTCTTTTTTAAGTCATGCCGGCTATCAAATTGGAAAGTAACTACGCTTACTTTTTAGCCTGGATTTTTAGTATTCGTATAATCAGCTGATAAAGTCATGCTGATTATACGGTGCACAGTTTGCTCTGCTTTCAAACTCTTTCTGTTTGAAACCCGTCCTGTTTTCTTACTACAACCGGAAACTATGTGTGACAATGATTGAATTTAGTAGTGTCAATCCCTGTATAATGACGAATTTCAGGGTATTATGTATATAGCAAATCCCAAATGCACCGTTTGGTGGTGCGCCTGACAGGGCGGAACGCACAGATTAGGTCACAGGTGACATATACTATTGGTATCGGTGTCGGATTCGACACGGAACTTGTTATTTATTGGCAATATTAATTATGTGGAAAACAAAATTAAGGGCCTTGAATGGTATATTTTTAATCAACACCCTTGTCCTATTTTAGTTATATATAAAGTTGAAATCTTTGATTCGTCGTCTTTATGTCATGCCGGCTAACAAATTGGACCTCGTTATTTTAGTAGTATAGATATTGAAAACGACAACTTGTTAATTTCATGACTGTATACACTTTTTTGTAATACACATAATGCTTAGTCAAAATTTGTATGTGTTATTTTCAAGCAGGAATGTATGTAATCACACAAAAAAAATGTTCGGACCAGTTGATTGTTTTGCTTAAAAGTGAGGCATGACTAGAAAAGAAACAACAAAATTTGATTTTAAAAGTTTTGGTTGAATTTGGTAGGAATTTAATCCACGAAGGTGATTATATTGTGCAATAAATTAAAATAGAGCGACTGTGTGCACGTGGTTACAAAAATATATCAAGCATTTCCTGAAACCGCGTATATTGATAGTCATAAATTAAAATAAACAAAGAGTACCCAGTAAATCCCTATTTAACTGAAATATATTCACTCATTCTAAAATGATTTAATGATTGTTGGTTACCTAAATTTCCTTCTTTGAATTAATATGAAGAAAAGAAATACTATATTTATCTGTGATCTTATCGTAACATAGTTAAGAAAATAAGTTATTCATGTTATTGACCAATTTTTGTCTCGCCTTGACGGAGTCAAAAAGCGAGACTTAGGTATGCTGTTTCCGGCGTCGGCGGCGGCGGCGTCAACAATGTATTAGTTTGTGATTAGGTCTAGTTTATGGTGAATGACAAGTGGTAGGTCAATGATATTTGGTATGCAGTTGTATTAGCATTGGCACATCTCATTTCCATGGAGATTATTTGGCCCTGCCCCCTCAGTCATGGTCTATTGACTTTGAAACTTTTGCTTAGTTTACATGTATTAGTTTGTGATTAGGTCAGTTTATGGGGAACCACTAGTGGAAGGTCAATGATATTTGGTATGCAGTTGTATAAGCATTGGCATATCTCATTTCCATGGAGATTATTTGACTCCGCCCCCATAGTCATGGTCTATTGACTTTGAAAATTTTGCTTAGTTTACATGTATTAGTTTGTGATTAGGTCAGTTCAAGAGGAACCATTAGTGGTAGGCCAATGTTAATTGGTATTCAGTTGTATAAGCATTAGCACATCTCATTTCCATGGAGAATATTTGGCCCCGCCCCATCAGTCATGGTCTATTGACTTTGAAACTTTTGCTTAGTTTACATGTATTTGTTAGTGATAAGATCAGTTTAAGATGAACTGCTAATGTTAAGTCAATGATATTTGGTATGCAAATTTATTGGCATTTGCAAGTATCTTTTCCATGGAGATTATATAGCCCCACCCCCTCATCATGGTTCATTGACTTTGAAACTTTTACATAGTTTACAAGTTAATGTTTGTGTTTAGGTTTGTTTAAAGGAACGACTTATAATAAGTCAATGTTATTTGGTATGCAGTTGTATTAGCATTGGCACTTCTCATTTCCATGGAGATTGGTTAGCCATGTACCTTCAGTCATGGTTCATAGACTTTGAATATTTGCATAACTTACATGTTAAAGTATTGCTATTTTAATTTCATCATTTGCATAATCAAAATTACAAAAGGCGAGATATATCTCTGTGATAACAATTTATCTGAAAAATATGATATCAGTATGAAAGACCTTTTTTTCTTTTTTTGAAAGATACTCGTTTTGCGTAAACTAATTACATTTTAAGGAAGATAAATCAATTAATAAGTTGCAATTTCGTGTAAAATTTATACATCTAATTTACCCTGTAGGTAGAGACGATATTACAAGTATAACGAGAATTCGGAAGATGGGGAAGGATGCCCTTAAGGCAGGTAGCTTAGATAAGGCACTCAAAATATACACAGAAGGATTAGCAGATTGTTCAGATAAAGGAGACTTAAAAATGTATCAATGTTGTATACAAACAGGGCAACCGTATATAATAAGCTTAAACAACATGAAATGGCATTAAAAGATGCAGAAAGTGCTATTCAAGCTGATCCAACATGGCATAAGGTATGGACCACATTTTGCATTAAGAGGATACAACATGTTCTTTTGTTTTTGAAACTTTTATTTCCAACAAGATTTCATGAGACGATACTTATCTCTTCATGTGCACCATGAAAAAGCATTCTTAAATTTTTGACAGTGGATGAATTTTCCCGTACTATAAAATGTTTTATACATAACAACTCATATCAAAGTTACCAGGCATAACTAACGTTTAATGAAGATTAATAATAAGATTCATAAAACCAAACACACGAGTAAACTTCAATATACAAAATGCACAACCACCTTAAGTAGCTTTAACCTGATTTCTCAGGTCTTTAAAATTCAAATAGACATTTACTGTTCTCTTTTTATATCAATTATATATTTCGAGACATATTTACTTCAGTTGTTAGTTGTCAGATGAGTAATTCATTGACAGTCAACAATTAGAAGTTTATATATGCGCGCAAGTGGAAGTCAGCAAAAGAAAAAGTACAGAGGACAGTGTATAAGAAACTATTTTCGTCTCCACCCTTGAAGAAGATTTGCACACTTCTCAAAATAACTGTCATCAGGGTTTCAACAGTAACGTTGTTTTTAAATTTCAAATGAATATGTACCTCTTCTCATTCTAGCGATTGCCGAACGTTGTTGTCTTGATAAGGTTGACTTAACATTCAATTTGGCTGCAAAATTTTTATGTAAAAGTTATTATCATGAGATTGATTAGATTATCAACGTATTTTCATTACAGTTCATGCAATAAATATAGGCATACAACGAATTTTACTTCATCCAAGGCATTTTTCTATTAGGGGGGAAATCGGAGTTTCGAAGATATTTTAGCAAGACATTAATTCGGCCTTCTTTGGATCGGTATGTGATCTATGATGTGACTTCAGATTTAGAATGATTACACATGTGCTTAGCATGTTCAGATATTGGAAAGAATGTCATATTGATAGAGTCCGCAAAAACTCATTCTTATAGGTAAATTGACAATACTTGTTCACATCCATGGATGTGTAAATCTGCCTGCTTCGTCGGGTGTTTTTAAATGTTCACATATCATGAAAGGTACTATCTAACCTATATTTTTGTTATCACTGACGACATTTATATGCACAAACAAATGCAATAACGACTAAAATACTATTAAGTTTTTGAAATTAGTTCCTTTCCATGTCCTATTCGATCAACTAATTTGTCAAAATTTAATTCAGGCACACTGGAGAAAAGGAAGAGAACTCTATCTTCTGAACAAATATGACGAAGCATTTGATGCTTTCCTACTTGGATGTGGAGCAGTTCAGCCAGTGTGTGATGACATAATTGATTTGCTAATTGGTGCAGTGATTGCTTTTCCAGGTGTACCAGGTATGATTTTTGCTTAATGGCAAAGCAAAGAGATATATTGATGTGATCGAAATGGAAAATGAAAGAAAAGTCTTTAACACGCAACTAACTTTACAATGTAAGGAGATAACTGAAAATCGGTTATTTATGCTGAAGTTATGTAATAGCAGTGGTAAGGAAATTATGCAGTTAACTAGACCCTAAGCATTACGCGATTAGCTTGATTTTGTAAGACATGGAAGTTGAATCCTAGAACTACGGAATCTCATTTAGGACCTTCCAAAATATAATTTGAATTCAAGATCACGAATTTAAATCGTTCTCACAAATTGTATAATTCGTTATCACAGATCAAATTCGTGATAACGAACTTGTGGAATTCGTTAATACAGTTTTGTAATTCGTAATTACGAATTAAATTCGTTATCACAATTTTTTGTAATTCGTGATAACGAATTAAAATCGTTTAAGCGAATTGTATAATTGGTTATAACAGATTACATTCGTGACAACGAATTTGTTGAATTAGTTATCACAGTTTTTTGTAATTTGTGATTTCAGATTAAATTTGTTACCTCAGATTTTTAGCTAACCTGACCCAAAGGGTTAATTGAGCTTTTCTTTTCCTGGCGTCCGTCGTTGTTCGTTAACTTTACAAAAATCTTCTTCCTGAAACCTTTTGGACAAATTGAAACAAACTTGGCCACAATCAGTTTTAACGCATTTTATTTGGAAAATTAGGAAAAGGGATTAGACACAAGTTGAAACAACACGAGTGACGTCCTCTCCCTGTTCAAATATAAAACACAAAAAACGTTATACTTATAGGATTAAACCCATTTGTTTTCTAAAAGCTCTAGATGGATGTGTGAACCGGGTCTATTAACTCATAAACTGATATGTTAAGTTTGTTAGCCAGCAACCCAGTTTACATACCAATAATGTATAGAAAAAATGTGTTTAATCCGTTTTAATCTTAACCGATGCATTTTTATTCATTATTTTTTTATTCAAACTCTTTTAGACCGGCGAATTTTATTCGTGTGTATCGCTAGAAAATGAAAAGATATGGAGTAAATATACATGGGACAAAATCGCACACAATACATCGCGCATGAATATATTTTACACAGATTCAAAGGAAGTAGTTTCGGCAACATGGTTTATCGAAGTGTAACATGTGTAAAATCTAACATACCAATCACATTCAAGTAGTTGTTGATATGGTAATAATATAAGAATTATTAGATAATGACGAAAACATAATATTTGTGCATGTAATTCTTAAAAACAAACAAACATATAAAGAAGAAGAAAATAGAATATAATGTGCAAAAGTAGATAAGGCTAGCCTGGAGTGAAGTGAAGTCCTAAATGGGCATATTTTTTTTTATTTATGATATAAAATTCTTTGTAGCAATAAAGGTTTGATAATTTGATAATTAATTTAGATTCAAAGAATCAATTTTGATAAAATTGTTTGACTTTTACCGCTTGAGAAACCATGTGCCATGAATAGAAATCCATTTCTTGTATTTGTCAATTATATATCTACTGTTAAAGAGAGTCATAAGATACCAAAGGAACATTCAAACTTAATAAACTAACAACGCCATGGCTAAGACTTTGTCATGATTTTCATGTTCATGTACTTTCTCATATATCTTTTTGCTTGCTTGTAAAACATGCTAGTTCTCTATTTTAAAAGCATATCACAATAAGAAGAATACGTTTAATTCGTTTTCTTTTAAGAATTATGCCCGAAGTCATGACGATTTTGTTTATTTTAGACAACCTTAAAGGCACAAGGTACTTAAAAACAAACAAATATATAAAGAAGAACAAAATGGAATATAATGTGCAAAGGTAAATTAGGCTAGCCTGGAGTGAAGTGAAGTGAGAGAAATAAATAAGGGTATTTAGTTTAAAGAATGTGTGTGATGATGCCGCATGCCAAACAACATGACCGACATGGCTTAAAATAGAACATGAGGGTAAAATTCAATTTTTCACTTGATAGAGAATTGTTTAGAATGACGAGATTTACATACTGTCTATTTACATCATAATTGTTAGATGACCGCTTAAAGGAGTAATTTTCCTATATTGACGATTTTTTTAAATTTGTGTTTTATAGATATAAGAAGATGTGGTATGAGTGCCAATGAGACAACTCTCCATCCAAGTCACAATTTGTAAAAGTAAACCATTATAGGTCAAAGTACGGCCTTCAACACGGAGCCTTGGCTCACACCGAACAGCAAGCTATAAAGGGCCCCAAAAATGACTATTGTAAAACCATTCAAACAGGAAAACCAACGGTCTAATCTATATAAAAATGAGAAACGAGTCTATTATATCGAAATTTATAATAGATAGAGAGAAACTTTCAATCAATTATTGAAAGCGTCAATTGACCCTTGATATGAGTTATTGCTCCTTAATCACCATTTTATCAATTAGTTTGCGGTTTTCCTTATTTTCATCTATAATAGATGGAGGAAACTGTACAAAGCAAAATGATCAGTAAGACGAGATCTACAAATTTTTCAGACGGCTGAAATCGCCAGTTTGACTATTAGAGAGTTTTATCCCTAATTATGATTTATACCACTGTTTGCATGTTTCACAAAACCATTGAAGATAAAGAAAACTTGAAAATGATCAGCAGTCATGAATTTTATTCTCGTCTTCAATGTCGAAAATGCACAGATATCAAGGTGAGCGACATATAATTATATATTTTGGGTCTCTAGTTATAATTCATGATAACGGATTAAAATCATAATCACGAAATGTATAATTCGTTATCACGGATTACAAAAATCTGTGATAACTAATACCACAAATTCGTTATCACGAAATTAATCCATGATAAACAATAATACAATTCATGATAACGATTTTAATCCGTTATTATGAATTAGAAAAATCTGTGATAACGAAATTTAATTCGTACTCAAGAATTACAAATAAAATCTGTGATAACTAATTCAATAAATTAGCTTTAACGAATTTAATCCGTGATAACCAGTTATACAATTCGTTATAACGATTTTAATTCGTTTTCACAAATTACAAAAAAAATGGTTACGAATTTTAAAAGCTGTTAAAACAAATTCCACAAATGTGTTATCACGAATTTAATCTGTGATAACGAATTATACAATTCGTGATAATGATTTGAATTCGTGATCTCGAATTAAAATTATATTTTTGGAAGGTCCTAAATGGGCATATTTTTTTATTTATGATATAAAATTCTTTGTAGCAATAAAGGTTTGATCATTACTTTACATTTATAGAATCAATATTGATAGAGTTGCTTTTAATTTTACCGCTTGAAAAACCAGGTGCCATGAATAGAAGTCCATGTCTTGGATTTGTTAATAATGTATCTACGGTTAAAGAGAGTCATAAGATACCAAAGGAACATTCAAACTTAATAAACTAACAACGCCATGGCTAAGACTTTGTCATCATTGTCATGTTCATGTATTTTCTTATATATCTTTTTGCTTGCTTGTAAAACATGCTAGTTCTCTATTTTAAAAGCATATCACATTAAGAAGAATACATTTAATTCGTTTTCTTTTAAGAGTTATGCCCAAAGTCAATGACGATTTTGTTTATTTTAGAAAATCATAAAGGCACAATGTACAAACAGTTGTTTCCATATTGTTTTATCCAGTTCTGGCCTAAAATACTGAATCGATTATCAAAAGAGGGTAAATGGACAGGAATCAGATATCTCATTTTAGGATTGAGTACCGAAGTTCCACCAGATCATGCAGGTAAATTTTTTTTGGGGTGGGGGTGGGGGGGCGGGGCTACACTTTTAGTTTAAATTTTTGGCAGTTATACTTATGTCTGTGGAATGACGAAAAGCATGAAAAGAAACTATAAGGAACACAAAAGCCATACATATTTCCTAGTTGATGCGATATTCTAGAGCTTGAGCTTGCTTTCGTGGTTTCCTTGAAAGGGATTTTGCTGACAAGGAAGTGATGGAGCAAAGAGTTCCAAATATTAAAATTGAAGTCATCGCTTTAAAAGTTTTTAGACGCCACTATTATTTGGTTGACTGTAAAGATTATCTGTGTCACAGATGACCACGAATATGATCCAGTTGTCCTAGCTTTTTAAAAAATTTTTCCTCCTTTTTCTCGTTAGACGGTTGAAATTTGGAAGAGGTAATATCATCTTAATCGATCTTCCTCATAAACTTATCATAGTAGTTTTAGAATTTAGAGTTTATGACATGACGTTAATGCGCCAAGATCATTCATGAAATTTCGCGGAATTTTATTTTATTTTGATTTTATACATTTTTTAAGCTCTTGTGCATTAATTCTTTTTGTTATGCATTATAATAGGAATAACTGTTCTGTAGTTTCTTTTCAATTTCAATTCGAACACAACGAAATCGACATAGTGTTTGCACACAGGTTACGATACATTTGGATTTACATGGGCGGTAAATAGTAACAGCCATCAATATGCACATCTCTGAGTCTGCGCTAAGTATAGATATATCGAGAATTTTATCACGCTGTTGTTTACAAAGCGAAAGAAGCACGTCATATTAGAATTAACGATAGATCATGGTCAACTTATACGGACTTCATTGAAAGAGGTGAATTCCTGACACAAAACTGCTCTAACAAAGTTAAAAGGTCGTCACTGGGTAATATTTATGATCATAATCACAAATAGGTTAACCGATAAGATGTGTTAATGTCGCGGCTCATTAGCGACAAATTTTCGCAGTGTTGGATCTTTGTATATGTAAGAGAATGATAATCCTTTCTTCATGATTAAGTACGAGCGTTAGCGAGTACTTATCATGAAGTAAGGGATTATCATTCTCTTATAAACTTAGAATATTGTGATATGCGTACACTGTCAACACACCCGACATCGCTCATTTTGGTGTTCATTAGATTCCCTAAGTTATTGTTTTATCTTGATTTGTAGCTTCATAACTTAATGGATTTATCAGATTTGAATATAGGTGTTGTTGCCTCCAATTTACAGCTGTTTGTGAAATCATTAAATCGAATACAAACTAGTGCAGATCTTATAAACTGAGATAGTGAAATATATGTATGTGGCATTTGATATAGATCTCAGTTTTTATCGTTCGTCATTGTCAAATTCAATTTCATGATCTAGATTTTAGACAGACTTTCTTGTATTTATATATTTGTAGAAATATTATTACAAACACGTTTTCACGATGATATTAAATTAAGATATGGTCCATGTATCTGACGAATTGACATTGTAGTTAGATCTATGAATATTGTCTAAATCGGTACTAACATTGCTTTTGTTTTAATAAATTGAATTATATTTAGATATGTATGGCTATACGGCTATGATCAACTTTGGTAGTACACACTGTAGATACTTATAATTTGACATTGTACAAGGCCATGGTTTTCTCATACTGTTTATGACGTCTATAAACTAGATCGGATTGGTGTGCTTAAAACTTAGGCTGTGAAAACATGGTTTGTTTATTAGTTGGAAAGGACTTTGAACTAGTTATCAGTGAACTGAATACTCTTAGATCGGCACCTTATGTTGTTTATTTATTGACGAATCAACTCTATCCAACTGAGTTTTATAGTTTGTTCTCATGTTCTGCTACCACACCTTTGTCCCAGGATATGGGGAGGGTTCGGCGCTATCAACCTGTCCCCCCTCCACACACACACACTTTCTGTTTGTTCTTATCCCAAACCAGGAGCCTGTAATTCAGTGGTTGTCGTTAATTGCTGTCTGCTTTATTAAATTTTTCGTCTTATTATTTTTAGCATAAATCAGGCCGTTTAGTTTTTTTATGCTCCCGCAGCTGAAAGTTGCGGGGCATATTGTTTTACCCTGTCCGTCCGTCCGTCCCATTATGGGTATATAGCTATTCCAGATAACTCCTCCTACAGTTTGAATGCTAGGAAGTTTTCACTTTGCTGGCTGTTTTACATATATTGAAGGTGTGCATGTGGTCAGGGTTTTGATTTTTATTGATATTTGCTCTTTTCGAAGATAGTTGAACTTTGTCATTTTGGAGTATATACTTGCATAAGAGGTGCATAGCTATTCCAGATAACTCTTCCTACAGTTTGAATGCTAGGAAGTTTTCACTTTGCTGGCTGTTTTACATATATTGAAGGTGTGCATGTGGTTAGGGTTTTGATTTTTATTAATATTTGCTCTTTTGAGAGATAGTTGAACTTTCAGAGTGGAGTGCAGGGCATCACTTTGTCTAGTTTTTTTTTTGGTTTACATTTTGTCATGTCAGGGTCACTTATAGCTTACCATAATGTATCGGTTTTGCTCATTGTTGAAAGCCAACATATATACAATATTAGGTCAATGTCAGAAAGATATAAACTTTTATATGAGGCTGAGAAACTGGGAAGGCAAGGTTTATCCAAGCCCTTCCCAATATTGTGCCGAATACAAAAGTTTATTTTTTCTGACATTGACATAATATTGGACATAATATTGCTTTTATACTGCAACTTAAATTAATATATTGATGGCTATTTAGATTGTTATACAAATTTCAAACCTATTTTCATCCCTTAATGAACCCCTGATTGTGGAAAAAGTGATCCATGATGAAATTGACATTGCACATAATATAGCTTTGTTACTATATTTAGAAGTAAACACAACTAGTTGCAGTATAAATATATATATATATAGTATCCTTCAAGTTCACAAGGAAATGCAAACTCGCGGAAAAAAGCAATTGATTGAAAAGAAAACATAAATATACACAAATGTATCTGAAAAGAAATAAAGGATTTGCTTGATGTTAATCATTCTTGTTCTAGGCTATGGAGTTGCAAGTTCCTGTGACACCAGTGATATTGAACTGAGCACTGTGTTCAAATTTGTAGAGGAAACTCGATCTGATAGATCAGTGGCAAATTGGTTAACCCCTACATTAATGGTTCTCTTATTCAGGCATAAAAACTATTTCTGAACTTTAGACAAAATATCAATGATACTTGTATCCATGCTGCTGTAAAATATGCGCTCATTACAGGTAAGAAATACTAACTACTGTATTTTGATGTGTATAATACGCATCTTTATACCCCAAGAATGTAGTTGGTAGAGGGATGCGTATTATAAACAACTAAAGACAGTTTTGATTTTTTTTTGTAATTATTAATATCGCTTTTTCTTCATTTTGTATATATTCAAAACGTTTTTGTTTTATTTATTTATCTATATATATTTTTTAATAAAGTTTTTTAAGAGTGCATCAGCTTGGACAAGTTTAGACAACATTGATTTCAAAAGGAATTTTTAATCAATAAGTTTACTTTTATAGAATTAATAAATGTTGATTACATGATAAAAGCTCTACCATTTTATTGTTTATGACTTTTAATTAAACAATTTGATTGAACAATCAATCTTATATATTATTTTTATCTTTCAATAGGCTTAAATGAATTAAGTACATGGTTTAATTGTTCCCTATTAATGGTATTTTACAGTGAAATAGACCTTTTAAATTATTTATTTTACTTTTTTTTTTTAATTCAGGATTTGAATTGGATAAAAGGGTGCGTATAATACACAACTGCGTACTATACACGGCAAGATGAACAATTTATTGTTTGTTTACTTTTTGGGAATGAACACTTTGTTACTATTGTACGTAGTATGCCTTCTGACATTCCTTCAGTCAGATACGAAATAGTTATGTGTACAATAAGTGAATCGGATTTATGGTACATCGATATATCACGATAATATATAGATCGAATTCGCCTTTCATCATATTGGATAAGCTTATCGCAAAATGACGGACTAAGTTGCATGAAAATTATACTTGTCACAACTGTTTTGTTATACCTGCAAAATTAGAGCTAAATTAAGTACATTATTCTATATTCTAAAATGACGATCTATATATTCTCAACCAGTATAATCATAGCATATCTACTTTTAGCGCGAATACACAAAATTGGCTGTTCTGCGTTACGCCCACCTTATTTATACGACCAGGTAAACTGTATTTGTGACAGAAAACCCACATTTTACGTAGACCAAGCCTCGAATACAATACGGTTATCTCTATTATAATGCAAAATAAACATATCAGTCCATTTCAGTTAATATTTCGGTGTAAAATTTCATAAAACGGAAATTCTGCGAAATGATGTTAACGTCTTTAGCAACTAAGCAAGGTGACGACATATGTATGCCTCCGTCATTAGATGTAAACATCGAGCGTTTTCAGGTTTTTGTGTGTCTCAGAATGCAATAGAATTAAAAAAAAAACAACATTTTGGGGTGAAAATGTGAGTTTTTTCATTTATTATTGAATTATATTATATTATTTGTATTATAATTTGGGGTAAAACGGAAGCAAAATAGTATCTTGTGTATAGGACAAAATTACCGTTTATCTTTTTGTCCTTGTCATTTTGTTGTCTATTTTTCTGTTATTTAAAACATTTGTGCTTTCCTAGTTTTTTTTATTATATATTTTTTATACTCCTTTACGTCCCCGCGCAACGCGTTGCGGGGACATAGAATTACCGTCCGTCCGTCCATCTATCCGTCCGTCCGTCCTTCTGTGCGTCCATCCGTCCGGTCTTTTAGCGCTCTCACGTGTACAATTCTTGCCAGAATTTTATGAAACTTATATCATAGGTGTGTATTTTGCAATGTCTTGGACGAGTTTGAAAATCAGTGCCGATCAATTATTTTAAAAGAGTTATGCCCTTGGAAACATTAACTATATGGAAAATTGCATCGTTAGCGCTATCATGTGTTCAATTCTTGCCAGATTTTATGAAACTTATATCATAGGTTTATATCAGCAATGTCTTTGATGAGTTTGAAAATCAGTGCCGATCAATTATTTTTAACAGAGTTATGTCCCTTGAAACATTAAATATATAGAAAATTGCATTGTCAACGTTCTCATGTGTACAATTATTGCCAGAATTTTATGAAACTTATATCATAGATTTATATCAGCAATGTCTTTGACACTTTCGAAAATAAGTGCTGATCAAATATCTTTAAAGAGTTATGCCCTTGGAAATATTAATTATAAAGGAAATCACATTGCATTTGCTCTGAAGCCTTCATTTTTCTATGATATTAAAACAAAGTTTTAAAGAAAAAAAGATCATTTTTTAGTTGTTGCCCTTGTACCTTGGAAGATAAAATATGTGCAACGCGGGGACATTGGAACTCTGTTCTTTTATTAGTACATCGATCCAGATAAAAGGGAATGGTTAATGTCCTTCAAATTTAACCTCACCACATGTTCATCTGCCTGTCCTAAGCAGTAGTTGTCTTGTGTTATCTTTATGTTTTTTGGGGTATTATATTATTGATATTTGTTATTGATGCCAAATGGAAAAACTTTGTAAGTTTCTTCTTAATGTTTGCCTACCTTTCATAGACTTTGAACTTTCTACATTTTGACACATTGTAGAGACTCCTGCTTATATTGCTGAAGTTATGCATTCTAGATGACTTTTGGCTATTTTGTGTTGTTGAATTGTTGTATAATTGACGAATAACCACAATACCTTATTATTCATATTGATAAATAAAAGTGAGCCCGTCGAGAAGCTATTAATAATATTACTTAATATTATTTTCACCTTTCTCTAAATAGATTATATCCTTTAATTTTTAGCAAAGTTTTATGACAATTGCATTTATCACATTTGCTTGGACTGCGTTGTATATATAGTAACATTCAAAAGTTGAATGTGAGGGTCGGTTGAAAGAATCAATGCTATAAAAAGAGATGAATCTTTATTCCAAATGTGAACTTCCCATTCTTTGAAGCAACTGTTTGATATTCCATTGCTTACGTTTTCTGTCAAAATTTTCTGTGTTACAGTTGTTCTATAAGGCGTTGCCATATTTCATTCTCTGTTCCTCGTTTGTAAGATAACCGAATAAACGTATTGTTGGTTGGTAGCAACATGCAGGATGTCAATGCAAGAGCAAGGAAACGTATGTTATCACCATTTACCTCCAAGGATTTTTTGGTTAATATACTAGTATATTGCTCAGTTTGAATATCGGTAAACTACTGTCTTACATTTTAATCTCAATGTAGTGATATTTGTATTTGTTTACATATACTTTATTTTTAGCCTTGGTAATATTTTCGGCATATGGTTTTCATGCCGCTCTTTGTACGTTCTGATCTGTTTAATTATTCTCTCGAAAACCCTCTAAAGTCATGGAAAGTTAATGGTTTTGTCCTGTAAATTTCATATTTCATATATATTCTGAAATTAAAGTCGAGAATCTCTCCGACAAAGTTTTATTTATACAGGTTGGTTTGCCTAGACGGTTTTTTTTGGTTGTTTTCCTGCACTGCAAAGTTTTATATTGTTGGCTTATCCAATTGTAAGTCACGAGAGTAGATCATTGGAGCACAGGGAAGCCGGAATGATACGTATTTTCTGGCCTAATAAAATAACGAATATGTAAGGTCAAAGTGGCAACTTCAGTTCTATGATTTGAAAGGTTAGTAAGCTATATAGACATTTCTTGTTTAAGACACATTAAAAATAAAATGTTGACAACAATTTATATGCAAGCCAGAGTTTCTGCACGGTCAGGTCAAGTTGTGAAATTACTTTTGATTGTCAGTTGTCAGTTTACAATCGTTTGTTAATCTACACATTTTATGCAGGTGATGTGTGTTTGCTAGAACAGATGCCTATCCAGGGAACTAGATTCGTAGATGAATATTTAAATGGTAACCAGGAATCGCCTTACCATGTCATTACCAAGAATCGAAATACACAAGACTGTCAGTTAATGAGGAAAGTTGTATTAATTTTGAGCGAGAAAAACTTCACAGCTAGTTTTAGAGATAAGGAACACCGTTTGCCTATAGATTACATCTCGAAAGAACAATTTGGTGTATTACACGATGATTTACTGAAAATAAGTAAGTTCCAGAAATATTTGTAGATTTAGAGATCCTTTGTGGTTTAAACAGCATTTCGTTTTTGTATAAGGCTTTGATTTTCATATATGTTGGTCTCGACATCACCGAAGAGACAATGATAGTCGTAACAACTTTAATGTTATCATAGCATATTTCAAATAAAAATATCTTCAATTAACCATGTCTGTTAGTCTGTCTATATGAATTAAAATGTGGATTGCTGCATATCGTAAACATGTCAATCATAATATTATACCATTAAGGTGGTGATGGTGGCTTAAAGACAAAAGCTCAACTTATTGAAAAAATTGAAGAAGAAATGTTTAAGAAAGACTACACAACTGCCCTGCAAGCGTGTTATAGTGCCCTGTCGACATTTGATCTAGACCTGATGTTTGGATTTAACACAGTGAACAAGGAACTGTCATGCTTGTTGAGAAATCTGTCCGATTGTCATTTACATCTTGGAGATATCAAAGCTGCCATAAATGCCGCGGGTGACAGTGTGAAATACAATCAAACGTGTTATAAAGTAAGTATTTTGAATCAACAACTCGTGCAAGATTATATCTAATAGTTTATAAAAGCATTTCCTAGGCGGAATATGCTGCAATAACCTCTTTATATTTCTAAATTGTCGCCATTATTTGATACTTTTAGTTGAAAAGTACCTTAAGAAACCAATGACGTATTTAATTTCAGTTGTTCTGTTGTACCTTTTGCTAATCAATCGTTTCAGATATAAAATATATTAGAAGAATTGATATTCAATATGTTATAATTGGAAACGTTTCCACCTTGATTCTATTACGTTAAATCATTATGTGGAAGTTTACACTTTATTCACACCAAAAAGTGGGTCGTGTTTGAATGATATGGAATTAAATAGTTCTAAATGAGTTGTTTTATCAATTTTACAGGCACACTATATGTTAGGGAATGCTTTACTAGTCAACAAAAGTTACGAACCTGCATTTGCAACATTTGTAAACGCACTCCTGAATCATTGCAACAGCCGTACGACTACAGATATATCAATAATTGTTGAAATTTTAAAGAAAATTTGCCTTACATTTATGCGCTTGGACAAAACAAGTAGTAAGTATCGATTGAAATAGTATTGGTTATTTCAGTAATCTACGTATATACTTTTCATTACTATCAATAACAATGTCACTTTGTTTTATTCCACTTATGTAGCCACAATCCCGGCTGATTTTTATATTTACAACATTTATCCGTTCATTCTTTTTATAACCGGATTTATAACGAACTAGACGACGAGTGCCATGAGTTGACGGTTTTATGACACGTGCAGAGCATTTACACTTTTGTTGAGTTCGGATTTTTTTATCATAATTTCCATTTCACATAATAAAAAGAAATACACGAAGTTACTACGAAGTTGAAATAAATTTTGTTTTATTGTTATTCTAAATAATTATTTAACGGGAAAATTACATGTACAAGCCTATACACTTTTAGAACTTATTTATTGCACTTAAATGAGTTTTGAACATGTTTCACCCTGTCGGCGCACCGCTCTCGCACCTTTGGAGTTCTTGCGATTCCGTCAGTATTTGTTTCTTACTTCGTTTTGTCTTCTTAATCGATTTATTAAATTTGAACATCGGTAAACTGCTGTTGTCTATATTTCTAAATACATGCAGTCTTAAGAGGTTGTCTCCTGTATTTGATTGTGAATTGGCAGTTTAGGTTTCTAGAATTAAAACAAAACATTGTAAGATCGTATCAAGTGATGAAAATGAAGTGAAAAGACCAAAAATCGACACAAGAATTTTTCAGAATTGGTAGTCGAAAGTGAATTGTATTTTCCGATTGACGAATGAAGATTTAGAAGTCATGGTGATGATGTTTGTCGCGGCCTAATTAACTATCATGATATAGAAAGCAGAATATAACCATACTGTTAAACGCTTACTTCATAATATATTCTGAATGCTAAGGCTACGTCGCGCACTGACGTCAACCCTAGATACAATAGGTAAAATGCTAAGTCGTTACTCCGCGGTATTCTCAACAATGTTAAGATGTTTTGTGTTGTATCTGTAACCTCAAACGTATATTCATCTTATTTTCACTACTAAAAGTCTTCTTTGAATTTTTTTAGTGTTTTACCGATTTTATACGTAGCTTTTATTGTAAATTTTATCATGACAACCCCTTCAAACTAAACATTTCATCAGAGTAAAGAATAAACTATAATCTGAATATAAAAATGACAAATATGAAGACTTTATTTGCCAGTAGTTTCTTAAACTACGGAGGATTACGAAGTTAAAATTTAAATCTAGTACGACTTCAGAAAGAACAATTTTCAAAACAATTTCGAAAAAATTATTGACATATTGAGTAAAATATTTTGGTAGAATGTCAACACAACATCAGCACTGTCAAATCATAGTGTGTTGAACCACGGAGGCCAAGTTGCACACGCTAATTAATTTTTCGTAAAAATAGAGGTACTGGAGATGATTCGTAACTCATGAAGTGTTATTTTTATTTTTCGTATAATACCAACGAGCTACTAAATTAACAGTGATTCATTTGAAGACTGTGTCAATATTAAAAAAATTGTGGCATTTACTAAAGGAATGACTGTAATATTATTTCTGTCTATAAAGAATAACCGCAAAATGAGGTGCACACTCAATAACCCGCGTAGCGTGTTATTTAAAAGTGTGCACCACATTTTGAGTTATTTCGAATAGAGAGAAAAAATATTACAGTCTCTCCTTATAATTTAATTCTAAATTCAATTTTAATGAGTAAATCATGAAAAACGTTGCTGACGTCACGGTCACTATGAGCTTATAGACAAAAACTTTCAGCCAATCAGAAGACGGGTACATCCAAAATTGAATTATATCATTATAAAAGAAAACTAGCATACATATCTAAAAGATAAATCAAGGAATTTGTTTCTTATAACAATTCATTTTAATTTTAACATTTTTAGGACCGGTTGACATACAAGCAGCAATTCCTGTTCCTGTGGCATATTCAGTCTGGGTTCATGTCTTATATGGTTTTATATTGGAAAAAAACTTGTTGGCAGCGAAATTCATCGAAAAGTTCATGTTTACTTTAGAGCCTGATAATAAGAAAATGGATTTTAACCTCAAGCCACTATGTGATATGGAAGTGTTAGAGAAGTTTCCTGAATGCATTTTTTTTATTGCTTATCTTATAAGATGTGGTTGTACATATACCACTTTATCAACACAAGAAGGGGACACGTTCATCAACGCAGCTGTCCGAATGACATTTCTAACTGGTAAGTTGTTTCTAAAAATAGACCAAGTGAACCAGAGATTCATAGTATGTTATTTACTTTAAGTAAGTTTAAATAATTTTCCAGTCGTTCAGATGTGTATAATCCGAAACAATGTCTGTATATGCATTCTTGAATATGGAAACGATCTGGTCAAACTATGAGATTAAATTGAAGTAATTTAATACGTTTACCTTTGTCCACATATCATACAATTATAGCCTTTATATGAGGTCGATACGAGGATAGATCGACCAGAAAGAAGTATATTGACTGAGGACGACGTCCGAGGTAGATATACCTCTTTAGGTCGATATATGCTCATATCGACTTCATACGAAGGCTAAAATTGTTATATTATTATTTTCATTAAGCCACAAGTAGAACATCAATTAATTTGATTGGTGGTTTCGATTGTGTCAGATATTCTAAAAATAAACGTGCACTATCACTTTTCGAACCGCCGTTTTCAGTCTACCTTTTGAAAATATAGTTGAACATGTGACTCTTTCTAAACGAATCTAATTAGTTAGAATATACACAATAATAATATTAACTTTTACGAACTCCTATGCCTTCCATATCTTTAATCCCTTAATATGTTTATGATTGAAAAGTTGTTCTAATATGTCTTTCGTACAGATTGAATTGAAATGAAAAACCTTAAGAGAAAAACTACATGAAATAAAGGTGTTAAGGAATTATGATTAGAATGTAATCATTAGTCAATGGTTTGTGGTTGAAGTCTACTGCTTGTTTCATTATATCATTGTAGCATTATACATTCACATTGCTGTGCACACAATGGTTGTCGTATGTCAACTATTGTTCTAAAGCACCAATATTTCGGATTTTAATGAAATATGCATATAGAAAGAACAATACAATTAATTGGGATAATATCCTAGTCATAGTCAAGACGAGAGGTCTTAATGAGTGAAAAAAATTAAGACGCATCTGTTTTATATAGGTCAAAGTACCAATCATAGACAAACTCCTTTAAATCAATTTTGGTGATTTTGACCTCAAATATATTAGTTATTTATTATGAAAGAACAGTTAACGCATTAGCAATTGTTATTTATGTTTTCGCAACATTATTATCACAAATGACAACATTGAAGGGGTAAACCTTAACTTTTTCAATTTTCATTTTTCCGTATTCATATTTCCCTTTCGGAATTTTGGTCCTCAACCTCGTTACTGATATTGATAAGTCTTTTACAACACACTTGCTTGATGCTCCCGCTGGTTGAGGAAATTCTCCCGAGGGCATTACCAGCCCAGTAGTCAGCACTTCTGTTTTGACATGACATGTAATTGATATGCTAATATTTATCAATTTATAAATTAACTGTTTACAGAACTTAGAATTTTCCGAATACAGTATCGAATCAAAATTGGTAATTGAAGAGAACACTTAATATTTTAGTGGCCCGAATCAAATTTGTAAAGTAACCTCCAACAGGAACGTTAATCCCTAATTGTGAAGGCCAATTGTGTATATATACTTGAATGCTTGAACAAGACCCGAAACAAAAGTACTCAAATCGAAATAATGTCATCTTTTCAAATGAAACATTTCATCAGAGTAAAGAATAAACTATAATCTGAATAAAATGACAGATATTAAGACTTCATTTGCCAGTAGATTCTTAAACTGCGGAGGCTTACGAAGATAATATTTAAATCTAGTACGATTTCAGAAAGAACAATTTTCAAAACATTTCGAAAAATTAATGACATATTGAATAAAATATTTTTGTAGAATGTTAACAAAACATCGGCACTGTCATATCATAGTCCGTTGAACCACGTTGCGCACGCTCATTAATTTTCGTAAAAATAGAGGTATACGAGATCATTCGTAACTCATTGATTAATGTTCTAATACAGTACCATATCAGAAATAGTGAATGAAGAGAACACTTTATATTTAGGTCTCCCAAATTAAATTTTTAAGTAACAGGAATCCCTAAATTTGAAGTCCAATGGTGTATATGTAACCGTTTAGTTCTTCCTCTGTGATATTTTTCCGGTGGAAATTTGTCATCGTAAATAGTTTCCAGACATGGTATTTCACGGATAGATTTCTTTCGGAGAAGTGAAATTCTTTTCGTCTTATATGGAAAGTATTTAACAGTAAATCCTTTCCGGTTAAAATTTCACATAAGCTTGTGAAATACAATCTCGCTGTCTACTATATAAGGTACTCACAATCTATATATACCTAACCATAATGAGAAATGGGGCCTCGGTGGCCGAGTGGTCTAAGTAGTTACTACTGTAATCACTAGCCAGTCAACACTGAGGTTGTGAGTTCGAACCCCGCTCGTGCGGGTGCACTCGACTCAATCTTAATTGACTAGGATTGTCAGTTTTCCTATCGAAGGTCGGTGTTTTCTCCGGGCACCCGGATTCCTCCACCAATAAAAACTGGCCGCCACGAAATAGCCCAAAAGCGGTGTTTAAAAGTGGCGTTAAAACACCAAAATCAAATCAAATCAATAATGAGAAATGTGTCACCAAGGTAGAACATATTTGCATAATTTATCAATTAAAGGGAGGTAATTATGAGAGATTTTCATTTTATAGATACTATATTCCGGAATAAATTTCATAGTGAAATTGTTTCCTTTTCCTAATTTCTTACATAAAATGATGACCTTAATCAAAAATTTAATAGACGGAACATATATCACTGGTAAATACTATCCAGCTGTGAAATATTTTCTGGGCAGCATTGAGCAGTAAACTATTGTATGGAAAGTATTTACCATTTAACAGTTTCAAAATGTATCACACATGGTAAAATGCCCTCATATCAAATAGATGAAAACTATTTAAAGGTTAAATTTTGACCAAGGAAATGTTTACTCTGCTTACTCCATTAATGTTGTGATGTAACTATGGCAGAGTTCACTTGAAACTCTAGAGTTGACTTAAGAGTTCTAAGAGTCTCACATGAACGCACTCGAGTTCTATTCGGAACAACTCAAAGTAACACTAGAGTAAGGCCCGAAGTAGCATAAAAAATGAAGAAATCTGATCGGTTTGACGTCATTCAAGGGTTACTCGAGTTTAACCCTGGCTCAGTGGGGTTGGAACTGGGGTAGGATGGGTTAACTAGAGAGTTTCATGTAAACTCGACCTTTATTTCTACCCTAATTTTTTAATTGTACTCACATCTGAAAACAACTCACTTGTACCTGTATTTAACTTACCTTATTTTCTTATTGATCAGGATATTATTTCATAATTAAGATCTGTGAAATCATTTCTTGTTTTGTGACATATTTTTCATGATAATTGTTTTCCTTTCGATATTGTGATTATGAAAAGAAAATTTTGTTTCAAACGGACGATATTTTACTGTAAAATTATATCCGGATATTATATTACAATTAACATCTGGGATTTGATTACAATGCAATTGTTTGGGTATTTTAATCACTACTTAAGCTTTAATTTAATTACTCCATTATTAGTCCATAGTATTAATAAAGTTTTTATTAACTTTTCGATGTTTTATTCGTTAAATATGACTACTTTGGCTGAAAACAACAATTTCACACCTACTATCTGTACAACTTTCCGCTAAAATTTCTTGTCAATGGAAAATATCTCACAGTGAAATAATTTCCTCCGGAAAGAATCTTACAATATCATATGTAATATTTTTCCGCCGGATGTTACTTCATCCGTACAGAATTATGCCTTACATATATATACTTGAATGCTTGAACAAGACCCGAAACAAAAGTACTCAAATCGTAATGATATCATATTTGCACCATCGTATAGCGTATACACATGTCATATAATATGTTATGCTTGTGCATCTTCATAGTATACGTGCTTTATTAACATGGCGTGCTTTGTAAATAAAATCAGTCCGAACAGAATAATATGGACGAACGACTTAAATCGACGCTACGTTAGTTTTACGGTCACAATCATGAATTGGTTGACCAATTCGAGATGTATGTGTCTTAACTCACTAGGGACATGTTTTAAAGGTTTAAGATCTTTATATACTAGATATTGGCTTTTTATTGTGACATTTTGCGCGAGTGTTGATTAGCACGGCTGTAAAGTAATGTTGCCTTTATTTGGACTAATAAAATAAATGAAAATTTATGATAATTGTTATGACAAATTGGTATTTATCGTCCAGTGGCAAATCTGACATGCAAATTAAGACGACGGCAATTTGTTAACATGAAATGAATGGCAACCCTGCGTTGTAAAAGTACGACAAACTACTATAATTATCCGAATACTAGTATCTCACGTACTAGATCACAAGGAATCTAACTAACAAATGAATGTTGGTATTGATTAGTAGCGAACGATTCTTAGTAATTTAGTTATTGAATAACGTTTCCAAGAATTCAAACATCAAAACATATTGAACGAGTTACCGAACAACACAAAGATTTCATGATTGAACGTTGCACTAAATTTAATGTTCACTGCTGTTTTCGGTAATTAATTTAAATCTTTCATTTCACTTTTGACGTCAATAAAGTCGAAAATGGAAGACACAATATCTAAGGATTCTGGTTTCGTTTATATTCAACGTCTTTGACAAAGTATTAACAACACCTTTTGTTAATGTGCGTCGGAGAAGAGAAATATCAGGATTAGTTTCACTTGTAAAGTTTTCGTATTTTTTTGCCTGGAAAATAACGATAGTTCATTAAAACAATGCAAAGATTGCATTTAAGAAATATAAATTGATTTTGTTATCCAGTAAAAATATATTTCAAATTTCCAACTTAACATAAACATTTTTTTTATTTTTATTTTAAATGCATTTGAATGATTTTGTGTTGCTCGGTCACTCGTTTAAAATGAATAATGTATCGTATATCTGTGGTGTATGTTTACACAGTTTTGTCTGCATGATCCCGATGATTGCCACATTAACCTATTATGTCTGTTGTGTGAAGTTTAGCTAGCTATAAGACCAGGTTTAACCCACCATTTTCTTCGAAAAATGCCTGTATCAAGTCAGGAATATATATAGCAGCTGTTGTTCACTTGTTGCAATGATTGATATATAGCGTTTGATTTTGTCAGTTTTTATGGACTTCCCCTACTTGAATTTGCCTTGGAGTTCGGTATTTTCTTATCAAAGAGATCCTATTTGTCATTTTACATAATTTTTATGATGAAAATGTACCAAAGCATAATAAGAATGGTGCTTTTTAAAATATATTCAGCTCTACGTATTGCATTTAGCAAAATTGTAACTAAAACGTAACATAGCAAGCAAGCAAGTTTTGGGCGTTTTCTATAGGCTTATTGATTACTTTTCGTTTTATTGTACTGCCCTAACAAGGTCACTTTTGCTATTTTCGATTTCGGTTGAATCACAGTCCTTTTTAGCTTATTCTACAATGCTGTTCTTTTACGTAATTGCTGACAATATTGTAACATAAAGACTGCTTAATTTCCTTTCTTGTGACTTTTTACACAAAGCGGAAACTTTCAGCAAAGTATAATGCTTTTCATGATGATGATGATGATAGAGGCAAGAAACACGATGTATTTCGGGACTATTAAGGACCTGTAATAAATTATAGGAAAAAACCCTGTTTGATGGCATAGCTTTTTTCCTATTTTCGTCAATAAATTTTGAAATTATATATAAAAGCTTAAATAATTTCACTCAAAGTTGACTTTGATGAATGTGGCTATTCTGGACGTTTTCCTTACCTTCATAACAAGTCTTTTATTTTATATTTCAAAGGAATTCCTGAAGTGCTGAAACATCTATGTCATTGCTTGCAAGACGGAAAACTTAGCAACATTACAGACTGTGATGAAAACTCTTGTCTCCATATTGCTGCTGCACAAAAAATAGAAAAACCTGTTATCGGAAGACATGAAGTTATTCAACTTCTGATGACAACTCATATCAACCCTTTTCTAAAAAATAAAGATGGAAAGTATGCTATTGACCTTCTTCCCAAAGAAGACAAAAGATCAAGGAAAGTCCTCCAGAAGATTATGAAAATAATGTCTGCAGCTAAAGGTTCGTTAAGGATATCAACTTTAAGTTAATATTCTAAATCAAAGTAATTGGTTCTGATAGTATAAGCTTAACGCCATGCTTCAGACAATGTGGTTTAGAATTCAAGGAGGCAAGCTAAAGTAATGTTCGCTAGCAACTTCTCCCATAAAAAATGATAATAGTTTTGTAAACAATAAGAGCAGATCCCATAAAGGGTAACCAAAAATCTATGTTCAATAAAAATGGACAATTAGTGATAACATATTATTTAAGTATCATACTTATTTTTATGATATCATGCCAAAAAAAAAAAAAGAGGAAACAACGATCAGGAAAACAATTATAACAAATTAGTCACAAAAAACTAAGACTGAGCAAGAAGACAACCCAAGACAATACACTCTATTAGACTCTAACGCGATCAGAGGACATGAAGTTATATAAACATAAAATTACAACACTACAATGGTCACAAAATTTAAAAAATACACAGTACAGATAACTTATCATTTTAAGTATGCATTGGTAAGCAAAAAACATCTTTATAACTGAGACTACAGTGGGGATCAACTCAGCTACTTTAAATGGGTAAGTAGTTTCTGCTCCACCAGAGGAACCTGTTGTGTTACTCATTGCAAGTACAAATAAGATGATTCGTTTTAAGTTATGTCTCAACCATGAAAAAGAAAATGGGATTGTTGTTACGAAGAGTGTAATCTTAACTTGTTTCTGGTCTTTATTATTACTAACATTTTCATTATATTAAGCACATTTTATATTTGTTGGTATTTATATATGTATAGATGAGAACAAACCAGATCTCTATAGTAGAAAATGTTAAGAAGCAACACAAATCAAGTAGCAACTTAACGCATAAAAACGATTATTTCGAGATAGTTTTTTTTTCACTTTGCCAAGGTCAATATCAAAACTAGTATTTTCATTCTATGCAATTTTACTACATTGTCAGGTTTTCTATTATATTCATAGATGTAAAAAACCAAGACCATCATGGTAGAGAAAGTTCACCAGCAACACCAAAAAAGACTGAACATGATGAACTATTAAAGCAAAAACAACCAACAGCTGAGCGAATGAAAAATGTTGAAGGGCAAATAAATACGGTTGAAGATAAATGCAATACATGCCAGGAAACTTTCGATAAATGCAAAGCTATTATTTTAGAAAAACCATCACTTGCATTAAAAGATCTGTCGAGGCTAATGAAGTCAAAACACAGACACAAACAAATAGAAGAGGCATCAGTTGTATTGATTGCTGACTTCCTTGCTGAATCAACAGATATCGGTAAGTAGGTTTGTACGATCATGATACTGTTTTATTTAATTTAATTTTTTTTTTTAAATCAGCCCTTAAGGACAGCAAAATCTCCATCCATTATTCAAACATTATGTTGCATGTAAGATTTAATAAACCGGGCATACAGTATGAATGAAAAAAGTATTGGGGGGTAACGCTTAACCAGTCATTACCATTAACTACACATCATTACTATCGCAAATTCTTAATACAACGATATCTTATCTTCATCATTGAAATTGATATTTTGCATAGCATTGCACATTATCTTACCTCCTATACATCTCTAGGAATATCATTAGTAAAAGGCGACCAAAAAAAAAACGTTAAAAGCGACCGCGTAGAGACCGTGTATATTTCATATGGGATTAGTGGGCATGTTTTATTTTAATATTGGGTTAGTAGCTGTGTTACGTCCCTTTGTAAAAACAACATGACGTTGAAGAAAAATCTGAAACGTTTCGCCCAAACAACAGATGAAGATATTGATGATGAACGACTGAAAATAAATGCAGAAAACACATTAAAGCTAACAAGTGGTTATTGTTGGCATTTGTTTTAGTATAGACCAGTGGAAGTAGGTTTTAAATATTGAATTGTCAATCACTTTAATATACCACTAGTCTAAATGCCACATGTTAAGATAATTGGTAAGATGAATTCGTTACACATTGTGCTGGTGACCTAATACGATAAATATGGGGTCAGTAAATTCCAAATATGTCACTCTCCTCCATATGGAATTTACTGACTACTTATATATCGTATTAGGTCATAGCACACTGTGTAACGTATTATAACGTGTCTTGCTGCTCTATGATGTTGCTGTTTTAAGTCAGCCCCAAAGTACAAACACCAATATAAAAGAACAAGATGACATGTTTTCATTTCAGCAGCACAAGTCATTTCGGTAAACATATTTGATAACGTCGGGGTTATAATTGTATTTGCTCTGTGTCTTATCATTGCAATTAACATTCTCTCACTTAATCTTCAGTAGGTAAGACAATTTTGGGAAGCAATAAATATTTGATTATGATATTGTGCCAATATCCTTAGAAGTGTAATTCATTTTAAGTGAACAAAAGTTCTCTATAGTGTAATTTTGAGGACTAAAAGTTTATAGTTTATAACTTCAAAACATAAAAAAGAGCAGCAGAAAGACACCAAAGGGATTCCAAACTCATGTTGAAAATAAACCAAGATAACTAAAGACTGAGTAACACGAACCCAACCAAAAAATACGGGGATGAAGTCAGGTTCACCGGAAGGAACGCAGTTTTCGTGTGGCTCATGAAAGAACAAATTTGGTGATAAGTCTCATTCGCTATTGTCACAATCAAGGAAAAGAGGGCGGCGGTTTGAGTACGATATTTGGAACAGAACCTTGGAAATATGTGATAACGATTATCAATACTTATCAACCAGCTTGTGATGGCGTCCGTAAAACTTTCCAGGGATAACTCCAACTTTACATTTTGGAACCATTGAGGAAATCATGATGGAAACGCAACCTTTGAATATTGTATCAACTGGGATTAATAAGTGATTGAAGCTAAATGATTTGCACGTAATGCTGACTGTTATTAAGATTAAACAACCAAACACATGGTTTATACTGCCTTATTGTATGCATATTAACATCATTATGTTATTGCTAACCTTGTCCTTGTGTTTTTGTGATCTATGATATCGGTATTTGCAGTTAATGATTTTCGACGACTGCTTTTTATTCAAGAAATAATTCATGGCAGCCGTATATTTGTTTTGTCTTGTCTATGTCAATAATGTTCCTTCTTTCTTGTTTTTGTTGTTATTGTTTTTTTCTATGTCATTAATGTTCTTCTTTCTTGTTGTTGTTGTTTGTTTTTTTAAAGTTTTAAACTTTTCAACAACTCTCGATACCGAATAATCGGGATTTCCAATAAAATGACAAAATTACTCGATATAACCAACATATCTGAACATATCTCGGTCTATTGCATTGCAGCATGATAGAGGGGAGCATAGACTGCATGAACTGTTTGTTTGTTGAGTATAAATATATTGGCAGAATCGAATTTATTTTAAAATTAACCCATATTGCTTTTAAAAAACTTTACATATTTTGTTATAAAATGGAGGATGATTGTATGGACAACATCATTTTAAGGGAATATTTACTCCAGTTACGTGTAATCAAATGCACTTCAATACTTGGTCATTTCACTTGACCCATATATTTTAATTTAATTCTTCTCAAAGGGTATATTCATAAAACTATTAAGTCGAAATTAAATCTGAAAAAAAAAAAAAAAACGAATTCTGAAGCGCGATGATTTTTTCATTTTTGATTATAAGTTGTGAGGTTATCCCAATAGTTTCAAACTCACCTGCTAGTAAAAGCTGTGCTCCACTTGCTTCTATTTTTATCATATTTTCATTATTCATTTCAAGATACTTTGATCAAAAACAGAAATTCAGATCATTGATGCATTAATCAGATAGTGCTTTGTCATCTTTTCATGAAATTTTATAAAAAGTTATTTAAAAGGATGCATCTTCAAAATAATCATTACACTTTACCGAATCAGTTGATCTGTTACTTCTCGTCTTTAGTTATAATAATGCATGGGTTTTTGCCCAAATTGTTTTTATTTTTTTTATGAAATATTTGATGTTTAACAAATGCGTCTAAAAACGGACAGATGTAGACAATTTCATTGCAGTTTTGTTAAGGATCCTTTTAGTTTAATGCCCAACTTATGCTAGGAGGGTAATATTATATTTTCAGGTCTGTATATTGGTCCGTTCATCCGTCCAGTACAAAATTTAAAATTTAATCATATACCAAATAAGGGTTTGACCCGGATTTAGTGGTTCAATGGACGGACATGAAAATGTAAAAATGAATTTCGTGCCGTCCCGACTGCATTGCTTGCGAATCGAAATCTTACAGTTGTATTTTTTCTATGCTTCCTACTTATGACAGATGCACTTAAATAATTTATGTATCATAAACAAATTAAGTGACCACCTATAAATTATTTATCAATAAAATGGATATTAATACATATCAAAGGATATAAAAGATTTTGCATTGAAATGTCTTTTGCATTTGGACTAATATTACATTTGAAACTGTCATGCCAATTAAACAAAACGACACAGTACAACACATAATCAAACAAATCTAAAATACCATCTGTATAGGAAACTTGTTTGATAATAAATATTATCATAAATGCAAAATACTTTTTAGTTGTCTTACATTTTAAAGAAACGTGTATTTATTCTCGTAGTAAGTTTGTCTTGTTGCGTACTCACATACTTGGATTGATAGGGATGTCTAAAACGGAATTAAAAGTCTCGATTCTCAATTAAGAATTTTGGTGACATATATGAATGTTGAATATATTAATAACTTGTTTATTTTAGAGTGTACTATACAGCATTGTAACTTGGTTATCGATATCCTTTGAGGCCGTACAGTGACCCTCCGAATGTCTTTTCTGTTGTTGTTATTAAATTCTGGATTTGGTCTTTCGCGTACTATTATCTGCTTAAAACGAGACGACAATGCGACTTGTTACAAAAAAATGGGGAGGTTATCATCGACTCAAATTTTTAATTGATAGTTATTTAGTTTCAATAAATTTTAAAATGAGAGGTTCGGCTACTTTGACGGCGAACTATAATAATTAAAAAGTTGAAGAAGAGCAAGGTCTGCAAGTTAAAAAAAAACGGTTTTTGTGTTATTCTTTTGCCGAACCCACTTTATCTTCTATGAGAATCATTTATGTTTGTTCCCCATAGACGTTCATCTTCAAATTAAATTGAAAAAACATGTCATAACCAAGACCATGAAATATAACACAAATCAATCAGGTATGGGATACGTGTATATACGCGATCTTCTGATAATGCAAATTTAGGCGGGTATCTTGAGAATCCCGTGATGATTAAAAATACATGATTTCTATAATTTTTCATCACAATTTTTTGCTCGTTGAATACGCATTCTTTGTTGGAAAAGATGTTATTTTAAAGTTAAACCAATCTGCTATTTTTTAAATTTTTACATATTATTTAAAACTCTGGATGATTTAATTGATAACAACCTTTTCAGGGAATAATTAATCCAATTACCTACTAAATCAAAATTAAGTTTGAAAAAATAAAATAATGAAATCTGAAGTGAGATGATATCATCATTTTTATTTATATTGATTGATTGATTGATTGGTGTTTAACGCCACTTTCAACACTATTGTGCTATTTCGTGGCGGTCAGTTTTTATTGGTGGAGGAAGCCGGATTGCCCGGAGAGAACCACCGACCTTCGGTAGGAAAATTGACAATCCTAGTCAATTAAGATTAGAGTCGAGTGCACCTGCCCCGTGCGGGATTCGAACTTACAACCTCAGTGTTGACTGGCTAGTGATACAGTAGTTGGACTACTTAGACCACTCGGCCACCGAGGCCCCATTTTTATTTATAAGAAATAAGGTTAAAATGGGAGTTTCAATCACGCAGGAAGGTAAAAGGTGTACATAACTTACTCCTTTTTAAGCATACTTCTATAATTTAATTATAAATAATTAAAAGATACTTTGTCAGAAGCAGAAATTCAGATTGCTCATGCATCTATCTGATAATATTTTGTTAAATTTCCGTAGAAATTTATCAAATGGAATTTATGAGGTTGCATCTTTAAAAAAACCATTACTTTTTACTTAATCGGCTATTTTTTTTTTAAAACTTTGCGTATTTAAATATAATGATGAATGAATGTGTAATTTAACGTCATTGCTCTTAAGTCGTTTTATGAAATGTTTGGCGTTTAACTTATACAAATATGTTTGAAAAACGGACATGTATGGAATATTTGATTGCAGTTTTGTAAAATAGAATGATCCTTTAACTTTCATGACCATCTTTTGATATCAAGGGAATATTATATCTTCTTGACTGTGCGTCCGTTCGTCCGTTCCGTTCCAAATATAAGACTTTTAAAATTATATACATGTACCTAAAGAGTTTGACGTGGATAAAGTGATTCACTGAACATGGACATGTGATAATATGAGGGGGAACGGTGTCTGAAGTCCACATACTCTCGTTTCAAATGTACATATATGTGTATTTACTACATTCATAATAGTCTCTGTGGTCTTGTGGTATCGTGCTCGCCTCAACAGTTGAGTACGTTGAATTTGAGTTCTAGTTATGCAACCTAATTGAGTCTTGGTCGTCAAAGCCTCAACATGGTTTAAAAACCGCAATGCCAATAGGCGGTGGAAAATGGAAAATCAGAATCGCAAAATAGTTTTCAGCATTTACAAATGCAAATAAAATCGAAGCTGGTTTGATTGATTGATTGTTGTTGCGTGACATCTAGTGATAAAATCTACATGAATATTCAGGACAAGAAAAATAGATATGTAGATCTAGAGTGGGTCGACCAGGAACAGCAGGAATTTCAACTGCAACTGGAAAAGGAGAACATGTTAGACAAGGACAGACATATTGTATAGAGCTAATAATTGTACTATCCCTTCATAAAATTGAACGTCTCCATTCCGACTGGACGTGGCTGTATTTATATATCCCGTACAACCTTACAAACGACCATTTAAGCATGGGTTATACAATTGGATAAGGTCTTGTATATAGTACGTACTGGTACTACCCAAAACGCCAAATCCCCACCCCACCACCAGCCCCCACCCCAGCCCAGCCCCATGTGACCACAGTTACTCACACACTAGCACAACTATTCTGTCTATGAAAAATCCAGATTTTTGCAATTTTATCATCGAATAAAAGTTTTTCCCGTGCGCATTAAATCAATACACAATGAAACTGCTGGTCAAACGTTTATTTTTCAGATTTCATTACAGACAGGTCCTAATAAAAAATAATAACTGACTGTTTCTTTCTATTTTTAATGGTCCAAAATTTGCTGCCAGAAGAAGTTGACTCATTATCTCAATGGAAGCTACACCACTGCTCGAGTGCGGGAAGTCTTGGGTTTAACCCCCTGTCGGTTCAAATCAAAGATTGGCTGCCTCTCCGCTTAGCATGCTATATTTAGGAGTAAAAGCAATGATTGGTCGGTCCAGAGTCAGAAAAATGTGTCCGGTTAGAGTGACATGTCTTCCTGCGGACTGTTAGCTTCTGAACTAGTACATTACAAAATTTGAATCAGCGTATCGTTCTAGTATAACTTCGAGTTCATATTAATCTTCTCGACCTGAATATGCATATTCAAACTACAATGCAATGAACAGTTATGATCCTACATCCCACATCCCACCAAGTTGATGCTACTGCTGTTTGGTGTTTTGTCTATAAGGATAACACCAGCACATTAAAATGAAATATGATAATACCGTTAGGTATTATATCGTATATGTATCGTGTGAAGTTCTAGGAATTCCAATCGTCTTTTAATGTTGGCAATCTTACAACCTTAATTATAGTATCAAAACAGAATAAATACCGATTTAATTTTTTTTCTTGTTTTCAGATATTCCTGATGAGTTATTCAAAATACCACAAAAACCATTTGAGAAGATAGTGTACAATTTAGTGGAGCAAGAAAAATGGAAACGAATATATGAATTGGTAACAAAGCATAACATTGTGCATGGCAAAACAAGTCTTTCTGGATTTGCCTCTGAAATACGTACTGAAAAATTAATTTCTCAGCTAATCAAAGAATTCCCGAATGAAAAATCTTCAAAATTTATTGAAGAGATAGTACACTGTTTTATCAGGAATGGTGGTAGAGTAGACTCAGGTCAGTGTGCACAGGTGATGAATACATGCAATGTAAAAATTTATAAAATTGTAATATTATATGGTAACTTTATACATGAAAACTTTTTAATTGCAGGATTTATATATATGCATAACATCTTCAACTAAATCTAAGAAAAGAGGTTCGCACATTGATTCATGATCCTCATTTACTATATCAAGTTAAAAAAACACACACATAGTAAAATGATGAGCATTGACACCTTAAACACAGAGCAGAACACAGAATGTTCCAGATTTCACTTAACACCGATTTGAGCGGAATTCTTTTTATGTGGATAACAATACATCCAGGGATTAAAAATTACAATAGTGTGGTAGAAGTAACATATTACAAAATATAACGAGTAATAAAAGCTACTTAAAACTGTAACTAATTGCCCGATAATTCATTGTAAAAAACAGAAGTGATACAACCACTGGCCACACAAAGAAGTTACCGGTCCAAAAACCCTTCACTGTATGTTCCTCTGCCCTTTAAAACAACATGGTTGGTTTAGCACTGGCATTTCGAAAACTAGCAAATTGCGTAATCAAATGGGGGATTAATATCCTGTTAAATTAATAATATTGTCCTATTGCGTTAGAAATCAAAATATGAAAACAATGCATCCAAATTGGTAATATGCGAGACATTTGATTACCTAAAATTGATTTTTTTTTATAAAGACATTTAAACAAGAATATATGATTATAACAAATAGTAATTTCTGATGATTTCTGAGAACTTCTGGTGAACATTCATAGCAAGATGTTTAGAAAGCTTCATTCTCTTTAAAAGAAATGTGTTGAATGTAATTTGAACTAAAAAGTGAAAAAGAATTTAGAAAGGACTATATAAAAACAGAAACAGAATAAGAAAATATTAAAAAAAAACTAAATTAAACACATCATAGAATGAATAAAAAAAGGACTGAGCGAAATTAAATTAACATAACCATTAACAGGGGATTAGCTCTGATGATTGGATGGGAACTAATGTTTCCTGTTCCACTTGTAAATACTAAGCATGATTTTACTAATGACATATAGTTTCTAAATATGATACATATTCAGTGCATGAAAGCAAAGTATCATAGAAATCATATTAGGAAATCCAAAGTTTTAATTCACTCATTACTATGATATTCCTTTGTTAACCATTTTTAATTATATGTTTTTAATTTGTAGGTGGTCAGATTTGTATAACAAATGCAGTTGCAAGACAGTGGTATAACTTGCTCAATACACTGATCTGTCACTATAATTGTGATCCTCAATATTTATATCTTGATTCCTGCAGTACTCCTATTCATTCTGCACTAATTCTTGGATTGCATAAAGATCCAGGTTAGTATACTTCTTGTATATGTACTAGTTTGTTTGCTGAAATATCCAAAGTATAGAGAACAGTATTTTTTATATCTAAAAACACTTCACACATATTTGATACAATTATATACAGCAGAATATCACAATTATATACAGCAGAATATCACAATTATATACAGCAGAATATCACAATTATAAACATGCCATTATCCGTATATTGCAAATGCGATTTATTTATGAATTAAATGTATATTTTGTTATATTACAGGAAACTTCTCTGTTTTAGAAAAATGTATGAAACTATATGCTAAAAATCCAGATAAATATGCGAGATTGGATCCAAAGCAACGTGACAGAAATGGAGACACACTTTTTCACTTAGTTGTCAAAGAAACGTGTAACACCAAATTGAAGCAAGTGGCTGAATTATTACAACAGAAACATGTACCATGTAAAGTACAGAACAAGGACGGAAAATTTCCACTCGACTATCTTAAAGCGAGCGATCCTCGTTACAAAATTCTCCATAAAGCAATGGAATACGACACAAGCCATTTGAAAACTGTTGAAGAACAGAAAAAGTCACACGATGAGCGTACAATTAACCATCCAATCGTAGAGATAAGGAAAGACCCTCGGTAGTAAACACGGAACGTAGGAAAGACGATATGAAGCAAAACGATAAAACTATTGAAAGTAAACCTCCAAAACAACCAAAACAAACAAATGAATCATATCTTTCACAAATTCAAAAGCTGGTAGATTCAATTAGTCCGAAACAATCTGTACTGGAACATGCAAGTGGGGATCCGTGCAAAGAAATAATTGTAAGTTGAATTTTATATGTTTGCATATCTAATCTAATTTAAGGATCGTCTTTGACCACTAGCTTTACAGACTATTTGACGTGTGTACCATTTGATGTAAAAAAAAAAAAAGCTCAACGGACAGTCGGTATACCAATGGGTACTAATTGTGTACCCCTATTGGCTGACTTGTTTTTATTCTCATATTCATACAAAACCTTCTCAAAACTAAAAGTTCTTTAATTTCATTTTCAGATAAATTGAAAATGTCCTGTCGCTAAATAACCCGCATTTCAGTGAGTGCTTCCATCTCATATACCGAAGTGAACTCGATATTATATATTACCGTAACTAAAAGATCATATCTTGATCCTTGCCTCAATATTGACACAGATAGACGGGCGACTTCAAACTAGAATCTATGACAAATGGGATGATCTTAACTTTCCAATTGTTAACTTCCAATTTCAAAGCTATAATATATAATATATCATTGTATGGCATTTACATATCTCAATTGATGCGCTACGCTCGTGTATGTTCGTGATATACAGACTTCACAATTAGATTCTTGCTCCTTATACAAAACTGCCCAAACAGATCTCCTTTTAGGTAATATTTTACATCAATTTTGATTATACGATCCAGAGTACATACCACAAACAAAGGAAGTATACGTTAATAGTCATCATTTAGGCACTAAAATAGTGAAAATACTTAATCCTGTCTAAATTACCCCGAGAGTATAGCCATCCCAGTAATAAGCACTTCTGTGTTGATATGCATTGTCATTGATATGGTCATAATCATAAATTAACTGTTTACAGAACTTTGACTTTTCGAAATAATTAGGATTTTCTACCCCAGAAATAGATTACCTTAGCTGAATTTGACAAAACCTAATGGAATGTTTGGTCCTCAATGCCCTTCAACTTCATTGCGCCTTTTAAAATTTTTGATTCAAGCGTCACTGCTGAGTCTTTTGTAGACGAAGCGCGCTTCAGGTGTTGAAAATCTTAGTCCTGGTATCTCTGATGAGCTTATTTATAATGATATTAGATAATATTTAATATAATGTACAATCATGACACGTGATAAATATTAGTCATATTGGTGTCATAAATAAAATAATACTTGAAAATTTCCTGCGTCTTAAGCGCTTTTCTAGATGTACCTTCATCATGAACGCTTAAACTTAAATATTTGAAGTCCAGTCGTGTATAAATACGTAGAATCTTAAGAATTTATATGATCAAAAGGGACCTAATAGAATAGCCAAATTTATCCAAGGTACAATATCATTGAGGAGTTGGAACCTTAGTTTCATAAAATTGTTCGGCATAACATGTTGAAATTTACATAATTGATCAAAATTGGCCATTTTCATATAGTTTAGTAAAATAAGATGCATGTATCCAAAAGTATTATCAAAATACCGAACTCCAAGGTATATTCAAAAGGGGAAGTCCATAAAATTTTCCAAAGAAACAAAACATTTTTTTTTCATTAATTATCTTTTTGATTTGCGAATTCAATGGGCCACAAAGAGGGCCTTATCAAGCATTCCCCTTGTTGTTGACATGTTTTAGTATTGTCTAGTATTGTTTAAGTTCTTATGACTTTATGTTAAATTATCTAACATTGTTATCCTGTTATCAAATATATTAGTCATAATTAGTAGCTAAGACATTGCTATAAGAGATCAAAATAAAAATCCAAAACGTAGTTAAACAAGTTTCATCAGTAGGGTAGATCGCATGAATGAAAGATTTGAACTATTTGCCACTGGACGTTGAATTAGCAGTACAAAATCGATCTAGTTCTTTGCATAAATCTGCAAATTTTGAGACAATTTATGTGCAAGACTGTTTATTTTAATAAAGAAAGATAATTGATTTATTGCATTATTTAGACTGTTTTAACAAATACTATTACACTAGTCATTTTGGGGCCCTTTATAGCTTGCTGTTCGGTGTGAGCCAAGGTTCCATGTTGAAGGCCGTACTTTGACCTATAATGGTTTACTTTTACAAATTGTGACTTGGATGGAGAGTTGTCTCATTGGCACTCATACCACATCTTCTTATATCTATTTGATTTTGTTCGAATCAATTTTTCCACTAAGCCAGTTATGTGGAGATAACTGTAATAGTAAATTATTTTATAAATGAATGTTATTGAAATTTTATTTTTTTACTTGTAGCAAGAAATTAAGTTCGATGAAACCATCTTTTCTTGTTATTTTCTTAAAGGATATTTTAAAACATTTTTAAATCTATCTTTTCATAATTATTTTATTTCAGAATTCTATCTCATAGATTTCTTTTTATTCACAAAAAGTAGTTTTCGTGAATAATCTAGGCCAAATTATGAATTGATAAATAGCATAGTGACCATACTTTTATCATATTTTTGAAAAAGCATGGTAAAATCTACACTTTGGCAAAGTATAAGGAAATTCTTACTGTGGAAAGAGATACCGGTGACCTTATTTGAGAATAACTAAATTTATTTATTTCCATTTTAAAGTTGACTTAATGAAATAAGCATGAAAGTAGTTATGACGTCATAAAAGCTTTCGTAAAATGCATAGATTTCTGTCGCTCTATTGTTTTAGATCCGAAAAGGTGAATACAAGAACTTTCCAAAATAATTTACCCCATTGTTTGTCTATCTGAACGATACTTTTAATCAACGATTAATTTGTTTCATGTGTGTGCTCAGGAATTATGCCCTTGTACGTTCCTTTATCCGCCCTTCGACTGTCCGTATTTTACAAATTTCTATTGTACTTTTGTCAGGAACTTCATATCAGAGCTTGAAAAAAACTTTATATTTGTATGCTTTCCCGTTTGTCGAATTATGTTTTATAAATTCTTTTCCGAAAATTACATTCATTCTGTCTAACACCTTGATTTGTCAATTGGTATTTCCTAATGTATTTTTTATGAATGAACTGTATCATATTGAAATGTCTTTGTATCTTTCTTTTAACAAATGCCTTCAACTGAATAATTTATTTGATGGTAATACAAGTTTTCTCTTTTAGCCGGAAAGAATACCTGTAGGTAGTGAAGATGAATCAGAAATTGACCAGATGGAGTTGGGTGTAAGTTAAAATATACATTTTTAAAATTAGATAATAGAAAGCATTGAAGAGCAACACGCACAGAAATAAGAGCAAACATTAAAAAAAGCCAGGTTACACTTGTGCATCAGCAGAATAACATTAGAATTTAACATATTGAACATCTGTTGTTATCTGAAAATATATCGAGTATAAAAACTAAAAAGTACACACAAAAAAACACAATCTACAAAACAAAATACATGTATAAATGATCGTGCTACACGAAAAAATCAAACCTCAATACTATATAATTCCTTGTTTCATATACATTGAAAACACTGTGTTTATCTAGCTGAATATCAATTGTTTTGAATTGATATATCCTTGATACCTTCTATTCAATTTTATCTCTTCACTTCGTCGTCCCTCATAAAAAATTTCTAAATACGAAGAATCCAAGAAGTAAAAACTTTTTCAAATATCACACTAAAATTTTTAGATCTAAATATAATGAAATATACTAATTATTTCTCTTAAACAAATTATCATTTTAAATATACACTGAAGGATTTTTTTTAAATAAATAAAATGACATTATTGAGATAAACTGATATTCAATATTATTATACTTTCTGGAAGAATATTCTTTCATCATTAAAATTCTATATTCAGGCATAGACTTAAAATAAATTATTTTGGGAAAAATTTTCCATTGCCCGATAGTCAGTACAACTGTGGTTAATAGGTATGCTTATATCTGTCAATCAATAGTATATTCACGTGAGAAGGCAGGGTTTAGTCAATTGTATATATACTCAAAAGGCTATATGATATGAATGCGTGAAGGGCAGTCAGAAGAAAACATTTAACCATCGTCGGCTGAGCGTAATAAAATGTTGCATAAAACCTTTTAAGAATGGAAGATTTTTCTAAGGTTCGTATTTAAGTACAAGTATTGAATATTTTGAAATTATTTTAATGCTTTTTAGCCCACCTGGCCCAAAGGGCCAAGTGAGCTTTTCTCATTACTTGGCGTCCGTCGTCCATCGTCGTCGTCTGTCGTAAACTTTACAAAAATCTTTTCCTCTGAAACTCCTGAGCCAAAGTTAACCAAACTTGGCCACAATCATCATTGGGGTATCTAGTTTAAAAATATGTCCGCTGACCCGGCCCACCAACTAAGATGGCTGCCATGGCTAAAAATAGAACATAGGGTAAAATGTATACTTTGGCTCATATCTCTGAAACCAAAGCATTTAGAGAAAATCTGACATGGGGGTAAATTGTTCATCAGGTCAAGATCTATCTGCCCTGAAATTTTAGACAAATCAGACAACCCGTTGTTAGTTGCTGTCCCTGAATTGGTAATTTTAAGAAAAGTTCGCAGTTTTGGTTATTATCTTGAATATTATCATAGATAGAGATGAACTGTAAACAGCAATAATGTTCAGCAAAGTAAGATCTACAAATAAGTCAACATGACCAAAATTGTCAATTGACACCTTAAGGAGTTGTTGCCCTTTAAAGTCAATTTTTAACAATTTTTCGTAAATTTTTGTAATCTTTTACACAAATTTTCTCCTCTGAAACTAATGAGACAAAAATTTAACCAAACTTATCCACAATCATCATTAGGGTATCTAGTTTAAAAATGTGTCCGATGACCCCGCCTGGCCGCTATGGCTAAAAATAGAACATAGGGGTAAAATGCAGTTTTTGGCTTATATCTCTGAAACTAAAGCAAAAGTATAACAGTTGCATTATTTCATGCATCAATTGTAAACAAAAATATCAGGTGAGCGACACAGGCTCCTTGGAGCCTGTAGTTGATTAAAAATTACATTGTTTAAAATAAAAAGAATAATGTTGTGTAAAGCATTGATTATGAGAAAACATAGCCTTTTAAAAACATAATGTGTTCCCATTCGTGTCTTATATTAAAAGTCTTCAACCTTGCATACAATAAAATCACCTTACGAGTTCATGAATTTCAGTTTGGTTTCGAGTTTATATAAATAATATTTGAATATTTTTAACACTTCAAAACTTAAATTTCAAGATGTTCACATAAAATCAATTCCTTAAAATAATATTCTCATATTAAAACAGTATATTTTGGGTTTTCAGCCAGCCAATGATCAAATGGTAGCAAATAACTTATAAATTATGTATATATTTTTTTTCTTACGTGCATTATCGGCCGAATAGTATAGTAAATAGATGATACAATTCTAATGCGAACGAAAGTATAGATTATTACATGGCATTTTGCTTATCAGACCTTTATCGGCCCTAGGTCATGATCTCAGCACAAGAGCCGAAATGATCGAGGAATGATATCATGAACGAGAGCCGATAAAGTGTATGATATGAAAAATAACATGTTATGATCTTTTATCATATACGTCAGCAGAAGACATAGAAAAATACAAACAAGAACTATTTTTAAAACTGTGAAAAAAATGCATTTATTGTATTATTTGTTTTGCATTTTTCATAATATATTTTCCTGTTTTCTAATATTTATTTTTTTATCCTACTTTGTTATGTTTTTCACTAAAAACGTACCATTGAGGTGTATTTTCCGGAATTTGCCGAGTGACGTCGAAATGCCATGCGATAACGTTACAGAAAGGCATGCGATAATAACCGGAAGCAGTTGATTACGAAAGTCATATCACACGGCTAAGACAATTCTTCAGATTTTATGAAAAATATATGAACAATTAACAGTTTTATCAAGGGTACAATTATATCATTATTAAGTATACGATAAAGCATGTTACTGTAAAACATTTATCAGGTGTGCCAAAACAACGACTTTGAAGCTAAATGCAAAATTTTTCGAAACATCAAAATTAAAGAATAAAAATAAAGAACATCCAAAATATTTTAAGGTCAACTTTGGCATAGATGAAAATACAATAAGGAATACTTTCCTTTAAAAACAAGTTTATTAATGACCTTAAATATTTCCGGTTTTAATTTTAAAATTTTCATTATGTACTTTTCAGACTCGTTGCAGCTTGTGTTTCTTTTTTTTACTTGATTGCTAGAGTTTTGATATATACAGAATTATTCCTTATATGCTTGGATCATTTTTGAGATATGAAAAACGAGAAAGTGTATTTTCTAGATCTGGCATGGTAGCTTAGAGGGGAAACCTTGGGAAGTTGAATGCACTTCTGGTGTTTTGAAAAGTCTACAAAGTAATCGAATTTTGCCAGTGTTTAAGCAAAGAATAGTAAAGATTATTAACGCGCTGGCTTCTGGGATTTACTCAAAAAGTTTCTTCAAACCGTTAGTGACGGGTTCTGAGAGAATAAAACTTTTTGAATCAAAAATATCTTCTGCAAGTAGACTTATATGGGAAGTAGGTAAACAATTTTCACCTCGACTAACAATGCAATGTGAACAACAAGTGAATATATACACAGATATTATCAGAATCTGGGAAGTTGTAATGGAACATAAAAACATCCATCAAGCCGTGGAAAGAATTGTGAAATCACATGAAAAAGGAGCATCTTGTCTCATTCAGAAAAAACTTTGTGGGAATAAGGCGGGAAATAATGATTTCAACACACAACAGAACAACCAGAATGATAACCGCGATTTCAGAACACCAAACATATATTTAGAGTCAGATCCTGCTAAGGATAAGTGGGTTGAAGAAATATCTTTCTTCCCGCCTGCAAGTTCCAAAGACACTGAATACAGTACCATTAAGTTTTATACATTTTCTTCCAATGTTGCATTAAACGTTTTGCACCAAATGAAAGGAGAATTCCCTTTTCGAGTCACAGATGTTGAATACCAGATTACGAATCTGCCATTCAACGCTCCAATTGTCTTGATTGGTCGCAGTGGAACAGGTAAAACAACGTGCTGTGTTTATCGCCTTTGGTACAGGTTTCAACAATTTTGGTCGGAAAAGATTATGGACGAAGCGACACCTGAAGATTCACAAAACGAAAATAGAGACCATTTTAAAGGTATTTGTACAATGTAAAATATTCTATTATATACTTTATATTCTATAGTTTGAGAATTTGTTTTATTACTGATTTTCAATGCTCATTAGCGATGCCTTTTAAGCTCACCTAGCCTAAAAGGCCAACTGAGCTTTTCTCATCACTTGGTGTCTGTCGTCGTCGTCGTTAACTTTTACAAAATCTTCTCCTCTGAAACTACTGGGCCAAAAATAATTCAAACTTAGCCACAATCATCATTGGGGTATCTAGTAATAAAAATATGTCCGACGACCTTGCCTGCCAAACAAGATGGCCAACATGGCTAAAAATAGAACATAGGGTAAAATGCAGTTTTGGCTTATATCTCTGAAACTAAAGCATTTAGAGCAAATACGACATGGAGTAAAAATGTTCACCAGCTTTAGTTTTATCTTTAGTTCTATCTCCTGAAATTTTCAGACGCATCAGACAATCCGTTGTTGGGTTGCTGCCCTTGAATTAATAATTTTAAGGAAATTTTTCAGTTTTTGGTTATTATATTGAATATTATTATAGATAGAGATAAACTGTAAACAGCAATAATGTTCAGCAAAGTAAGATCTACAAATAAGTCAAACATGACGAAAATTGTCAATTGACCCTTAAGGAGTAATTGCCCTTGATAGTCAAAGTTTTGTCTTTTATTTTGAAATCCATTATAAAGAGAGAAAATCTGACAAGAGCAAAAATGGATGTTGAGCTCTACCAATTGTCCATACATGTCAAAACTGTGAGATGACTTCTTTTAGGATTTATTGACATTAAATGACAAATTTTACCATTTTTTTCATTTCTGCTTACTATCTTGAAACTATAATAGATACAGAGAAACTTAAAGATGATCAGCAAGACAAGTTCTACAAAGAGGTCAACATGGTCGAAATCGTCAATCGACTCCTTATTAGAGTTATTACCCTTTGATGATGATTTGCCAATTTTTATGCCTTATATCTTAAAACTATAATAGACAGATAGAAACTTAGCTAGGCAAAATGATCAGCAAAAAAAAAAAAAAAAAATCTACAAGGAAGACAATATGGAGGAAATGGTCAGACGACTCCTAATTGGAGTTATTGCCCTTTAAAGACGATTTTCATCCTTTTTGCGTTTTGTCATACATGATAGAAAATTATAATAGATAAAGATACACTTTAAAGCACAAAATGATCAGCAAGTCAAGATCTACTAACAAGTCAAATTTTGCCGATATAGTTAAGTAGACTGTGACTATTTATAGGAGTGACTGCCCTAAAATGAGTTTTTTTTATCCTCTTGTGTTTTGAGCAAAACTAAAGAAGATAGAGAGAAACTAAACAGACTAAATGATCAGCAATACAAGATCAACAAAACAGATTTTTGTCATGAATTCTATTCTTGTCTACTATGTTGGAGAGTTTCTTTTGTTGAATATGCACATAGACCATGGTGAGCGACACAGGCTCTTTAGAGCCTCTAGTTTAACATACCGAAGGTTGGTGGTTCTCTCCGGGCATCCCAATTAAATTCGACCGATACGAAATATCCAATAGTAGAAGCGGCGTTAAACATCAAACAAGCAAACCTGTTTTTAACAGATGTATTGTACATTGGAACACATAGAGATCTTTTCATTTATATTTTTATCTATGTATTCTAACCGTTTACTCGTAGTGATACTCTGCTCTTTTGAAAATTGCTTTTAATAGGCTGGTGTTTATATTCTTTTCTTTTCAAACGGGTTTTAGAAGTCAGATATGCAACTCTCTTGCTTTCCTTTTCAGTAAAAGAACATAAGATCAAATTTAAATGGACAATGAATGTCAAACTAGTCAAACCACTCAATATACGATATTGGCATAACAGAATAGCAAAAGCATATTACCACATTCATAATACTTTGTAAAGTCAATTCATATGTTCAACTATTATATTCTTATAAAACAAACAGTGCGCAATGTAAAATTTAAATGTCATATTATTTAAAATATCATTGTGAGGAATTAAATTGGTCTTTCGATTCCAGAGGAGAAGGATGATATAACAGAAACTTGTGTTCCTAATAATCATGAATCAATGAATGACCACGTCAAAGATGAAAAATTACATGCAGAAATTCATGAAACGAATGGACAAGGCAGTGGAGCTTGCTTTGACAAAAGTTCTTTGCTTGCGAAGAAGACGAAAGTAATCAATGCAATACTGGAAAAATTGATGCCAAAGATTCGATGAGCTGTGATGAAAATGACGATGAATTACGCCAAATATTCATCACAAAAAATGGTGTGCTTTGCAGGGAAGTCCAGAAAATGTTTAAAAGTTTTATAGATGGGGATGAAAAGACATCAAGACTGTTCAAAATGAAAGATGACGATTTACCAAATCGTTTGCAGGATATAAAAACTTCAGTACCCAGTTTTTATTACTGCTAAACATTTTTGGTTAATGCTTGATGCTACATTAGGGCCTCCATACTATTTCGATAGACATATTGACGGGAGTCCAAAGTCTGAAATAGAAGGATGGACGGACATTGATGATATGCAAACAATTCTAGATGATGAATTTGATAGCGAGTATAGTGATGAAAGTGAAAGTGACGAAGAGGAAGAAGAGTTGGATCTACATATAACTCTCGATGAAAACAAAAGAACTCGTATGAAGAAAATTGATCCGAGACGAGAAGTGACTTATGAGGTATTTGAAGATATAATTTGGCCTCGCATTATTGGAAAATTTAAAAAGCATAAAGGGAAATATCATCCGTCATTAGTTTGGACAGAAATAATGTCTATTATCAAAGGGTCTTATGAAGCAATCTATGACGGAGGATTTTTGAATAAGAATAGATATTTTGAAATAGGAAAGAAGCAAGCACCAGCTTTCATCGATGAAAGAGAAATACTTTATAATCTTTTTCTTGAGTATGAACATATTCGACAAAACAGACATATGTTCGATCAAACAGATCTAGTCCAAAATTTGTATCAAAGATTTCGCAAGCAAAAAAATCCAAAATGGAAAGTGAATGAAATATATGTCGATGAAGCTCAGGACTTTGCCCAGGCTGAACTGTTTCTACTTATTAAACTTTGTGAAAGTCCACATGGTATGTTTGTGACTGGCGACACAGCTCAAAGTATCATGAAAGGAATATCATTCCGGTTTAAAGATCTAGTCAGTCTTTTCCATTACGCCAGTAAGGACTTATCAGTAAGTTTTAAATTTAAATTTTTAAAACAAAGAACAAAAACTGTTTGATGTTGTTGTATATGTGTAGCCCTTTAACTCTGGATTCCTTGCCTAAATAAACTACATCAATTTGATAAATTTTGAAATAAAAAAGCCTATGAAAATGAAGTTCAATATTTTATTTTTTATTTCGTTTTACAAAAACGTCAAAATTTTTATGAAACAAGGACCTATGATGAGGACTTAGAATTAAATAGGAACGTCGATAGAATATAGTAATGCCAGGTGAAATGAACAGCTATTCTTGGTAGTCCTGTTTATTTGTGATGAATGTCTATAACAAAACAATACTAGCTAATTTCTGTATAGGGAACGGAAAAGGACAAATATGGAAAATCATTGGAACAAGAAGACACCATATAGCACACAATTTATCATATCTATCAATCCACTTGTAAAAGTTGTCAACGCTAGAGACTAAAGTAACTGTTATCAAGTGTTCCGGCAGATAAAGCCTTTTATGCTCCCAATGTGAGATTGCTCTTTTGACATGTTTGAAATTAAAATTATTGTCTTATATTTCATTTTTGTTAAAGCCCTTGAACTTAGTCGCCTTGAAGCGAATACAGAAACAAGGAAGAAAATGCAATTTTGTCCAATTTGAAGGCTAATTGTTTGCAGAAAAACTTGTTGATCCTATAAAGAATAGAAAGTCTAACCTACTAATGACATATTTCTCCGACTGCTGTTCTTCTATATTGTGGAATACTAAAGCATAATTTTCCCTATCTCAATTTAAAGATACCTGATATCGTTGTCTATTTAAAGAAGCATAATGATTGATTTATCAACACTTGTAAAACATTTATCATTATTGACATTGAGACCTTGTGTTTGGTATAAATAGCATATGAGACTACCAAATACAGACGTTTTAATCTGAGCGTGCACATTTTTAGGTTAAAACTGTCGGCGTTTCTGTTCAACCAGATCGTATATACGAGCTTCCTCACAACTATAGGTCACATTCAGGAATTACAGCTTTGGCCACAAGCGTACTTGATGTTCTAAAGACTTGTTTCCTGATTCCTTTGACAGTCTTCCGAATGATCAGTGTCTTTTTGAAGGACCAAAACCAGTTCTCCTTGAGACTGTTTCCTCTAATTGGCTAAGTCTCATCTTGTGTGAAAACATGCGAGAAACCTCAAAAATTGAATTTGGTGCACATCAAGCGATTTTAGTTGTTAATGACAAAGCACGTGACAACATTCCTGATGAAATGAAAAATGGACTTGTGCTAACATTATACGAGGCAAAAGGATTGGAATTTGATGATGTTCTGCTTTACAACATATTCACCGATTCGGAGGTAATGATTGTCCTTTTAAGCAGTAATTCATGAATATTGTTAGTCATCTGAATTTCTCAATATCAGTTTGCTTTAAAAATAATGGGGAAGGAAGCACATGTATTAGTCCGTTCTTTTAAAATTGATTGATTATGAGCAAATACATACATTTATTATGTAAATTTTCAACCATGCGTATAAGATTATAAACATAAGGAGCTGTGATAATGGAAAAAACTATCCTCCAACGACCAAAAGACAAGGATGAAAACAACGTTTAGGCACTGTACTTCCTCCAATAATGAGCGAAACCCATAATGTATAGTACGCTATAAGACGCTCCGGTAAAATGATACGGATGCACTTATTCAACATTGTGTATTCACGGAGATATATAGCAATTACATTCACCTATCGGATCTCGAACGCCCATGATGCGATACATCCGTGTATGATCTCTGTTCCTTTTCGTACGGCATTCTCAATTCTATAATCGATTTCCGCTAATAAAATCTAACCAATATAGTCTAGAAACCAATCATAACTAACTTTTTACGTAAAAATTTAAAAATAGCGGGTATATCGTATTCAATAATAGTTTAGCATCATCATGCGAAGCAATTAGGTTCTCCACAAAGATCAGCTATTTCTGCTCCACTCTGACACCCGTCTAGCTGCTCACGATAAAAGTTTATTGTTAAAAATAACAATAAGAGATCAAGAACAGACGGGTTCAGACAGAAGGCTATTAAAACAGAGAACATTTTGACCTTTTCACTACGTGATTTCATCAGATGACAATACGAATACTACACATCCTGGCTAAAATAGACTAATTCAATTCAGTCACGGGTTCGCGATGTCATGGTTGTGTTCTAGTTATTATAGATAAGTAATGGTCATTTGATGTACAAACTTTGATGGGTTTTTTTTTATTCCGTTAACATATTTACATATTTTTGTCAGGCTACCAAGGAATGGAGGGTTGTTTTATCGTTTCTCGAAAAGCTTGTAAAGAAAGACTCGAAGAATGAATCAAAATATCTTTTCAAATGTCAGCAGGTAAAAAAGAAACGCACTTAAGTTATAGTAAATATATGTACATTGTTTTGTACGTTAAGTTAACATACAAACAAATGTACATATATTTATACATGCAAATACAATAAATCCATTTTACCAAAAGGGAAGAGAAAAGATGAGGGTATAAGTCAATTACATAAGCAAATATTATACATGAGAAGGGCGGTATAAGCACAACCCAATAAAGTTCAGCGTATTGAAGGAATTTTAGTTGTTTTATAGCTATTTAACGAATAAATGTCTTTACAATTTAAGCAGTCGTTTTTTTAATTCAGAATCTATTGCTTCCTGCTATAGTTTTATTGGGGTATAAAAATTCGAATTATATCAAGCTTTTTGTTTGTTGTACTCTAAACATTCCTTAACATTACTGTAAACATTGCCACATATATAATTTTTAGTAATGAAAGTTGTGTTGTATTGAGAGATAAAATATAACATTCAAGCAACGCGTTACTGGAGATGCCATCAAAATGATAAAAAATATATATATACATCTACGTAATGTAATTATGTGTGCTTAAAAGCTTTAAATGTAAGCAATAGATGAATTTAACAGCTTATCTACAGTTATTTGATTATTTGAACAAAGCAGTTGCTAATTGCATAGAAAAAAAAAAGAACAAAACATAGCTTTGTCAACATAGATTACTTTGGAACACGTACAATTTGTAGACACCCAATTTGTTTTAAACAATTAATATGAAAGTAGTATACAAATTAAAGGGGCATTAGCTGTCAATTTCATGTTCACTGATTTGACCAAAATTCCCATATTTTATTTATAGCATACTAAAACATATATCCAAATTACAAAAAGTAAAAAGAAACAATTAACATATATTTATATATTATCTCTATAAAAGAGGGCGAAAGATACCAAAGGGACATTCAAACTCATAAGTCGAAAATAAACTGACAACGCCATGGCTTAAAAAGAAAAGACAAACAAACAATAGTACACAAAACGTTGTGTAAACTAAAGACTGAGCAACACGAACCCCACCAAAAACTGAGGTTGATCTCAGGTGCTCCGGAAGGGTAAGCAGATCCTGCTCCTCATGTGGCACCCGTCGTGTTGCTCATGTTAGTACAAACCTGGTAATAAGTCTAATTCGGTAGGTCACATTCGGGAAAAGGGGACGAGATTGTAGTTACGACATTAGGATCATATCCGCTATCATCTGTGAAACGGATATTCCATAACGGTCAACCAACTCGTGATGGCGTCCGTAAAATTTACGAAGGGATGATTTCAACTTCACCATTTGGAACTCTTAGTTTGATAGCTTCCTCGTGAGCAGCAACCCTCGTTCAAGGAAATCATGATATGAAATACAAGCCCTGGCATATCGTATCAACTGGGAGATATATACTAGTACTCCATATGCAGGCCCTGCTGGAATGTTGCTACATAAAATTGGAAAGTTCACAATTAGGAAGCTGAAATCATCTCTTTTGTCATAAAGTTTTGTTCTTAACCAACCCTCATTGTCAATTTCTAGATGTAAGTCAAGACATGAGGCAGACTTAACTGCATCTGTTGTATCCTTTATCTTAAGTTCGATGGGATAGTATAATGTACCAGCATTTCGTGCGTATTTTAAACCAGACGCCATATAGTTATCCATTAAGATGACCGCCGAAGACTGCCGACGATCATATAACCCGATATTAACATTATTATAATTACAAATAAATAGCGAGCACTTGCAATCGGATTTTGTTTGATTTTTGTTTTAGATTAAATATATATATAAATCATCGTTTTACCTCTATAAAATGTTGGTTTTATGGGGCAGGATCAGTCAACGAAATGGTTATTCCTGATGGCTGTCTTGTTTCAGTTTCAATGTTGACATACTTTTCTTTTAATGAATGAACCACATGATAAACAAACGCGCATCCATCTCCACTAAAGGTCAAATTAAAAGGCTGCATTAAAACGGATTCAAATGAGTAAAATTATTGACTTTCAAGCCAACAAATACATCAGCACCTGCTTCAGAGCAAAACAATAGAAATAACGAGATGACATAGTTCTTGAATGGTTGTGCAATAACTTTTCAAAATGTGTCATTGCAATGATACACCATGAAAGCTTGACTTATTAAAGTATATAAGATATTTGATATGTAATTTACTTTTGGTGTTTTTAAATCCTGTCACTATTTCAGATTCACGACCTTTGACTTTTGATCCAAAACAACACAAAGTATTAAATTCTGAATTAAAGCAGCTATACACCGCAATTACAAGAGCCAGGCAAAATGTTTGGATATTTGACGAAAATAAGGAACAAAGGAGGCCAATATTTCAATACTTTGAGGCTCTTCATCTTGTTGATGTTGTCGCAGAAGATAAGGAAGTGAAGTGTAAGATCTGTATTTTGTATATTTTGAAGTAAAACAACACATAACCATCCGAGGGTGGGGAGGGGCACATGCTGAATATTTAGGAGTATGGATGGCTAGTAGGATATATATCTCTTTTATTTTTCATAATATAAGATAGTGGTGTAAGCTAACATGAAATAAATGATAAGGTTAAGAGTATTATCAAATATCATTATAAAGTCATTGAGTTGCTGAATCATTGGCTTGTATTACAATCTCCATAGACATATACACTGAATTTCTAGTTAATAACGTTGGAAATAAACACCATCCTATTCTAAAACTATAGATTTAGTTTGGATATGACATAATAACATCAACGTTATCAATTGTACTGCACCAGTTGCGCATTTGGACAATAAATGACTCTTCAGTATTGCTCGAGGCCAAAATATTTGAAAATCCAAAACTTATTAAAAATTAAGAGCTCATCAAACCGAAAGGACAAATAGCATAGCCAAAGACGGGCAAGTCACAGAGCTTTGCATGAGAGAGATATATTCTTTAATTCGAGATAATCTCCAAAATTTTGTACATCAAATTTAATAGCACAATATTTTCATGCCAATACCGAAGTAATGGTTATTGGACTGATGATACCCTCGGAAGTAACAGTCAACCAGCAGAGGTATCGACGCAGTGGTAGTAATGTAGTAGTGACGCAGAAAAACAAATGACAAAATATAAAAACTATGATACAATTAATACATTGTAAGTAAATTGAAGATCAGTTTGATTTCATATCAGCAGGTAAAGTAGTTTATTCTTGCTTTCCGCTCTCCGTTTTGCGATCATTTTTATTCGGAATAGTTGGTTAATCCGTTTTGTTGTCTTATGGTGCGTAGTTTTGGTGCTTTATTACACTGGTTGTGTCGTAGGTTATCATGTACGCCGCTTGTTGGTCCACTGATTGAGATTAAGATTTGATAGTTGAGTTCTAAAAACTAGTATAACCGGACACATAGCTATGCACCTATCCTAAGTCTGGAACCTCGTCAGCGATTGTCTTTTGTTACATCTTAATGTGTATTTTTGTTATTAGTGGGTTTTGGTGTTGAAGACGGATCTTTTTAGTTTCTGTTTAATCAATTCACTGTTCTATGTTTTCAGCTTTTACAAGAAAGTCTACACCAAGAGAATGGGTCGATAAAGGAGAAGAATTCATGAAAATGAAAATGTATACTCAAGCTGCACAATGTTTCAACACAGCAGGCGACTCAAGAAGGGAAAACATAGCACATGCCTATCATCATTACAGAATTGCTAGTCTTCAATCTCAAAATAGTACCCATAGGAAAGACGAACTTTATCAGGCAACTTTGAAATTTTTAGAGGCAAGAAAAACCAAGGAGGCCGCAAAATGTCTAGAAATGGCAAAACACTTTGATCTAGCCGCACAAGTATATGAAAAAAGACAACAGGTAAATATATCAGGCAACTCTTTGATATCGTCATTATTATAATACCTTCAATTATTGAATCTGTCTTCATGTTCATAGTTGTCCACAATCAAATTTTCATAGTTATACTGTACAGCCTTGGACTATTTCATAAATGGTAGCCATGAAATTTATATTCAGAAGAAACTCATCTCGAAATGAAATAAATATACCTACAACCATATGTATTTTAAAAAAACATGGGCTTTGTTATCATACATTTTTTTAACTCAGTCCTATTGCTCTTGTTATAAGGTCATGATCATATTACACAATTTCACCAGTTTGGCCTTTCACACCTTAAATATTGCCCTCTGTTTTGTGTTTGATAGTTACAGTTTCAGTTTTAGATTTATTCTTATTCTTATCTTGGGATTTTAATTATTGAATCTTGAAATTCACGATGAATATTTTCTCTGAATAGTCTGTTACATTATTTCTTCAATTTACTGTCCATCTTGAAGAGAATAACGGAAAGTTACATAGCCATCAATAAATGGCGGCAAATATCTTTAGTGAACCTTATTTTACAATAAGCTTAATTTCATATAACTGGCAAACGAATTCGAATGAAGACCACTTAAAACAGGTGTAACTTAAAACCATAATGAGATGATTGTATTATCTAGCTTAGAATAAGTGTCAAAAGTTTTTACATGCTATCTTTCTTCGATAAGCAGTTTGGCAAAACGACTGGTTTTGCAAATATCTATGTCATCGTGCACTTTAAATCTACACCATATAATTATTTCAAATTTGGAAGAACAGCTATATTTTCATATTATATATAACAAAGCATTTGTCCGAGAAACTGTTTTGAAAAAACTTAATGCATGAATATCCCAAAGATCAGTTGGTAAATGAATATCGCCATGCCAGCTGTTTTTGATTGCAAATAGTGTAGTAAAGATTTCTTTCGTCTGTCCTTTATATGTGAGCGAGCAACAATATCATTTTATTATCTTCTGATCAAGAAAACCAGGAAACGATTGAATAATTACAAAACAAGTAATCTTCATCCGTCTCATTCTTTTGTTACTGTCTTATGTCTGAAATATCTTAGTCAAGTTAGTGTCTCTTCCTTAAATTCAAAAGAGTTTTCATTATTTCGACTCCTGTTGACTCATTCACATATTCTCGATACTCCGGTCGATGAAGAGCTTGACTAGGATATGAGGAGCGAGTACATCATTTAAGATTGTAGTAAGACTGTAGATTTTTGTAAACTTTTCATTTGTATTAATTTACTGTCTCATATATATATATATATATATATATATATATATTATAATGTCTAAAAATAGCAACAATCAACATTCAATCTATTTAGGCGTGGATCAGTTTGTGAAAATAAACTGATACAGTTACTGAATTAAAATTATATAAATGTCTAAGAATATAACTTAAACACGCTAATTAATACACAATAATATATATATTAGGGATGTCAACGAGTACTCAGTACTCGAGTATCGCTCAGTAGTACCGAGTATCGAATACCAAATGATACTCGACTAATCGTTTTCCTGTTAGAATGGTGTTGCCTTCTTAAAGAAAAAATATTTTATTAAGAGCGCCTCCCGGAAATTAAATATTAATCGAAATTAATCAAAATTAATATACGATTCGACTGCATTTAATTGTCATTTAAAATTCCTCAAAACAGAGGTAGGCTATGAAAAGAACACCTTTCCGAGGCTTACACTATTAGCTAAACGTGTCTTAGTCACTTGACCGTCAGAGCAACTATTTTCATCACCAAGACTGTTAGTTACGTAACAAAGTTGAGAAATCGACTCGTCCCAGAAAAAGTTGACAAGATAATATTTCTAATTAAGAACAAATTCGTTGCATCCTGTGTCGACCCTTAGAAAATGGTTAAAGACATCAGTAAGTTCTAATCATCACTCCTTTATTGATCATTAAATATGTTTCTTTACGATTCCCAAATACTGTTGTTTGAGTAATCATTTTATATAGATGTTTATTAATAAATCAGATTATTGCCAGTCTACATAATTAGTACATGTAGTAAATGAGCTATTAATTATCGTATAAAATTCCTGGGAATATTGTCTAGTCCTAGGCCATAATGTTGAGGGTTTTACATCCATAAGACAACGACCCACAATACGTAAAATTGGTATAATTTTGCGTTTCCATTTTGCAGATGTTTTCCGAGCGAGTACTGAGTATCGCTTGGAAAATCCAACGAGTACTCGATAAGTAAATCTTCACCGAGTTGACATCCCTAATATATATATATATCGGTTTATCAAGATTTTCGTCTAAACTTCTTTCTCACGTTCTTAACCCTTTCTTTCTACAAACAAGTAGCCTTCAGAAGTATTTTGATGTGGTATATTCAACTATCGGAATCAATAAGATGTAGATTCTTAAAATTCTGAAGATTTTCTGCAAAATCCTTCAATCACAGTCTTTACAATTCTGCAGTTAAATCGAAACTTTTGATTTTGTATACGACATTTGGTTTCCTGATAATAACTTGAGAATAAGTGTATGGATATCTATGGAATTAGACCACAAGGTTTCATACTACAAAAGGAAGGTTATCGATTTTGAGGGTTATTGTCCTAACTGTTTAGGAATAAGGGGCCAAAACAAGCTTTTTCTTGTTTCAGGACAATAACTTATGTAGAAGTGTATGGATCGCTATGAAATTGTTCCACAAGGTTCAATACCTCAAAAGAAAGGTTGGGATTGATTTTTTGGGTTATGACCCAAACCGTGTATGAAATATGGATCAAAAGGGCCAAAACTAGGATTTTCAGGTTCCTGGACAATAACTTGAGTATAAGTCTATGGATCTCTATGAAATTATGCCACAAGGTTCCATACTAAAAAGGAAGGTTGGAATTGATTTTGGTGGTTATGGCCCTAACTCTTTCGGAAAAGGGCTAAAACATTTTGCAAAACAATACTTTTCTAATACTTTGTTAAAATTTGCCTCTTTCTTGACCAATTTCAATGGTGTTTGATACAAAGTCTGCATTTATTTGGTTTCTTTAATATGCTGAATCTAACAGTGTATTTAGATTTTGGATTCAGGGCCCCGTTTTTAATTGGTCCACATTGATGTTCAAAGGGTCCAAAATTAAACTTTGTTTGATTTGATCAAAATTGAATAATTGGGGTTCTTTGATAAGCCGAATTTAACCCTGTATATAGAATTTTATTTTGGGGCCGTTTTCAAATTGGTCCACATGAAGGTCCAAAATTTAAATTTGTTTGATTTCATCAAAATTGAATATATGGGGTTCTTTGATATGCTGAATCTCACCGAGTATTTAGATTTTGGATTTTGGACCCCGTTATCAAATTGGTCCACAGTGAGGTCGAAAAGATCCAAAATTAATATTTGTTTGATTTCATCAAAATTGGAATTCTTGGGTTCTTTAATATGCTGATTCTAACCATTTATTTAGATTTTGGATACTGGACCATAATAGGTAAATGTCCGATTTCAATTTTTACTTCTTAGACCACATTCATTCTATGTCAGAAACTATGCTATGTCAAATATTTAATCATGATCCAAATTCAGAGCTGTATTGCACAATTAATAGAAATTGTAAGCAGAGCCATAGTTAAAAATAGATAAGCATCAAATCTATTTCTAGAGAAGAAATTATGTATAAATTTAGTTTGAAATTTACTGTTCATTATTAGATATTTTGAAAATAATTACTAGTAACTTATATAGATGTTTTTAAACATTGTATTAATGAGAAATGATATTTTGGAAATTGTATTTTCATTTTTTTTGTAAATTTGTGGAAGAACTTCACAGGTACAAAAATGTACTTTTGTTTGTTATTCTGTATAAATTGATTTTCAGAATGCTATATATATATATATTTTTTATGAAGCGAGCCACTTTTAAAATTAGCTAATATTGTCCATTAATAAATAAATAGATTAAATTCCTAGTGTACTTGGATATGCTGAATCTAACCGTGTATTTAGATTTTGGATATTGGACCATAATAGGTAAAACTCCAATTTAAAAATTTTCAGATCTTTGACCACATTCATTTTGTGTCAGAAACCTATACTGTGTCAAATATTTAATCACAATCCAAATTCAGGGCTGTATCAAGCTTCATAGTAGTGTCCATACTTGCCCCAAGTGTTTAGGGTTCGATCAAGCTGCGCCCAGCGGAGCATTTTATTACGCTTTTCACTACACTTTTCCGTGGTTAAACGCATCGTCTCATTATACACTTTTCCATGGTTAAACGCATCGTCTCATTAAACCAAGCTTTTTAACAAAAATCGGGTTCAAAATGATTCCAAAACTAATACTCCAAGAATGATATCAAAATGTTGTACATGATCTGTCTTACATATACCAATTGATATTATACGCTTGTGCTTGTTCACACTATATGGACTTAATTAGCAGGGTGAGCTCCTTACACAAAAGCTGCTGCCAAGAAAGTTGTGAAGACGAACGACTGAAAGACACTATATAAATTTTACGATCATCATCACGCATTGGTTTACCTATACGATATGTCTGTGTCTCAATTCACTAGAAACATGTTTTCGCAGTTTTAGATTTTTAGATTTTAGAATAGTCGTCTAATTTGTAATTTACCAATAATGTCCTTTTTCCGGTTGTGACATTTTGAATAATTTTGGATTTCCATGGCTGTATTGCAATAGACGCATGTCGGACCCAATCTGGTCTTGATTCATTTGGAGTCCATGATATTTCCTCAGTATGCGTTTGTTACCTTGATTTGTTTTTTAATCTTTTATGTGATTTGAACATCGGTAAACTACTTTTGCCTTAACTCGATCGACATGTAGACCTTTTTCATTACTTTTGTCGCCATAATTCTTGTGATAGTCAAACATGATTTATTATCTAAGACAAAAAAAATTGCCAAAATCATACGACATTAGCTCAAACTACTAACAAGCAACCAACTTGTCCATAAACTACTGTTGTTTGTCTTTTCGTCGTCTTTCTTTTTGCCATGGCATTGTCGTTTTGTTTTCGACTAAAAGGTTTAATTACCCTTTGGTATCTTTCGCATTTCTTTAATAACACGTAGATAACGAACAAAGCCAAATTATTGTTCTGATAGCCTCAACAGGTACATGCAGACAATTTGATAGGACTAGACAAATTTCCAAATTTCTTCTTTTTATAAATAAATATATGAGCAAAAGTAAGCCTCAGTGTACAAATTAGCTCGCTCCTTTAATTTGTGCTTCTATTCTTAATCTTAAATACAATTTCACCATTGCAGAGCCTATTGTAAAATGAAAACCTATTAGAAATACCTTTTAACAGTTTTCATGGATGCATACGGAATACATATCTCCCAGTTGATACGATATTCCAGGGCTTGTATTTCCTATCCTGATTTCCTTGATAGAGGATTGCTGCTCACAAGGAAGCTATTAAACCAAGAGTTCCAAGTGATGAAGTTGAAATCAATCATTCGTAAATTTTACGGATGCCATCACGAGTTGGTTGACCGTTATGGAATATTCGTTTCATGGATGACAACAGATATGTTCCAATTGTCGTAACTACAATCCCGTCCCCTTTTCCCCGAATGTGTCCTACCGAATTTGATTTATCACCGGGTTTGTACCAGCATGAACAACATGACGGGTGTCACATGTGGAGCAGGATCTGCTTACCCATCCGAACCAAATGAGATCAACCCAGTTTTTGGTGGGGTTCGTGTTGCTCGTTCTTTAGTTTTCTATGTTGTGTTTTGTATACTGTTGTTTGTCTCTTACTTAGCCATGGCGTTGTCAGTTTATTTTCGACTTATGAGTTTGAATGTCCCATTGTTTTCTTTCACCTCTCTTTCAAAAACATAGTGAACTCTACATGTTTTCGGTTTTAAAATTCTTCCGTTGCTGTCTCATTTGAATTTACCTTACATCTCAGTTTTCATATCGCAATTATATTCTACATCCAATCTTGGAGTAGGGATCTATTGCGTCTCCGTTCGTTCGTCCGTCTGTTTGTCCCAACAAATTTTTCTTTCACAATTTTCTTAGATTCTGCTATACGAAATGGATTTATATTTGGTAAACAGCTTAACAGTGAAGAGTTGTCACGTGTTAGCACTTTTCAGATCTGTCAGATACCTACTTCAATTGGACGATACTTTTAATTTTGAATATGTTGAATGAACTTATAGTTTTCGTTAGACATTTTTTTCAAATACTTTTAACAAAATAACTTGTTGTTAAGTCAGCAGCTCGGTAGTGATCAGTTGTGACGTCTGCTTGCTTTTGGATCTGTTTTACACCTACTTCCTTTTTCCGGAACTATCCATTCTTGTAAAATTGTGTTCTAGCACACAAAATAAGTTCTGAATTTGTTTCTGATATCTCATCACAATCGTTCTAGACGTTACCTGCTGAAAGCAATAAACTATCATTTTGTAGTACACATTTGTGTTAGCATAAGTTGTTTTTGAAAGCTTCATAAATTGGGTATTTGGTCAAATATTATATATTCGTGTCGTCTAATTAAAGCTCTTTTATTATAGGCCTACATGTATGACTTAGACGACGGTTTTCTTAAAATAAAATAAAAATTATTTTTGAATTTTATTGTGTAATAAATAGCTTCAGATAATTTTTGATCTTAATATAATTTATAACAGGTTAGGTGCGGAAATCTCAGTCATTTGTTTGTTTATATAAGGAGTTTCCTTAACTTTTTCTTGTAATTTAATGTTATACATTTGTTAACATAGTTATGATAATGTTTCAACACAATTTTGCATCACACATGGAACCCTGTCCATTTCTTCTGAACAGGGTTACTAATCATTGCATATGGGGATTGGAATAATTCGAAGTGGTTTAAACATTAACATTAAACGCTTTTTCAGCAAATTGTTTGAGTGAATTTCAGCCAAACTAAACCAGTTCGAATTGAACTTTAATTTTTCATTTGACTTTCATAATTTTCAGTGCATTAAATGATTGTGTGGCAAGATAGTCTTTTTCGACTCCACTTTTTACAATAAAATAGGTAGGGATTTGTAAAGTCACATAATGTAGAAAACACAAATAAAAAAAACATGAAAAAGTCATTTATATAATGATATTTTATTTTTGTTCAATATAGTATAGTGTCACTAGGTCATGTTTTCATGTAAGAATCTTCTTTTATTTCAACAGTTTGAAAAAGCAGCTGAAATGTATAGAAGAACAAAGAAACCACTAGAAAGTTGCGAATATTACGAACGTGCTGGACGTTTCGAGAAATCCATTGATGTACTTCTTGAAAACAAACAGTTTGAAGAAGCTATTCATTCACTAAACAGATATCAGGTAAGAAGTAATATTTAGATACTGGCCTGTCTTAAATTATCTTTCACTCTTGAATACAAAATCACTATTCTCTTTTCTTGTGCAAATATTAGAAACGAATCAAATATTTAAAGAACGCGGCGCCAGATAAACTACATTTGCGACCGTCAAATTGCCAATTCACCACGGCAACTCTTAAACTATAGAACTGTTAATCCTTAAATGACATGTTTTCAATTTTTTATAAATACTACTAAAAGTACCACAAATTTATAAAATCTTATTATTTCAATCGATATCGTCAGAAAATACAAATTATTTCATTATTTAAACACGGATCATCTTAAAAGGAGAATTAGTTTTCAGGTGACGAGTAAACGAATTCTACTAAAAATTAGATTGATTTTTCCAAAAACTTGCTATTTTTTCATTTATTTTAAGATGAGGATATACAACTCAAGTTCATCATTATTTCTGTCTTTTTCTCCAAATTTCGCAAGATTATAGCTAAAATGGTTTTGGTTTCCCAAAAAATTCGAAGGTACGCTTCATTGAGAAACTGTTTGAAGGTAATCATTTGTAAACAATAAAAATGGTAAATAATATATTTCTAAACGCAAGACAAGCGTGTGTTTTATCGCTACAATTTTATCAGTTAGGGTATTGTTGATTAAATTTATGCAGAAGAATGGTGAGTTTTCCTGAACAAACCGTTTTTTTTCCTCGCACAATGCTATTTGTATTTCATCGAAGATCTTTATAGGAAGGAAATAAGTTTTTGTCATTAAACTCACTATAAAAATATTTCCATTGATATATTGATAATCTTATCAGTCAGTTATTTTAGTGCTTTAACATTTAATTAATTTTTAGAAAAACAAACAACTTTAAATTTGTAATTTGTAGAAAATATTCTAGCAGATTTACTCCCAGTTTGACATACACTAATAATTTTGGTTGCTACTCTTTGTTTAAGCTTTGCTGGGTTTTAGATAATGAGCACCAAAACCGTTGCGGCGTCTTTTTCGGATAAATAGTAGAGTAATACACATATTCGAACTGTTGTCACCTACTGTAATAGTACTACATAAAGAGTATAACATGGTAATTTTGTGATAGCAAATCGAAAACTGCCATAAAAGTTTTAAAAAGAAGAAAAGAAATATGACATTAAGCTTTGAAATATTTAATGTTTAGAAACTGTCATGAGTCATCAACGGATATTCTAATCGTTATCATGTGAATAGATATTGTTTTATGTTAATAGATATTGTTTTGATACTTGTATTGTTTTTGTGATTATAGATCCCAAAAAGAATAATCTACATCCGTATTAAGCGTTCTTACACGATTTAAAGCACAAAGTTCGCCGTCAATATTTGACCTACCTTTTCATTCGTAAATTTTAAAAATGACTAGAATCAAGATATATAAAGAATTTCTTGTCATCTGTTTCTATATAGTATGTACAGACATTTAAGCATGTTATTTAATTTCTTGTCCTTATGATGAATCACTTCAGGAAGAATTACTTAAAATGATCGCAAACTTATCCTCATATATTCCAATAGTAATGTTTAACACAGAACACATCAACATCCTTTTCTTTTCTCTATTCATCTAAACGAGATAAAAAGTGTATATCACATTCCCTCTTTTAAATTGTGTAATTGTTTAAAATTCGTACACCTGTCCATCTATGCACACTTTTTCTACCTTCTTATTGAATGTTTCAGGAAAACCCTGACCCGGAAAAACCAAAACTACGTGATAATCAAACTGAGGACCAAATAAATAGAAATGCAGCTGAGTATTATCATACACAGAAAGACCGCGACGAAATGAAAAAAGCTTTGAATAGAATTCGTGATATTCCTTTCAGAGTGAAGTTCCTGAAAAAAAAATTCGATGGTGAAAATGATTATATAAAGCTTGCAGCATCTATTTATTTGGAAAATGGTAAATATCAAGTTCCGTTTTCTAAACCAGCCATTATTGAAACCTTCTAGTTTTGTCAAACAGTACATTACTGTAAAACCAGGTTTAATCCACCATTTCTACATAAGGAAATGCCTGTACCAAGTCAGGAATATGACAGTTGTTTTCCATTCGTTAGATGTGTTTGAGCTTTTGATTTTGCCATTTTATAAAGGACTTTCCGTTTTGAATTTCCTTGCAGTTCGGTATTTTGTTATTTTACTTTTAGTGTAAAAATATATTAATAACCAGTCTCATGAAAACCTACCAAAATACTTGATTTATTCTAACATGACGAGAACACTAACTTTTATGGATATGCATATTAATTGCATAAGAATGATCCCACCGAAACAACTGTTTGTTTACATAACACATAAATTCACTAATATACCGATCGAGTAGCCGAGGTTAAAGGAATCTATTTTTCCTAAATGTCCTTGAACAGTTTCTTACCATCTACGTCGTCTGGTCTGCTAAGTACCGAACGTGACTTAATCCCGAATATGATTGTTTTGCCGAGTGTGAATTCGCATTGCTATACGACGTGTCTCGGTACTTATACACCCAACATTTATATATTTAATTATGATGTTTCTTTTGTAAGTCTGGTTGAATATTGTGTTATGTCTTATCGTTTGTGGTTTGAATTCTGTATTTTCTTTACATTTCACATTTGTCTTATTTGTCAGTAGAGTCGAGTTACTCGTGGTCGTCAACAGTTTTTTATATTTCATGTTGTTTGTTTCAAGTGTGGTTACTGTTTGATCTCACATGATCTTGCCTTATATTAAAGTTATCTTATTTTTATTTTCTATATCATGTGTATGTAAAATGTAAGATAATAAATCAGCTTTTCATTTATATGATTTTAAGTTTAAAGCAACTATATGCACATGATTTTTTGTTTATACACAGTTTTGATATAGAAGAAAAACGACATGGTTAGAAAATACAAATAATAACACCATTACAAACACAAGTCCATTTTAATATTCTTGTCGTGGCTAGAAAATACATAAAATAACACCATTACAAACTCAATCCCAATTTTAAATTCTTGTACGTGTCTATAATAAAACAAATCTTTTCTATTTTTAGAAATTTACCTGTGATAATTTAAACGTCACAAAAATACGTTACTTTTGTGGCGTTGATACATCGTGTGACGCGCAGTTTATACTTCGTTTGTGGTGTCCTGGTGTACAGTCGTAAATTCATGGGAGATGTCCATTGTTATTGTGTGGTTTACATATTGTAATGTACTATTATATTATTTATTTATGTATTTCTCTGTCCTGAGTGTTCTTTCGTTTATTTGTACTGTATTCCTGTCACGTAATGTCCTTTTAGCGGTATTTTCAACATTGCCATATAAGCGGGAGGTTTTGCTAGCCATAAAACCAGGTTCAACCCACCATTTTTCTTAAAATGTCCTGTACAAAGTCAAGAATATGGCAGTTGTTATCAAATAGTCCGTTTCTATGTATGTTGGCGTTTGTTTTTGTTGCAGTTCAGTGTTTCTGTTGTTCCGTTGTTTTCCTCTTATAGTTGATGTTTCCCTCGGTTTTAGTTTGTAACTCGGATTTGTTTTCGCTTAATCGATTTATGACTATTGAACAGCGGTATACTACTGTTGCCTTTATTCTTCCAAGTTGAACTTCTACTACGGACAGACAACTCATTTTAGCTCACCTGGCCCAAAGGGCCAAGTGAGCTTTCTCATCACTTGGCGTCCGTCGTCCGTCGTCGTCCGTCGTCGTCCGTCGTCCGTTAACTTTACAAAAATCTTCTCCTCTGAAATTACTTGGCCAAATTTAACCAAACTTGGCCACAATCATCATTGGGGTATCTAGTTTAAAATTGTGTCCGGTGACCCGGCCAACCAACCAAGATGGCCGCCATGGCTAAAAATAGAACATAGGGTAAAATGTAGATTTTGGCTTATATCTCTGAAACCAAAGCATTTAGAGCAAATCTGACATGGGGTAAAATTGTTGATCAAGTCAAGATCTATCTGCCCTGAAATTTTCAGATGAATCGGACAATGGGTTGTTGGGTTGCTGCCCCTGAATTAGTAATTTTAAGGATTTTTTTCCGTTTTCGGTTATTATCTTGAAAATTATTATAGATAGAGATAAACTGTAAACAGCAATAATGTTCAGCAAAGTAAGATCTACAAATAAGTTAACATGATCAAAATGGTCAGTTGACCCTTAAGGAGTTATTGCCCTTTAAAGTAATTTTTACCAATTTTTGTAAATTTTGTAATCTTTTACAAAAATCTTCTCCTCTGAAACTACTGGACCAAATTCAACCAAACTTAGCCACAATCATTATTAGGGTATTTAGTTTAAAAATGTGTGTGGTGACCCAGCCAACCAACCAAGATGGCTGCCATGGCTAAAAATAGAACATAGGGTAAAATGTAGATTTTGGCTTGTAACTCTGAAACCAAAGCATTTAAAGCAAATCTTACAGGGATTAACTTGTTTATCAAGTAAATATCTATCTGCCCTCAAATTTTCAGATGAATTGGGCAACTGGTTGTTGGGTTGCTGCCCTGAATTGGTAATTTTAAGGAAATTTTGCCGTTTTGGTTATTATCTTGAAAATTATTACAGATAGAGATAAACTGTAAACAGCAATAATGTTCAGCAAAGTAAGATCTTCAAATAAGTCAACATGACCAAAATGGTCAGTTGACCCTTAAGGAGTTATTGCCCTTTATAGTCAATTTTAACAATTTTCATTAATTTGGTAAATTTTGGTAAGTTTTACAAAATGTTTTCCTTTGTAATCTTCTTTTCTGAAACTGCAGTAGAAAATCAATATAGAAAACAATCTACTAATGTACTGGCAATAAAAATAATTGATAATTCTATAACATGAAAAAAAACACATTAATACCTGATGATGGTGTTTCTTTCTTTACATTGAAAATGATGTCACAACTATAATCCCGAACAATAGGTCGAATGTCAGATATGTTTCAGTACTTTGGCTTCATTTTCTACAGATTCCGAAGTGCAAATGATGCTTGAATTCCTACACTAATTTATACAGACTTCATCCCTTTCACAGGTAATGCCTGTCTCATATTATATTTAAAACTTTAATAGAATATCAAAATTTTGAGAGAAAATTAATCAACCATGCAAGATCTAAAACTTAATTAATATTGTTCAAATTATCAATTAACTATTAAAAAAAATCTCATTAAAAAATATAGTTCTTCATTTTATATTTTATCAGAAATTTAGGGAAAAATTGAATTTAATTGTGTCCTTGTTCTCATTTCCTGGGATAAATCCAATACAAATTAAAGTATTGGTATTGAATTAATATTTAAGAAATATTTCAAACCTTACCATTTTCTTCACAAGAATGAAGACCATATTTTCAGTGTCATGAGTATCAGTCATCATATTTGTTGTACTTTGTTGTTAAAAGTTGAATACAAAAAGATCAACAAAGCAATTCAAAACCACTTGAATTTTGCAACAACAAATGAGAGTTTTGAACGACCTCAGCTGGCTATACAACCCTTGCACAATCAACTGAATTTTGCAGAAATCATTAATAGGAAAGATTGCCCTTAAATGATAATTTTTATTACCTTTTGTTTTTTTTTTGGGGGTGTTGCGCAACAACAAAACTTCACAACAAACTTCCTCATCACTTCGCATTTCTCGTTAGATAAATTTTACAAAATTCTCCCTGAAACTACTGTCAAATTAAACCAAACTTGGTTTAAATCACCACTAGGATATCCAGGGACCACTGTGTATGATGACCCTGCCTGCCAACATGGCACACATGGCTGAAATAAAACATAGGTTTCAAACGCACTTTTAGTCTTATATCTCTGAAACTAAACGACAGTACAACAGTTGCATTTATCATGCATCAATTGTAAATAAAAATATCAGGTGAGCGACACAGGGTCCTTGGAGCCTCTAGTTTTATTTATTAATTATTAGACACCAAATATCTAACTTCAATAATTACACCATTGAAGAGCAAGAATATCTGGTTATACATGTGTAGCAATATAAACGTAGTAATGAGGATAATTTTCAATTGGTTTTATGCGTATTACAATTAAAAATAGATAATTGCTACAAAAAATTGTGCTTGTTCAAAGAAAATGCTTGATAAAAGGACTAGACTATTGATACTAAATGAAAGCCATGAACTTTTCAATTTACAATGTAATTTATTGCATGGAAAAAGTGTTTTAAAGTAAACAGTATTTACCATAAGACCATGTCGATCATTTAAATCACTGAAGTGAACTTATAATTTTGATTAATAACTATGATATATCTGTTGATAAAACTATTTCAAATAGGATTTCATTTATTTTACTTCTAGGACAAACAAGAAAAGCGGCCAGTCTATATTTTGACTACGGTTATACACAGGAAGCACTTCCGTTGTTTAGAAAAGACAAGGAAACATATATGATAGGTAGATGTTTATATCTAGATTCTCTAATTAAAATATCTATTAGACCTGATGGAAGTGCTATATGTACTTACAGTACGAGTCTGAAGGAGATGACAGTACAGTTAGAAGAAGCAATTAATTACTTCAATAAATGTCGAAACAAGTACAGGGACCGAAAATGCAATTACGGAAAAATAACTGACGAAATTGGTAAATCAAACTTGCTTCTTGGAAGGCTAAATGGCCAGCAAAAATTTATTGGAACTGCATTCAATTGCTTTGTGAAAAGAAAGCCACATTCAAATGAAGTAGGAAAATTGGAGTGTCTTAGTTGGATGGTCAATAATTCCAACCTAAAAATAGATTCAAACTTATCAAAAGTTGTGATAGGAATGGAAAACTTGTTTAAAATATTGTCAATCTTAGTCCCATTATCAAAACTATCAACAAAATTTACAGAACAAAAAAAGGAACAGTTTTTGAGGGATAATGGAGTAGAAACTGAAATAGGCAAATATGTTTACAATCCTATCCACAAACCTCGTATTCTTGAAGTTCTGATAAATGTTCGAGATCCAATAACTCGCAAAACTGTTAAAACAGTTGTCGATGATGTACCTGCTATTTATAAAGTGATTGTTGAAGACCTTTTAACAAAAGGCAAATTATGGTTCTACAAAATAAGAAAATCAATTGAGGAGGAACGACAAAAACTGAAAAGGTTTTATAAGCCGACAGGAAAATCGCAAAACATTGGAGATAGATCTCCGAAAGTCAGTGTAACAAAAGTTTCTTTCACTCATAGTGAATTTTGCAGCTCATTCGTTTAGACATGCACAATGTAAAGCTTGAAAAAATTTTAAACGAATGTAATACAAAGCTTGATCTCAACAAGGAGCAAAAATTTATTTTGAATCAGTTTGAACACAGTTTTCCATTTTCGAAATGCAGAATACTAATGGAAGACTTGATTCATTCTGTACCACATATCAGTAATGCAAAATCAGAAATGTTCCAATCCTTGAATGAAGTACGACCCCAGATGGAATATTACTTTGAATCGGAAATGTTATCTTCTAAAAAGAGAGAGAAAAGTGTTGCTCGATTGTTTGAATTAATTATCTTCCATCAGATCTTAGGTCTACAGCAGAATGTGAATAACAGTCTATCAAATCTCGAGAGCATGGTCTTAGATGAGATGAGGAAACATAATCTAACTCGACAGAAAGCTTATAGCTGTGGCTTCATCTCACAAATAAATGTACACAATCCATTTGCGTTATCCGTTGTTCGTTCTTTTAACGAAAGTATTGATTGTTTAAAGTTTCGCCACAATCCATCAAAAGCCTTGAAACGGTTTAGCATTTTTATTGGGAGGATGAAAATACAACAAACAGAGGAAACAATACCAGAATTGACATTACTTTTAATATGGGTTAGATATTTCACTTTAGTTGGTTTCAGTATGCAATCAAAATTTTGCGGAATGCAGAACTCTGGAAAGAAATGTCATTTTGTCATTCCATCGTCATATATCACTACTTCAAAATTCGTCGAGCGAAGTGTGTTACATTCAAAAACATGGACAACTGAAGCAATGATTTGCGCAAGCAAAGTTGTGTCATTTAGTGGCGAGATATCAGATCTTTTAGAGAAAAATATTGAAATATTGGCCGGAATTAGAGGAAATATTAATATCATTAGTATAGTTTTTAGACGTCTTGATGAATATCTCCAATTACAGGAGTCGTCCGAACAAATAATGAAAGACGATGAAGCTCTGTCATCAATTATTGACATGGCAGAAGATGTTATATCCTTGAGTATGGTATACATCATAAATATGGGAGAAGGCATGTCATACAAACTGGAATCATTTCTTCTTAAGGAATTTGCGCTTTTAAGATGTAATGAAAGATATCCCAAAACATTTCTGAAGCTATACATGGAATACAGCATTCTTCTGGCATTGCAGATATATGCATTTGTGTAAACAATTTTTTAAAGCAAAAAGGGGATAGCTTGATAAAATGTGCATGGGATAATCAAAAAAACTGTATTTCGAAAGAACAAATTGAGTCTGTATTTAATACTAGAGAGACTTTTTTCCTTCCACGAACTATTATAATTTTATCAGATCCTACTCTGTCTGCTAAAGAGACAAACGACGAAATTCAAACAATACTACAAGAAATTGAAATTGACGAGGAAGAAATCAAAACAGTTCGTGAAGATCATGTGACAGTTGAGAAGAAAAAAATTGAAAATGTTATATTGCAAACATTGAAGGCTAAGGAAAACATACAATCCAAAGTAAATATTGGGAACGACGAATTTTTAGATGATCCCTTGTTTGCTGTCGTGTCGGTAGATGAAGCAGGTTGTGACGTTTGTGGCTGTACTTTTGAAGGTATCGGTGACGACGAGGAAGAAGACGGTGCTGGAATAACCACAAACCATGAGCGTGTTCATGAAAGTCCTTCATCACCAACTGTTTCAATGAGTCTGAAATCTATAGCAAGATCTCTGTCTTCCACAACGACGGAAAATTTACCAGTATCAACATCAGCAAAAAATCAATCTACCATACCGAATGAACCAATTGTTAATGTCACTTCAAGTCATTCCGCTCGATATTTGTCACAGAGATCGGTTTCGTTGGAATCAGAGGATAATCGAAATTTTGTAAGATCTTTGTCATCGACCTCTGATGATCAAGCACGATTGACAATGCAATCATTCGAAGAACACACAGCATCTCTTTCTCATAAGAAAAAAATGAAACAGGTACAGATATTTTATGAAGATTATAAGAAGAATATTAAACCCGGTTTAGAAAAGGTTCGTCGATTTATAACAAAATACGAATTATCTTCCGGCGATATAAGTGAAAGGTATGGGGAAGATGAAATCAGAATAAGTCAATTGCCTACACGTTTTGAAGAATTAAACACAGATTTAGCTGAAATGATCAAATCAAAACAATGGAAGACAACAAAAGCTGTAGAGAAAAAAGTGCAACAACTTGTACAGCTTAAATCCAAATTGAGAGACAGCGTGAAAGAACTATCCAGTGTGAAGCTTAAGGTACGTAACGTAGTATTTTACATTGTATGCATCATCAAGTCATTTCCTTTTATTCATATATGTGTTTAATCTGATGGATTATCAAAGTACGTCACATCCGGTTGCATACGAAAAGGGTCGAAAATAAAATATTTCCTTGAATTTGACAATGGTAGAAATTAATCCTACATTTCATTGCAGTAAAAATTTCTGAGTCATAAACATATATCTCGGGTGTTTCAAAGCACCATTATTTTTTATTTGGTTTTCCATTGAATATTTTGGAAACTTGAGGCTACATGGTTACTAATGCTTGTACACAAGATAATAAGGGTGAAAATTTGATTGGTTAACTTCCAGTGATGATTATTTTCTTATATGAAATGAAATGTTATGTGAAATTTTGTTTCTAGTACTGGACAGAATAAAACTTAACTCAGGCCAAGTCTTTCTTTATTTGAAACAAAGATAAATTCTGCAAATTTTTTGAAAAGTACAAATTTAACAAAGATTTATGAGGGAAATCAATGGTGGTATTACACATTTTGAGCACATACGTTTACTTTATATCTGCTGATGTTCTATTTATGCATAAAATGTCAATTGACAATTACGTTTAATTTATTTTTAGGAATTATATTTCCTTATTACTCCAACATTGCTTCTTACATTGCATACTGGAGTACATAAAACCTGCCTGACCCGAAGATTCGATTTTGACTTTTGATGACAATAATTATGATGAAGTGTGATGGTAAAACGTTGTGACATGACAATGTTGATTTTAAGTTTACATCCAAACGTCCCACTTTTTGCAATTGAAAGAGTTGCGATTATTCCAAATTATTTTGAAGACATTTAGGAAAGTTAATAAAACACTTTATATTGGCGTGTTTGTTTTATAAAAGGCAATCAAAAGCAGTCATTATTTGAATAAAATAATAATTGAATAATTGTAAAATAGTTTTGAAATGTCTGAAAATAAAGAATTTAATTTTTCTTGTATTTGATGAAGTAAAACATTATAACTGATAATCAAGATCTGGTAAGATTGTTTGTCAGGATGTGTTATTGATTATACTATACTTCCCAAGTTGAAACTTTTTTCAGAATGACAATTTCTTTACTTATTTAAGCATTATGGCACCTTGTGAATGCTACTTATTTGTGATCATATGTCGACAGCCTTCATCGGAGTCTTTGGCATTTTATTGTAGATTGATTTATTTTGTTCTCGATTTGAGCATTCTGACACCTTGTGAATGCTACTTCTCTCCACCAGAGACCAAACGACGTAGAAGTTAACAACTGTAGGTCCCCAAAGGACCTTCAACAATGAGCAAACCCATACCGCAAAGTAAGCTACAAAAGGCCCCGAAATGACAAATGTAAAACAATTCTAACGAGAAAACTAACGGCCTGATTTATGTACAAAACAATAAACTAACAAATATGATATACATCAACAAACACCAACCACTGAATTACAGGCTCCTGACTAGGGACAGGCACCTACATAATGTGGCGGGGTTAAATCTCACCAGTAATGAAGTGCATTCAACGTGTGAAAATATAAAGTATCGTAAACAAGAAGTACGTATCAGACAGATCCGTAAAGTCTTTGCACATTACAACTCATCATTGTCAAGCAAATGAGAAGTCATTAATTTTAGTAGTACTTAAGAAAAGTGTGATGAACACATTTTTTGGACGAACAAACGGACGATCAGAGGAACGGAGGGACAAGATGTTTGCAACCTAACACTCACTTCTAGAGTGGGAGCATCAAACGTTATATAATTCATTGATGGTCCTCTTTAAAATTTGTATTTGATTACTCTATCCAACATCAAACATTGCTGCTAAAATTGTTGAAATAGAATTTTCCACAGAATATTTCATAATTTGAGTTTTAAAACTCGTCTCCACTGAATCCACAGGGTCAATTGTCACTAAACTTGAACTACATGATCCTCCGGGGTCAAATCATAACAATATTCCAAATGACTTAACTAAATCTAAAAAAAAAAAGAATAAATGATCATGTGACCAGTACAGTCTCGTTTGAGTTTCTAATTTATCCATCTGTTTCCGCAATTTATATATTATCTCATCTTCACAATCTTTTTTAATGTTTCAGACCGATATTGCAGAACCACACAACGATATAGTTGAATTAGAATACAAACCACAGAACGAAAAGAAGAAACGCAGAAATAAAGGGAGAGGAAAGAAGGATTGGCGCAAAATTGACGTGAATGTTTTTTAGTACTCTTCAAGGTCATATAAAATGAGGACCGTTTCAGTATTTTGTCAAACCGTAAAATGAACTTTATGTGAAGGATACATTATACAGATCCAGGCGACGCGACATTTTCAATTTTGTTGAATCTAGTTTATATTCTTTTTTTCATAACTTAGTGTTCAGGGCATGTAATATGAGAGTAGACTTTATATATAATCAGTCATTTAGTATTGTTCTTTCCACTGCAAGCCAATGCCACTGAAGTGGAGGTTGAAGTATATCATTTAATTTAACAAGTTGTACATAGCTTAATATTTCAGAGGATAATTTAGGATTATATCAATTTCAAACTCACGGATTTTGCTGCTTTGTTGCGTTTGAAAGTTTTCATTTCCGTTACCTTCAATTCGGTTTCATTGACACTTGATCCTGATATAAAGTTCAGCAAATGTCTCTTCGAAGAACTTTTTGGATTATACATCATTTAGACAAAAGCTAAAGTTTTGAGAGGCTTGTTAATACTTCAAAAGCTATATAAACCAGCAAAAACAGAACCATATTAAGTAGTCGTTGTAACCGGATGTTGTGAACAAAGTTTTCTTTTGTAACATTTACATTAATTATCAGTTATATAATTATTTCATAGGTTATAGGTAAATCGTGGCTAATAGAAACTAGGCAGCCAAAACTAGGTTACACATTTCACATTTTGTAAACTATGCATGTGCATCATATATTCACTTTGTGTGTCCGATATGTTGACAGTTGTTGATTTTACTTTTATCGTGTTTGCTATTGGCTATCAATAACAATATGTTTACGCAATTGCAGTCAGTAAGGTATAGATAATTACAGTATACACATTTCCACATAAAATCAATCTTTTGAATTTGAGTTAATTCAGTCAATCAGCACCTGTGTTTAATTTACATTTCAAAGTCCATTTTTTATTACACGTGCACTTATAAATATGTAATTACCTTCTTGCTCGGTTGTGCGACCAATTAATATCCGTAAAATAAAGCATACTCATACATTTGTATCGTGATAATTCAATTTTTGACAATCGTAGGTTTTAAATATCCACTCTAAACTGATCAAAAGTTAAAAGATATAGATAATTACTGTCCATTCCATGAAAGGTTTTGAAATTAATTGAAATCAGGATCTGCGTACCCTTCCACAGCACACGAGATTATCCAATCTTTCATGGTTTTCGTGTTGCTCAGTCTTTAGTTTTTTAACAGAGATGTCGTTTTCTCTTCGACTAATGAGCTTTAAATGTCCTCTTGTGTCTTCGACCTCTTTTTTTTTTAAATTTTCATACCGATTACTAACTACCCAATTCAGATTTTTCGAATGCATTATAAAACAGTATGCATATGTTTTGAGTATTGCATAGGGTATGATAAATGGTGACTGAACATCAACTTATCACACATTTTTTTTTCAGGCTAAAATACGGCTCTTGATCAAAAGGTCACCAGAACAACTTTGAATAGACACAAATTTGAGAGCATTTTGAGTTTTCGAATGAAATCTAGAATCGTGCCCCTAATTTGTTCCATACTTAGATTAATGATATCGTCACTTTTATCAATTTTTCTTGTTCCCTTTTAGAATCATTCTTATGACTTTGAATTTGGACCTTAGATCAAATTCTATTTTCTGGCATAAAATCATGTTTGAGCAATAAATCTTGGTTATCGTCATGTTATGTTATTCGGTCTGCAGTTGTATGACCCTAAGTTGATATTCGTCTTCTTTTCACCAGAGAATAAAATATTTATGTCATTGCGCGCGTTTAATGAAAACCATATGGCAGCATAGTTTAATGTACATAACTATCTCGCTTTTCCAACATATGTCCTTGGACCACCCGAAGATATTAATTCCAAAAACACGTGTTGAGTGTGCCATAACTATTAAATCTACACTATATCATTATCATTGTATTCGTCATTGGTCTAATTCATTGTCATCACAACTGATATCGAAACCAGTTGACTGCATGAAAGAATTGTCGCTCATTTTAGCATGTCTTGCATGTTTAACATGTAACTGCTTTACGAAAAAACTATCATAAATCATGACAAGTATATAAAACATTATAGATTGTATGGTGTAAGATACTTTATTGTTTGAATACAAGGAGATGAGGTATGATTACAAAGAAGAAAACTATCCATAAGAGACCAAAAAGACGTTAATGTAAGCAACTATGGATGTAACTTGTGTAATACATAACACCAGGCATTGCCAAGTAACAAATTTAGAATAGGAATGTTTTGAATGTGCGTGAAGTCAGACTGGAGTTTGTTATATTTTTGAATATTTGTTTTAAATAGATCATGTTCGACAGCTACTATCGCTTGCTACAAACATGGAAGTACTATCTTGTCAATATAATACTCCGATGCTACAAATGCAATAGTATGCATGCAGGACATTTTCAATTAAGATTCAATCAGATTCATTGGGTGTTTACTTATCGTCCAGTGACTTACCGGAAAGTTTTGAGCTAACATCACTAGATGCATTGCTTAAATTCGCTATTGTCCATTTGGCTGATATAAGCTTAAACTTAAGTTTAGCTACAATGGAATTTAACAATGACCTCAAATTACGTTTGAAGTAATATACGTTTTGTGTGAGTTTTTTTTAACGTAGGCTAATACAAACATTCGTCATGTACTTCTAATGTTTGTTTCATGTTACAATATTTTTTTATATTATTACAGTGTTAATGTGAACAATATTAATTGTAATAGCCACTGGATTTGTAATTTTTTCTGTTGAAAATCCTAATAAATGTATAATAACTTTTTACTTGATGTTATGTTTAGAATTTCATAAGAAAATTACAAATGAATTCATTCGCAACTTGTAAAGAACTGGGGCGATCAAGAGTGTGTTAATATAGTATAGAATCTAGTCTTGACTATTGTTGTCCTTTAGACTCCTTTCATTTCGATTAACAATAAAGTCGGGTATGATACATCTTTCATATATAGCAATATATATCTAGTTAGGTCTTTCCACTTTTCCGTGGAAAGACCTATTGATTTTGTTCTGATTATTATTATTATTATTATTATTATTTTTTTTTTTCTCCGCCTAATTTTTTTCTTGCGTAGTATTGATGTTTCAAAAGATGTCGCTTAGATATTTGGAATATGATATCGTATAGTTTATACGCTTTTAAAACTGACAACTGCGTAACAAAATACTTTACGTTGTAAGAGTTATCTCCCAAACACTGTTTTTCTTGTGGCCACTACTCCTTCCAAACCGTAAAAGATTACGACAAATTTATTTTACCAAATTGCTCGTTACATCTTCAGGATTAGGATTTTAATTTTGACCGAAGCTATTCGAGACTCCATATGAGAGTTATTCCCCTTATGTGTTTGATATAAGTGATTTGTATTTCTAACTGGTAAACCATAAGTGATATTGGCCTATGGTCTTTGGATTTGAGGTCCTTGGTCCAAAAAAGAAAATTTGGTCAAGGTCAAAGGTCAAGGTCATATTCTAAATTTTGATTTTGGCTTATTTTCACTTCTTTTCAAAACCGTATAAGATATCGACAACATATTATTACTAAATTGTTAGTTGCGACATGTCGTAACACATACATTTTGGTTTAAAGGGTGCGCTAACATTAAATTAGAGTTTTCTCCTCTTGTATTTAAAAATACGCGTATGGTGATATAACTCATTAACCATATATAACTTAGACCTAGGGTCTTTTGAATTGAGGTCCTTGGTTTATGACCTTGAAATTGAGCTCAAGGTCATAGGTAAGTTTGACGTTCTGGATTTTGACCTTTGCTTTTACCTCATATGTATACATGATAAAGCCATGGGACTTTTGCATTAGGTTGCAAGCCATTTGACCTTGAAAATCCAACCGGAAGTGACCTTGTGTAAACCGGAAGTAGCTATTTTTGTACTTATTTAATATAAAAGTATATAGAACCATATATTTTGGAATCAGTGTCAAGTAAACATTCAAATTATACCGGAAGTAACATTTTCAAACCGGAAGTAACAAATTATCTCCTTATTTAAAAAAAATGCATAGAAACTATATATTTTGGAATCAGCGTACAATAAGCTATCATTTGACGCTGGAAATGACATTTTAAACCGAATTTTAATATTTTCATATCAAAATAGATCTTTATGGGTGGAAGACCTTCAATTGTTCTCTGAACAATTGGTTTTAATTATGTTTTAATTTTTCATTTTTTATTTAATTATTCTTGTCATTACACAAGATAGTTTCTTTCTGTAATAATTATGAAGTTACTGCATGCCAGTGCATGGGATATGATTTCAAGTACAGCCGACGGTATTAGAGTATAGGACGGTACGATTTCATATAAGCAGGTTAAGTACTTTGAGCTTATTTTGAACCATGTTAATTGCGAACAGTCTTGTTTTGTTTTTCCTTTTAAGCTTGTAATTGGGGTTTTTAACCAATCATTTCGTTAATTTGCAGTGAAGTGCTTTTCATGTACTGATTTTACTGCATTTTCTTTTGCGTAGAGGTTAAACCAGTTTTTGCCTATCTAGACCTTATGTCATAAAACAAAAGCACGCAATAGAAACCTTCACATTTCAGCTATCAGTAGGATGACAACTTATACAAATAGCAAATAAATCAGGCACATAATTTTGAAAGCAGGGTAAAAATGTGCTCGCTTTTTCAGGAAGCAGCAGCTGTTGGTTTATTTTGTTTATTCCTGAAATTAAAACTTTTAAAAAACAGTGGGTAATTGTAAGAAATTGTTGAAAGAAATGCAGGATGTCTTACATTAAAACATAGGATTGTGTCGGTTTACTTTGTTACAATGCAATGTACAAAATGTTACGCAGTATCTTCTTATTATATGATATTTTCTCATTGATATTAATCCCATATTATCTCATTTGAAAAAAAAGTGTTGTTTAATTTTAAAGCAAGTTTGATACAGCATCTTTATGATGAACAGGTGTACTTTTGCCATTCTAAAAATTTGGTATTTTCTTTATCCGGAAATAAGTTTCTCTTCTTATGTATATTGAAGTAGATTGCATGTAGCAATTGTCTTATTCGTCAATGAGAAACTTGTGTTTTACGTAAATGTTATCTTTGAAAAATAGTATACCGTTATTTTAGAGTGTAGTTCTTTTCATGCGCTGATTTTAATGGTACGCTGATGTTTTAACTTTTGTGAGTCAACAACTGGTAAAGAAAATAAAGAAGAAGTACTCAGATTAAAAAATATTTTTAACCATGGCACAAATGCATGTGCCTATTCCAAGTCAGGAACCAAGTCATGGGTTGTTAAATTGTATGGACCACAATGTGTTGTTGAAAATAGTATGTTGCCCTCTAGTTGTCTTTTTGTTATTTTGTCGTTGAGTTGTTGTCTCATTAATATTTATTAAAGTTACGAGATGTGGTTTGATTGCCAATGAGACAACTATACTTAAAGACCAAATGATAAATAAAAGAACTACCACAGGCCACCGTACGACCTTCAAGAATGGTATCTTTGATGAGTTTTTGCATGGTGGTTGGTGCATGCATTTCAGGAGATGCTTGCATCTGTCGACGCACTTTGTCTATCTCTTTTGGAGTGTATTCGATTTCTTCAGTATATATAACAATATGTTTCGAGTTTAGTGTGACGTTCATTTTCTCTGAACTAGTACACATTTTTGTAAATGGGGCCAGCTGAACCCTGCCTCCCGGTGCGGGATTTTCTCGCTGTATTGAAGACCCATTGGTGGCCTTGGGCTATTTTCTGCTCTTTGGTCAGGTTGTTGCATCTTTGACACATTCCCTGTTTCCATTCTCAATTATATATATATATATATAATTTCCGCAAGTTTAATGTTCTCAATTATATATATATATAATTTCCGCAAGTTTATTGTTTTCTGTTTAGTATTAAATTTATAATTAAGATCCATTTATTACATCGGTGATCCGTTTATTTGGCAATCGCCAATGGCAGTCAGCAGGGTCTAAGAACATTTGTTTTTCGACCTGTTAGTCAAATGCGTTTTGTTAAAATATACTTTAGTCTCTGATGCATGATTTTTATTATTAATTGTTTTGGCTTTTAACTAGCTGTCAGTAACTGCGAGTACTCTCAAATCGTACTTTCTTGTTTATTTGACCTGTTGATACTAATTGTAATACTTTTTTTTATTTAATGTTATTCAGGGTTATATCTGGTCTATATACCAGCTTTGATAAGTGTTTGGTACTAATATAAATTTCCACTTCGTACTATGAACATCAAAATTATTTATTTTGTTAAAATATTTCCTTTCTCCATTGTAACTGTATACGTATACCTAACAACAAAATTATTCTATTTACCTGTGTTTAAAGTTATTGCAAATGGCTGATAATTTTGTTCGAGCATATTGTTTTTCTTAAATTGTTTAACATTTCATACCGATATAACATGTTACTTTTATTATTCTTCCCTTAGTTTATTTATTTTGAATTTACATTGTATCATAGGTCAAATTTATTTGTTCAGTGTATGTTCAATGGTGTTACTATGTCCTTTGATTGAGTTAAGCTATTTCAGTTAATATTTTATAGTGTGTCTTTCTATGTTGTGATGTTACACTATTGTTTCAGAAAAAGGGTGAAGGTTTGGTACCATTAAAACGTTTAAACCCGCTGCATTTGTTTGCACCTGTCCTAAGTCAGGAATCTGATGTTCAGTAGTTGTCGTTTGTTGATGTGGTTCATAAGTGTTTCTCGTTTCTCGTTTTTATATAGATTAGACTGTTGGTTTTCCCGTTTGAATGGTTTTAAACTAGTAATTTTGGGGCCCTTTATAGCTTACTGTTCGGTGTGAGCCTAGGCTCCGTATTGAAGACCGTACTTTGACCTATAATGGTTTACATTTATAAATTTTGACTTGGGTGGAGAGTTGTCTCATTGGCACACATACCACATCTTCTTATATCTATTTTTCAATTTTTGGGTCTTTTGGAAAATGTTGTTTGTGCTGTAGACCCTCTAACAAGAAATTTGTTTTGCATGCACACGTATAAAATTGCGGTTTTCATCCAACGCAATCATAGGTTTGAACGTTGTTTTCAATTTAGACTTGTTTATATTTTCGTTTGGGCTTGTATTATATTTGTCTTTGGGTTTATATGATCCGTTCATCCTATTTTGACTCCTCAAAATTCAAGAGTCTATCCTAAATTGAGGTAAATTGTATGGCTTTCCAAATACCGTTTCGATTCCTAACATCACTGAAGAGACATTAATTGTCGAAATCCGGATATGGTGTACGAAAACCTTTGCATCTATTGTTTGCGGTATATCATCTTTTCCGCAGGTTTATTGTTTTCTGTTTAGTATTAAATTTATAATTACGATCCATTTATTACATCGGTGATCCGTTTATTTGGCAATATATATATTTATATATATATATACAAGTCTAAATTGAAAACAACGTTCAAACCTATGATTGCGTTGATAAAACCGCAATTTGTATACGCGTGCATGCAAAACAAATTTCTAGGTAGAGGGTCTAAATACAGCACAAACAACATTTTCCAAAAGACCAAAAAATGAAAAATATATTTTAACAAAACGCATTTGACAAGCAGGTCGAAGAACGGATGTTTTAAACCCTGCTGACTGCGATGGCGATTGCCAAATAAACGGATCACCAGATGTAACAAAATATATATATAATTACTCTAAATATCAGCACAACAGTGTTAAATCTGCAAATTTGCGGAAGCAATTTTTGTTCTTCCTCGCCGGGATTCGAACTTATGCTATTGGGATATCGAGACAACACTGCCTGCACTATGTCCAGCGCTATAGACCACTCGGCCACCTAGACTGAACAAAATAATTCAGTTTTCGGTGGCCTAAGTGTTACCTTTCCTCGTCAGTAGAATCTAGAGTTGTAACACAGTACATGATATATTAGGCATGAAGATGGAATTGAATGCAGATTAGCTAAATATCTATCGTGAAGGCTCGTCAGATACAGTCACAGAAATAATTATTTTGATAAGTACGTCTAAACAAATGACAACTCTACGACAGACCATCAATTGGATCACCAGTGAAGGTATATAAAACGTCTAGATATTAGTCAACGATCTGTCTTACTAGGGCGCTGGATCGATACGAGTAACAATACATGTACACAATAAATAAATTATATCAACGCCTAAAAGTGTACAAAAGAACATCAATATTAAAAAGGAAACATTAAATGTAATTATCTATAAATATTTCGGATAACAGATATCCTTCATCAGTATGATTATGATGTAAAATGAATCATGTCAATCTATTCTGATTTAACTATAATAATCTTGAAATTTATACAATTGAAACCGAACACAACAACGCTTGTACAATTCTAAAATTTAAAAATGACGTAGGTATTTACAACAGAGACTGCATAGATATGCTTCTAATAAAAATAGTAATGTGCGATATGAACTGGTACATTTCTAGAACTTCAAAGGTGAGATAGTTAAGATATTACAACAAGGACTGCGTACAAATACATTCCCAATGAACAGCACTGACCGATTTGAGCTGGTATAATATTTCAAATTTGACGACGGTAAAGTAATTACAACAGAGGCAGCGTATTTTAACATCCCAAATAAATAGCTGTTTGATAATGATTAAAAAGAGAATAATGATAATAATTTTGACAAAGGTTAAGTAATTGAACGTGGCTACGTACTTATACATCCCAAATGAATAGTGCCCTGCGATTTAAACTGGTATAATTCTGGAATTTTAAAGTTGACAAAGGTAAAGGAATAGCAACAGAGACTGGAACAGGGCACATACTGAACATGGTAGGGTTTAACATGTGTGTGTTCATACCCATGGAACAGTAGTGGAACAACAAAAAATAAGATCTAACGGTAAAAATCAGTTCGATAGTAATCATCAGATCAGTACTTAGCAAAAATCAAAGACAAAAGACAAAAGAAACAACTCAATGTATACCTTACAACAAAAATTTTTATTTACCTGTGTACGTTATTTTATTTGGCGGCATTTTGTCCAAGGTTATGGTTGACTTTTGATATTGTTTTATATCTAACCATTTTGTATTTACATTGTGTCATAGATCAAATTTATTCGTTCAGTGTATGTTCACTTGTTTTTGTTTATATGTATTTTGATTGAGTTAAGCCCTTTCAATTGATTTTATAGGTGTCTTTCTATGTTGTGATGTAACACTATTGTTTCAGGTAGGGTGAAGGTTGTTGCCTATTAAAACGTTTAAACCCGCTTCATTTGTTTGCACCTGTCCTAAGTCAGGAACCTGATGTTCAGTGGTTGTCGTTTGTTGATGTGGTTCATAAGTGTTTCTCGTTTCTCGTTTCTCGTTTTTATATATATTAGACCGTCGGTTTTCCTGTTTGAATGGTTTTACACTAGTCATTTTTGGGACCCTTTATAGTTTGTTTTTCGGTGTGAGCCAAGGCTCCGTGTTGAAGGCCGTACTTTGACCTATAATTGTTTATTTTTACAAATTGTGACTTGGATGGAGAGTTGTCTCATTGGCACTCACCACATCTTCTTATATCTACTACACATTATTTCAAACTAATCAAAAGAAAAAAACATTTACCAGCTTAAACATGTAGCATAAGTGAAAGGTTTTGGATTAATCATGTAACTTCAAACTGTTACAACATGTTTATCTTCCTAGTGATATGTGAATGCATGAACGAACAGTTCAGTTAAATCGACAAACTATAGTACATAGAAAACTATTTTAGCATCATTGATTGATTTTTTAAAGATGAAATTCAATAAAACCTTTGTAAGGATATAATATGTCTGTCAAAAGTGTAGGTAGATTTTTTAAATATTAATTACAACTTATTAGTCAGCTGGCAATGTTCCATGTAAAATGGACGCAAAAGACGACTTGAAATTCAAAAGGACTATGCATATATTTTTCTTCTTCAAAAATCAAAAATTGAAACCTTATATCCTTGGAAAAGATAATTATTTCTAACATTTAATGATATGGAAGGTACGTTTTGTTGCTCAATGACAGTGATGTAAATAGTGTATACGTATTTAATGTTTTATTGAAGAATAACAAGGCTGTTAAATACAACAGTTCTACGTTATGGAGATCCAGAAGAGCCTCTCTATTTTCAAGTTGCAGGCTATCTACAGATATAATTATTGTTGCTTTTAGACAAAATTATGAATTAAGGTTTATCATAAACTGTTGGCAAATTTGGCCGTATTTACACCAAAACGTTAACTCTGAGTACAGACCAACCTGTGTACCTGGAAAAGTTTTAAAGCATGGTTGGACGTAGATAAATAAAATTCAATTAGAACATTAAATACTTAACTGTATTTTTCTGTGCATTTTCCGTTATTACAGAAGGTGACAAAATGAAATAAGTTGGGAAAGATGTGAGAAGTTTCCCTCATATAAATTATTTGTATTGATTGGCACGGATAATAGAGGGACAATGGAAACTGTTTAACTGAGTGGACCGTATTAAGTGAAAGTCGGGTATTTGTTTATTTTGCCACAACGATCTTCTGTAGACTTGAAATCAGGGTAAGATTTGAATTTTTGAAGTATAAGATGCCAAGACCTAGAAATTGAAGTCAAATGCTCCGGAAGTTTCTGATCTACTAGTGACAGCTGTAACAAAATAACAAACAAATAAATGTTAACTAGTAACTCCTCAATCCACATTTACTTCGTCAGTGCAATAAACGAATTATTTTTGGCAAAAAGCATAATTACAATAAAAGTATGATAGGTTTTAGAAGTATTTTATTCGGGATGGGGAAAACTTGCATTTTAAGACGATTGATCATTCTGAAAAAGACGAGAACAGTTAGTATTCGACTTTCATCGGATCGTAAAATGCCATTATGAGGTGCATAGCTCTGTTAATAAGTTGTGTATATTTCAATGGTGATAGGTAAAGATATTTATAGAAACAGAGTAAGTTTTGCGATTGTTTTTTGTTTTTGTTTTTTTTTTATATATATATAAAAGTATTCTTAACTGTTTCCAAAGATTGATATATTTTACTTTATACTGATATAAAATTGAGAATGGAAACGGGAATGTGTCAAAGAGACAACAACCCGATCAAAGAGAAGAAAACACCTGACGGCCACCAATGGGTCTTCAACACAGCGAGAAAATCCCGCACCCGGAGGCGGTCTTCAGCTGGCCCCTAATCAAAATGTGTACTACCTCAATGAAAATGGACGTCACACTAAACTCCAAAACATATAAATGAACTAAAATTAAAAACATACAAGAATAACAAAGGTCAGAGGCTCCTGATTTGGGACAGGCGCATAAATGCGGCGGGGTTAAACATGTTTTGTGAGATCTCAACCTCCCCTATACCTCTAGCCAATGTAGAATAAACAAACACACAGCAATACGCACAGTAAAACTCAGTTTTAAAGAAGTCCGAGTCCGATGTCAGAATAGGTAACAAAAGAAACTAAGCAAAATGACAATGATACATAAATCAACAAAGGACTACTAGCAGTTACTGACATGCCAGCTCCAGACCTCAATTAAACTGATTGAAAGATTATGTCTTCATCATATGAAAATCAAGCACAATCCCTCCCAATAGGGTTTAGTATCATATATATATATATATATTCAATTTAGACTTGTATATATATATATATAATTCGTCTTAAATTTAGCCCAACAATGTTAGATTAGATAACTCTCTAAAATTTGTTATTCAAACACACCAACTCTGTTGTTATGACTCATAATAAAGATATTTCACTTGACCCTTATATTTTATTTTTAGTACTGTGAATTTTTAATGTTATTATATCATCTTGTAACATATATAAAAATAATAGAGTCTGAAGCGAGATGATGTATCAAATGTTTTTGCTTAACACGTTTTTAAGACAAAATAGTAAACTCAAACACGCCTGAACATAAAAGGTGCACTCGACTTTCTCTTTCGATGAAATTATTGAAATCTTATTTCTAGTATTTTTCCAAAAAAAAATATCACCGGGGCAGAGATGCAAATTAATGCTCTAAAAGATCAATCTTTTACTTTTCTGTGGAATTTTTCGGCGGAATTTATGCTTATGCACAAAAGATCCACATGTATTTGCATCTACCACAATCGACCGTTTTGTGTAAATTTTTCTTTAATTTTAAAGATTACAATTATCTCAAAGCTCCATACTATAATTTAAGTAATAACACGTATATCAGATGCATAAAATCATAAATCATGCACCTACATTAAACTTTTAAAGCACATAGAAACAGATGTAAACAATTCAAATATACCAACTTGGCATGTTTTACCTTCTTTAACAAAGAGTTCAATTTCTTTTGTTTAATTTTAACTGGATATCAGCCGGAGACCACCAGTTATATCAGATTGATACAATGTTTATTGGTCTTTTTTTACTATAGAATATCTGCATTATACATTTTGTAAATAAGATAACCCCATGCACTATTTTAATATCAATTTACCTCACTATTTATTGTTAAAATTAGGATTTTATAACTTGTTCAACTTTTTATATAATGAGTTCTTAGTCTAATGGAAACACAAAATATAAACATCTTTTCAATTTGATCAAAATTCCCCATAAGTCTTCTTTGAAACTGACCAATTATTTTCAGATTATGAGGATTTCTTAGGATATGCATAAGTAACAGAAAAGCGCTTCGGACGCATGAAATTTATAACGTGTTGTTTTCATTTTACAGCACTGGGTCGATACCTCTACTGATGGACTACCATTCCCCGATGGCATCTTCAGCTCAGTAGTCAATACTTCAGTACTGACATGATTTATGACAAACCTTTCTAGAATTGTCCGTTAATAAATCTTGAAATTATAAGAAATTAAGGTTTCAACTCCCTCAGGCAAAGTTTACCTTAGATGGATTTGGCTATTTTGTTGGGTCCATTTTGGTAATATAGGTCCTTAACTGTTTCGGTTCTTATACATCCTTGGCTTTTAAAAATATTCAGCTTTGAACGTTCCTGATGAAGGTAAATCCAGAAAAGTGCTTCGGACGCATGAAATTTATAACTTGTTGATTTCATTTTTGTGGCAATTTTGAAAGTTTTCCAATTTTGATTTCTTAATGTTAACAAATTTTGTGTTCAAAAGATGAATTTCACACAATTTAAATGGTAAAAATATCAACCATATTAAATCCCTCTATCAAAGGAAGGCAAAAGCGATACTTTTTATCTATTATAATTTTTATTTGGTGCTGTGCCATCACATTTAGATGAACTGAGGCAGGGCAAAGAATAATCTTGTTACATGTTGTCAGTCAACATCACCATATAATTTGGCAGATTTTTTCCGAATTTGCCGTTATTGTTAATGTTAACAAATTTTGTATTCAAAAGATGAATTTCACACAAATTAAATGGTAAAAATATCAACCATATTAAATCCCTCTATCAAAGGAAGGCAAAATGATACTTTTTAACTATTATAATTTTTATTTGGTGCTATGCCATCACATTTAGATGAACTAAGGCAGGGCAAAGAATAATCTTGTTACATGTTGTCAGTCAACATCACCATATAATTTGGCAGATTTTTTCCGAATTTGCAGTTGAAGGACTTTTAACACAGATGCGAAGCTCTCTTGGATAACTAGAATATGGCTGGATTCAACTTTATACGGCATCCATTCGCATTTCCATCATGGATTCCTACTGTTCAGCCTGGCCGAATTGTTGGTAATGATACAAGATTTCAATATTATTTTGACTAATTTCCAAATATTTGACTATAGCAACTATAATATAAATGCATTAAAATGAAAATGATCTGAAATTATGAAAGATTTTGGCAAGTTATATACGTGTATGTAAAATTAAAAGAACAAAAAGAAAAAGAATTAAAACAAGAGAGGCTTTCTTAACCAAAACCAATAATCTAACGTATGGTTAATGAAAGGAGAAGTTGGGTGTACGCAAATGAGGTAGACACCCAAATGTGTCTATTTTTCCCAGAAGATAAAACTGGTTTAAAATGCCCTAGTATCACATCTTAAAACCATGCATGTAAAATAAGCATATTTTTTTCTTCAATATGACCTTAAATAGAAACGTGTAGGGTAAATAATCTTCAGATTTTATGGATATATGTAAAATTGCTGATTTTTAAAAGTATATTTATCATTAGTTAAATTCTGTAATTTTCTAATACAAGTACATTGTTTAACAAATTTCCTATTTTGGCGCTGCGAGTGAACAATTTCATAAGAAACAGGCCACACCTCTTTGAACTGTCATAATACAAACTTTTAGATATCAAAGATTATTGAATTTTCCCATACAGACGTACAGTGGGTTGATTTGCCGATCTTAATCTTAAACAGTTAAAGGTTATACTATAAAGTCAACGACGTGCTAAAGAAATTGCAATAGGAGAGCAACATGGCTTAATGTATCATTTATACCTTAGTGATGATATCTTACTTTGCGGTAAAGTTTTTCCTGCATTAGCATCTTTGAACCATATCACTCATAATTGAATTCCTCAGAAAATTCATAGAAATTGCGTGTCACCCTAACCGACATATGTAACGAACCAACAGCTGTATCAAGGACTTTACTCTAAATTACCCATTAGTTAAAATTATAGTGAAGTCGGACAGATGATTATAGTTGAAGGTCATAACAAAATGTTCATAGAGACAATTGTATGGACAGAATTATAAAGTCGATGCTGTGACTTATTCTGAAGATCCAAAACCGTCAATAATAATTGAAAAGTTGAAAATTATCATTTTAAAACGTTAAAAAGTGCCCAGCAAACTCCACATTTTAGTTTTCGCTTGAAAAGATATAAAATCTGAAAACGTATTTTGTAAAATTGTTTTAATCTTGTCACCCTGAATTTTTAGAAATTTCAAGAATTTTTATCGAGAAAATCAAAATCCTTTCCATATGCACATTTTGGCATATATAAACAAGTGTTCAGTAAAATGAAGGAAAAGCATTGAAGTATGACAAGAATTAAAACATTTTGCCAAATATGTATTAAATACAAATCTTTTAAATGGAAAATGAAATTCAGTGTTTGCTGGGGAAAATTTAGTGCATTGCTAAAGAAAATTCACGAGGTGTTCCAAAATACTAGTGAAAGATGAAAATGTGAACAGCAAATATCCTGAACACAAATCCTCCTGTTGTAAATAGCCCATTCCTAAGTCTAACGTATAATCATCTTTCACCGCTGTATTCGTCAAAATCTTAATAACAAAGTTCTTTTGTTTTATTATGGTAATACGCTAGTTATAAACAAAAATACCAAAACACTACATGTTTAACGTATATTAAAAATTTTCGTCCGATATAATTTTCTAAGTTTTGAATTTGCCTCGCCATATATTATTTTAGGGCATGCAGCAGAAGACAACTATACAGAAGAAAATATTGGAGTGGATGAAATGTGTTCCTCTGCTGATCCTTGTATCCGTAGCTGTTATGGTGACAAGGGGAACCAAGAGTTGTCTGCAGGGAATTATAGAGCTGCCTTATATTCTTACTCAATAGCACTTTCTAGCTTTGATTCCAATAGAGTGGATTGCTATAGCGAACTGTCGATTTTGTTGAGGAATATGTCAGAATGTCACCTTCAGTTGGGAAATATTGATGATGCATATAAAACTGCAGAAGATAGTTTGACATATAATCATTCATGTAACAAGGTAAGTAAAACATTGGTGTTGTTGTCAAAAGTTAACAGAAATCTGCAATACAAGGCGCTTACAGGTATAAAGAAAAGTGCGAGATTTAATGTACGATCATTTTTTTTTTTTAGTTGCTAAATTAGTGCATAATATCCGGTCTGTTTTTGGTAGATGTTTTTCTGCTTTATATCGATCTGATGAGTTCTACGGAAGTGTATTAGCGCCACACATTTTTTTTTTTTTTTCCCTATCTTTGCGTTATAACGCAAACATTTGCGATATAACGCAAACCTTTGCGAAATAACGCAAACATTTGTTTTATCTTATTTCTTATTTAAGATTCAAAGGAAGCAGCAGTTATTAATGGAGGAGGCTGCATATATTAAAATTTATCTTCTTTGTACTCATTGCAAAGTAAAATGCTTTACTATTTAACTAATAATGAGCAGGATAATAGATATGAGAATATGTGGTATGAGTGCCGATGAGAAAACTCTCCATCTAAGTCATAATTTGTAAAAGTAAACCATTATAGTTCAAAGTGCGGTCTTCAACACGGAGCATTGGCTCACACCGAACATTAAGCTATAAAATGCCCCAAAATGATATACATGATAATATATATACATATATTACAATGAAAATTGAGTAAATTAAAGTTATACCGAAGAAAGAAAAAAACAACTCTGCTAATATAGCTATAGCCGAATATAAATATACTTCCAAAGTAAGCTGTCCTTTGAGGATTGTGTAAGGTTGGTTAACTACCCTTTGTAATAAATGAATAAAATGAAGATGTTTTATTAATAAAATTATGTTCTCTCCATTTAAATTGCTACCAAGTTACCACTCTAGATTGAAAATTTCATGACTTTTATCAAAGAATCTGAGATTTAAAAAAAAAGATTTCTTACATCAAAATTAAAAATAAAAAATCTTTCTTAATTATTCATTTTACAGCAGAAAGATCATTTTGTCTATTTGCCTTGACAGTTTTACAATTGTATGACATTATTTTGCTCTTATCTACTTCATCAAAATTTTAAAATGTTGGCCTTTCAAATAAAATATGTCTATAACATATCTATTTTCTTGTTAAATTATATACTTTTCTGATTCCTATGCATATTTATTATAATGACTTTTCCTTGTATTTATGGTTCTTTTCTTAACTAAATCACAACAGAAGTTTAATGACAGACGGGCATATACAAAACTTAATGAATAATTGAAATCAAAATGTTTGCGTTATAACGCAAAGGTTTGCGTTATAACGCAAAGGTTTGCGTTACAACGCAAAGGTTTGCGTTATATCGCAAAGGTTTGCGTTATAACGCAAAGGTTTGCGTTATAACGCAAAAGGTTTGCGTTACAACGCAAAGGTTTGCGTTATATCGCAAAGGTTTGCGTTATAACGCAAAGGTTTGCGTTAAACGCAAAGGTTTGCGTTATAACGCAAAGGTTTGCGTTATATCGCAAATGTTTGCGTTATAACGCAAATGTTTGCGTTATAACGCAAAAGGTTTGCGTTATAACGCAAATGTTTGCGTTATAACGCAAAGGTTTGCGTTGTAACGCAAAAGGTTTGCGTTATAACGCAAAGATAGGGAAAAAAAAAAAAAAAATGTGTGGCGCTAATACGCTTCCGTAGAGTTCAGCCCTTTTCAACTTATTTTTATAGTTTGTTCTCTTGTTGTACTGTTACACCACTGTCCCGGGTTATAGGGGTGGTGGCGCCAGCAAACTGGTTTAACCCCGCCACATTCTGTATGTGCCTGTCCCAAGTCAGGAGCTTGTAATTCACTGGTTGTCGTTTGTTGCAGTGTATCATATATGTTTTCGTGCATTGTTTTGTACATAAATCAGACCGTTAGTTTTCTCATTTGAATTGTTTTACATTTGTCATTTCAGGGCCTTTTATAGCTGACCCATGCGGTATGGGTTTTGCTCATTGTTATAGGCCGTACGGTGACATATAGTTGTTAACTTCTATGTCATTTGGTCTCTGGTGGAGATTTGTCTCATTGGCAATCATACCACATCTTATTTTTATATTAAACTATTTTAATACCGATTCCCGTATAACTTTTCATCATGTACACATGTTGATCCGGAAAAGATATTTATTTGTAGTTTTCTTTTGGAACGACCATCATGTTAATTTAATTGAAAAAAACGGAGGAAACTAAGTTATATAGCTTTACATTCATTTGCGTGTTCATAACCGTAATTTATTGGGTCGGCTGCAAAGATTTAGTGTAATATTATCTGTTGTTTCACATTAACCTTCAAGATTGTCGAGCTTTTCTAAGTTTTAATGTTGTTTTTTTAATCCAGTGTCTAGTACATACGAAAGAGCTACTAGTAAATAACTGATCGAAACGTTTCAGCTGTTAAAAAACATAAAAGGGAGAAGATTAGGTGACACTATAGAAAAATAGAAAATGATTTTGGAGAGATACCGTGTTAAAAATATATATAACAATTTCATATACGGAATCAACTATTTTACAATTATCAAAGTATTTTCTCGCATACAACCAAAAGTAAGTTTTGAATACCTGTAGGTTCAACACTTTTGAAACTGTATTTTTTCCCGACAATTCTAAATAGGAAAGCGTTAGGAACCTATAGGAATAATTTAAATAAAATTGAGATCAGCCTTTTCAGAGGAAGGTGCAGGCATATGCTCTTTTGTATACAAAATTGATTGATTTCTTTACGTTGACCTAACGTTCAATGGCAAATGTTCATGCATATTCAGGGCGAAAGCATATTGACAAAGGATAAAACGTAAGTATCATGTTCAATTTCAAACATTGACTATAATGATATTGACATTCTCTGCAACTAACAATTACAGCTATGAACAGTGGTACATGTTTCAAACATCTTCAAGTAGTAGTAAATTGAAGGAAAACATACCGTTGTTGTTACATGTATAGTGTGCATTTCATTATTTTACCTTCCAAACACGCGCAGAGCAAAATGCAGTTTTACGAATACACCCAGGTGAACCATGTTAGGCTGGGTATAGGTATTCATTGCCATTTTTCACAAAAGGACTTAAAAAGGATTATAATGCACTTTTAAGAAATTTAAATCTACCGAATGTCCTTGCTCCTTTTGAAATTTTAGAGGATATTTAGTAGACATATGTATCATTGCTACCAGTTGAAAGATACTGACTCTTTTAACCATCTGTTTCTATTATTTCTTTTAGGTTACAGTTTCACTTTAACAGAAATCTTAGTGAACATTCATGGGATCTTTGCCCTGGCAATAACAGACAGACCTGTTTTCCACTATATCGTCATATGAATTATACTTATTTTGGTTGTTATAACTTTAAATACTGTATTTTTATAATTTAGAACTTTTATTTCTTAAGACTAAATCTCAATGTTAAAATTTTGAATAATGACATGTATCATTTCACCATAATGCAACCGTGTAACTAAAGTAGCAACAGTCTAGTTGATCGATATCTTTCACCATTTTCCTAAATTGCAGGCGCAATTGATGCTGGGAGATGTATTTGCTGCTAAAACGAACACCAAAGGGCCTTTAAGATGTATTCACGTGTACTGTCGAACTATAGTAGGTGCAATTCTCATCCTCGTGGTATGGATGAGTCCATGGAGTCTATAGTAGCAGATATTCTAAAGAAATGTTGCATCCATTATATGCATTTGGATAAATCAAAATGTGAGTATGAAGTTTAATTCAGTAAATGTGAAAAACTCTCAAAAGTAATTTGACTCGGCCGCATTTTCAGTAACGGCTTGTCCTCAGCTAGTTTTCAAAATCATCGAAGATATACAATAAATGAAACGCCATAAAATCTTTAATAAAAGCGTATGAAAGAGTTCACTTAATTTAGATTATATAAAGGTAATCTATTATTACGAAAATGTATTATGACCAAAACCTTTCAATATATAATGTCTATATTATCTATGTTAGTTGGGGTTTTTTGCGCTTTTTACCGATCTAGTGAGTAAAGCTTTTACAACTGATTTTTCTTTAGTTTGTTCTTATGTTGTGCTGTTACATCGCTGTCCCAAGTTAGGGAGGGTTGAGCGCTCACAAACATGTTAAACCCCGCCACTTTCTTTATGTGCCTGTCCCATGTCAGGAGCCTGTAATTTAGTGGTTGCCATTTGTTCATGTCTGTCATATTTGTTTTTCGTAAATTGTGTTGTTATGATTTAGCACGTTTGTTATCTTGTTTGAATTGTTTCACATTTTTCATGTCGGGGCCTTTTATAGAGACTAAACGGTATGGGGTTTTCTCATTGTTGAAGGCCGTACGGTGACCTATATTCAGACCTGGGATGATTAAAACTGTAATTGTAATTAGCTGTAATTAATTACAAATTTGTAAATAATTCAATGAAATGTGTAATTTAGCATATTTTTAAATACTAGTACATATTACTGAAAGTGATTAATTACATTGCCTTTTGTCAAGTAATTATGAAAAAAGCATTTCAATTACTTTCAATTGCATTTCAATATTTGCTGGGACATTTTAAACATGGTTGGCTCTTCTGATGCAATCACACATCATGCACCTGTAAATTGTATGTTTTCCTACATTAAGAATGCACTTAGCACTTTGATTTTTTTATACTTTATAAACATTTTAATGTGTTGAAAAATATTTAATGTTCCTTAATACATAATTTATCATTATATATAAATAGGAAGATATAGCATGTAATATACTCTTTTTTGTATTTAATTCATTAATTTTGTTTTATTCTAGCGTGTTGTCATTTTATGATTTTATCCTATATGACATATCTCTTAATACCTGTCTTTGGACAAAAGTAATTGAAATGTAATTAATTACATTGGCAATGTAAGTGTAATGGAAGTAATTATATTTGAAAATCAATGTCATATGTGATGTTATTAATTACATTAAAAATTAATGTATTTGAAGTGCACGCATTGCTTTTAAATGCTTGATAAAAGATATCACGGACAAGTGTAGGTGCTATCATAAGTGCGATCAGAGACATATATTAGTAGTTGTATTATATGTCTCTGGTGCGATTAAATAAATTTTCCAAGTGTTTTGATAAAATCTCATTGCAAATTTATTTGCTGTAACTCGTTTAAAGCCTTTTCTGTAACGAAAAGGAAAGTATGCTAGATACACTTACTGGAAATATGAAGATATGATTGAAGCTTTAAATTTTCTCCTGTACAACAGTTCTCTAAATATACTACCGAAATTTACCCAAAGGAACTTACTTTAAATAAATCTAACATAAACAGCAGTAGTTGTCCTTTTCTAGATTTAGACATTTCAATTTTTAAAGGGAAACTCCATACTAAAATTTACGACAAAAGAGACGATTTTTCATTTCCTATTGTTAATTTTCCCTTTTTAGACGGCGATGTTCCTTTGGCTCCATCATACGGTGTTTATATATCCCAACTCGTTCGTTATGCCCGTGTGTGTAGTGATGTCATAGATTTTAACGAACGTAATCAATGCATCACTGGTAAATTATTAAGTCAGGGATTTCGTTACCATAAATTGCTTAAAACTTTTACTAAATTCTTTCATAGATACAAAGATTTGATTAGTAAATTTGGCTGTACCTGTAGAAAACGGTATTTCACATCCTAAATTTTACGGTAATATTGTACTAAAAGCGCGGAAATCACTATGTGGTCCGTGTAAACTCATCGAACCTTAAAACAAACTTATTAGTAAAGGTTATCTTACCAATTTTGTAATTAGATCTTTGAATATAGTTTACATTGGCACAAATATCGATTTTGTCATCAGCAAATTAAAACATAACTAAATTTGTATTCTTTTCTAACGGTTTTTGGGATGTATAAATACACATCCACGTTCATTTTCTATATACAGATTACTCTATCAAGAGTCTATCCTAAATTGAGGTAAATTATATGGCCTTCCAAATACCGTTTCGATCCCTTACATCACTGAAGAGACATTAATTGTCGAAATCCGGATATGGTGTACAAAATTTTGCACCTCATGTTTGCGGTTTACCATCTTCTCCGCAAGTTTATTGTTTTCTGTTTGGTATTAAATTAATAATTAAGATCCATGTTACATCTCGTGATCAATTTATTTGGCAATCGTCAATGGCAGTCAGCAGGGTTTAAGAACAACAGTTGTTCGACCTGTTAGTCAAATGCGATTTGTTAAAATATACTTTTCACTTTTTTTGGTCTTTTGGAAAATGTTGTTTGTGCTGTATTTAGACCCTCTACCAAGAAATTTGTTTTACATGCACACGTATAAAATTGCGGTTTTATCCAACGCAATCATAGATTTGAACGTTGTTTTCAATTTAAACTTGTTCAGATTACTCTATCTATATATTACATTACACATATTTATTAACAGGTAAACTCCTAACTATCCTACTGCCTGTCGATACTTTTATTTTGGCATTGCACAAGTCATGTCTTCTTTGACTGTCCATGACGTTAAAACACTTAATCCCTGGGATGTGTTTTAGTTGATTTTAGTCTCTGATGCATGATTTTTTTTATTATTAATTGTTTTTGGCTTTTAACTAGCTTTCAGTAACTGCGAGTACTCTCATATCGTACTTTCGTGTTAATTTGACCTGTTATACAATTTGTAATGTATTTTGTTATTTAATGTTTACTTATTCAGTGTTATATATAGTCTCACTATTTTTAATATATACCACCTTCGATAAGTGTTTAGTATAACGATAAATTTTCACTTTTGTTCTCGTACTAGGAACAACAAAATTATTTCCGTACTCTATGTATACCTTACAACAAAATTATTTTTATTTACCTGTGTACGTTTATTTTATTTGGCGGCATTTTGTCCAAGGTTATGGTTGTCTTTTGATATTGTTTTACATCTACCCTTGTTTTATTAATTTTGTATTTACATTGTGTCATAGATCAAATTTATTCGTTCAGTGTATGTTCACTTGTTTTATACGACCGCAAAAAATTTTGCGATCGTATATTGGTATGACGTTGGCGTCGTCGTCGTCGTCGTCGTCGTCGTCGTCCGAAGACGCATTGGTTTTCGCACTCTCACTTTAGTTTAAGTGAATGGATCTCTATGAAATTTTACCATAAGGTTCAATACCACAAAAGGAAGGTTGGGATTGATTTTGGGGTTATGGTACCAACAGTTAAGGAATTAGGGGCCAAAAGGGCCAAAATAAGCATTTTGTAACTTCCAGACATAACTTGTGTGTTAGTGTATGGATCTCTCTGACATTGTACCACAAGGTTCCATATCACAAAGGCAATGCTGGGATTGATTTTGGGGTAATTGCCTCAAAATTTTAGGAATTAGGGGCCAAAAGGGGCAAAAACAAGCATTTTCTAGTTTCATGACAATAACTTGTGTGTAAGTGTATGGATCTTTCTGAAATTGTACTACAAGGTTCCATATCACAAAGGGAAAGCTGGAATTGAGTTTGGGGTAATTGCCTGAAACGTTTAGGAATTAGGGGCCAAAAGGGCCAAAATAAGCATTTTCTAGTTTACAGACAATAACTTGTGTTCAAGTGTATGGATCTCTCTGAAATTGTACTGCAAGGTACCATACCTCAAAGGGAAGGATGGGATTTAGTTTGGGGAGATGAATCATAAGGGGTTCAAAAATTGGGGAGGATTTTTTTTTCATTTTTTCCTTTTTTTCTTTAAAATTTTCCATTTTAAGTTGGTTATTTCTGATTTATATTTACAAGCAAATAATAATGATATGGCAGGAGATACACACCAAACAGGATGTGTAAATTATTATATAATAAGTATTGTGCAATAGCAAGAAATTTTCAATTGCACAGTATTGCGCAATAGCAAGAAATCTTCAATTGCACAGTATTGCGCAATAGCAAGAAATATCCAATAGCACAATATTGCGCAATAGCAAGAAATTGTCAATTGTACAGTATTGCGCAATAGCAAGAAATATTCAATTGCACAGTATTGCGCAATTGCAAGAAATATTCAATTGCACAGTATTGTGCAAAAGAAGATACTTTGTATAAATTGCTTATTTCTTGACCAATTTCAATGGGGTTTTATTCTTGAACTCTTGGGGTTCTTTAATATGCTGAATCTAACTGTGTATTAAGTTTTTGGATTTTGGGCCCCGTTTTGAAATTGGTCCACATTGAGGTCCAAAGGGTCCAAAATTAAACTTTGTTTGATTTCATCAAAAATTGAATTATTGGGGTTCTTTGATATGCCGAATCTAACTGTGTATTTAGATTCTTAATTTTTGGTCCCGTTTTCAAATTAGTCTACATTAAGGTCCAAAGGGTCCAAAATTAAACTTAGTTTGATTTTAACAAAAATTGAATTCTTAGGGTTCTTTGATATGCTGAATCTAAACATGTATTTAGATTTTTGATTATGGGCCCAGTTTTCAAGTTGGTCCAAATCAGGGTCCAAAATTAAACTGTGAAAATTAAAATTGAATTATTGGGGTTCTTTGATATGCCGAATCTAACTGTGTATTTAGATTCTTAATTTTTGGTCCCGTTTTCAAATTAGTCTACATTAAGGTCCAAAGGGTCCAAAATTAAACTTAGTTTGATTTTAACAAAATTGAATTCTTAGGGTTCTTTGATATGCTGAATCTAAACATGTATTTAGATTTTGATTATGGGCCCAGTTTTCAAGTTGGTCCAAATCGGGGTCCAAAATTAAACTTTGTTTGATTTCAACAAAATTGAATATATGGGGTTCTTTGATATGCTGAATCTAACCATGTATTTAGATTTTTGATTTTGGGCCCCGTTATCAACTTTGTCCACATTGAGGTCAAAAGGGTCCAAAATTAAACTTTGTTTGATTTCATCAAAAATTGAACTCTTGGGGTTCTTTGATATGCTGAATCTAACCATGTATTTAGATTTTGGATATTGGACCATAATAGGTGAATGTCCAATTTAAAATTTTTAAGTTCTTAGACCACATTCATTCTGTGTCAGAAACCTATGCTGTGTCACAATCTAAATTCAGAGCTGTATCAAGCTTGAATGTTGTGTCCATACTTGCGCCAACTATTCAGAGTTCGACCTCTGCGGTCGTATCAAGCTGCGCCCTGCGGAGCATTTTATTGTTAATATGTCTTTTGATTGAGTTAAGCCATTTCAATTGATATTTTATAGTGTGTCTTTCTATGTTGTGATGTTACACTATTGTTTCAGGTAGGGTGAAGGTTGGCGCCTATTAAAACATTTAAACCCGCTGCATTTGTTTGCAACTGTCCTAATTCAGATACCTGATGTTCAGTGGTTGTCGTTTGTTGATGTGGTTCATAAGTGTTTCTTGTTTCTCGTTTTTATATACATTAGACCGTTGGTTTTCCTGTTTAAATGGTTTTACACTAGTCATTTTGGGGCCCTTTATAGCTTGCTGTTCGGTGTGAGCCAAGGCTCCGTGTTGAAGGCCGTACTTTGACCTATAATGGTTTACTTTTACAAATTGTGACTTGGATGGAGAGTTGTCTCATTGGCACTCATACCACATCTTCTTATATAGATATCTATATTCATAAGTCAATTTTGAGGCTAGATTTTCTTTTGATTTTGTATATAGATATAGGAAGATGTGGTGTGAGTGCCAATGAGACAACTCTCATCCAAATAACAATTTATAAAAGTAAACCATTATAGGTCAATGTACGGCCTTCAACACGGAGCCTTGGCTCACACCGAACAACAAGCTATAAAGGGCCCCAAAAGTACTAGTGTAAAACCATTCAAACGGTAAAACCAACGGTCTAGTATATATAAAAAACGAGAAACGAGAAACACGTATAAATTACATAAACAAACGACAACTACTGTACATCAGATTCCTGACTTAGGACAGGTGCAAACATTTGCAGCGGGATTAAACGTTTTAATGGTACCAACCCTTCTCCCTTTTTCTGAAACAATAGTATGACATCACAACATAGAAAACACACGATAAAACATCAATTGGAAGGCTTAACTCAATCAAAAACGTAAATTAACACACTATGAACGAATAAATTCGATCTGTGATACCTGAAAGTAAATACATAGTTAATAAAATATTAGGGACAAACATTCAAGGCCAAAAAGCAAACAAACAAGTCCAAATAAAGCCATGGCAAAACACTACCGCGAAATATTAAACCCTTAGAAAATAATCACTTTTGAAAAACCGGTTTTCATAATATATACAGGTAAATGAAAATAACTTTGTCGTTTTAGGTATACTTTTTCTGTCTATATAAAATCTTCCAATAATTAGGAATACCAAGAAAGGTCTGTCATATAAATACCTAATTTAACACTAGATACATAAGGGTAAATATCAACAATAAAACTTCCTGTACAGATTAAAGGAGAATAATCTTGATGTTAATACAAATGTAGTACGAAGAAGTGAAAATTAGTAGATATTCCAAATAATCAAAGCTGGTATACAGACAAGATCCATATTAATATAAAATAACAAAAAGTATTAAAATAGTATCAACAGGTCGAATGTAAGTTGTTTTTGTGCTTTGTGTCCATCTAGTTAATTAATTTTTACAGTTTTTTTTATGTTGTGCTGGTACACCACTGTCCCAGGTAAGGTGAGCGCTCACACACACGTTAAACCCCGACACATTCTTTATGTGCCTGCGCCAATAAATCAGCGGTTGACGTTAGTTGCTGTCTGTCATAATTGTTTGTTTTTCGTTTATTGTTTTAGCTTTTATTATTAACTTTTGGTTTTCTTTTTTTTTTTAATGTTTTATATTTCGCTATTCTTTGGCGTTTTACAGCTTACTATGCGTTATAAGTTTTGCTCATTGTTAAAGGCCGTGCGGTATTCTATAGTTCGTTCCATCCTCGTCCTTTGGTATCTGGTGGATATCCGTCTCATTGGTATTCATAACACATCTCCTTTTTCTATTAAACAGTTTATTAATTATTTTGTTTTCCCGTATATATAATGTTTTAACGTTTTCACAGATCCAAATAATTTTCATCGCATATTGGGTATACCTATCATGTACAATGTATGGATAGATGTCTTATACGGTTTTATGGTAGAAAAGAATACAAAGGCGGCGATGTTTGTAGAAAATATGATCCAGTATACAGCACGAAAGCCATGTGTGTTTGTGATGAAGAGATTTAATCTGAGACCTCTTTGTGATATGAATTTTATTCAGTCCTATCCTCAATGTGTGTCCCATATTAGCTTCTTTGTTAGTCTTGGAAGCAATTACACACAATTATCATTCGAGGAAGGAGATACATTCATTCATGCCGCTGTAAAATGGCATTGACATCAGGTTCGCTACCATATTTATGTATTTTATTTGTATGTAGTATTGAGCTAATGTATGATTTTTATACGACCGCAAAAATTTTTGTGGTCGTATATTGGTATGACGTTGGCGTCGTCGTCGTCGTCGTTGTCCGAAGACACATTGGTTTTCGCACTCTAACTTTAGTTTAAGTAAATGGATCTCTAGGAAATTTTACCATAAGGTTCAATACCACAAAGGAAGGTTGGGATTGATTTTGGGGTTATGGTATTAACAGTTAAGGAATTAGGGGCCAAAGGGGCCAAAATAAGCATTTTGTAACTTCCAGACAATAACTTGTGTGTAAGTGTATGGATCTCTCTGACATTGTACCACAAGGTTCCATATCACAAAGGAATGCTGGGATTGATTTTGGGGTAATTGCCTCAAAATTTTAGGAATTAGGGGCCAAAAGGGGCAAAAATAAGCATTTTCTAGTTTCAGGACAATAACTTGTGTGTAAGTGTATGGATCTTTCTGAAATTGTACTACAAGGTTCCATATCACAAAGGAAAGCTGGAATTGAGTTTGGGGTAATTGCCTAAACGTTTAGGAATTAGGGGCCAAAAGGGCCAAAAATAAGCATTTTCTAGTTTCCAGACAATAACTTGTGTTTAAGTGTATGGATCTCTCTGAAATTGTACTGCAAGGTACCATACCTCATTGAAGGCTGGGATTGAGTTTGGGGGTGATGAATCATAAGGGGGTTCAAAAAATGGGGGATTTTTTCCCCTTTTTCTTCCTTTTTTCCTTTTTTTTTTTCTTTAAAATTTTCCATTTTAAGTTGGTTATTTCTGATTTATATTTAAAAGCAAATAATAATGATATGGCAGGAGATACACACCAAACAGGATGTGTAAATTATTATATAATAAGTATTGTGCAAAAGCAAGAAATTTTCAATTGCACAGTATTGCGCAATAGCAAGAAATCTTCAATTGCACAGTATTGCGCAATAGCAAGAAATATCCAGTAGCACAATATTGCACAATAGGAAGAAATTGTCAATTGTACAGTATTGCACAATAGCAAGAAATATTCAATTGCACAGTATTGCGCAATTGCAAGAAATATTTAATTGCACAGTATTGTGCAAAAGAAGATACTTTGTATAAATTGCTTATTTCTTGACCAATTTCAATGGGGTTTTATTCTTGAATTCTTGGGGTTCTTTAATATGCTGAATCTAACCGTGTATTAAGTTTTTGGATTTTGGGCCCCGTTTTAAATTGGTCCACATTGAGGTCCAAAGGGTCCAAAATTAAACTTTGTTTGATTTCATCAAAATTGAATATATGGGGTTCTTTGATATGCTGAATCTAACCGTGTATTTAGATTCTTAATTTTTGGTCCCGTTTTCAAATTGGTCTACATTAAGGTCCAAAGGGTCCAAAATTAAACTTAGTTTGATTTTAACAAAATTGAATTCTTAGGGTTCTTTGATATGCTGAATCTAATCATGTATTTAGATTTTTGATTATGGGCCCAGTTTTCAAGTTGGTCCAAATTGGGGTCCAAAATTAAACTTTGTTTGATTTCAACAAAATTGAATATATGGGGTTCTTCGATATGCTGAATCTAACCATGTATTTAGATTCTTAATTTTTGGTCCTGTTTTCAAATTGGTCTACATTAAGGTCCAAAGGGTCCAAAATTAAACTTAATTTGATTTTAACAAAATTGAATTCTTAGGGTTCTTTGATATGCTGAATCTAAACATGTCTTTAAATTTTGATTATGGGCCCAGTTTTCAAGTTGGTCCAAATCAGGGTCCAAAATTAAACTTTGTTTGATTTCAACAAAAATTGAATATATTGGGTTCTTTGATATGCTGAATCTAACCATGTATTTAGATTTTGATTTTGGGCCCCATTATTAACTTTGTCCACATTGAGGTCAAAAGGGTCCAAAATTAAACTTTGTTTGATTTCAACAAAATTGAATATATGGGGTTCTTTGATATGCTGAATCTAACCGTGTATTTAGATTCTTAATTTTGGTCCTGTTTTCAAATTGGTATACATTAAGGTCCAAAGGGTCCAAAATTAAACTTAGTTTGATTTTAACAAAATTGAATTCTTAGGGTTCTTTGATATGCTGAATCTAATCATGTATTTTGATTTTTGATTATGGGTCCAGTTTTCAAGTTGGTCCAAACTGGGGTCCAAAATTAAACTTTGTCTGATTTCAACAAAATTGAATATATGGGGTTCTTTGATATGCTGAATTTAACCATGTATTTAGATTCTTAATTTTTGGTCCTGTTTTCAAATTGGTCTACATTAAGGTCCAAAGGGTCCAAAATTAAACTTAAGTTGATTTTAACAAAATTGAATTCTTAGGGTTCTTTGATATGCTGAGTCTAAACATGTCTTTAAATTTTTGATTATGGGCCCAGTTTTCAAGTTGGTCCAAATCAGGGTCCAAAATTAAACTTTGTTTGATTTCAACAAAATTGAATATATTGGGTTCTTTGATATGCTGAATCTAACCATGTATTTAGATTTTTGATTTTTGGGCCCTGTTATCAACTTTGTCCACATTGAGGTCAAAAGGGTCCAAAATTAAACTTTGTTTGATTTCAACAAAAATGAATATATGGGGTTCTTTGATATGCTGAATCTAACCATGTATTTAGATTTTGATTTTGGGCCCCGTTATCAACTTTGTCCACATTGAGGTCAAAAGGGTCCAAAATTAAACTTTGTTTGATTTCATCAAAATTGAACTCTTAGGGTTCTTTGATATGCTGAATCTAACCATGTATTTAGATTTGGGATATTGGACCATAATAGGTGAATGTCCAATTTAAAATTTTTAAGTTCTTAGACCACATTCATTCTGTGTCAGAAACCTATGCTGTGTCAAATAGTCAATCACAATCCAAATTCAGAGCTGTATCAAGCTTGAATGTTGTGTCCATACTTGCCCCAACTGTTCAGGGTTCGACCTCTGCGGTCGTATCAAGCTGCGCCTTGCGGAGCATTTTATTTTATTGTTTTGATAAACTTTGAATATGTAAAAATAGTAATCTGAATCTTATTATTTAACCTCACCTGAACCAAAAGGGCCATTGTGAACTATTTCATCACTTGTCATCCGTCGTCTGTTGTGTCCGTCGTCGTCCTCGGTTAACTTTTACACACAATTTCTCTTCTGAAAACAAACTTGGCCATTATTATCATTGTCCAGTGATCCCCGCCTGCCAACCAACATGGCCGACATTGCTAAAATAGAACATAGAGATAAAATTAAAGTATTGTATTTTATCTTGAAAATCTTATAAATAGAGAAATAGTCGAGAGCCGAAATGTTCAAAACGTCGAGATCTACCTACTTTCATTTTGATAAAAAATATCAGACCGCACCTTATAAGAGATATTTCCTAAAATGAATTTCGGAGTTTAATATGACGTCCATTATCACTGAACTAGTACACATTTTGTTTAGGGGCCAGCTGAAGCACGCCTCCGGGTACGGGATTTTCTCGCTGTATTAAAGACCCATTGGCGGCTTTCGGCTGTTTTCTGCTCTTTGGTCAGGTTGTTGTCTCTTTGACACATTCCCCATTTCCATTCTCAATTTTATTACCTTTTATATATGTTTTTAATTAACTCGAACACTACAATAGATAGAAAAGTAAAATCACAAAAGTACTGAACTCCGAGGAAAATTCAAAAGGAAAGTCCCTGATCAAATGGCAAAATCAAAAGCTCAAACACATCAAACGAATGGATAACAACTGTCATATTCCTGACTTGGTACAGGCATATTCTTATGTAGAAAATGGTGGATTGAACCTGGTTTTATAGCTAGCTAAACCTCTCACTTGTATGACAGTCGCATCAAATTCCATTATATTGAATTCGATGCTTGAACAAAACAAACAGACACAATAGGTAAAATGTCAAAATAGGGTACAGCAGTCAACATTGTTTAATCACTATTTTATATATATTTAAAACAAACAAATGTAACAAAGAAGCACAAAAGGCATACATCAAATTTAACATCCTCATTTTGCTTTTTGAATTATACGATTTTATTTATCTATTTAAAATCCACCCATAAAGGATGGAAGGTTTTAAGTACTGGCGTGGATGATCGCGCGTTTGACGTCACACAGGTAGATATAAAATAATTTTGTCGTTCAAAGTATGACGGGATACATAAGTACAGAGTCACGTCAAATGGATATCACAAAAAAAAGACTTAACAGTAAAAGTAATATTAATAAAGACAAATAAAAGAATACTATAACACGTTATTAAGATGATAAACAACGTCAGTACGCAGAATCTATACTTCAAGACCATCGTGTATTATTTGTGAAGTTGATACGGAATATTTATCAACAAGGTCTTGGTACCTTCTGATGAACTTTTTTAGAAAAAGGACGAGACGTTCTTTGACACACCCTGGTAGAGAACAATTTTAATAGCAAAATGAACTGCAAGACAAGATCTACAAATAATTCGACATAGCCGAAATCGGTCGTCGACTCCTTATAAGAGTAATGTCAATAAATGACCATTTTACCATATTTATTTTTGTTTTTACTTCTGAAATTTGTAAAGGAATTAAAAAGATAAACAGAATTCAAATATAATTTAACATTTATATACTCCTCGAAAATAATTTCAGGAGCATGAAGTTATTGCTTTGTCCGCCCGTCCTCCGGTCTGTACTTTCTGACCGGAGTCCATGTGTCCGTGATAATTTGAGTATCCCTTGCTTGATTGAAATGGAACTTATACAGATGGAAGATATAGAAAAGTTTAAATGAAATGACGCCTATTGATTTTGGGGTCGATATGTTAAAACACAAGGTTACTGATACTTGAAATACATTTTTTAAAGTTGGTTCCGGAATGGTATCCCACTATGAATTGTATATCATTTATACAGGTGAAAAAACATTAATAGTACATGCTTATTTGCTCCTCCATGCATACTAGTATTTTGAACCCTGGAAATAAAACAGTTTTCTCCAAATACACATGCAGTTTGGGAGCTTCAGTTGGAAGTGCTATCTTTTACTTGTTTGATCTATTCGTCATTTTGCGCTCCACACATAGATGCACTCAGGTTTATTTGTTACTAGTGAAGTGAAAACATGTGGTTGAATGTTGTGTCTCTTTAGTTGGACATTCTTGGCCAAGTATGGGGATCTTTGGAAACGAGATTATATCCTGGAACTTGTTATTGATTAATTAGAGACAATGTTAGGAGTAGTATTTTTCAACAACGCTGTTTTGTCTTTTGTCCTCATGAGAAGATACTAAGCATTGTTCTTTATATCTACTTTTACTGATTAAATTGATTGGTGCACGTATAACAGAAAGGCAACTTGAAGTCAATTTGAAGTGTGAATGTCACGAAGACGAAAGCAACGTATTAGACAGAATGTCATATAGAAAATAAATTGGATAAACGTAAATAGACTTGAGGCGGTACTCTTATCTTTCATACCCGTCATTTCAGTAGCTAGATTTGACCGGCTGACCAAATGAAAAATTTCTTTAAACGTTTTACAAATAGATAAGACGCACCATAACATAAAAATATTGCCATGACTTCATTCTTTTCTCTTACAATCATTTTATCTTCTGGTTTTATGACTCGTTTGTGCGCTTTCTTACAGTTACATCTTCGTATCAATTTATTCCTCTAATTATCATGTTTATGACATTAAATAGATATAATTGAGAATGGAAACGGGATTGTGTCAAAGACGAAACAGCAGAAATGTTAAGTTTGAAATGATTAATTTGCTCATTTTGTTTCCATTAGAAGTAGTTAAATAATACTGATGATTTCTATTGTTTATATCTTCCCATACTTTGAAAAAACTTTGAATTTGAAGTCTGCAAATTCTTTTAAATTGTGACTGTTTTCTGTTTTGTTTTCCTTCTATCGACGACACCTCATGAAAACCATTTGATTATAACGTAAAAACCATTGTTAGTTTATAGATACACTTGATGCTGTTTCAAAATTAATGCAATTGTCTGTCTTGACGACTTTTAGAAGTTACTAGATAAAAAAATATTAGAAAGGAGACAGCTATCTACCAGAGACCAAAGGACGACGATGTAAAAACTATAGTGCACTGCAAGGCCTTCTACAATGAGCAAAACCAATAGTGTATACTAGTAAACTGTAAAAGGATCCGATTAGACAAAAAGTGAAACAAATCAAACGAGAAAACCAATGGCCTGATTTCTGCTAAAATCAACAAACGAAATACAAATAAGGCAGACAGCAACCAACAACAAATAATTGAATTACGGTACAATACAGAGATAAGGAATACTGGGAATTTAAAATAGTTTTAATTTCAGGAGAAATAGGTGTTCTTCGATTAATTTGTGATGAAATCAAGATAGAAAAACATCCGCCTAATCTTCGGGACTGTTCTGGTAACACAGCACTTCATTTAGCTACCAAACAAAGAACTGAGTATTGTATTAGTAATTGGATATTTGACGTAGTTGTAAAATGCTACTTGAAGTTGGAATTGATCCTTTGCAAAGAACAGTGATGGAAAAATTGCCTTCGAACTGCTTTTACATGATGATAAGAAATCTAAAAGGATCCTTCAGAAATACAATGCATCAGGTTTGGCTTTTTATAATTCAACATAATATAATATAATTTTATCATTTAATATGGCCTATAATAGCTTTCTTTTTTCATAAACGATATTGTGTCAATAGGTAAGAATCACTACCATAAAGGATGAATAAAAAAACGAATAAGTCAAAAGGACAGAAATTGAAAACAAAAGATTTCTTCAATGATAAAAGTGAGCATGAAAGATAAATGTACAGGTTTAAAATATTGACAATTAATCAATGCAAAAAATCTATTTTTGCTACGGAAAAATGTTAGCAGACGAATCTTAAACATACTTGTAAAGCAATGGCTATTTTATTTTTACAGCAAATCCCAGGATCTGGAGCATAAAACTAATCAAAGATACCAGGCTTATAATTTTGTACGCCAGATGCGCGTTTCGTCTACATTAGACTCATCAGTGGTACTCAGATCAAAACAGTTGCAAAGCAAAATCAAATATTACAAAATTGAAGAGCATTATTAACCGAAAATTTCGAAAAGTTTTGCCAAATTCGGCTAAAGCAATCCAAATAAAATCCTATGCGTTTTAATATTTCAACATTTTATAAACAGTAGATTTACAGAAAATGAACATATCAATGAGTGCTGACTTCTTGGCTGGTGAAACATAAAACAGTTTAACTTTGGTTATGTTCTACATATTTCTCTTGACGATAATCATATCTCAATATGTATAAATAATTTTAGGGCTATTTTATAAATATGAATTTGATCGAATACAAAGAATTTTGTTAATTATTCAATTTACTACTGAAGTTGACCTGCTTACTACGGAATGAAGATATCATCAATATCTGCCCCTACCTCAACTTCTTAATTTTTTATTATCTAAAATCATTTTATTAATTTGATGATATTCCATCGTTTGATTATTGGGGCTCTTGCTCTGGGAAATCAATTCGAGTAAAGTAAATTAGACCCATGTATTTCGTATTTGATTAAAACCATCCGTGACAAGACTGACCGAGTGAGGAAAAAATCTCACTAAAATACGTATTATTATTCTGCGATTTTCTATTTGTGTTCATTCAAGTCAGTTTAGTAGTAGGACAAAGAAAACTATTCCAGATATTTTCTATACATAGATTATCACATTTTTAGCATTCATCCACATTATGTCCGGCAATGGATGCTAACGATAAAAGGAATATCGCTAGAAGATACCAGTATTTGTTTTTATTAAATGACACATTCTTGAAAATCCTGTATTTAAAACCAGACTCAAGCTGACAGCCACTTTTAGCAGCCCTTTTTCCAGTAGCCAATTTCAATGATATGTATAAAACCAAATAACTGTATATGACTGAAACGTTCCAAAATCTTAAAATCTTAGCACCTCTTTTGACAGCGGAATTCGACATTTTCACGTCTTGTCGTGATTTTCAAAAGATGACAATCCGTTTTATATACCAAAATGCTAGCAGCCACTTTTTCGGAGGACACTGTTTGTTGATAAAATTTATTTTATTGTACAATTTAAAATCGTTTTTTCCGTTCTTTTCTCGTTTTTAAATCCTTATGATAAGAAGGTACAGAAACAAATTCAATGTAGGAATAGAAAATAAAAAATCAAAGTACAACTACCATTGTAAATAATTGATTTAAGTAAGTTGTGAGGAATCGTGTTATATATATATTATTTAAAACCATTTTCATTTGTTATTACAAAATGTATTTGATAATAAAGATAACATAATAGAATATTATATTTACAGTAATTGAACCACTAGAAGTACAATGCAAAGAGAAAAGATGTGTACAAAGAGAGCATGTGATTGATTTGCAAGGGGAAAGAAAAAGAAAAGACAAGCCGAATTTAGGAAGAGAGAAGTGTACAAAAGAGAAACTGACTGATCAAAAAGGAACAAAGAAAATAGAAAAAGACGAACCGGATTTAGAAAGAGAGCCAGACCAAACACCTATGCACGAAGATAAATGTCATGAGTGTCTAGCAAAATTTACTAAATGTCAAAACAGTATTCTAGAGGATTCGACGACATCCTTAGTAGAACTTTCAAGACTCATAAAGTCAAAGCACAAGGGTCCAAGACACAGGGACATTATTGAAAATTCAATAAAACTGATTACCGATTTCCTCGCAGAATCAACAGTTTGTGGTAAGTCGAAATGATAGAAATTAAGGCATTATTTAGAATAAACACAAACTGGATATCGTTGTTCTACAGGGATACTCCTTTTGACACTATCTCCTCAACTGTCGATGCCTCGGTCTTGCCATGACTTAAATGTTCTATTTCAATTCGATTGTCTCAGTTTTAGGTTTATCAAAACTACGAAGTTTACGGAAAAAAAGTAGCAACCACTTAAGACGAGTTGACTGTTTTAACTGCTCTGTTCTGGCTCTTTTGTTTTGGATGCTCTTAGATGTTTTAACTTTCTATGATGTTTGTCTCCAATAACTAACGAAAGTAAAAATGAACATCTTTCAAGAAGTCGATATCTTATGTTTTATTCACTTGGTCCCGACTAAAAAGTCAAGACGTAATTCGTAACGCTTTTATGGTAGTAATGCATATTTATAATTTGTCGCATGTATAGTCGTTGCATTCTCAAAAGTTTTGATATAACATTATTCAAACTTCGCATTTAGGGCCCAGTTATCTCCATTACATATTCAAATACCTACCAAAAGAGAGACTGTTTACCCTTCGCAGAATACAATTACGGATATGATTACCTATAACGTCACAGTACCCAAATTGCACCTATTCAACAAAAATATCTGCGTAAATCTTACAAGTTTTCTTTGAGACTAAACAATTTGTATTTTTATGATTTGACATTATACACGTCTTTCAACATAGGTAAATATATTTAAATATACACAAAACGTTCACAGTTTATATCAACAGATGAAGCATTCACTGGAAAAAGTAAATCTACGGAAACGTCGCCATGCGACGTTCTCAAAAAGTCATCTTTTAAAAATGAGCAAATTAAATATGTTACAAGCATCCATTTCTTAAAAAAATGAATAGTAAGCATGGACTAATGTCAAATTGTTCTAAATATTTGAAGAAATAAAACAAAACATCTGTTATTCGATTTTTAAGGATGTGAATTTAAGCATGGATGCAATTTGGGTACTCCTCATTACAGAATCTTGGATCGTTTGGAGGTCGGTTCAAACCTATTTTTCTATGATTCAGTATGGATTCAAAATTAAATTGTGGAACTGTTTAGTGAATAAGGAAACATCTACAAAATAAACACACAGAACGGAAACTTTTGATCGTTTCTTAAAAAACGTAGGTGAAAAAACTGCCGAAATAGGTGCAATTTGGGTACCCTCACGTTATATTTATAGATTATCGTTGATCATCTCAACGAGATTTATTTTCTCGCTTGAGCCGGTACGGCGAAAGTGAGAAAAGCAATCAAGTTGAGATGACCAATGATAATCTGTTTATCGCTGTTTTACATATGACGACGTTGTTAATTTCATTGCCAACGGGCACGTGGGCCCTTAGTTTCTAGCGATAATTTTCATATCACTCGACTCCACTGAGAAAGAAAATTATCAGTCAGCAAGATCAAAGGAAAATTTTCCTTTGATCTTGCTATATTATCGCTATTTTACGAAATTTTCCTTTGATCTTGCTGACTGATAATTTCCTTTCTCAGCGGAGTCGAGTGATATGAAAAATTATCGCTAGAAACTAAGGGCGCACGTGCTGGTTGTCAATGAAATTAACAACGTCGTCATAGGTAAAATAGCGATAAACAGATTATCATTGGTCATCTCAACTCGATTGCTTTTCTCACATTCGCCGTACCGGCTCAAGGGAGAAAATCAATCTCGTTGAGATAACCAACCATAATCTATAAATATATATATATTGCTGCATTGTAATACATATGAAATGAAAATGACACTATATAGATTTAGTTCGTCCGAAGCGCTTTTCTGGATATACTTTCATTAGAAACGCTCAAACACCACTGGTGTCAACGTGATGATCGTAACTTAAATTGCGATCATCCCAATATGGCGGACACAATTTCGTGGAAATTTTATCAGGCAGATTTCTCCGTTTTAACAGCTTATTTTCAGATTTGTATTATGTCCAGAAAAATCTTTATACGCATTGCCATTGAAGGTTTTGAGCGCCATATTGGGATGATCGTAATTGCAGTTACGATCATCACGTTGGCACCAGTGAAACACGTGAAAGCGATGAATGTATAAATAGGACTTATAAACAATAGCCAATAGATATAGGAAGATGTGGTGTGAGTGCCAATGAGACAACTCTCCATCCAAATAACAATTTATAAAGTAAACCATTATAGGTCAATGTACGGCCTTCAACACGGAGCCTTGGCTCACACCGAACAACAAGCTATAAAGGGCCCCAAAAGTACTAGTGTAAAACCATTCAAACGGTAAAACCAACGGTCTAGTCTATATAAAAACGAGAAACGAGAAACACGTATAAATTACATAAACAAACGACAACTACTGTACATCAGATTCCTGACTTAGGACAGGTGCAAACATTTGCAGCGGGATTAAACGTTTTAATGGTACCAAACCTTCTCCCTTTTCTGAAACAATAGTATAACATCACAACATAGAAAACACACGATAAAACATCAATTGGAAGGCTTAACTCAATCAAAACGTAAATTAACACACTATGAAGTCCATTTAAGTTCAACTTTGCGTATTTAAAGCGATATAGTCATTGTCTATTCAGAGTATACGTTATGTAAACTTTGCATTGGGTTATTGTAACTTTATTCAGATACCTAATAACAGAGAAAACCTTAGCTGGTATAACCCGGAGTCTGGGTGAGGGTCTTCATTTCCGTATTCATGATTTTAAGCCATTTTCTCTTTTCTTATTTTTTCATTATTCCCTATTCTGTATATTATAGCACCCCATTAATCTCTATTCTGTTTCATTTTGACCTGTTACTCTTTCTGCTGTACACCTCATCCACACCCTCATAACTGGTCATATCTGGATCAGTGCTATAAAACCATTCTTTGTAATTTTAATACACAGGCAAAATTTGCTCACATGAAATTCACATTAAAATTTTCACGTGAGATTCACCTCAAACGAGCTTATACATGAAACTCACGTGAAAATTTTCATGTCTTTAGATGCATGATTTTTTCATTACTTGTTATTGGCTTTGAACTAGCTGTCAGTAACTGCGAGTACTCTCAGATCTGTACTTAGTGTCTTTTGTTGTTTGGATGTACAAGTAACCGTCCACGTCCACTCTGTGTTTTTGTTAAATGTATTTCTATTTGTATCAACCTGATGAGTTAAGCCTTTTTCAACTTATTTTATAGTTTGTTCTTATGTTGTACTGTTACACCACTGTTCCAGGTTAGGGAGGGTTGGCGCCTTCAAACTAGTTTAACCCCGCCACATTCTGTATATGCCTGTCCCAAGTCAGTAGCCTGTAATTCAGTGGTTGTCGTTTGTTGCTGTGTTACATATTTGTTTTCGTTCATTATTTTGTACTTAAATTAGGCCGTTAGTTTTCTCATTTGAGTTGTTTTACATTTGTCATTTCAGGGCCTTTTATAGCGGATTATGCGGTATGGGCTTTGCTCATTGTTGAAGGCCGTACGGTGACCTATAGTTGTTAATTTCTGTGTCATCTGGTCTCTTGTGGAGAGTTGTCTCATTGGCAATCATACCACATCTTCTTTTTATATTTACCAAAAAAAATTGCTATTTTCATGGTTTTGATTAAATTGAAAATTTAGATGTTATTTGAATTACGGTATTTTAAAATTCACGTGAATTTCATGTGAAAAAAAATCATGTGATTTTCACGTGAAATTCACGTGACTTTCACATGAGATTCACGTGAAACTCACATAAACTGATTTCACATGAGTTTCACGTATAAGCTCGTTTGAGGTGAAATTCACGTGAATTTCACGTGAGATTCACATGAATTTATATTCACGTGAAATTGATGTGAGTGAAATTGATGTGAGTGAAATTTCCTGTGTATCCATGAACATTGATAGGTTGCATCTACGAAAACTGACAAAATGTATTTATAGAAATATACGTTATACAGGAATAACGCCTACAACGTGGATAAAACAATGTCCACAGCATTTATTCGCCAACAGTTAAGTATACTGTTAACCTGCCATGACAAATTATCTTATGAGCTGAGTTGTGATTGTCCGTTAGCGTGATTTCATTTTCTATTTAAATGCACATTCATTTCGTCTGGTGTCATTTTCATACATTCCAAATTGGATTTATGATATAGGTCGCCCGTCGATATTTTATGAAAATAAGGAGATGCGGTCTGATTGCCAATGATACAACTATATACCAGATTTCAAATGAGGTGGATATTAGCAATTAAAGGTCGCCGTACGGCCTTCAACAATAACAAAACCCATACCGTATAGTCAGCTGTTAGTCTAGTTTTGTACGGATTGAACAATCACACATACTGTAGATATGATATATGTGTTATATTTATTCATTACAAATTGAATTCCTTTTATGTTAGGTAGGGTTGTCTTGAATAACTTACACGGATACAGAATATTTGAAGCTATTTGTTTCATGTGTAAAAACAAAGTCCTTTTAAAGAACAAAAACTATGACATGAATATCAATATTTCAGAAATTCCACCAGAATTGTGCCGCATATCCCAAAAACTATTTAATCGGATCATTGACGAATTAAAACATCAACAGAAATGGTTACAGGTTTGCAACCTTGCTGTGATGCATTCAAAAGTTCACGGAGAAAACCTGTATTCTGGGTTTGCAGCTGGCATTCCACTAGATTCAGTATTATATCCTCTTACAGAGAAAAATCTTTCACGAAATGCTATAGAAATCATTGACTGGTTCTTTCAAAATGGCGGTACAGTAGCAGACGGTAATTACTACTTTTAAATATTAGTACTAACTATGTCTTTGAAAATTTTTGTCAACATCAGTATTATTAGTATTTAAAACGACATCAATCAAGCCTCAGTTCATTACTAGATTATGCAATTGAAGAAATATAGAAAATACATCTTGTGTATCAAGGAATTACCAAAGGCTAGGACAGTTTTGTCACTTTCAATTTACTCTATGTTTAGATTTGTCCTTTTAGTTTACCTATTGCATTCCATGAACCCATTTTCTTATTCAAGATAGGCGAAATTCGTTAATTTATTTTGTAAGCGATGCTTAAAACATGATACTTGAAGTCAAAACGTATTGAATGTTAAATAGCAATGAACCAAGAATTAAACGTTTAAAGAAAGGCAACACGATATAAAAACAACATTCTTTGTGTTCTGAGTGGGGCTAAATCGTCCCAATCACCTTTTACATTTTTAAAAGTAGACAGTAGTTTACCGATAGTAAAATCACTTTAACCCATCAAAACATATAAATTAAAATAAAAACAAAAAAAAACCGCTAAAGGAGAGAGTACTATATTGTCAAACTGTTCAACAGAAGCTGTTTTCTTAAGGAGGTTCGCTACTCAGTTTCAAAATAACAAGATTTTCATAACACTAGTATATATTGATAGGGGATTAATAAAGGAACCAAAAAGCAAAAAAATAAATAGGTCAATGTGCTTGTTTTCGAGATATTAGCCACTGAAATTTTGGTGGGAAAATGTTCTCTCTTGATTTTCATAGCTTTATCATTGACAAGTTTAAGTTCTCAAAACTATTAAAAATAACAAAGATTTTATAAGACTTTTACAGATGGCTTATAATTATACATGTAAAGATTTATAAAAAGAAAATGGGGTCAATGGGCAAAATTGTTAAGGCATTCAAATGGATAAAACCAGAGGATTCTGAAAATCTGACAAAATCCCAAAACATGACAAGCGAACATCCTTAATTATCTTTTGATTGTTTATAACCATTTTAATTATCATATGTTCGTGTGATATGTTTTGTTTCGTGGTATGGTCCTTGTTATAAGCCGACGACACATGATTCTTAGAGTGCCCAGCCTCGTTTGAAGAAGACATGTACAGTTCAAATTACAGAATGCATTTAACAAAATTATTTGAACATATTCGTTACAGTTTCAAATGAAGATTTTAGATAAATGGAAAATAAGATGATGAACAGAAATCAAATACGTAAATAATTGTCATGAATTTCAGAATTAAAGTATTTTTCAAGAATATGCGAGAGAAAACAGATTTGAATCTATCAGTCGCTATATCTGACTGCATACATATAGAAGTTTTGAACGTTGATTTTCTTTCTTAGGAGGCAGAAAATGTATAAAATTGTGACTGAAAGGAAACACTATCAGTTAATAGAAACTTTGGTCTGCAGTCATGAATGCGACCCTCAACATTTAAGCATATACTCTGGCGATACACCGATCCATGCAGCCTTGGCTATAGCTGTACAGATGGATCAAGGTATAGTATAGTAAAATACATTTAAAATAAAAATATGTAAAACCAAGAGGAAGGGTGTAAGAAGGATTTAAAAGAAAATACATTGCGAGAGAAAGTAAGAAAAATACTGTTAATAAATTATAATAAAAGAAAAGTACTAATATGCGACACCATGGTTAAAAAGAAAATACCGAAAATCGATCAGTGCACATAAAAGATTCAAAATGATTGAGCAACACGAATAATATCAAAACAAAGGTGAACGTAGGTACTCTCCATGGATAAGAAATTTCTATTCTGGTATATTATGTATAGTGACAATGAACAATATAGATACAGACATAAAGCAATTCAATGAGTCTCGGTTGACATCTGAAAGTTGATTTCAAAGAACTTGCACGTAATAAAAATGAGAATGGAAACGGGAATGTGTCAAAGAGACAAAACCAAACAAAGAGTAGAAAACAGCCTAAGGCAACCAAAAGGTCTTCAACACAGCGAGAAAATCCCGCACCCGGAGGCGGGCTTCAGCTGACCCCTAAACAAAAATGTGTACTAGTTCATATAAAATGGACGTCACACTAAACTCCGAAACATATAAATGAACCGAAATTAAAAAAACATACAAGACTAACAATGGCTAGAGGTTCCTGACTTGGGACAGGCGCAAAATGCGACGTGGTTAAACATGTTTTGTGAGATCTCAACACTCCCTATACTTCTAGCCAATGTAGAATAAACAAACACACATCAATATGCACAGTAAAACTCAGTTTAAAAGAAGTCTGAGTCCGATGTTAGAATAGACAACAGAAGAAACTAAGCAAAATGACAATGATAACATAAATTAACAAAGGATTACTAGCAGTTACTGACATGCCAGCTCCAGACCTCAATTAAACTGATTGAAAGATTATGTCTTCATCATATGAAAATCAAGCACAATCCCTCCCGTTAGGGTTTAGTATCATACCATCATAAAATATACGAGAAGAACATAACCCGTATCATGCCAACAACTGATTTATTTCCGATGCAAAGACAATATGAGTGAATCAATATTAATTCCAAAAATATGCAATCTTTAATGACCTGACACCAGTATCGTAACTATGTCCCTTCTGAATAAGTCTGTTTAAAGGTTTGGTTAGCTTTTGAGGTGAATGACGACATTTTTGTGCTTTGTATAGAATATTACCATAAAAGATTGGATGTGGAATACCTGAACGTATAAGATGTCTGCACGTTGATTATATTTACGAATGATGTCCTTGTACCGATGAAAAAAGTAGCCTTTTTCAAGAAGAGAGGCGAAAGATACCAAAGGAACATTCAAACTCATCAGTCGAAAATAAACTGACAACGCCATGGCATAAACGAAAAGAGACCTAAAGACAAACAACAGTATACAAAACACAACATAGAAAACTGAAAACTGAGCAACACGAACCCCACCAAAAACCAGGGTTATCTCAGGTGCCCTGGAAGGGTAAGCAGAAACTGCTCCACAGGTGGCAATAATAACTGAAATAATTCCCCATGAGAACTATGATATCAAACTGTATTACTGCCGATAGAGACATATATCAAAATTTATACGCAATTTGTTTGCAACTGTTTGAATAGGTAGGAAACCTTCGTAAAGAATCCCATTTACGTTCACGGAAAAGTTAAATTGAGTAATAATCAACTCGCAAAACATAACCTTGCTTGTCAGGAAAACTTTAATTCAATACTTTTGGTTTAAAAAGGTTTTTTTGTTAAGTGAAAGGACAACATTTTCAGGCCTAAATCTTTGAAATAAAAGACTGGTGAATAAAGAATCTCTTGTGATACATTTTTAGTAAAAAATAGAAGGGTTCTAAATGATCTAGAAGCCATAAAACCACTGACAACATTTATGACTTGTGTTTGTTATTGTAGGAGCTATTGTGTTGTCCCTGAAACGCAAAAATAGTGAAATTTAATTATAAAAGATTATGTTTATTTTATCGATAAATGCACATAATTATACAATATAGACAATATAGTTCGGAAATGAGATGATAACTTTAAAAGATAGTAAGAGACAAAAGTACCAGCTTTTTCAGATAAAATTGGACTTAGATGAATTTAGCTCTTTTAGGTCCCTTTTGGTTACATAACATATATTACATAATGTAGTGTATGTATAATCTTATTTTTTAGTTTAAGGTGAAGGTAAATACAGAAAAGCGCTACGGACGCACGAAATTATATAAGTGTTATTTTCATTTACGGGGCCAATTTATACAAATTATTATTAATCTATCATGATAACGTTATACACTGTACTTCAATCTTTCTTTCAGATACTGTATCAGTTTTCAAGAAGTGTATGGAATTATATGACAAAAATTCTATACGATATGAATATTTGGACCCTGAACAACGAGATAAAAATGGTGATACATTGTTCCACTTAATTGCCAAACACAATTTTAGCAAAACAACTCAGAGGTTGGCTGATATTCTACAAAAGAAGCAAGTTCGGTGTAAAATTCAAAACAAAGAAGGAAAATATCCTCATGATTATGTAAAAGTCGATGACCCACGGTCCAAAATCTTTCAGAAAGCAATTGAATATGAAACCAACACTTTGAGGAAATCACAGAAACTGTGTAACACCATAACTGTTCCTAAAACACAGAGCGCAAGTGTTGTGACAAATTTGATTACTAAAACTGTAAGAACGAAATCAAATACTAGTGATTTCAAAGAGATCAATCCATTGAACGAAAAGGAAGCAAATGACAAACCGATAGAAGCTGAACCCGATATAAAAATTAAAGAAGATCCAGAGATAAAAGAATCAAATCTTTCACAGATAATACAGATGATAAAAAGTTTGGAGAGTAAGCGAAAACCTAAAGTGGAAAAGGATGATCATGATGAAACCGAGCACGGCTTGACTACTGTAAGTCTGTTATAATGAACTTCGTCATGTGAAAATAATAAATGAGGCTGACATCTTTGTACCCCAAAAGTTAAAAATAATCCACGGCATGTACTTTTACCTAAGCACTCTAGACGAATATTTCCTTTAAAAATGCAGATAAAATTGAGAATGGAAATGGGAATGTGTCAAAGAGACAACAACCCGACCACAGAACAGACAACAACAGAAGGTCACCAATAGGTCTTCAATGCAGAGAGAAATTCCCGCACCCGGAGGCGTCCTTAAGCTGGCCCCTAAACAAATATATATACTAGTTCAGTGATAATTGACGTCATACTAAACTCCAAATTATACACAAGAAACTAAAAGTAAAATAATACAAGACTAACAAAGGCCAGAGGCTCCTGACTTGGGACAGGCGCAAAAATGCGGCGGGGTTAAACATGTTTATGAGATCTCAACCCTCCCCCTATACCTCTAGCCAATGTAGAAAAGTAAACGCATAACAATACGCACATTAAAAGTCAGTTAAAGAGAAGTCCGAGTCCGATGTCAGAAGATTTAACAAAAGAAAATAAACAAAATGACAATAATACATAAATAACAACAGACTACTAGCAGTTAACTGACATGCCAGCTCCAGACCTCAATTAAACTGATTGAAAGATTATGTCTTCATCATATGAATATCAGGCACAATCCTCCCGTTAGGGGTTTAGTATCATACCATCATAAAATATATGAGAAGAGCATAACCCGTGTCATGCCAACAACTGGTTTTTAAATAAATGTGTTTAGTTCCGATGCAAAGACCCTATAAGTGAATCAATATTAAAGCCAAAATATGCAATCTTTAATGACCTGACAACAGTATCGTAACTATATCCCTTCTTAATAAGTCTATTTAAAGGTTTTGTTAGCTTCTGAGGTGAATACTGACATTTTAGTGCTTTATAAAGAATATTACCATAAAAGATTGGATGTGAAATACCTGAACGTATAAGAAGTCTGCATGTTGAGCTATATTTACGAATGATGTCCTTGTACCGATGATAAAATTTAGTAAATGTTTTGACTAGTTTGTGATATCGAAAACCCTGGTGTTATAATTTTTCTGTAATACATAAATTTCTTTCGTTAAAATCTGAAACGTTGTTACATACACGAGCGATGCTTGGTCAAAACAATTCTTGTATGTTTTACTTTAATTATGTAACACTTTGTGATGTTTTGATTAGAAAATTATGCAAATTAAAGTAATGGATTTGATCAATAACAAATTAGGCAAAACTAGCATGAGCATTTTCAAGATGCCCAAGTTTTGTTTTACAACTTTGTCAAAAATAACCAAAATGCACAAAGAAATTAATGCAAACATAATTGCACTGTTTAAATTGTGATATTTCAGGAATCAGGTCATGGTGATGATTGCGCCATTGAAGACGTGAATTCAGATGATACTCAATTTGAAGTAAGTGTAGAAAATATCATTTCTTACATTTTCATGTAACTAAAGTTCTTTTATAAAATTGTTTCCAAGAGGAAGAAATATCCTGGAATATTATTTCCCATGGAAGAAAAATTACAGTATTTGTTTCTTACGGAAAGGGTATATATATATATATATACAGTGTATATAAAAAATAATAATATAACATCTACTCGCGCTTAAAACACGTCTTATGTCTATCTCTAGATTCGCCTTACGTGACAAGGTAACACTACGACTATTGAAGTTATATTTTATATAGCGGATGTGGTCGAGTGGTCTAGAGCGCTGGACATGAGGCTAAGCGATTGGTGCTGTTTTGTATCAAAGGTGCGAGTTCAAATCCGTTGAGGGACAAACATTTGTTAGCATAAAATGTAATTCTAACACTGTTGGGTTTAATTTTCAGACTTATATATATAGCATATCATATCATTGGTTATAATAGTTATCAAAGGTACCAGGCTTATAATTTGATACACCAGACGCGCGTTTCGTCTACATAAGACTCATCAGTGACGCTCAGATCAAAATAGTTAGAAAGCCAAACAAGTACAAAGTTGAAGAGCATCGACGACCCAAATTCCAAAAGTTGTGCCAAATATGGCTAAGGTAATCTATGCCTGGGATAAGAAAATCCTTAGTATTTCGAATAATTTCCATTTTATACGACCGCAAAAATTTTGCGGTCGTATATTGGTATGACGTTGGCGTCGTCGTCCGAAGACGCATTGGTTTTCGCACTCTAACTTTAGTTTAAGTGAATGGATCTCTATGAAATTTTACCATAAGGTTCAATATCACAAAAGGAAGGTTGGGATTGTTTTGGGGTTATGGTACCAACAGTTAAGGAATTAGGGGCCGAAAAGGGCCAAAATAAGCGTTTTGTAACTTCCAGACATAACTTGAGTGTTAGTGTATGGATCTCTCTGACATTGTACCACAAGGTTCCATATCACAAAGGCAATGCTGGGATTGATTTTGGGGGTAATTGCCTCAAAATTTTAGGAATTAGGGGCCAAAAAAGGGGCAAAAAACAAGCATTTTTCTAGTTTCATGACAATAACTTGTGTGTAAGTGTATGGATCTTTCTGAAATTGTACTACAAGGTTCCATATCACAAAGGAAAGCTGGAATTGAGTTTGGGGTAATTGCCTGAAACGTTTAGGAATTAGGGGCCAAAAGGGCCAAAAATAAGCATTTTCTAGTTTCAGACAATAACTTGTGTTCAAGTGTATGAATCTCTCTGAAATTGTACTGCAAGGTACCATACCTCAAAGGAAAGCTGGGATTGAGTTTGGGGTGATGAATCATAAGGGGTTCAAAAATTTGGGGGATTTTTTTTTCCTTTTTTTTTTTCTTTAAAATTTTCCATTTTAAGTTGGTTATTTCTGATTTATATTTAAAAGCAAATAATAATGATATGGCAGGAGATACACACCAAACAGGGTGTGTAAATTATTATATAATAAGTATTGTGCAATAGCAAGAAATTTTCAATTGCACAGTATTGCGCAATAGCAAGAAATCTTCAATTGCACAGTATTGCGCAATAGCAAGAAATATCCAATAGCACAATATTGCGCAATAGCAAGAAATTGTCAATTGTACAGTATTGCGCAATAGCAAGAAATATTCAATTGCACAGTATTGCGCAATTGCAAGAAATATTCAATTGCACAGTATTGTGCAAAAGAAGATACTTTGTATAAATTGCTTATTTCTTGACCAATTTCAATGGGGTTTACTTTTGAACTCTTGGGGTTCTTTAATATGCTGAATCTAACGGTGTATTAAGTTTTGGATTTTGGGTCCCGTTTTAAATTGGTCCACATTGAGGTCCAAAGGGTCCAAAATTTAACTTTGTTTGATTTCATCAAAATTGAATTATTGGGGTTCTTTGATATGCCGAATCTAACCGTGTATTTAGATTCTTAATTTTTGGTCCCGTTTTCAAATTGGTCTACATTAAGGTCCAAAGGGTCCAAAATTAAACTTAGTTTGATTTTAACAAAATTGAATTCTTAGGGTTCTTTGATATGCTGAATCTAAACATGTATCTAGATTTTTGATTATGGGCCCAGTTTTCAAGTTGGTCCAAATCAGGGTCCAAAATTAAACTTTGTTTGATTTCAACAAAATTGAATATATGGGGTTCTTTGATATGCTGAATCTAACCATGTATTTAGATTTTTGATTTTGGGCCCCGTTATCAACTTTGTCCACATTGAGGTCAAAAGGGTCCAAAATTTAACTTAGTTTGATTTCATCAAAATTGAACTCTTGGGGTTCTTTGACATGCTGAATCTAACCATGTATTTAGATTTTGGATATTGGACCATAATAGGTGAATGTCCAATTTAAAATTTTAAGTTCTTAGACCACATTCATTCTGTGTCAGAAACCTATGCTGTGTCAAATATTTAATCACAATCCAAATTCAGAGCTGTATCAAGCTTGAATGTTGTGTCCATACTTGCCCCAACTGTTCAGGGTTCGACCTCTGCGGTCGTATCAAGCTGCGCCCTGCGGAGCATTTTATTGCAAACAGTAAATATAAAATATTGTCCATAGGAAATTCTGTTAGGAGGAACAAAATTAAGATACGTTAACACTCACAGGTTAGGGGAAATTGGAGCATTCACAAACATATTTCAATTGCCACATTTCATTTGTGTTGTCCCAAGTCAAGCGCCTGTAATTCAGTGGTTTTCGTTGGTTGCTGTCTGTCATATTCTTTTTGTTTATTGTTTTATCATAGACCAGATTTTTCTCGTCTGAATTGTTTTACGTTTTGTCATGTCTGGGTTTATAAATTAAAACTTACCTAACAGCATGGATTGTGCTCATTGTTGAAGATCTCACAGTGACATATACTTGCTTACTTTCAAGTCACTTTTTAAAATGTATTTTAGCGTATTGTCATTAGTGAATTGTACAGTTTAATTGCTATAAATCGTATTGATAAATAAATACCATTAGAGGACATATCACACACACCTGAAAAGAATTATTATTGTAATGTAAACAAAGTGTTATAATCTGAATAATACGTTATTAATTAGTGATGTACATGTAAATATGCGAGAACTGTGTAAAACTTTTAAGAACATAAAAACAAAAACAAAAACAAAAAAAAGTGAATAGAAATAGTCAATGAATAAAAATGATCGAATAGTCATTTTCCTTACTTATAATGAATTGGTCACTATAATATAAAATATTTATATATAAAATAAAAACAAATTAGGACGTATGCTAACAATTTGACCAATTTAGACGGAATGGCAATTTAATACAAGTTATGGGGAATTATCTATTGACTGAGAAAACTTTTTACATTTGTATGCGTGTTAATGTAAGTCTTAGAGTTGCTGGACCAATACGTTCACAAATTAATACACTTTATACTAAGAGTCTCGAACAAGTTAACTTATGAACTGTGACTACTAGTTATGAATTTGAATATTGTCTTAAAAAATGTATAAATCTTTTAGATATTGCATTTGTAAAAGATCACTGAATCCTCTTAAAGATTCCGGCCAGTATTTCATATTACCCATCATTGCCCAGTATTACCCGATAAAAGTCAATAAACCCCAGGTTTTCCCAGTAATTCACACTAGGGTAGGCATTACTCGTGAAACCCAGGTTTTTTTCCAACCCTGGTCACAAGTAGCTACAAACTTGTCTTGTTTCTTTTGTTTATGACAACAATATCAAGAGTAACAAGACGGATTGTATCATTATTTTACTTCAGTTTTACTTCAGTAGTTCTATAGTTCAATGTTGCTGTTTGGCAGGTTACGTTTTGTTCAATTTATAGTTGTGTGTGTGAGCTTTTTTTCTTTTTTGTCATGGTATTTTGATAACTTATTCGTCTTACGATTTGTATTGCCTATTCTTACATTTTTACATAGATAAGATACAGTGAGACTGGTTATTCATGGCTTTATTTTCATATTGACTTCATTACGGATATAAGTGTGTACAATTTAAAACACTCCAATTGATTGTAAAACAGTTCATTTCACAGTGTTGACATGTAGAGATGTACGTATTGGCATTGGGAGCATGAATCCTTATTTTTCGAGTAACATATGACAACTGTCTGAGATTATATATTACTTCTTTTCTGTCTTTTTAGATCACCCGTGGAATGTTTGAAGATCCAGTATGGGAGATGGCATATACTTATGACTTTCGGAAGTGTATGAGGGACACCCATATCATGCCAGGCATTAAAAAGGATAAAAGAAACAATAAAGTCTCTTGTGTCTGGACAATGGACAAACGTTCTTTGTAAGAAATTACATACACGTTCCAAAATAATTGACCTGTACGAGGCAAAACTTAGTAAAGGAAGCAGACTTCTCTGGGAAGTTGCGATCGCATTTTCACCACGATTAACCACCGAAAATAATCCTTTATACACCCAAGTAATTATACTTTGGGATGTTGTCATGGAACATAAAAATATTCACCAGTCGGTGGAAAGAATTGTTAAATCTTATGAAAAAGGATCAAAAGTTTAATTCAGAAAAAACTACAAATTAATAACAATACTTTCGATAATACTTATGTGAAACATCCTATTATTTATGAGCCTGCTTGTGAGGACAGTGCTCCATGCCAAATAATAACTCTGTATCCTCCAGCAAATTCGAATGACAACGAATATACTACAATAAAGTTTTATACGTTTTCATCAAATTTTGCCTTTTCAATTTTACATGAACGTAAGGGGAATTTCCCTTTCGAGTCACAGATTTGGAATATCACATCATCAACTTGCCATTTACAGCACCAGTAGTAGTTATTGGTCGCAGTGGCACAGGAAAAACAACTTGTTGTATCTATCGTCTTTGGTACCGGTTTCAACAGTATTGGTCTATTCATTATCTAGACAACAAAACCTTAAAAGATGTAGAAATAGTGGAAAATAGTGAACGTCACAAAGGTTAGTTTTATATTCAAATATATTTTTTTTATTTCCTTCCAGACTCTGCATTATTATAGTCATGAACTAGGTAAAATTATTCTTTAAACAGGAGTCGTGTGCACCGAAGTCGGCATCACCCGTCTTAGTCTAAATTACAACTACTTTGTATATTCTGCTTTTGGTGAGCCCGGCGGGGACTATATACACTCATGTGTTCAATACTCTGATATTTCGTTGTTTACATATGTATTTTATTATGAATATGACAGTATAAAGATAAGACAATGGTACCAAAACGAAAGTTATAATTCCTTCAGGTGAAGTTGATCTTGGATGATTTTGTCTGGTCTCTGTAGGATTTTTTTTTATTTTTACGCTTCCAAACATTTCACGTATTTAATTCCTTATATTTTTCTCTTTGCAATCCGGATGAAGGTTATTCTAAACATCATTCAAATTCGACAATATTTACCTTGTATGATTAGGAGATTATTTGAAATATAAGAACCGAAACAGGAAGGAATATTTTAACGCTTTTTCCGAACAACTATTTCAATCTTGAATGTAACAGGTTGCGCAATGTAATGTGGCAATTTCATACTTCATTTTAAAAGTTTAAATCAGAAATTATGTTTGTTATATCAGTAGTTATATAAAAGAGGCGAAGGATACCAAAGGGACATTCAAACTCGTAAGTCGAAAATAAACTGACAACACCATGGCTTAAATGAAAAGACATACAAACAAAAGTACACAAAACACAACATAGAAAACCGAAGACTGAGCAACACGAACCTAACCAAAACTGGGGTGATCTCAGGTGCTCTGCAAGGGTAAGCAGATTCTGCTGCACCCGTCGTGTTGCTCATGTTAGTTCAAACCCGGTGATAAGTCTAATTCGGTAAGTCACATTCGGGGAAAAGGGACGGGATTGAGTTACGACAATTGGAATATATCCATTGTCATCTGTGAAACGGATATTCCATAACGGTCAACCAACTCGTAATGGCGTCCGTAAAATTTACGAAGGGACGATTTCAACTTCACCACTTGAATCTCTTGATTTACTAGCTTCCTTGTGAGCAGCAACCTTCTATCAAGGAAATCATAAAAGAAATAAAACAATGGAATGTCGTACCAACTGTGAGATATATACTCCGTATGCTTATTATTACGCGTATTATATCTTACCTTTCTTAAATATTCACCGTTGATAAATTTACAAATTATTAAGAAACTAGAAAAAATATACTCATTGACAAATTCTCTAGATCTAATGTAGTATTAACAGGTATCAACTGTGCTTCTACCACGAAGGAAGAAACACCTATTGACGCCGTCGAAATAGTACATTCATCTGAGGACAGAGACAGAGTAGTTACAAGTATCCAAGATCCTACCATGCAGTTTCAAGAAGAAAAACAGAAGAGGCAAGTGCAAAGATAAGTAGTGATACTTTTACCAATGGTAACACAAACGGAATGTCGGCTGTAAAGGATAGTACAATTTCCGGGGCAGTTGAATATATGACAGATCACGTTGACTCGAAACCTTAGAAAAGGTTGAACATCATTTGCGTCAGGTATTCATAACCAAAAACGGTGTGCTCTGCTCAGAAGTTCGAAAGAATTTTAGAGGATTTATGATTGGTGATGGTATTACAGCTGCACATTGGATACTGGAAGACACAGATTTGCCAAATCGTCTTCAAGATCTTTCTGACAAACAGTATCCCCTTTTTGTCACAGCAAAGAACTTTTGGTTGATGCTTGATGCAACATTAGGAGCGCCATATTATTTTGATAGAAACCCTAATGATGGGAGCCTAAAAGCTGATATTAAAGGATGGACCGATATTGATGACATATCTATATTACTTTGTATGGAGGAAGAGGACTATGGCAGTGATAGCACTGATGAAAGTGAGAACAGCGACACAGAACACAAATCAAAGTCAGAAAGGATTTCCCAAAAGAAAAAAAGAAAAGCTGACCCTAGAAGAGAAGTTACTTATAATGTGTTTGAAGAACTTCTGTGGCCGCAAATGATTGGAAAGACTAAGGTACACAAAAACAGATACCACCCATTATTGATTTGGACAGAGATAATGTCTTTCATTAAAGGTTCTTTTGAGGCACTTGCATCTGAGAAAGACTATCTGTCGAAAGCCGAGTACTTTGAAATGGGACGAAAGCAAGCACCAGCCTTTGTTGACGATCGGGAAACTCTGTATGAACTATTTTTGATATACGAACATATGCGACGACAGAAATGTTTATTTGATCAAACAGACGTAGTTAAAAATCTGTATCGAAGATTTATGAAGCAGAAAAGAAGAAAATGGATTGTAAATGAAATATATGTGGATGAAGCCCAAGATTTCACTCAATCTGAACTGTATCTTCTGATCAACCTTTGCGAAAGTCCAAGTGGAATGTTTCTTACTGGTGATACAGCTCAGAGTATTATGAAAGGAGTTTCATTCCGGTTTAAAGACCTGGTTAGTCTGTTCCACCACACAAGCAAGAACCTGACGGTAAGTGTCTGTTTTCTCGACAATTATATTGAGATTGAATAATTTGAAATGTAACAAGATGTTTATTGTGAAACTGTAAATATGAATAAAACCAACATAAGTACACACACATTTAATGAAAATGACAAGTATCATATTATTTTCCAAAATGAATAATTGCTTTGAACTCTATGGATCTATTCGGATCACCTTTCAATTGATCGCCTTAAATGTATACCTGTAAGTTTTAAATTTTGTCCCTGCAGAAAAACCAAAGTTTTTCTAATGCTATACACAAAACATATCAGGTAAATTAAGCAAACTATTCAAGTGTTTTTGCTATCCCTGTAAATAGTAAAAGAGGGACGAAAGATACCAGAGGGACAGTCAAACTCAAAGATCGAAAACAAACTGACAACGCCATGGCCAAAAATAAAAAGACAAACAGACAAATAATAGTACAGATGACACAACATAGAAAACTAAAGACTAAGCAACACGAACCCCACCAAAAACTGGGGGTGATCTCAGGTGCTCCGGAAGGGTAAGCAGATCCTGCTCCACATGTGGCACCCGTCATGTTGCTTATGTTATTACAAATCCGGTAAATAGTCTAAGTCGGTAAGTCACATTCGTGAAAAGGGAAGGGTATTGTAGTTATGACTTAAGGAACATATCCGATATCATTTGTGAAACGGTTATTCCATAACGGTCAACCAACTCGTGATGGCGTCCGTAAAATTTACGAAAGGATGATTTCAACTTCACCATTTGGAACTCTTGGCTTAATATCTTCCTTGTGAGCAGCAATCCTCTATCAAGGAAATCATGATAGGAAACACAAGCCCGGGAATATCGTATCAACTGGGAGATATATACTCCGTATGCAGGCGCTGCTGGAATGTTGCTACATAGAAATGGAAAGTTCACAATTGGGAAGCTGAAATCATCTCTTTTGTCGTAAAGTTTTGTTTTCAACCGACCCTCATTGTCAATTTCTAGATGTAAGTCAAGATATGAGGCAGACTTAATTGTATCTGTAGTATCCTTTATCTCTAGTTCGATGGGATAGATTCGTTCAACATAGTCACCAAATTTTGTATCATTTAGTGAGAGAACATCATCTATATAGCGGAACGTAGAGTTAAAGGATATTGCTAACTTCTTATCTTTCTTCCTAAGAAGTTCCTGTATGAAGTCAGCCTCATAATAATAAAGAAACAAGTCGGCAAGAAGAGGGCACAATTGGTTCCCATTGGAATTCCGACAGTCTGTTGAAAAACACGTCCTCCAAACGTAACAAATATGTTGTCAATCAAGAAATCAAGCATCTTGATAATGTCAGTTTCAGAGAATTTTTTGTTTGAATCAGAGTGATTCTTTACAAAGTAGGATTTATCCCTCCCCAAGACAAGATACTTGTATCTACGTTCGCCATTCTTTTTAATTATAGTAAGCTTGTTTATATTATAAAGTTGATGCGTGCATGAAAATTACCGGAAAATACTCGACCGTTTTTATATTTTTTTAGCTTCTCTTGCATTGCTGTAGATATTTAGTTCACATTGTATCATGAGTTTTATGAACACTTGATTTGATCAAAGGCTAACCTTTTATACCTAGATACCACAATTGAACTTCGAAATCGCATGAAAATATCCCCTGAAACGCTTTCTTTCAGATATGGAGCTGATTTGTTGTATACACCAGTAAAAGAGAATCGTGGGCAAGTTTGCGCTTTTTGTAACTGGTTAAAAAAGTTGCGAGCAAATTTCAACATTTTGACATGTTATGTTATTCATTGTTAGTCATTCTTGTTGCTGTGAATGTGATATTTGGTATATATTCGTTTTAATGTATATTCAAATCACGTATATTATTTTGATATCATTGTTTTATATTAGGACCATTTACAGCTCTTTATCGAAGAAGTTTTTGAAATACGTGTTCTCCTTAGTTGTCAAATATACTTTCATATATTTAAAATATAGTTGTATGTTGAATATCTGATTTGTTTGTAAAACTTTGACATTGTTATGTTGACATTTTTTAAAACATTATTGATACTATGTGTTTGTTATTTATCATTTTATTTGTCTCCAAGAACTGTTTCTTCTAAATTGGGTTTGATAAGGAGTTCTCAATTTTAGAGTCAAATCAATAAATGGAGCAAATAGTAATCATGGGTTCACAGGAAAAACAAGCGTTTTAAGTCACTAGTACTAAAACTAGTAACCATATTGCGATTGCCCAAAACTTTGATTTATCTTCTTAATCGAATTATGAGATTTTAACATCAGTAAAGTATTGTTGCAAATATAAAGGTTATGGACAAATTACTTATTGAAGAAACACACTGATTCCAACAACAAGCACAAGAAAGATGATATCATCAAAATGATGGAGTTTTGATAGACATAAAATTTGTCGAGTTTTATATTCAAACAAACTGTCGGATTCCAATGGGAACAAACTGTACACTCCAACTGGACGACTTGATTGTGGTGATATGAAGCGTATCTTGTTACGTTCTTTTATTTCCCTTTCAGATATATTGAGGGCATATTGCAACGCAATAACCCTCATTTCAGTAAGTGCTTGCATCTCACGTGAATTGGGGATACTGCCTAAACTAGAAAAACTTTGCTTCACATCTTGGATTAATTCATCCAGGAAAAACGTGATGATCTCAACTTCCAATTCCTCAGCAGTTTCATTACTTCTGCCCTATCGTATGGTGTTTACATATCTCAATTGAAACGTTACGCTCGTGCATGTTTTGATTATGCGCACTTCATTAACAGTGGTTTCCTCCTGACACAAAACAAATCGGTTGACCGATTAGTTGTGCCTTTGTCTAAACTCATTTGCGACATGTTTTCGGTGTCTTAGGTCGTTAGATTCAAGAAAAAATCGTCTGTTCTGTAAATTATGTGGCTTAATCATGCATAATAGGAAACAATTGTCCACCCAATACACATGGTATTGCTCCTTTAGCGATTTCAACAGTTTTTACAATGATTTTCATGTTCCTATGGACTTCTGAACATCAGTGAATTACTGTTGCCTCTTATTCACTACTGGAGAGCTAGTTTGACTTGTTACATGTATATGTTTTTTTTACCAAACGAATTAAAGATCTATTTATAACATTAGCGGTAATAATTTTACTACGTAGTGCTTCCTTTTATATTTGCATACACGCATTTAAAAAGTGAAATTTCATCATTAAACCTAAAAGATTGTATCGACAAACAATGAGCTGAGTTGACATATTATAGGTACGGAGAATACTGCTTACCGTACGTTTTCATTTACAAATTCCATATTAGAAAGTTTTTGTGCTGTTTGTTCACTCATTCACAGAAAATTGTAAATTGAGGATATTTTCGTAAAATTGTGCAGACGTGTTTATTGATATAAAGATGATGTCTTTAACATCAAAGAATATAAGAATTTACGCCTTGTGGAATATAAGTACTGTTATGTACGGTTTTAGATGGAAATCTACTTAACGTTAGATATGTTTGTTATGTTTTTAAGATAAAAGCGGTTGATGTTTCTACAATACCCGAACGTGTGCACAACCTTCCACATAACTACAGATCTCACAGTGGTATTACAGAACTAGCAAAAAGCGTTCTTGACATTCTAGCTGACTTATTTCCTGATTCGTTTGACAAACTTCCAGATGAACAGTGTGCTTTTAATGGCCCAAAGCCTGTCATACTTTATGCATATTCTCCGGATGATTTAATAAAATTTTATGCCAACATAAACAAGACACATCACAAATAGAGTTTGGTGCACACCAAGCGATTCTCGTAGTTGATGACAACGCACGCGACAAAGTGCCAGAAGAATTAAAAACTGGAATTGTTCTAACATTATATGAAGCAAAGGGACTAGAGTTTGATGATATACTGTTGTTCAACATTTTCAAAAATTCACAGGTCTGTACATAGATTGCAAACAAACGCGATATTCATATAAACTTACCCTCTATCTTTAACTTCTGTTATTGTTCTATATCTGTTTTGCCAATAATAAGCCATTTGGGCCTAACTGGCATCGAGAAACAAAGAGTTTTTTATTTGCTCAGATTGAATTAATGATTTAATCATAAAATGACAACCAAAAATGGTTATGCAACGCTGTTCGCTAACTTTTATAACTAATTTTATTACCGTTTTGTAAATCAAATGTGATTTAAAAGTTGGTTGAAATGGTACTAGTCTAGCAATGCCTTTATTATTATGTTGGTAATATATATTAATAAAAATGCATTTTACTGAAAATACCTCAAATGATTATATGCTTTTTTGTGTCAGGCTTCGAAAGAATGGAGAGTTGTTACGGACTTTTTGCAAAGACATACACATGATACAGCAGACAAAACTTTGCAAACAGGTAAATCTTCGACTGTATCCTTTGTAAAGATATAACTCCAGTAAAAATAGTTTTTCATATATAGATTTGTAAAAAGCAGTACAAATTAAGTAATCGAATCTAGGTCACTGTTGTTTTTTATCATCTTGGATTTATTTTTTCAAATATATTGTTGGAATGTGATTGATGTTATGACAAAACATTTGTCTATGGTCAATGAAGTAATATTAAAGTATATACACCAAACAAATGACATAATTTGTTCATACTTTGCCAAGATGTTGTTTATATTGTGCTATTTTTATAAACATATTAAGAATGATATTTTATCGAGTTACTACAGGTTGTGACAATTTTATACATTTTGCTAGGATTTCGCATGGAAAAGACCGTATTTTGTCAATTGAAAAAATATTAAATGATAAATTTTGTATGTGAAATATGAGATTGTAGCTCTTATGATTATAGAACATTCATCAAGACCTTTGACGTTTGATCCGAAGTTACATAAGGTGCTAAATTCAGAATTGAAACAGCTCTACACAGCAATTACTCGAGCCAGAGTTAACGTGTGGATATTTGATGAAGACGTTGAGAAAAGGACACCAATGTTTCAATACTTTACAGCTCTTGATTTAGTTAAAACCTCTACTGAGAAAAGTAGGTATTCCTATCTTAAATACACAGCCATATCCATATAAATGTTAAAAAAGTTGATTTGTATGTTTTTTAAACGTTGAAATGTTCAGATGCTTATAATTTCGATAAAATTGTTGATCAAGTCAAGATCTATCTGCCCTGAAATTTTCAGATGAATCGGACAATGGGTTGTTGGGTTGCTGCCCTGAATAAGTAATTTTAAGGATTTTTTCCGTTTTCGGTTATTATCTTGAAAATTATTATAGATAGAGATAAACTGTAAACAGCAATAATGTTCAGCAAAGTAAGATCTACCTTGTGAGCAGCAATCCTCTATCAAGGAAATCATGATAGGAAACACAAGCGGGAATATCGTATCAATTTGGAGATATATACTCATATGCAGGCGCAGCTGAAATGTTGCTATATAGAAATGGAAAGGTCACAATTGGGAAGCTGAAATCATCTCTTTTGACGTTAAGTTTTGATTTCAACCGACCCACATTGTCAATTTTTAGAGGTAAGTCAAGATATGAGGCAGACTTAATTGTATCTGTTGTATTCGTTATCTCAAGTTCGATGGGACAGATGCGTTCAACATAATCACCAAACTTTGCATCATTTAGTGAGAGAACATCATCTATATAGGAACGTAGAGTTAAAGGATATTGCTAACTCTTATCTTTCTTCCTAAGAAGTTCCTGTATGAAGTCAGCCTCATAATAATAAAGAAACAAGTCGGCAAGAAGAGAGGCACAATTGGTTCCCATTGGAATTCCGACAGTCTGTTGAAAACACGTCCTCCAAACGTAACAAATATGTTGTCAATCAAGATGGTCAATTGACCTTAAGGAGTTATTGCCTTTACAAAGTAGGATTAAAGTAATTTTACTAATTTTTGTATATTATAAAGTTGATGTGCAAAAATTACCGGAAAATACTGGACCGTTTTAATATTTTTAGCTTCTCTCATTGCTGTAGATATTTAGTTCACATTGTATCATGAGTTTTATGCCACTTGATTTGATCAAAGGCTAACCAATACCTAGATACCACAACTGAACTTCGAAATCGCATGAAAATATCCCTGAAACGCTTTCTTTCAGATATGGAGCTGATTTGTTGTATACACCAGTAAAAGAGAATCTTGGGCAGGTTTGCGATTTTTGTAACTGGTTAAAAAGTAGCAAATTTCATTTAGGTTAAAATTGTTAGTCATTTTGTTGCTGTAAATGTGACTCTGGTATAACCAAATGCATATTCAAAGCACGTATATTATTTTGATATCATTGTTTTATATTAACCATTTACAGCTCTTTATCGAAGAAGTAAATACGTCTTCTCCTTAGTTGTCAAATATACTTTCATATATTTAAAATATAGGTATGTTGAATATCTGGTTTGTTGGGTTGCTGCTTTGACATTGGTATGACATTTTTAAAAAATTATTGATACTATGTGTTGGTTATTTATCATTTTATTTGTAATTGTCTCCAAGAACTGTTTCTTCTAAATTGGGTTTGATAAGGAGTTCTTCTGCATTTTAGAGTCAAATCAATAAATGGAGCAAATAGTAACCATGTGTGCATAGAAAAACAAGCTTTTAGTTACTAGTACTAGAACTAATAACTATATTGCGATTCCCCAGATTTTCTGTTTAAAACTTTGATTTATCTTCTTAATAGAATTATGATATTTGAACTCAGTAAAATATTGTTGCATATATTAAGGTTATGGAAAATTATTACAGATAGAGATAAACTGTAAACAGCAATAATGTTCAGCAAAGTAAGGAGTTTTGATAGACATCAAATTTGTCGAGTTTAATGAATTTATATTAAACTGTCGGATTCCAATTGGAACAAATTGTACACTACTACTAGACGACTTGTTTGTGATATGAAGCGTATCTTGTTACGTTCTTTTATTTCCCTTTCAGATATATTGAGGGCATATTGCAACGCAATAACCTCATTTCAGTAAGTGCTTGCATCTCACGTGAATTGGGACTACTGCCTAAACTAGAAAACTTTGCTTCACATCTTGGATTAATTCATCCAGTCAAACGTGATGATCTCAACTTCAATTCCTCAGCAGTTTCATTACTTCTGCCCTATCGTATGGTGTTTACATATCTCAATTGAAACGTTACGCTCGTGCATGTTTTGATTATGCGCACTTCATTAACAGTGGTTTCTCCTGACACAAAACAAATCGGTTGACCGATTAGTTGTAAACTCATTTGCGACATGTTTTCGGTGTCTTAGGTCGTTAGATTCAAGAAAAAATCTTTCTGTAAATTATGTGGCCATGCATAATAGGAAACAATTGTCCACCCAATACACATGGTATTGCTCCTTTAGCGATTTCAACAGTTTTTACAATGATTTTCATGTTCCTATGGACTTCTGAACATCAATGAATTACTGTTGCCTCTAATTCACTACCGGTGAGCTTGTTTGACTTGTTACATGTATATGTTTTTTTTACCAAACGAATTAAAGATCTATTTATAACCTTATCGGTAACAATTTTACTTCGTAGTGCTTCCTTTTATATTCCCATACATGCATGAAAAGTCAAATTTCAACATTAAACCGAAAACATTGTATCAACAAACAATGAGCTGAGTTGTAGGAGACAATTGACATATTCTAGGTACTTAGAATACTGGTAACCGTGCGTTTTTATTGACAAATTTCATATAAGGAATTTTTTGTGCTGTTTGTTGACTCGTTCAAAGGAAATTGTAAATTGAGGATATTTTCGTAAAATGTGTGCAGACGTGTTTATTGATATAAAGATGATGTCTTTAACATCAAAGAATATAATATTTACGCCTTGTGGAATATAAGTACTGTTATGTACGGTTTTAGATCGAAGTCTACTAAACGTTAGATATGTTTGTTATGTTTTAAAGATGAAAGCGGTTGATGTTTCTATTATACCTGAACGTGTGCACAACCTTCCACATAACTACAGATCTCACAGTGGTATAACAGAACTAGCAAAAAGCGTTCTTGACATTCTAGCTGACTTATTTCCTGATTCTTTTGACAAACTTCCAGATGAACAATGTGCTTTTAATGGCCCAAAGCCTGTCATACTTTATGCATATTCTCCGGATGATTTAATAAAATTTTATGCCAACATAAACAAGACACATCACAAATAGAGTTTGGTGCACGCAAGCGATTCTCGTAGTTGATGACAACGCACGCGACAAAGTGCCAGAAGATGGCTGTCATTGGCTAACATTATATGAAGCAAAGGGTAAAGTTTGATGATTACTGTTGTTGTACATTTTCAAAAATTCACAGGTCTGTACATAGCATTGCAAACAAACGCGATCTTCATATAAACTTACCCTCTATCTTTAACTGTTATTGTTCTATATCTGTTTTGCAATAATAAGCCATTTGACTAACTGCCCTCGAGAAACAAAGAGTTTTTATTTGCTCAATTGAATTAATGATTTAATCATAAAATGACAACCAAAATGGTTGGTGTTCGCTAACTTTTGGTAAATCAAATGTTTTAAAAGTTGGTTGAAATGGTACTAGTCTAAATGCCTTTATTATTATGTTGGTAATATATATTAATAAAAATGCCTGAAAATTCAAATGTAATGCTTTTTGTGTCAGGCTTCGAAAGAATGGAGAGTTGTTACGGACTTTTGAAATTTTGCAGTTTGCAAACAGGTAAATCTTCGATCCTTTGTAAAGATATAACTCCAGAAAATAGTTTTTCATATATAGATTTGTAAAAGCAGTACAAATTAAGTAATCGAATCTAGGTCACTGTTGTTTTTATAAATTTTTTCAAATATATTGTTGAGCAATTGATGTTATGACAAAACATGTGTCATGGTCAAAGTAAGTAATCTTCAAATTCACATCTACTTCATTTGAACTTTGGTGGATAGTTGTCTCTTTGGCAATCATGCCACATCACCTTATTTTTATATTGAAATGCTAGACGTCACATTCTATATTAATAATCAAGCTTTTTTCTAAAAATACAATTGACATGTATGCATTCAAATAATTTTTTATTAAAACAAACGTTAATTTGCTTAATGACCCGCCATTTTAGGCAAGTCAGGAATATGGCAGTTGTTGATTGATAGCGTTTCAGTTTGTTCAATGTCCACGTGTTTATAGTGTAGTCTCATATTCAATAAAACTAATATTTTCATTACAAAACATGTTCTATATAAATAGACCTTTAACTGGGAATAAGGAAAACTCAAAAACTTGAATGAAAGTAACCATACTGGCAGATGTTTTATCATTCGTTTATTCTATTTGTGCAAAAATTGTAAATACATATTGTTTCCCTTTCATATTATTATATTTCTTTTAGATTTTACGGTTAAGTCCACACCCGCAGAGTGGATGTCAGGCGGAAATTGGCATTTGCTTATTTACATTATAAAATGCACGCAAGAAAAATCAGAACAGCAATGAAATGAGAGAAGAATTATCATTTAAAGTTTTGAAGTTGAAAAGGACTAAGGAGGCGGCAAACTGTCTTGCGATTGCTAAACATTATGATCTGGCAGCTGAGATATACGAAAAGAGACAACAGGTAATACAAAAGTGTAATTGTCTTAAATTTTACGTTAATATTTGAACAAATTACGAATCGATTCCGAATTTTGAATTGAAAACATTACAAGTTTTTGTTTTCTTAAATTATTTTTATAATTATTTGTTAGTCATCTTTTTTTTTTTTTTTTTGGTGTTGATACTTTTACCGTACCTGTATCGTCAATGTTTGAGAAAAGAGGCCGAGTTGGTATGGCATCATAAACACTTTTTATTTGAAAACCATGGGCACGAAATTCTGAAAACAAAACCTCCAGATTTATCCATTGATAATGGGGTAAACGTTGTAAAAAAACTCCACATACTTATATGACTACAATGAATAAGAAGAAAAGAATGAAGGAAATAACAAATCAATGAACTTTTATTAAAGGCTAGTTGCAACCAAGTAGTGAGAAAAAGGTAAAACAAATTCCTTTTGAAATGAAAGTTACTTAGATAAAATTTAGTTACTTTGATAACATTCTTTAAAACATTGGTGTTGACAGTCCATTTGATGGTACAAATTGACATCAAAAGCAATCAACATTAAGACATGGTCAGATATGTTTGCTAATGTAACAGCTTGGCTTCATTTAACTAAAGACAAAGATATAAACAGAAGTATGCCGCCAAAATGACAAAATGCTTGATAATTCGAAACAGAAAACAAACGGTCTTATTTATAAAACAACTGCTACTAAATCAAATAAACACTTTACATAGGTAATGCCTGACGCTCATATCTGGATATTCCGTCACCAGGAATGCTTTAATATTGCAGATAGCATTCAAAGGCAACCATGGGATTACAGGCTCTTAATTGGGACAAGCACATACAAATGGGACGAGGTCAACCATGTTTGTAACCGATCAAACCTCCAATAACCTTAGATAGAGATGTGTCAACAAAAATAAGAATCAACTGTTCAAATCCGTCAGTAGGTTTTAACTCACGGATTCGTGGGAAGAAAAAAAACCAACCATGTTCGACACTGTTTAAATATAAGAATTTGTCTCACAAAAATTCTCATTTAACTGCCAAGTTTCTAGTTCTTCATTTTATATTTTTACGAATAGCAATCGAAGATCCTTTCAGACATAAAAAATTTGAAAATATTCATTAAGAAAGTATTGTTCTTATTTTAAGGGTCATTTGATACCAAAGTTTGATATATTTAAAATTAAAGTATAACAGAGATTATTGATATTAACCATTTTGTATTTGTCATTCCTGTTTTGCATATAATCTCTCTTTCAATTTTGACATATTTATTTAACTTAGATATATTTGCACATAACTCAGTGCAAAATTCATGGTGACATGCAAACATACACAAATCTTGAGTTTGAATTTAACTTTATAGTTTGAGAAAGCTGCCGAAATGTATGGAGAAGTAACAAACCTACAGATTGTTGTCGAATTTATGAACACATTGGTCGTTTTGACAAAGCTATTGATGTTCTACAAAAGAATTCAACATGTATAATGCAGCAATATCATCATTGCATGTCAGGCGGAGAGGAACTGATGAAAAGGGAATTATATGACCAGGCGGCACAATGTTTTAAAATGGCTGGTTGTATTTATAAAGAAGAATTGGCATTTGCTTATTTACATTATAAAAATGCACGCAAGAAAAATCAGAACAGCAATGAAATGAGAGAAGAATTATATCAAGCAACTTTAAAGTTTTGAAGTTGAAAAGGACTAAGGAGGCGGCAAACTGTCTTGCGATTGCTAAACATTATGATCTGGCAGCTGAGATATACGAAAAGAGACAACGGGTAATACAAAAGTGTAATTGTCTTAAATTTTACGTTAATATTTGAACAAATTACGAATCGATTCCGAATTTTGAATTGAAAACATTACAAGTTTTTGTTTTCTTAAATTATTTTTTTATAATTATTTGTTAGTCATTCTTTTTTTTTTTTTTTTTGGTGTTGATACTTTTACCGTACCTGTATCGTCAATGTTTGAGAAAAGAGGCCGAGTTGGTATGGCATCATAAACACTTTTTTATTTGAAAACCATGGGCACGAAATTCTGAAAACAAAACCTCCAGATTTATCCATTGATAATGGGGTAAACGTTGTGAAAAACCTCCCCGGCATACTTATATGACTACAATGAATAAGAAGAAAAGAATGAAGGAAATAACAAATCAATGAACTTTTATTAAAGGCTAGTTGCAACCAAGTAGTGAGAAAAAGGTAAAAACAAATTCCTTTTGAAATGAAAGTTACTTAGATAAAATTTAGTTACTTTGATAACATTCTTTAAAACATTGGTGTTGACAGTCCATTTGATGGTACAAATTGACATCCCAAAAGCTATCAACATTAAGACAAGGTCATATGGTGTAATTGCTAATGTAACAGCTTCCCATCAAATAACTAAAGACAAAGATATAAACAGTTGTATGCCGCCAAAATTACAAAATGCGTAATAATTCGAAACAGAAAACAAACGGTCTTATTTAAGGTAAAACAACTGCTAGTAAATGAAATAAACACTTTACAAATCCCGTGCACCCGACGCGCTTTTCTGGATTTTCCGTCACCAGGAATGCTCAAATATTGCAGAAAGCATTCAAAGGCAACCATGGGATTACAGGCTCTTAATTGGGACAAGCACATACAAATGGGACGAGGTCAATCATGTTTGTAACCGCTCAAACCTCCAATAACCTTAGATAGAGATGTGTCAACAAAAATAAGAATCAACTGTTAAAATCCGTCAGTAGGTTTTAACTCACGGATTCGTGGGAAGAAAAAAAACCAACCATGTTCGACACTGTTTAAATATACGGAGAATTTGTCTCACAAAAATTCCATTTAACTGACCAAGTTTCTGAACAATACACATTTATAATATTTTTACGAATAGCAATCGAAGATCCTTTCAGACATAAAATATTTGACGAAATATTCATTAAGAAAGTATTGATATGCCCTGTTAAGGGTCATTTGATACCAAAGTTTGATATATTTAATAATACATAAAAAGTATAACAGAGATTTTGATATTAACCATTTTTGTATTTGTCATTCCCGTTTTGCATATAATCTCTCTTTCAATTTTGACATATTTATTTAACTTAGATATATTTGCACATAACTCAGTGCAAAATTCATGGTGACATGCAAACATACACAAATCTTCGGATTTGAATTTAACTTTTATAGTTTGAGAAAGCTGCCGAAATGTATAGGAGAAGTAACAAACCTACAGATTGTTGTCGAATTTATGAACACATTGGTCGTTTTGACAAAGCTATTGATGTTCTACAAGAATTCAACATGTATAATGCAGCAATATCATCATTGCGAAGATATAATGAGAGAAAGGTAAATATAAGTATGTTTCTACTACTCCATTACATGTGTATAACAAAAGAAAAACTTAATGACTGTCCTTGCTCTACTCAGATTTTACCACCAAACGATCGTGTATTAATTAATTCTTCGAAATAATCAAACCTACCAATGGAACAAAGTATGGAAGGACTCTATTGTTTACGATTCGTTAAGGAAAATTGAGGACAAAAATCAATAAAATCAGTACGATCAGATTTAAATAAATTATGACGAGTCTGTGCACAAATTGATTTGTAATGTCACTTTCTGTCTATCATTATTTATTTGTTACTTTAAGTTTGGAACATACAACAATGCCTATACGTGGAGTAATTATTTGTCGTTTACTTTTTCATATTCATGGACTATGACCAGTAGCTAAATTTTTCGTATATGTTGCACATCGCATCGCTGAGCAACGAACAAATAAAACGGAGTTTCCATCCGCGCGACAGTTTTTTTTTTTAAGAGCTTACATGGATATATTATCATATTTTCATGAAATTTACATCAAAGGTTTATATCAGCCATGTCTTATAAAGGTTCGGTTAGCTTCGATCAACTATTTGCACTGAGTTATAACCTTGGAAAATTTAACTATATAGAAAACTGTATTGTCAGCGCGCTCATGCTACATTCAATGATTGAAGTTTAATTTTACCCTTTGATAGATACTTTGTGTGTTCTTTTTGGAGGTATCTCCAGACTCACGGCATTTAGATAGGAATATTTTCTTTTATTAGGATTTTAGTTTTTTAAACTAAAGGGAAAACCATTCAATATTACAGGGTATGGATTTGAAAATTGAATGAATAGGGCAATCATAATTGTAAATAAACTCATCATAGATATCAAGATATAAAACTGTGTTAGCCAGACGCGCGTTTCGTCAGACTCATCAGTGACGCTCGAATCAAAACGTAGATAAAGAAGGACAGACGGTCATTCTTGAGAATAAAGAAAATATGGACAAGCAAGAGTAGACAATTAATTACACAGTTAACTAACCCTTAAGCAAAACCAGCCCCAAGAAAGAGATTAAGTTCATGTGGAAAGATAAGGTCCGAAATATCGTGAGCCTAAATCCATCAATTGGAAATACAACTTCAAAATACTGATGGATTCAGTCAAGGATTATGCCAGGCAATGGGCTAAACGCGAGAAAGAAGACGTAGATACTCTTTCGAATGGATTAAGACTGTGAGGTCGTTGATACAAATCCGAATTAAGAACCTAAATGGGTCTATCAATACCCACGCTACGTCAATTTTAAAGACCCAAATGTTGCAAAACACTTGTCCTACCTCCATGACAAATATGTTGTTGTCCCGCAGATAAAGCCCCAAACAACATCGTTTTGTGTGTAAATATCATTACATAAAGTGCTTGATAAATGAATTAGGTACTGACAATTCACTTGGAAACTCAACATATACCCTCACGACACTTACCAAAGAGGAAATCCTGGATAATCATAGGTCTGTTCTATGTTCCTTTGAATTTCAACCAAAGATGAAGAACTGGATCTTCCATCACTGTATTGGATACCTAAACTACATAAGTGTCCTTACAAACAATGGTATATTGCTGGGTCTTCCAAGTGCTCCACGAAACCTCTTTCTAAATTATTAACATCTATTTTATCAGCTATCAAAGCCGGGCTTCAAAGTTATTGTGAAACTGCCTATTCTAGAGGTGGCGTGAATCAGATGTGGATACTAAAAAATTCCAAAGATCTTTTAGAGTACATACAATCTAAAACTCTCTCATTTGCAATAGTATTAAAACATTTGACTTTTCTACACTTTACACAAGTATTCCCCATTCCAAACTAAAAGACAAATTGAAAGAGTTGGTATTACTGTGTTTCATTAAAAAGAATGGCGAACGTAGATACGAGTATCTTGTCTTGGGGAGGGATAAATCCTACTTTGTAAAGAATCACTCTGATTCAAACAAATGACATTATCAAGATGCTTGATTTCTTGATTGACAAAATATTTGTTACGTTTGAAGGACGTGTTTTTCAATAGACTGTCGGAATTCCAATGGGAACCAATTGTGCCCCTCTTCTTGCCGACTTGTTTCTTTATAATTATGAGGCTGACTTCATACAGGAACTTCTTAGGAAGAAAGATAAGAAGTTAGCAATATCCTTTAAATTTACGTTCCGCTATATAGATGATGTTCTCTCACTAAATAACACAATTTGGTGACTATGTTGAACGAATCTATCCCATCGAACTAGAGATAAAGGATACTACAGATACACTTAAGTCTGCCTCATATCTTGACTTACATCTAGAAATTGACAATGAGGGTCGGTTGAAAACAAAACTTTACGACAAAAGAGATGATTTTAGCTTCACAATTGTGAACTTTCCATTTCTATGTAGCAACATTCCAGCAGCACCTGCATACGGAGTATATATCTCCCAATTGATACGATATTCCCGGGCTTGTGTTTCCTATCATGATTTCCTTGATAGAGGATTGCTGCTCACAAGGAGGCTATTAAACCAAGAGTTCCAAATGGTGAAGTTGAAATCATCCCTTCGTAAATTTTACGGACGCCATCACGAGTTGATTGACCGTTATGGAATAACCATTTCACAGATGATATCGGATATGTTCCTTATGTCGTAACTACAATACCCTTCCCTTTTCACGAATGTAACCTACCGAATTAGACTATTTACCGGATTTGTAATAACATAAACAACACGACGTGTGCCACATGTGGAGCAGGATCTGCTTACCCTTCCGGAGCACCTGAGATCACCCCCAGTTTTTGGTGGGGTTCGTGTTGCTTAGTCTTTAGTTTTCTATGTTGTGTCATCTGTACTATTATTTGTCTGTTTGTCTTTATTGACGGGACTTGACACTACCTAATTGTAGCCGATTTTATCGTCGGGCCATAGGTAATAAAGATACGATACGGAAACGGACATGTGTTAAAAACGTACTCGCTATTATCCTAATAATTTCTGATAATATCAATAAAATGTCATTCAAACTAGTTTTACACTGATGCCAGTGTATCAAACTTGTATTCTGTCACTTCAAATTTGTTATAATCGCATTCATTTTATCACAGAATGGTACAGAATGCAAACAGGGTAATAAAAAAATGGCGCCGATTGAATTCCAAAATTCAAAAACATTATAAAACACTTCACATCAAATAAATCACACTTATTTTGGTCATTTTATATGACAAAATATATCTACTTTATGAAAAACTTGTATTTATTTACGATTAGAATTATGTGGTTAATTTATTGAGCAGTTCCGATAGTTCTTCAGTCAGACGCCACCAAAATCCATAAATCTCGCGAAGTCTCGTAGAGTCCGAGATTTTATCAATTTTATACTGAAAAGCCTATCAGATTCATTTCCCGTTAGATATACTGTTCCCAGATTGAACAGGGCAATCATATTTGTGAATAAACTCATCACATATATCAGGATCAAAACTGTGTACTTCAGACGCGCGTTTCGTCTGCAAAAAACTCATAAGTGACGCTGGAATCAAAACGTACATAAAGAACTGACGGTCATGAGAATAAAGAAAAAATTGACAAGCAAGAGTAGACAAAGAATTGAACAGTATACTAACTTAAGCAACACCAGCACCCCAGAAAGAGATTTAGCTCATAAGCTTAGGAAAGATATATTGTTGCTCCTTTGTAAACGGTATTTGTTATCCATAAATAAAGAAAGAAGAACGAATTTGTGAATACAACAAATTAATCATATCTAATCTGTATTCATGTATGGTATCGATTTTCTATGCAAAAAGAATATTGACTTGAACATGTTGAATGACCAAAGGTATAAAGGATGGTTTAAACCGACAGTTATAAGGGGTAATTGGGACAGACTTATATTTAAAATAGAGAGAAATGTTAGCTATGGCTGATGTGCGATGATAGTTATGTTCCTAATTAAAAGCATGTAAACCTCAGTTGGTTAATGAAAGTAGCATTTCTCGGTGCCATTTTTTTTCAATTCGAACAGGTAAAAACAGTTTGTATCTATTAAAATTTGGGATTATTTGTTTTTTGCTTCTGATTATCTGTTTTGGATTTCAAATGTTTAAAAAAATGAGATTTGCATGTACTGTTTGTAGCCATTCTTGTTAAGATTAAAATCCGTGTTTCTCAATAGAAAGCCTTATTAAAAAGAAAGAAATGGTTAGTTCTTTTGGGTAATTTTAAATCAATCTACTCACTAATGTGTGATTTCTATTTTGACAGAATTTTTTTCACAACTTTTCCGGTCAAGATTTGTATATTGGTAAAGTATTTTCATGTTCGTATATATATGACCAGTAGAGAGAAAAATAGTATTCAGGACTTTGCTTAATAACATAGACATAGACATATAATGAACTTATTGTACACAACGTTCAAAGAATATCCTTGTTTTCTTTATACAAATGAAAATGATCATTCAGTTTATATATTATTATCACTATTATTTATCATTATCATTGAAGTACCTTTTAAGCGCAAGCATACACTACTCCAAGTTGTATAGTGTTCTTAAACAAATAGAGATCTCCTCTCCTTATATGTAACAATGCATCGAGGTTTATTCCCAAATCTCATGTTTGGTAAGATATTTCTACATATAAATCATTGGCTTTCAAACTTTGAGCGTTCCTGATGAAGATAAATGCAAAAAAGCGCTTCGGACGCATATAATTTATAAAGTGTTAGTTTGTTTAAAGTCCTGAAGTTATCAACGGAAAACCTATTTCCGGTACTTATTTTGTTTTCATTCTAGTACATTGACTTATAGACCTCAAACTTGATAATGATCTTCCTCTCATATAAGATCATATATGCAAGTTTGGAAAACCCCTGTCTGTACTCTTTTCAGTCTAATTTCAATAAAATTTTATTTACTGTGACTTATCTTAGAAGGGATGATCTCAATACCAATAGGAATTATCCATTTATGATAAATTGTAAAAATGTTGTTCTATACAATTAACAATAATCTTAACCTAGCCTGATGATCTTTCCTTCACTTAATTTGGTCATATAGCTCTTCAACTCTTTCGGTTCTTATACATCCTTGGCTTTCAAATATTCGGCTTTGAGCTTTCCTGATGAATGTATATCTAGAAAAGCGCTTCGGACGCATGAAATTTATAACGTTTTCGTTTTTTGTTTTTGTTTTTGTTTTTTTGTTTTTTTTTTTTCATTTTTGTAACTAGTTTTGAAGTAAAGGAATGACCCTTGATTAAAATGACAAAGGTAATTTGTTTTTAATGCATCATATTTATGTTAAAGTCTGTTCATGTGTATGTAATTTAAACACTTTCTACAAAATTTTAAATATAGCAGTCACAACAGACTAGAATGGGATGCAATATACTTGACTTATTTCACATGCCAAAAGAAAAGTCTGGAGATTTTGAAGCAAAATGCTACTATTGCTCTTCTGTAATATGTGGAAACATGAAAGATACTTCAAATTTTATGACTCACATGAGGGTAAGTAACAAAACCCTTAAAATGTAAATTGACATTTTTAGTAGAAACTAAAACTTTGAGAAAAAGTGTTTTTCAGAATAAGCAAATGTATTCATTTAATCCTCTTTATAAATCTTTACTGAAAAAAGCATGTCCTCTTAAAATGCAATCAAATAATGTTGTCATGATATGATCAAATATAAAGCACACAGTTAGAAATTATCAAATAACGGATGTTGCTTTCACATTATAATGTATATTTGAACCAGGCCAAGTGTTAGTTAATCTATTAAGCACTCTCGATGTTAAAAGCTTATTATTTTTCATTTCCAGAGAAAACATAGAGAAGTTCTTCTGAAAACACTAATAAAACCTGATGAATCTGGATTACAAGTAAGTTAAAATCCACTAGATTTAATGAAAGTATAAGAATATGTAAAATATGATGTGAGGCAAACACCAATATCAGCCCTTGTATTATGTGTTGCTGTGCTGGTGATGGAAATATTTCAGACATTGAAGGAAATACAAATTCAAAGTACCAAATACAAAGTACCAAGAAGGACACATCTATCTTCAAAAGAATTGACTTGTGGTCAAAAACAGGCAAATGAGAGGGTTCCTGTGCATAACAGGGCGTTTCATATTAGATTGAACCAAGTCTGTAATGTTAGCCTGTTCATACTTAATAGTACATACAGCTGAAAGCATTAGACAATAATATGAAGAGGTAGTAGCATGCTATGAAATTTGTGATAAAATTTCAAGCATAATAGGTAACAATTCTGCTTACATTGGGACATTTGGAATTTGAAAACTTAAAACAAAGCCTGTACAAACGTTTCACTGTTAAACACTGCATGTATAAAACTTTAATTCTAACGTGTTATCATTCAAAACTATATAATATAGATATTGCATGTTGAAATGTAACTTATTACATTCGCAATGTTATTTTAATGCTATTAATTACTTTTATAAATCAGTATAATTGTAATGTGATAAATTACATTTAAAAATCAAGGTTATTGTAATGTAATTAATTACAATTAAAATTCAATGTTATTCGAATGTAGTTAATCATTTTGGCATGTAATCGACCCCAGGTCCGAGTCCCATGAAATCTTCTATTTTCGGTCTATTTTTGTGACTTTAACCGCGACCTAAGATTTCGTAACCTCAAAATCAATAGGGATCTTTCACTTATATGTTAGCAAATATCGAGGTAAGATTACACGACCCATTTAAGGTTCTTCTATTATTTTCCAGAAACTCCTTCCTTGTACTTATTTCAGTCTATTTTCAGCAAATATGATCTTGACCTAGTGCTATCAAAATCAATAGGGGTCCTTATATATGTAACCATATATACAAGTTTGGTTGCAATCCGATATAAAATCGTTGATTAATCATCCAGAATTAAAACATCCTGATGGATTCATTGACAACCTGACGGATTGACAGATAGACGGATTAAAAAGTCATATACCGCTTTATTTATGTCAGGAGTATAATTGCACCTATCTCTGTGGTGTAAACGAGATTTTGAGTGTAATGCCAATTTTCTATTAAAAAAAAATAGAAAGATAGGCAGTTTCTGTTCCACATGTTGACAAATTTCTAAGATTATTGTCTACTTATATTTAAACTATTTGATAATCATTTTTATATTACAGAACTTAGACAATGGTTCTAATAGCAGTCTACATCCTTTGTGCAGCTCGTATAATGAGGATCAAATAAATATAAATGCTGCAGGTCATTACCACAATCATCACGATACAAATCAAATGTTAAAAGCCCTGGACAATATAAACAGTTTATCTGTAAGAATTGAATTCTTGACAAGTCGCTATAATGGCAAAAAGGAATACATCACATATGCTGCAAGAATACTTATCAACAAAGGTAATGATTATCAATTCATTGCCTATAAAAAACAGAAAATGTGAAACATTAATTGATTCAATAAAAGGAAATTTGGGTTTGCTGTTTTTATCTAGTGTCTTTAATGTGTGCTTTTCTTACTTTGATTAAACGTCAATACATGTCTCATATGGTTAAAAGTAAATTCAGAAAAGTGTTTATGGCCTACGAAATGCATAAAATTTTATTTGCAGTCACTAATACTGTGTCGATACAACTGCTGGTGGACTGTTCCTGAGGGTAACATTTCGTAAATTATCCGTTAAGAAACTAAGCTTCCAACTATCCAGGCAAAGTTGACCTTAGAAAAATTTGGTTATTCTTTTTATGTATTTTGTTTTGTCATATAGCTATTTATACTAGAGATGCCAACTAGTAATCAAGTACTCAAGTATCGCTCGGTAGTACGAAGTATCGAATATCAAAATGATACTCGATAAAACGGTTTCCTGTTAGGTCATCGTCCCTTCTTTCAATAAATTGATTTTTTCGGAACGCCCCTCCGAGAATTTATTAGAAATCAATATATAATCATAATTTTAAAATCGTTTCGTATATTTGTGCGAAATTGTCATTCAAAATGCTTCCAAAGTCTTCCGTTTTGAAATACTTCACAAAACTGGAAGCATCATACAAGAGCAAAATATCGTTTCGAAGAACAAACAAAATAACCTTAAAACGGACAACCAGTCATTATATCGATGACTTCTCATCATATAAAAAGTAAAATAACAAAAAAACCGAACTCCAAGGAAAATTCAAAACGGAAAGTCCCTTATCAAATGGCAAAATCAAAAGCTCAAACACATCAAACGAATGGAAAACAACTGTTCCTGACTTGGTACAGGCATTTCCTTATGTAGAAAATGGTGGATTAAACCTGGTTTTATAGCTAGCTAAACCTCTCACTTCTATGACAGTCGTATAAAATTCCTTTGTGAATGTGTTGGATTTTTTTTTACATTTATAAAATGTAATTGTTGTTTGAATTTGTTAGTGTTTAGACTGCACTCGTTCGTATTCAAAAGGTGTGTATTAAATTATTGATTGAGTTTATATAAAAATAAGAAGATGTGGTATGATTACCAATGAAACAACTCTCTACAAAAGACCAAATTACACAGAAATAAACAACTATAGGTCACCGTACGGCCTTCAACAATGAACAAAACACATACCGCATAGTCAGCACATGCTATGTTTACCTAATTGATACATGTAGTAATTATGCTTTTAAGTATGGTAGATCATGCCAGGGACTATAATTATCTAGCTCAAGATAATGATGACGAGGGTTTAACGTCAATTATGTATGACAAACAAAACATACAATGTTTTCCCATTTTGTAGATATTTTCCGAGGAAGTACTCGAGTATCGCTCTATAAAACCAACAAGTACTCGATTAGTAATTCTTCACCGAGTTGACATCCCTAAGTTTTACGTTCAGTTATAAAGGTCTTTCAAGTGTGAAGGTTTAAGCGTTTCTGATGAAGACAAATACAGAAAAGCGCACGAAATATATAAAGCGTTATTTTCACTTTTGAAGATAATGTTAGAAATTTCAAAAACCGGGCAAATTTCGGAATTATGTTCTATAGGGGGAATAGATCTTTGCAGAATATAGCTATTGAACTGATTAATTACATGTTAGACAAATATTTTACAGGGGAAACAAAAGAGGCTGTTGACTTATACAAGAAGTACGGCTTTCCAGAAGATGCTCTTCAATTCTGTGATACAAATAGGGACGCATTTTCTTATTGTCATTGTTTGATCCTCGACTGTCTGCTTCATATGAATATTAAACCCGATGGTAGTGCAAACGTCAAGGAAGCTAGAAAAGTTGAGAAACATTTGAAGAAATCTATTAGCATGCTTTTAAAATGCAAAGGAGGGAACAGTGAAGAAAGTATCGCTTCCTTACCAATACAGAGGGTGAGGCAAATTTACTTCTTGGTAGACTAACAGGACGTCAAAACTATATTGCATTGGCTTTGGAGAGGTTTATAGTTAGACAACCACTTGAAAACCAATGGGGCAAAATTGAATGTTTGAATTGGATGATGAATATCTCGGATTTAAGGCGAGCCTCAAATTCTGATTTAGTAGTGAAGTGTTTGCAAGATACATTATCAGTCCTTTATACGATTACTTCCGCGAATAACTGCCTAGAAAGAATACAACTGCTGGAAGATTATGGGGTAAAACAGGAAGGAGAAAAATTCTTCTACAATCCTAGACAAAATCCTCCAATATGTACACTTATGAAAAAAGTCAAGAAAAAATCTGTAAAAGAGGAAGTTGAAATAACAGAAGTGCGCCGTCTTATAGTTATTGATCTGTTAACAAAGAGTAACAAGTGGTATTGGAAGTTATTACCAATTTTGAGAAGAAATATGTAAATGCATTCTCTGTTGACGAATTGAATAGGTACTGTACCACATTCAAGAATTTCGAAAAATTGCTAGAAAGTCAGGTTCAAAAATAAGACTTGATTATTTTCTTCATCGTATCAAAAACTCCCTTGTCATTTAACAAAAGAAGAAAACCAAATTCTTCGACAATTCAAAACTGATACTGGTGAATTTATGTCATGCCGACATTTGATTAGAGACATGATTCAGATTGTTCCTCAGTTTGATAATCTTCCTGTGAAAGAATGTGATTTTATACGTGAACAACTTATAAAGGTTAGAAAAGAAATGGACAATAAATTCAAGTCTCATTTGTCAATAGCAGAAGATAAATTATATGACAAGAAAGAAAAAAATGTTTCAACTTTCGTAGAAATGATCACTTATCATAAACTATTTGGATTGAGTGTAGATGTCAAAAAATGCATTTTGGACCTCGAGAATTCGATGTCAGAAGAACTATTGACCTATTTACAAGATAAAAGCTGTTCTAACGATCAAAGTATAAATAAAGTGCGAAAACTTGGTTTTATGGTTCCTGATTGTACTGATAAACCAGTAGTTATATCTATTGTTCGATCGTTTGCTGATAGTGTCATTGAAATGCGTGAGCAACGGTACCCTTACCGGGCTATGAAAAGTTTCAGTGTCTTCGTTGAGAGACTTCAGAAGCAACGAACAGAATGTACATTACCAGAACTGAATTTATTTCTAGCATGGATAAAATATTACACATTTGTTGGTTTTGTACTACAGTCGAAAATCGCTACCTGTCAGAATAGGGATGACTTTCAGTTTTTTATTCCATCATCATTTTTAAAAACGGTAAAGTACATAGAGTTAACATTATTCGACGACAAACTGTCAACGGAGAAACTGATTGCATGCTATGATTTTAAAAAGATGCCACACATTAATGATATTTGTTATGTTCTAGAAATGTTTGTTCAGTTAGTCTCTGGAATACGAAGCAAGATAAACATAACCAATATTGCCTTCAAAAGACTCATGAAGTCATGTCAATTACGAAAGATGGAGTCGGGAAAACCCGGTGAAGGTCCTTTTTATTCTGATGTAGCAGTTGTTGAAAATGTGATATGTTGGAGTTTAATATTCGTAATAAATATGGATGTCGCAGTATTGACGCAATCTGAAACTGAAGTTCTAAAACAATTGTCAGTGCATCACAATCCAGATCTTTACCCAAAACGAATATCGGACGTCTTAGCAGGTATAAAAAGTGCAACTGGTATAAATAACATCAGAAGAAGCTTACATGATTTTATCACAAACAGAGGTGAGAAATTGTTTCGATGTAAATGGGATGAACTGAAAGGATGTATAATTCAAGAAGAATGTGACACAAAAATAGACTCAATAGACACATTCCACCTTCTTGAAACACTTAAGAGCCTTACAGATCAAGATCAATTGATAGCAGAGGCTGCAGGTGAGGAAGACATATTTGAAATGGAGGACATTAAAGTTACGGATGTTGAAGTCGAAACAGTTTTTGAGGATCGAAAAAGACTAAGTATTCGAACAGAATTTAATGCAAACACGACCAAAAAATCTGTTCATAATGAATCTGGTATAGCCGAAATACTAAATGATCCCCTTTTTGCTAAGCTAATCATAAATAAATCAAGATGTGACATTTGTGGTGAGATATTTAAAGATATGACTAACAATCAGAAGGAAAATCTAGGTGAAAGGACTGTCAGTAAAGTTGTGCATAATTTAGTATCTACTGAATTAAGTATGAAGTCCATTGCAAATTCTCTATGGTCACCGTCAGATAACATTGTAGAACCGGCTTCAACATTGTCCTCTAGAGCTGAGTCTTTGTCACTTCAATCTAGTCCGAAACGGTCGAAACCGTCAGTTGAAGAAACAAAAATTCACTTGTATTCTAATGTAAACAGAAAAATAGACACAGTGGTGCCTTCAAAAGGAAATGATGAAAATTTTACTTTTCCTGTGCCATATGATAAGACGCATCAGACCCAACAATTCATGTGTACATTTGAGGAACACATGCTATCTACGTCTCATCAGGAAAGACTAGCTGATATTCGTCAGTTTCATCAGTTTTATCAAACATTTGTGAAACCCATTCTGGAAAGGATTAGCAAGTTTATATCAAAATATGGGTTGTTCACACAAGAAAATAGACAACGGTTTGATGAAGATATGAGAATCAGCAAGCTTGTCATTCTCTACGAGGAGTGTAACGTAGATCTACATGAAATTGTCAGATTAAAAACATGGAACGCATACCATATAAGATCGAAATTACAAGAGTTAGAAAATCTACGCAATGATGTAAAGAAAAGTATCAAGGAATTGTTCGATGTTAATAATCGAGTGAGTAAAATTATTATGGTGCTTGCAGTATCTTTTCTGTCTTGATATCCATTGATATAAACTCGTGAAGTAAGGTCTAATATTTTTGTAGATAATAATATAATACCAATTGGTATTGTATTATTGAATAACATTAACGGTCATGATTCTTTATTGATGCTCGAGACCAAAATATTTAACATGCACATTATTAATGTCATCTTTTTGTGCACAAATTTGAAAAGTATCGTTATTCAAATTTTTTAAATAGTATTATTAGGGGAAATTAAAAGATGGAACAACAAACAGGGCACTATATAATAATTACACAGAATGTTAATGATAGAGTAAAATGATGCAACTAAAAACCATAGGTGAAGCAGCTACATGTCCGAAAGGGTTACCAATTCCTATTTCACTAGTGATACCCATAGTGTATCCAATTACAGTTTAAAAAATCAAGTCAATTTTGAAATATTTTGCTGATCATGTATTACAGCAATTCTGGAACGGTCAAATAAAAAGTGTTAGCCTGTAGTTGTTCATATCGTTTTGCTTTGGTTTTTTGTGTACAGTTGTTTCATTGATATCATATTACATCGTCTTATTCTTATTTCATGTGAACAGTTAAAATTCAAAGATGTTACTTTCACAGTATCACTAAGAAATCTTGAATCAGTAGCTGATATCGAAGAAGCAACACTTTTTCAAGTAAATCTTGATAGAAATTTCCAACTGTAAAAAAAATATATAAACTGAAAAACTGACTTGTATATTATCTATATGAAAGAGCTACTAAAAGAGTGAATGTAGGGGCAAATCAAAGTCCTCATTTTCAATCGAGAAGTTTAGTTCTCTTCAAGCGTTCAAGGATAACTTAAATGTGAATAGTAACAATTGAAAGGCCAAATGAAATACAAAGTTGAAAAGCATTAGTAACCAAAACGTCCGAAAAAGTTGTGCCAAATAAGGCTAAGGCAATCTATGCCTGTGGGAAGAAAACCTTAGTATTTAAAAATAATTTCCCATTTTACAAACTGTAAATTTGAAGAAAATTACCATATCGTAGATATTTCATGACAACATAAAAGTGCTGACTACTTGGTTTGTGATACTAATGTGGTCATTATACATAAGTATTTGCCTCTCTGATTTCCTTCATGTCAAGGCAAATCTGATAATAAGTGAATTGCTAAATATAAGAATGAAACGTAAGACGGAAGAAGAGAGAAAAAGTCGTCGAAAAAAAACAGAGAACATTGATCTCAAGGAGAATAACGACAAACAGACAATTAACAATGAACAAAATACAAAACACTATCGTAACGCAGGAACTAAAGTTTAGCAACACGAACCCTACCAAAAATGGAGAAGAACTGAGATGTTCCGGAAAGGACGTCTTGGATTTAAATGATGCATGGTACAGAATGAAGTATTAAACTTACTTTAATATAGAAGAAATACCCGTGACAATTGGAAAACGATCCCAAGCCAGTAAGAACATATGAATATATTTCAATGTTTGATTTCCATGTCCTTTCTTTGTTAATAAGGTTTCTTTCAAAAAATATAGAAACCACTTTCCTTATACACACATTTACCATTTTAAAGGATATCGAAATTGTAAGTTGTATATTTCAAGATCATATTTTGCTCTTTTCAGAAAGAAATTTCAGAAGATTGTGATTTTGATCAGCTACAATACAAACCACACAAAAAATCAAGACGAAAGACAAAATGGAGCAAGATTGAATTGAAATAGGCATTTGATTATGTGAGAAAAAATCCCAAGTTTTCTTTGAAGTTATCAATTCGCCAAAGAAATCATAGTAATTATAAACAGAAAATGAAACTTTCTTTTATTGTTATGTTTATTGTATAATTGCTTTCATCAATTTAGTTTATGTAATTATTAGTTTTAATAAAAATAAACATAGATCAACAATTCATTTGAAAAACATGAAAATCAATTAAACTTGAGTTTGGTGATCTATAGATAAATATCCGCAGAATGACTCTTGAACTGAAAATGTCCACTGTCAAAATCTACCTTGACCTGAATATTATTTTTCCACGACATTGTGATTAAAATCTTAAAGTTTTTTGTCAAGTAGAACATTTACTATCATGAATTAAAAAAAAAAAAATTTCGCAAGAAAGCTAAGGATCGCATCTCTTGGTCAGTAAATGTCAAATTCACAAAAGTTATACTTCATAAGTAGTTTACGGTCCATGACATCATGTTAAAATTTTGTCCGGATTAAAGAAAGTTTGTGTACTAACACATCTAACCATAACATAGGCTCTGTACTAATGTTAACGGGGCTGAGAGAAGGTATCGGTACTTGATGTATCTATTAACAAATGTAAATATGTTGATAAAATTTTGTTTTAAGAAGAAAATATAAATTTTGTCAAGTGGTACTTTTGTCAACCAGTAACAAACAAAAAAACCACAAACCCCGCAATTTGACGAAAACTAATGAATATAACTCTTGATCAGATGTCAAATTCAGCAAAACCATATTTCACCTGTAGTTTATGGTCCATAATAGTATGTTAAAATTGAGACAAGTTATACTTTTCTTACCATCTACATTATGATATGTCAGTTTTCTAGTACTATAAATATTCAAGCCTGATTCTTAATGATACTAATAATACTTTTGATAGAAGAATACAAATGTAAAAATTATATTAATGAATTTAATAAATAAGAATAATTTTAGTGAGTTGTTTTGTGTGTTTGTATATATCTTTTAATGCTTGTAATTTATAATATGTGACATCAAATGAATGCAATAAAATTATTTTATTCATATTCAAGTCATATATCTCAATATAAGATCTTAGCCATAGTTGACCATGTGGTCCCTAAAAAGGTCATGATACAAGTACATAAATAATAATACCACTTTAGTGAATGCCTGTTTATTTAATTGGTTTTTTTTTTGTGGCATGTCAATGAATGTATATTCATCGGATTTGAATTTTAAAGTAACTTTTGAAACTCTAGATGTTTTCTAATACTACGGTTTTTAATATAGTCCGAATCCTTCAATACTATATCAAGAAATTATGAATTTTAAGAGAATATTTAAACTTTTTGTCTCGCCTTGACAGAGTCAAAAAGCGAGACATTGGTATGCTGTTTCGGGCGTCGGCGGAAAGTATCATATCTCATTACCATGGAGATTATTTGGCCGCGCCCCCTCATTCATGGTCTATTGACTTTGAAACTTTGCTTAGTTTACATGTATCAGTTGTGATTAGGTTAGTTTAAGGGGAACCGTTAGTGGTAGGTCAATGATATTTGGTATGCAGTTGTATAAGCATTAGCACATCTCATTTCCATGGAGAATATTTGGTCCTTACCCTCAGTCATGGTCTATTGACTTTGAAACTTTTGCTTAGTTTACATGTATTAGTTTGTGATTAGGTCAGTTTAAGATGAACCACTCATGTTAAGTCAATGATATTTGGTATGCAAATGTATTGGCATTTGCAAGTTTCATTTCCATGGAGATTATATAACCCCACCCCCTCATTATGGTTCTTTGACTTTGAAACTTTTACATAGTTTACAAGTTAATGTTTGTGTTAAGGTTTGTTTAAAGGGAATGACTTGAAAAGTCAATGGTATTTGGTATGCTGTATTAGCATTGGCACGTCTCATTTCCATTGAGATTGTTTAGCCCTGTACCTTCAGTCATGGTTGATTGACTTTGAATATTTGCATAACTTACATGTTAAAGTATTGCTATTTTAATTTCAACATTTTCATTATCAAAATAACAAATAAGCGAGACATATCTCTGTGTTAACAGTTTATTTCATATGTATATTCTAAATCATTATTTCGTTCAAAACAAAAAAAACAGCCTATACTAATTTGTAGTTTCAATCATTGGACAGGAAAAGACTTGTTATGCTACAAAGTGATGTTTATTTTAATGTTAAGGATTTTTATGGGTGTGTTTTCTTCCTGATCGGCTGTTAGCTTTATAGAATTTGACTTCAAACAAAACAAATTAAAACAAACCTTGCCTAAACATACATTGTCTCATACATTTGAATGAAGATCAGAAACCCAACAAAATAGAAGTTATATTTTACCTACAAAGATTTGACCAATTTGTCCTTTCCTCAGGGTCCATTTTGTCAACAAACAAAAAGGAAAGGTAACAAAAAGATTGAAAAGGAAGTAGGGAATTCAAATCATACATTCATTTGCAGAATCATTAAGAAGAACTAATTGGGTCACGACAGGAAATTGCTCAGTTTAAGCAGTGCTTATGCGTAAGAAAAGTATAACAAAAATACCGAACTCCAAGGCAAATTCAAAAGGGGAAGTCCATAAAACTTGACAAAATCAAACGCTATCAATCAACGGAACAAGTGAAAAACATCTGCCATATTTCCGAAGAAAATGGTGTACTGAACCTGGTCTTATAGCTAGCTAAACCTCCGACTTGTATGACAGTTGTTTATAGTTCCGTTTGTGTCTTAGAACTATTTAAATATAACTGAAAGAAAATTATAATTTCATGCCTTTAATTTGAAAAAGGCTGGGATGATGCCCTTGTTTAGATTTTTATAATTCTTGCTAATGAACTTTAAATTTGAAACTTTTGAAAAATAGCTTAATATGTATGAACCTGGAAAGAAACGACAGAGTTCCTTAGAATTGGCAAAATAAAATGAATCAAGATTTTTTTGTAATGTCGTGCAAGTACATGCTTACTCGCTTTGATCTCAGTAAAGAAAAATTCCAGCTTCTTTGGGTATCATAAAAATTTAAAGTATTGTCAAAAAGAAAATGAATGTCTTGTTGATTTGAAAAAAAACTTGTTACCATGTACAACTCTCATCATAAATTTCCAGGTTCAAATATTATCATTCTTTTATACAAAAGCTGGGTAATATAAACAGACAAGTAAGTTGTAGTTTTTTGTATAGCTAACACCAACTTTATGATATAATCTAATGTAATTGTAATGTGTGTAAGATAATGAAAATCTTCAAGCTTAGACAATTCCTTGAAACTCAAAACTGCAACCCATATCATAGGAAAAGTAAAACCAATGATTTCAAGAGAGCACACGCTGGGATGTCTCGCCTGCTTTACTGATTATGGTTGATTTTATATTTAAAGTCTTCAGGATGTAGATTCAGTACAAATATCACATACACTTGACATTATCAATGGTCTGTTTAAACAAGGTCAAGGTCAGAAGAACCTTGCCAGATGGACATGTACACCTTATAATCATTCTATACGTAAATAAAATGCTCCGCTGGGCGCAGCTTGATACGAACGCAGAGGTCGAACCCTGATCAGTCGGGAAGGGTATGGACACAACATTCAAGCTTGATACAGCTCTGGATTTGGATTGTGATTAAATAGTTGACATAGCATAGGTTTCTGACACAGAATGAATGTGGTCGAAACACTGAAAAATTTGAAATTGGACTTTTACCTATCATGGGCCAATTTGCAAAATCTAAATACACGGTTAGATTCAGCATATCAAAGAATCCCAAGAATTCATTTTTTTTTTTTAATTCAAACAAAGTTTAATTTTGGACCCTTTGGACATCAATGTTGACCATTTAAAGTTTAATTTTGGATCCCAATTTAGACCAACTGAAAACTTGGCCCGAAATCAAAAATCTAAATACATGCTTAGATTCAGTTTAGCAAAGAACCCATTGAATTCATTTTTTTCATAAAATCAAAGTAAGTTTAATTTTGGACTATGTGGACCAATTTGAAAACCGGTCCCAAAATCAATAAAATGCTTCGCTGAGTGCAGCCTGATACGACATCAGAGGTCGAACCCTGAACAGTTGGACACAATATTCAAGCTTGATACTGTCTGAATTTGGATTGTGATCAAATTTTTGACATAATATAGGTTTCTGACACAAAATAAAAATAAATGTGGTCAAAGATCTTTTTTGCCCCTAATTCCTGAACGTTTGGGGCAATTAACCCCAAACTCAATCCAAGCCTTCCCTTTGTGATATGGAACCTTGTGGTACAATTTCAGAGAGATCCATAAATTTACACACAAATTATTGTCCGAAACTACAAAATGCTTGTTTTGGCCCCTTTGGCCCCTTGTTCCTAAACTGTTGGTACCATCACCCCAAAATCAACCCCAACCTTCCTTTTGTGGTATTGAATCTTCTGGTAAAATTTCATAGAGATCCATTCACTTAAACTAAAGATTTGTCCGGAAACCAAATGTGTCTTCGGACGACGACGACGACACAGACGACATGATAGCATTATATGACGCAAAAAAAATTTTGCGGTCGGTCGTATAAACATTTAAAATACACAGTTAGATTCAGCATGTCAAAGAACCCAAAGAATTCAATTTTTTTTTAATCAAAGTATAATTTTGGACCCTTTGGGCCTTAATGTGGACCAATTTGAAAGAAGCCCCAAAATTAAAATCTAAATACATGCTTAGATTCGGCATATCAAAGAACACCAATAATTCAATATTTGATGAAACAAACAAATTTTAATTTTGGACCCTTGTTCCAATTCAAATATGGAGCCCAAATTCTTAAATCTAAATACACGGTTAGATACAGCATATCAAAGAACCACATGAATTCAAGACTTTGAATTAAACCACATTAAAGTTTGTCAAGAAATAAGCAATTTATACAAAGTACAATGGTCTGTTTAAACAAGGTCAAGGTCAGAAGAACCTTGCCAGATGGACATGTACACCTTATAATCATTCTATACGTAAATAAAATGCTCCGCTGGGCGCAGCTTGATACGAACGCAGAGGTCGAACCCTGATCAGTCGGGAAGGGTATGGACACTACATTCAAGCTTGATACAGCTCTGGATTAGGATTGTGATTAAATATTTGACATAGCATAGGTTTCTGACACAGAATGAATGTGGTCGAAAAACTGAAAAATTTGAAATTGGACTTTTACCTATCATGGGCCAATTTGCAAAATCTAAATACACGGTTAGATTCAGCATATCAAAGAATCCCAAGAATTCATTTTTTTTTCAATTCAAACAAAGTTTAATTTTGGACCCTTTGGACATCAATGTGGACCATTTAAAGTTTAATTTTGGATCCCAATTTAGACCAACTGAAAACTTGGCCCGAAATCAAAAATCTAAATACATGCTTAGATTCAGTTTAGCAAAGAACCCCTTGAATTCATTTTTTTCATAAAATCAAAATAAGTTTAATTTTGGACTATGTGGACCAATTTGAAAACCGGTCCCAAAATCAATAAAATGCTTCGCTGAGTGCAGCCTGATACGACATCAGAGGTCGAACCCTGAACAGTTGGACACAATATTCAAGCTTGATACTGTCTGAATTTGGATTGTGATCAAATTTTTGACATAATATAGGTTTCTGACACAAAATAAAAATAAATGTGGTCAAAGATCTTTTTTGCCCCTAATTCCTGAACGTTTGGGGCAATTAACCCCAAACTCAATCCAAGCCTTCCCTTTGTGATATGGAACCTTGTGGTACAATTTCAGAGAGATCCATAAATTTACACACAAATTATTGTCCGGAAACTACAAAAATGCTTGTTTTGGCCCCTTTTTGGCCCCTTGTTCCTAAACTGTTGGTACCATCACCCCCAAAATCAACCCCAACCTTCCTTTTGTGGTATTGAATCTTCTGGTAAAATTTCATAGAGATCCATTCACTTAAACTAAAGATTTGTCCGGAAACCAAATGTGTCTTCGGACGACGACGACGACACAGACGACATGATAGCATTATATGACGCAAAAAAAATTTTGCGGTCGGTCGTATAAACATTTAAAATACACAGTTAGATTCAGCATGTCAAAGAACCCAAAGAATTCAATTTTTTTTTAATCAAAGTATAATTTTGGACCCTTTGGGCCTTAATGTGGACCAATTTGAAAGAAGCCCCAAAATTAAAATCTAAATACATGCTTAGATTCGGCATATCAAAGAACACCAATAATTCAATATTTGATGAAACAAACAAATTTTAATTTTGGACCCTTGTTCCAATTCAAATATGGAGCCCAAATTCTTAAATCTAAATACACGGTTAGATACAGCATATCAAAGAACCACATGAATTCAAGACTTTGAATTAAACCACATTAAAGTTTGTCAAGAAATAAGCAATTTATACAAAGTAATTAGAAAAGTATTGTAAAAAAAATGAAGAAAAAAACAATTCCAAAATATTATATTCCTCATTCATGCAAAGTCTTTAATAAATCTTTAAAACTTACCTTTAATTATTTTTCAAAATATCTAATAATGAACAGTAAATTTCAAACTATATCAATACATAATTTCTTCTCTAAAATTAGATATGATGCTGTATCTATTTTCAACTATGACTCAACTTAAAATATCTGTTGATTGCGCAATACATCTTTGATTTAGATTCTGATTAAATATTTAATAATAGCATAATTTCTGACACAGAATGAATGTGGTATAAGTTCTAAAATAATTTAAAATTGGACATTTACCAATAATGGTCCAATATCCAAATTCTAAATACATGGTTGGAATCAGCATATCAAAGAACCCCAAGAATTCAATTTTTGAAGAATTCCAAAAAAGTTTTATTTTGGACCTTTTGGACCTCAATTTTTTTTATGATCATTTCTTATCATTAATGTAGATTTTCTTTTCAGTCTTGGCATGGTATTTCACAGTTATCATACTGGAAAACAAACAACAACAAAAATTAAAGAAGGCAAATAAATTTAAGATCGTATAAAAACACTTAGTGTAATCAAACTTTATATATATAATTAATAGTTCCCAATATTTTTTCTTTCATTTGTCACAAACTAATATCTGCAACTTATCTATCAATGCCAACAACTTTATCTACACATTAATGTATTGTAATGAAATATATCCTTTAATAAAATACATTATTATCTAAAAATAACATTTTTTTTATTAAGATGTAACATAACATAATGTATGGCACAATTGTATTTAAAAACTTCACTTACCTACACTTCCACTTCAACAAATAGACAAAGGTCTATTTTAATTTCCAAGGGAATTTCAACCATAAGAAAATATTCAAACATGTTAACAATCTTTAAATAGAACACAATGCATACACAATTATCACCACAATTAATATATCTGAAAAAGCAAATCTATTTTAAACTATGACTCAATTATTAGTTGTGAAATAAATCTATAAATGTAGAGCTTCATTAACTATCTAATATCCCAACCCTCCTATTGTGGTATGGAACCTTGTGCTAAAATTTCTTACATATCCATACACTTATACTAAAGTTGTTGTCTGTGATCCAATTTATTTTCCATGAACCAGTGATGTAAACCACAAAAATAGTTCTCGAAAAATTAGATATGATGTTATATCTATTTTCAACTATGACCCATAATTAATTGTGCAATAACATCTCTGAATTTAGATTCTGAGCAAATATGTAATAATACCATAGTTTCTGACACAGAATGAATGTAGTATAAGTTCTTAAATAATTTCAAAATTAGACATTTACCAATTATGGTCCAATATTCAAATTCTAAATACATGGTTGGATTCAGCATTTCAAATAACCACACTGTTTCATTTTTTGTTAAAATCAAACTAAGTTTTATTTTGGATACTTTGGACCTTTATGGGGTCCAGTTTGAAAAACGGGCCCAAAATCAAAAATTTAAAACACTGTTAGATTGCACACATTAAAGAACACCATTGATTTAATTTTTGAAGTAATCAAACAAAGTTTAATTTTGGACCCAAATTTGGACCAACTTTGAAAACCAAGCAAAAAATCAAAAAATCTAAAACACTGTTGGATTGACCATATCAAATAACACAAACAATTTAATTTTTGATGAAATCAAACAATGTTCAATTTTGGACCCCAATTTGGACCATCTTGAATATTGTACTCAAAATCAAATATCTAAATACCACTTAGATTCAGCATATCAAAGAACACCAACCATTCTTTTTTTTTTTAAATCAAACAAAGTTCAATTTTGGACCCTTTGGACCTTAATGTGGGCTGACCATGCACCAAATCAAAAATCTAAATACACGCTTAGATTCAGCATATCAAAAAAACCCAGGAATTCAATTTTTTTTTAAATAAGAAAAGTTGTATTTTGACCCTTTGGACCTTAGTGTGGACCAATTTGAAGACAGACCTCAAAATTTAAAAAATCTAAATACACAATTAGATTCAGCATATCAAGGAACACCAATAATTTAATTTTTAAAGAAATCAAACAAAGATTAATTTTGGACCCTTTGGACCTTAATATGAATCATTTCAAAAACAGACCCTAAAATCCAAATATTAAATACTCAATTAGATTCAGCATATCAAAGACTCCCAAGAATTCAAGACTTGAATTAAACCCCATTGAAATAAGCAATTTATACAAAGTATTGGTTTTGGCCCCTTTTAACTAAACCAATAGGGTCATAACCCCTAAAATCAATCCCAAACTTTATTTTATGGTGTAACACCTTGTGGCACAATTAAATAGCAATAAATAGACTTATACTCAAGTTATTGTCCAGAAATCAGAAAATCCTAGTTTTTTGGCCCCTTTTCAGCCGCTTATTATTAAACAGTTTGGACCATGACCCCTAAAATCAATCCCAACTTTCCTTTTGAAGTATGGAACCTTGTAGTAAAATTTCATAGAAATCCATACTCTAATACACAAATGTGTCCTGAAACATGAAAAATGCTTGTTTTTGGACCCTTTTTTGGTCCTTAATCACTAAACAGCTACAACAATACCCCCAAAAATAAATCCCAACCTTCCTATTGTGGAATGGAACCTTGTTCTTAATTTTAATACAGATCTATAACCTTCCTGTTGTGGTATGGAATCTTGTGCTAAAATTGAATAGAAATCCATACACTTATACTCAAGTTATTGCCTGCAAACCAGAAAAAGTTGTTTTCAGCCCCTTTCTGACCCCTAATTATTAAATGGTATGGGCCATGACCCTCCAAAAATCATTCTAAACTTTCCTTTTGAAGTATGGAACCTTGTGGTGAAATTTCATAGAAATCTATATTCTTATACACCAATTATTGTCCTGAAACATGGAAAATACTTGTTTTTGTCCCCTAATTCCTAAACAGCTATTACAATAACCCCCAAAATAAATCCCAACCTTCCTATTGTGGTATGGAACCTTGTGCTAAAATTTAATAGAGATCCATACACTTATACTCAAGTTATTGACTGTGAACCTGACAAAAAATTGTTTTTTGTTAGACTATTTTTGGCCCCTAATTCCTTAACAGCTATGACAATAACCCCCAAAATTAATCCCAACCTTCCTATTGTGGTGTGGAACCTTGTGTTAAAATTTTCACCAAAGAAATATCTCTTATACTCAAGTTATTATCTTAAAAACAGACTAATTACAAAACAGCTAAGACAATAACCCCCCAAAATCAATCCCAACCCTCCTATTGTGGTATGGAACCTTGTTCTAAAATTTCTTACACTAAAGTTATTGTCTGCGAACCAATTTTTTTTCCATGAACCAGTAAAACTGACCTTTTTTGGCCCCTTATTACAAAACAGCAAGGACTATAGCCCTAAAAACAATCCCAACCATCCTTTACTGGTATGGAACCTTGTGCTAAAATTTCATAGAGATCAATGAACTTATACTCAAGTTATTGTCTGAGAACCAAAATGTCTTCAGACGCAGACAACACCATAACATAATACTACCTGCTGTCATATAAAAATACTTTACCTATTGCTTAAAGAATGATCTGACCACAGACGCTTAGCATTAAACAATAAACTGTTGACACAGAGATATGTCTCGCCATGCGGCATAAAATTCAGAAAAAGACAATCTGATGGACAGCAACATGGTTATTAATTCAGTTGCTGGACAATTATCTAGTGGGCAGGGCCTGAAAATAATCGTCAAACTGATAGTAATAGAACTTTATACAAATATCATTGATCTATCACAAGTATTTCTTATCAAACTGACTTAAGCAGAAAATTTAACATTGAAAATTGCTAGTTAATTCAAAGTCACTGGACCAAGACCTAGGGGGCAGGGCCTCAAAATAGTTGTCAAACTGATATGTACAGGTAATAATGCGACTTCATACAAAATATCATTGATCTATCACAAGTAGATCCTATCAAACTAACCTAAGCAGAAAACTTAACATTGAGAATTGCCAATTAATTCAAAGTCACTGGACCATGTCCTAGGGGGCAAGGCCTAAAAATAGTCTTCAAACTAATATGTTCAGATAGTAATGCGACTTCATATAAACAGCATTGATCTATCACAAGTAGATCCTATCAAACTAACTTAAGCAGAAAACATAACTTTGAAAATTGCTAATTAATTCAAAGTCACTGGACCATGACCTAGGGGGCAGGGCCTCGAAATAGTCATCAAACTGATATGTACCAAAAGTAATGCAACTTCAAATTAAATATCAATGATCTATCACAAGTAGTTCCTATCAAACTAACTTAAGCCGAACAAGAATATGTCCATAGTACACAGATGCCCCACTCCCACTATCATTTTCTATGTTCAGTGGACCGTGAAATTGGGTTCAAAACTCTAATTTGACATTAAAATTAGAAAGATCATATCATAGGGAACATGTGTGCTAAGTTTCAAGTTGATTAGACTTCAACTTCATCAAAAACTACCTTCAACAAAAAACTTTAACCTGAAGCGGGACAGACAGACGGACGGACGAACGGATGAACGGACACACAGACCGAAAAACAAAATGCCTCTAGGTGGGGCATAAAAATTAACATTGAAAATTGCTAATTAATTCAAAGTCGCTGGACCGTGACCTAGGGGGCAGTGCCTCGAAATAGTCGTCAAACTGATATGTACTGATAGTATTGCAACTTTATATTAAATATCAATGATCTATCACAAGTAGTTCCTATCAACCTAGCTTAAGCAGAAAACTTAACATTGAAAATTGCTAATTGATTCAAAGTAGCTGAACCATGACCTAGGGGGCAGGGCCTTGAAAGAGTCGTCAAACTGATATGTACTGATAGTAATGCAACTTCATACAAAATATCATTGATCTATCACTAGTATATCCTATCAAACTAACTTAAGCAGAAAATTTAATAACTGTTGACACCAAAGCCGTCGTCGTCGCTGGAAAAGCAATCCCTTTGTCTTGCTTACTACGGCTTTCTTTGCAGGCGAGACAATAAACCATGAAAATTGGGACATGGTTAGACAATATTTTTCAGACAGTCGTGCACACCCCATAATCATTCCATGCGCCAAATATAAATGACCTATTGATTTTAGTATCCGAGAAACAGACCAAAACACAAAAACTTAACATTGACCACTGAACCCTGGAAATAAAGTCATGGTCAGATGAAACCTGCCAGTCAGACATGAAAACCTTACAACCATTCCATACACCAAATATAGTTGACCTACTACTTTTAGTATTGGACCTTCTCAAATTAATTTAACCTTGATCACTTATCCATAAAACGAGTTAGAGGTGAAGTGAACCGTCTGATGGACATGTAGACCTAGCAAAGATCCCATTACAAAAAAAATAATCGTATTACTCACAATAAGCAAGAAATGTATATAACAATTAACTACTGTCACAGAGATATGTCTCGCCTGTCAGGAGAAATTTCAGAAAAAGACAATCTGATGGACAACAACATTGCTAATCAATTCAAAGTTGCTTGACCATGACATAGAGGGCAGTGCATCAAAATGATTGTCAAACTTAAATGTACTGATAATAATGCAACTTTATAGAAAATATCATTGATTTAATGTCACGAACTCTGAAAGAGAGGTCACTAAATGAAGACTATAAAATATATATTTGAATGTGGTTTATTCAAGCTAGGGTAGAAAGACAGTGGAAAATTCAATACATACATTGACTTACAATTAATTCAAATAAGTGTATTATTTTCTTATTCAAAATATGAGATTCAGGTGTCATTTAAACATTTGAGTTACTTTGTATAATTTTCTTAAAGAAATATTTTTAGATCAATAGTATACAGAAATTAGAATAGTATACAGAAATTTTGGTGTGGTGTACTTATAAAAGGTTACATAAATATATAAAAAGTTTGTTAGGTTTACAGTTAAATAACAAAGTTACAGTCACTAATAACTCTTTTCAAGGTCAATTAATTGTAGTTCAAGGTCAGATTAATTGTTGAGAAATCAAATATGAAAAAAAAATTGTTAACTTACAAAAATGTTCAATAATCAAAATATAATGTAATACAGATACTGCAATCTTCCCTTTTTTAAAGCTCATATAAACATACGCAAATGACAATGATTTTCATTAAATAATTATGAACATATACAAAAAATCACTTTACATGCTAATGAATCAATTTTTCAAAAATACTACTCAAAAATGGATTGGTACAAAATATCTTCTATCAACAAAAATGCAAACCAGCTGTGTACAAAAATTTCACAGAAGCTCTGTGCATTTACAACAGAAATACAATACATACACTGACACAACCATGTTTACTTTAATAATCAGTTTCAACCATGCCTGAACATATCAGGTTTATGTATATGTAAACAATAGCAAACCATAAATTTCTATTTTATTACTTGTAAAGCATTTATACAGGCAATTAATGTAAATCATAATTATTCATTATGCATCTTTTAAGCAATTTTCGTAAACATCAATAAAGCTGACTTAAAGCAAAATTGTATTGTAGAGCAATAATGTACATGGATAGTATAAGTATATGGCAAAAGCAGTCATAAGAAATATAATTCATATTTAAAATCAACCTGCTAATACTGTATATTGTATAAAAATGTATGGCAAACAGAGGAAGTTAAAGTTCTAGTTAAATAAATCAGGAACAGATTTTACTTTGTACATAATAAAGTCATTTTTAGAGAAGAAAATGTCATAAATTTTCATTTCAATTGATCCCTTTCTGTGATTAATTGGAATACAGTCCAGGAGTCGGTTTCACAAAAAAACTTACGACTAAGATTGATCGCAAGTCACGAACAATTCAGTATACTTACGATCAATCTTAGTTGAAAGTTTTTTTGTGAAACCGACTCCTGAATACAAAATTGGATAAAAAGTTATGATACACCTATCACCTAATAATCGGTGAAGATTCTAAATAGTATTCATACAGACTCCTGTACAGCAACAGAGTAAAACCAATTTACTATGGAATGAAAAATCTGGAAACTTGAGTTACTATACAGAACAGGGGAAAATGATAATTTTTTTCATGAATATAGTCGAATCAACTACGAATGATGATAATAAAGAACTTATTCAACTAAAAAGAACCATACTCTCATAGCATTCCAAATTCTCTGTAAAGTGAAAATAGACCAAACTAGACCAAACTTCGTACTTTATTTGGCCTTTTTAACTTTTTTTATTTGAGCCTCATCGATGAGTCTTTTGTAGACAAAATGGATGTCTGGCATACAAAATTCTGGTATCTTTGATAAGTTTATTGGCATATATTGCTGCAAAAAAAAGTCTACTAGTTTAATGCATTAAGCACCATAACTTTGCAATGGCACAAGTACAAGTAAAAATTGACCTTTTCAATAGCAAGCTATTTATCAGAAATATAAAAACTTCATGAGAATTGTTAATAAAAACTTCAGATATTGTTCATTTGTAAGACTATACCCATTATAGTATACCTTGATATAAGTATAAAGTCCTATTAAAGCAACAACAAATTCTTTTACATAATCCAGTATATTCTTGATCAATATATGATAACATTTCAAAGCAAGACTTTCACCCATGCTGAGGAACATTGGTATACTGTTGTAAAATGGAATACTGCAACCATGAATATCATTTCATAAATTACAACTTACTTCACAACACAAGATTTTGTAATGTGTATACTATTTTCACAGAGAAAAAAAACATCTACATATACACTGCTACAACAACTTCCTTGACATATTTAAAACTGTCTTTAATATTTCATCATTTAAAAAGACAAGTTTTTGACAATATTCATAATCATCAAATCGAAAACAAAGTGACAATGCCATGACAAAAAGCATAAAACAATCAACATGTCTGAAGTGATATGTTTTTTCTTATATCAGTTTATCGTCCTTTTTTGTAGTTGTACATTCTTAATCAATCTCATGGTTTCTGTAAAAGTTACACCCATGAAGAAAACTACTTCCCTTTTATCAGATAGACATATCATTATTCTCTCACTTTCCACCATACACAACTGAACACATGTGTCAACACACACTAGTGGTCTATGTACAAAGTGAACAGACTGAGTAGAAAGCCAAAAAGTTGATCCAACACCAGTAAAAAAAAAAAAACATAAATAACCTTATCATATCTTTAAAAAAAAAATTTTAAATTAACTCCTTGAACAAAGATATAAAAATGGGCACAAAAAAAGTAAAACCAAAAAAAAATTATATCATCTTTAATATCAGTTTGTTATCATTTTTACGATATTGTAGACATGAAATTGGGAAAAAAAGAACTTCTCATTATTAACAAGTCTGAAATTTTAAATTATGTTTTGCTCATGAACTAATTAGAATGTGTAATTTATAAGAATTTTGGATTGATAGCAAAACAGTAACAAAGTTTTCATATTATCAAGTTTTTATTTGAATTACATGTAAAATTATTTAAATGGGTCAGTTTTTTTGCAAATGTGACTGCCGGAAAATTTCAACGTTTTAAAAAGTTAATTACATGAGCTGAACACCTCAATTATCTTGCATGGAGCGGTATTTGAAGAAATAAAATTTTCCTTGAATGGAAAACCAACATTGCAAGCTGATATGAATTAAAAGCACCTACATTAAAACAAAACAACCTTTCTTGCAATATTTACAAAATATGAAATCTTGTACCAACCATTTCATATAGTGAATTATGCCATTGTTGTAAAATGATATAAAAATGTTTAAAACTGAACCAATACATACTCTAAGATTCTAACATAAAACAATGATTGTCAAAACAAATAAATCACTCAATGGCAATAAACTTAATGAAAGATTACCGTAAGTTGAAGTTGAAGTTCATAGGTGAAGCCAAAGATTTTTGTAAGATTTGCAAACAACTTCAGCAAGTTGAACTTAACAAAAAAAAAAGAAAACAATAATGCATTCATCTCTTACATTTTTTTGAAAATTATTGAAAAAGGGTTATTTGTAAAGATTGCAACTTAAATAAGTCAAAACTACTGTCTAAAACCATCACCATTACAAAACCTTATCATGCTACTCATAAGTCTTTCTTAGTTGACATTATGTTGCTAGATAAATTTCAACTTTAATTGGAATAAGATAATTCTTTAGTCACAAATTTTATTTTTGATGAATAAACTGTTCTATGTCTATGTCTGTGATGAAAATTATTGTAAATAATATATTTTACTGTTTATCAACTTTACATTCAGTCTAACGTTTCACCTGGATATTGTTTTAGAATAAAGTAAGAGAAAATTCAGTAAACCCATCATTTTCCTTTTATTTAAAAAAAAAAAATAATACATCTTTCAACAACACATGTAAATTTGAAAAATCTATGACTTTGTTTTCAAAGAGTGATGATTTATTGATAATTTTACAACCATTTTTCATAATTTTAAAATGTATTCATTAAAAATGTGTATCTATTTCAAAAACGATATGAAATCATATTCAGGCAAATCAAACAAATGCATTCATCAGTTCAATTTTTAGTTCATGTTAAACACGTCCAAATCGCATGTAAAAACTCAATATCCTTAGCCTGTTAACAGTTTTTGGCCTAAAATTGTGAAAAAATAAATATGTTTGTGTGAATTGGAATGACATTTTCTCCTTTTGTTCATTAAAAGTAATGTTGAGCAATATAACCTGTTGTAAATAAAAATTAATTGCTTCGCCGAGCACAGCTGGATACGACGCAGAGGTCCAACCCTGAACAGTTGGGGCAAAAATGGACACAATATTCGCACTTGATACAGGTCTGAATCTGGATTGTAATTAAATATTTGACACATAATAGGTTTCTGACACAGAATAACTGTAGTCAAAGAACTTGAATTGGTTATGTGATTTGAATTTATATTCATTTTTTTGCTTTTGTGCAATACACTATGCTGTTGCAAATTGACCCCCTCCTCCCCCAAAAAAATATTTTCTGTGTTTAAATTTCATAGATTTCTATTTTCTTATACTAAAGTTATTGTGCTAAAACCAAATGTCTTCAGACGATGCGGACAACGACGACGACTACGTGATACCAATATACGACCGCAAAATTTTTTGCAGTCGTATAATAAGTGGAGAATGTGGGGGCATAAAAATATCTACTTGTACATGAGAATTAATCTCAGTTTCTAGGAAACTTGATGTATCCCAAGTTTGCCTTTATGTATGTTCAAAGCACTTTTTTAGAAATTGAATGCTCATAATTCTACTTCTGCAAAATTATTTCTTATTTCCTTCCTAAACAAATATGACAAAATTTCGGGAAAAACCCTGCACTTAAAAATCCTTGCCATTTTGGAAAACGAAGGCAATATGCCTACTTCTATGTTTCTACATGAGACATTTTTCGTTGATATTTAGAAAGCTTCTTGAAACTACGCTATAACAACAAATGACTGTGGTACTTATGATAAAAAAAATACCATGCATAATCTTTCCAATTAGAAATCATATAATGATGCCTTTTCAGATATATATTTCTTTTTATAATATTCATTTTCAGTCACATTTTCACATCTGTAAAGAAAACTGCTCACTCAAATGGATTGAAAAACTACTTTGCATTTTGTCAATAGCTATTTCATTAAAAAGTGAATACGTTAAAGAGCTAGCACCTTAATGACTTGGTGTAAGAAAAATATACAAATGTACAAAAAACAACCGATTTATATACAACTGTTTATGGCAAGACACGTTGATGTTAGCTGCTCAAATTATACAAAGCACATGTTAATTTAAACATTTACTATAAATTCAGAAATAAAAAAATCCATTCATGATTCAAAATTACAAAAAAAGACCACTGAAGTGTGAATCTGATCCTAGGGTTTCTTGACAAGAGCCTTAACAAACACAGGTGCTTTCTTTTGTTTTTTCTAGCAAAACCTAGACAATTCTAATGAAACTTTTTTTCAGTCAGTCGTTACAAATGCAATACACATAGTTAGTAAATTCTGATATATTTTTAATAAAGATAATGTTTAGTATGTTTTTTTTTTTTTTTCAGACACTGCTGTTTTGAACATTACTTCTATGAATTTATTTAATGGGACTGTCATATTACATTTTTTGGCATGAATTAAACATCGAAATAATTTCTGAATCTACAGTACATGGGAATAATGATAAAATGATCAATACAAATAATGGTCGATGATCTCCTGTGCAAGTTATATTTAATGAACATTTTTTCTGTTTATTGTTTTATATGACAATGATCTATCGAGTCTGTATAGTGGCATTACTTTATAAATAATATGATATTAAATTGGCCATTTTATTTAAATAATCAGGTTCTTAGATGTACTATTTCTAATTTGCTGTTGCTTAGGTTTATTAAAATTGAAAAATTCAATCTGTGTCTTAAACCTTCTCTTTCAGTCTTGAAAATTCAAAGGACAAAATCAAAAATTCCCACCATTTCAGAATAGCAGTGGGCACTCAAATATTTAAGATTTGTTGAGATAGATATAAATTTTTACAAGTTTTTCAGTGAAAGTTGAAGGAAATACTCTCTTACATCATATAATCATCAGGTTTATAAAATATGATGGAATACTTGATCAAAATAAAAAAGAAACTGGAAGGCATGTTTCATAATGATCTCTGTCATTTTTTTTTTATCCTTCTCCCAACAACAAAGTCAAATGATATGAAATTATTTCTAATACCCCTTGTCCAAAACTTATGCAAACTTTTTCTTTCAAAAGAAAACCCCCCAAAAATCTGATACCATAACACAATTTTAAAGCCATGATTCAAAATGTCTACCATAACGATTAAATGCTAAAATATGTGGGAGAACAAAAATCTACTTTTATCTATTGATATCTACATATATATATAATATACACAAATCAAGTGAAATGAACTCTTCCATGAGTATTTATAAATAAGAAAGATCATAATCATACATATTTACATAATAAAACTGAGTATCAAATACACAATACACATGCACGAAACAATAATTGTATATATAAAATACAGAATAACAAGATAAAACAAAATACAAAAAAGACAACAAAGAATTACACAACATAAAACATTGAATGCTTTATTGGTGTAAAAGTTGTAAAATAAAAGAAATATCACATGTTTGTATGACAACCTGTTTAAAATGCCCCCAAAATAGGTTCTTCTAAAATGACATGACATATTTCAATTTGTTTATTTATGAAACTTAAAAACAATTTTATACTAACAAATTTCAAGGCTAATTGATTTTTTTTTCAATCCTAGTTTGAAAACTATCCTGGACTTAATCAAAATACAAATTAAATATAAATTAAACACATGCTACTATGTGAATAATTCATGTTAGTTTGTATCATTAAACTGGAATGTCACTTCATCAAGGCAATCTGCCTGACTGAGGTATTTAAACATGGGACCAATTGTAAACAAATTGAGGATGATCATCATTACATCTTTAAATGTTCTGTTAAAGAAAGAATGGACAGATATAAAGGGAACTGGTTAGAATTGTAACGAAGAACTCAGCAGTTTTAAAGTGGAATCAACCAAATAAATATTGATTTCATGGTTGCAAGAAATGATATGTGAAATTTCTCAAAAAAAGAAACTTGTTTTGTGTAAGTTTAAAAACACAACTAGACTACCCTTTTGTGATTAAAATAAAATCTAATGTTGCAGATGATGAGATCGCCCAAGTTAAGAAAAAAAAAATTACAAAGCATATTTTGCAGACTGACAGACACCTGTTTACACATATTTACGTGAGCTGAGGTAATATATTCACAGCTTACACTGATGTGTGCATATGTTAAGAGTTCAATGTCTTTCATATACTATTTTATGATATTTATGCATACTACTCAATACTACCGACATATATATAATATAGTCAGAAAAAATCCTAAATACTGCACTTGGATACATATTCTGACTCTTATAAAAGCACTTGATTGTTCAATTTGTTTCAGTTTTTAGGTCACAGAGTACATCCAATGAACACATAATATAACGAGAAGTTTTCATGGTATTCTGGTCTTTAGCATGTGTCACACATTTGTTTCTGCTTTACTAGAATGGTGATTATTTGGTAAGGATGGACTCCGTGGAACTTTATTCTGAATTGACGGACTTCGAGGAACAGTTCCATTCTTTTTTGATGATCGTAAAATCAAATGATTTGACATTAACGCCGAGTCTTTTTCATTCTGGTCATTGCAGTAACTTTCTACAGCACTATACAGGAATAAGTAGTCACCCTGTATGAAAAAAAAAAATAATCATAATAAAAAATAATAAATATTTATCATCAACCAACAAATAAAATATCCCTAATGTCAGGCAGGTGGCTGAATTAAGCTGAAATTCTTTTAAAAGATCCCAACTGCTGACAGACAAAATTATAATATATTTCATTAGGTGATAAAACTATAAGAACAGACAAGCCTGTGTTGCTCAAACAGCATCTTGGCAACTGTTTTAGTTCTTATACATTCTTGGCCTTCAAATATTCAGCTTTGAGTGTTCCTGATGAGAGTAAATCCAGACAAAGACTTTGGACACATGAAAATCATAAAGTGTTGGTTTCATTTTTTGCATAAATCTTCAAAATGCAATTTAAGTGCTACTATGTAGTATAAGGAAGGCAGAATCATTGAATATAAAATTCTTAAACACTTTCATAATGATTTAATTAAAATTTTTGTTTTAATTCAGCCTTTTTATTCCAGTTCAAATCAATTAGCCTAGTACTTCAGATGAGAAGATTTTTTTGCTTTATTTTCTATGTTTTCTCCTGTTCTTTAGTGTAATGATACTCGAGGATAAATCAATTCTATCATATAGAAAGGTAGGGAAATTAAATGGGATTATCTCCCTTTAAAAATGAATAACATATAAAACAAATTTATGTCAATTCACCAGTGTTTTACAAAACAAGCTAAACTTCAACCCTAAAGAATTGTAAGCATGTTGTCTACCATCATTTGTACCTCTAACACTGATGACTTGCAATTACAAGAACACTCTTGTTTTATTGAGACTATGGATTCATTACTGTAAATTCAGAACTTATTGCGTGCATTTATCATTGCGATTTTGTCATTTTAGACTAAAATGCGATTTTAATTTTTGCGATATTGAGAAAAATCCTGTTTAATTCATATAAAAAATTTCAAAATGCGAGTTTAAATTATTGCAATTATAACCCTGTCACATTTTTAGCAATAATAAAAACATTGCAATAATTTCTGAATTTACAGTATTATTCTTGGAAACCTTTTTTGTTGATTTTGTGGGTGTAGGTAAACCATGATTTTAAATGTTCAACTAAATACAAGTTTTCAAGCAAAGCCACGAAAATCAAATATTCTGAAAACACAATTATCCGTTAATCTGCGAAAGTTGGTACATAAAAAAATACATGAATCCACAGCAACTGATATATCTTACCATTGATCCAATAATCCCTGCTCTCTTCTTATGGTAAAGTTTACATAAGTGATAAATATCTATTGTCTTATCATGTTGTAACTGGTCCAATGAGGACCACAGAGCACAGAATTTACATCCAGTAACACCGCCATATCTAAAATTACAAAATATACTATTAATAAAATTAGACATTTAGCTTTATTTCATATTCATAAATTGAAATGCAATTGAGTCCTATACTTTTTCACATATCACATGTACAAATCTAATCAAGATCTGAATGAGTGACATTCAATACTATCTGAATACATGCAATACAGTAAAAGATGAAACAAGTTATTTGACTGGGTGTTAAAATCATGGAAAGCTAAACTAGTTTTAAACAAAATCAAAAACTTGTAACTCTTTTGATGAAAAAAATCTTATGGCTGAAATTTATGGTTAGGTATATGGACTTGAATGTTGTCATCTTAACATACATCTAGAACATTTTTCCATTATAAAGACCATATGATGACCTCTACATGCCTTTTCTTGTTTTTTCAGTGTTGTTGAGGTTTTTGTTGTTATTAACAAATACTGTAAATTCACAAATTTTTGTAAGTTATTATTATTGTGATTGTTGAACAAAGGACAAAAATGTGAGATAAACTTTTACGATTTTAGGAAATGCTGCTGTGATTTTTTTTTTTTTTTTAAATCTAGCTAGTTGCAATTTTTCGCAAAAATAAAAACATTGCTAAAATATTTGAATTTACAGTACCAAAAGCTCCATTTCTACATATGTACATACAAGTGTTATCTATTTATTGAAATCTGCAACTGAGTTATATTGAATTGTGCACTGCTTTCTCTTATTTTGAGGACAGTTTGTATATTAATCTTGCTTCGCTACAATAACTGCTGTACTTTCTATCTCTATCTAAAATTACACTCTTACCTATCTACGACAATTACAGGTCCGATATCATTCAGTCTATGAATGTCTCTAACAGTGTCTATCAGATCAAAGGCTTTACATAATGGCTGGTCATCTCTTGGCCAGTTGGAACAGGATATCATTTTAGTCATAAGAACATAGTCATCCTACAAATAAATTTTGTAATTAAATTTATGTTAATTTTTTACCATATATTTCCTCACAAAATCTGTTATCTTTTAATTATTTATACATTGTTTTAAACCATGATACTTGTTCTTCTTCATGGAAGCCGTTGTTTAAAGCAATGATACTTGGTAGAAGAGATGATAGAGGGGGGTCTGGGTGGGGCTTGCCTCTCCCCCTCCCCAAATTTTTTCGACTTACATTGAAAATAGCGCACTCTGAGGCATTCTCAGATTGTTAACAAGTGCATAAAAAATGAGGTTTCATATGAATAATATCTTTTTTAAGCTTTTTTTTTTTTTAGTAAGGTTAATTTTATCAGTAAATTATGAAATTGCTTATCAAATAATAATATTTTGTTATCAATAATGATTTAAATTGTAATCAATCATATTGCCAGATATTTTCAAAAGGTAAGAAAGCAGCTGATAGATATTAATAACTAATTGAAAAAAATAACATCCACAAAAACAGAGTAGATTAGACTATAAAACTATAACAGAAACTTGAAACAGGATAAACAACACATGTACATCGACCTGTTGTTACACTGATATATTGTGTGTTCTTGTTGAGCAACGTGTCAATAATTATATAGACTTGACAACCATATCAGCATTGAATGGATCCAAAATTATTACGATCTTATTAAAGAATTGTCAGTCACAACTATCGATATTCATGCATAAATTACATAAGATGTGATTCTGTTTTCACCAGCTTCTTTTTTCTTTTTGGGGGCTGTAAAGAAATCAAGCAACATCGATTTTCTTTTTGCTTGTTTACTTGTCATCTTGAATCAACATGTGTTTCTCTCTGTGACAAAAGGGTGCTTTATCAATATGAAGAATTATGCTTTTTCAAAGTGCATAAATGGTCCCATTAAAGTCTTTTTGGATGTCTCGTTCTTTATCCATCTTTGTAACATGGTCAAGAATCTATAGATATATTATATCAAGATATTTGGGACAGTAAAATCAAGTTTTATGAAGGCCAAGCTTAAAATACAATGCAGTTATCTCCATTCTAATGCTACATATTAATATAAATTCCATTTTAGTAAATATTTTGGATTAAAATGCCATAATGAAAAAGTCCGTGAAACTGTTACATTGTCTTTGGGATCAAAGCAATGTGACGTCATAGGTAAACTCCCAATGTCAAATATAAATAATAGACGTATTTATACTCTTTGGTAAGCTTCTGAATGCTTTAAATATTGACAAAGGAAGATTTTGAGCCACAAAATGTGACTTTTTGGTTATTTTGGTTTTTTTTAAATTACACACATAAAAAAATTCAGAATTCAAAATGGTGGCTTTCCTTAGTTACAGACTAGTAGAACGTGGAATCTACCCTTCAAAAATCTGTCAACGTCCAATGAAAATTATCGTTCTAAACCAATTGCAATAAGAATAATTAGAATAATCATTTTACTTATGATTCAAACAAAAATTTAAAGACAATGCAACCACAATTTATCAATTTGAATTCCTCCCATACTCCAATGTGTTTAAATCTGGAACAGCCCTAATAACATTCAGAGGATTATGCAAGCCAGATTACTGTAAATTCAGAAATTATTGCGTCCATTTATTATTGCGATTTTGTTATTTTAGACTAAAATGCGATTTCAATTTTTGCGATATTGAGAAAAATCCTGTTTAATTCATATAAAAAATTTCAAAATGCGAGTTTAAATTATTGCGATTATTACCCTGTGGCATTTTTCGCAATAATAAAAACATTGCAATAATTTCTGAATTTACAGTATCACGTATAAATTCAATTCTTTTTATTAAATTTACAAAAGCCAAGTACTGAATTTGAGTAAGTTGAATTCTGTTTCAATCCTAATATGACTGGTGCACTTGATTTTTCTCTCTATATCACCATATAAACCATCCAATGTAAGTTGTACAAGAATAGTATTTTGTCTGAAGTTAACACACATTTTAGGTGACTTTGTTTAGAAATCAAGGTCAAATTACCTGTGTAGATTCCAATAAGAAATCTCTTGTTGTATACATGTAACCTGTTTCTTCTTCACGACATGTTAACTTAAATATTCCTGTGTCTACCTGTAGTGGATTATCTTCCTCTGGCCAGAACTTGATAAATTCCTGCTATAAAAGGATAGCACATAATAGAGATGGTTAAAAATCAATAATGAAATCAAATACCATTAACAGTAAATTCAAGTGGAACTATTTTCTTGTCATTTTATTTCTGCATGTTTTTTTTCTAAATTAGTGTAACACATAAGATCATTACCATACATTTTCGGTCAATGCTGTCTTTTTCAAATTCAATATAGTCCATGAGGCAGTAGTTTTGAGTATACCAGGGAAGTCATGAGGAGCTAAATATATTTTTTATTTTGCCTAATGCCTACACAGGCTTTATGTCTAGTGACAAATATTACATCTATATTTGGGATAATAACAAGTCAGTTTAAGGAAACTAGATATCATTGAGATGGGAGCCATCTCTGTGGGCCCCGCTGTGAATAATGTGTGGTAAAAAATTTGTATCTTTATCATTGGACATGGGGTTGTCAACTGAAACCGAAGATTATGACCTTGACCTTTGATCTAGGAAGTTGTACATAAATTATGACACACCCTCTGGTGTTGGTTTATTTACATGTCAAGTATAAACTTTGAAATCATAACGGTTCTCAAGATACAAGAGCGGACATGATCTTTACCATAAGACATGGGGTTGTCAACTAAAACCAAAGTTTTTGACCTTGACCTTTGACCTAGGAAGTTGTACATACATTATGACACACCCTCTGGTGTTGGTTTATATACATGTCAAGTATAAACTTTGAAATCATAATGGTTCTCAAGATATAGAGCGGACACAATCTTTACCATAGGACATGGGGTTGTCAACTAAAACCAAAGTTTTTGACCTTGACCTTTGACCTAGGAAGTTGTACATACATTACAACACACCCTCTAGTGTTGGTTAATATACATGTCAAGTATAAACTTTGAGATCATAATGGTTCTCTAGATATAGAGCAACACAATTTGTTACGGACAGACAGACAGACGGACAGACTGATCACTATAGGGCGTCTGCCATTCGGCGGGCCCTTATAACCTTCTTTGTACTTAACTGCACACAAAGTCAAATTATAACATGCTGGATCTCAAGATAGCAATTCACATAAAGACATGTCACTCTACCCTAACACAAAACTTCTAATGAACTTCTTTGCTCTATTTTTTACTACTGATTCAATTACAGAGAAGCAAAAAATATCAATTTTCATGTCTTTGGTTTTGACAGGACCAGTGATTATACCCACAACCTCCCATACTAATGAAACCACCATAAAATGTTTAATTCATTATACTCTACAAGAACCAAAAAAAATGCAAATATTCTTTATACTACCATCACCATGGAAATGCTTACCTCATCATCCACTATATCAGACAACAGCACTATAACAGAACTATTTTTGTCCCAGACCATTCTCCAGAAATCCTCTATTGTAGATTCCATTGGATGTTGTGTTAAAATGAACTCATTGGTTTTTGTATATCCCTGAAATAATAAAACAGTTGTCCTTTCAGCAATTTCTATTTAAATAATGTGCCAACAAATAGACCCTAAAAGTGAATGTAGCATTTCACGGTAAAGCGTTTAAATTATATATTGACAGACAGTCAATTAACTTTAGGCATCAAGTATTGAGATATTTATTTTTAATTATTAGTCATGATTAAACATTTATTTGACTGTAATATAGCAACTTCCCTTAAAAAATAAAATCATTTGCTTAATGCACACAGTACAGTAGTAATTCACAGAGTTTGTATCCTTAAGCTCTTCAATTTTCCTCCTACATAGTGAAGCTGCAATGCTGTAAATTAAACTTTTAACTAAATGGATGTTCGTTGAACAATTGAATCTGTGGTTCACCTATACCAACAAAATCCATGAAAATTGGTATCCCAAGAATAATAATTTATCCACAATAACCAAAACCCCATAATGTGCACCCACTATATAACCTCTATAAATTTGGGGGGGGATGATAACTATATCACTCTTTACCTGAAGGAAAGTTGCATTAATATAATCAGATCCTGGTATCCCTGGTTTAGTGGGAATTTGGACTCTCTTGGTTGTCATGGGAACAAGTTCTTCTCTACGATTCTTTGGCACATTATATTCTTCCAAGGCTGGATATTTATCTATTTCTTTGGGACAATAAGCGACCAGAAGCTGAAATATTTATTTTAAAACATGAAAAAAGAGTAAATACAAAATAGAATTAATTTAGTTGATATAAATCAAACACTATAATACATTCATCTTTTTTTTTTCATTTATTGAAGCAAATACATAGTATGGAATACTTCTACAGACACCTATTTAATTTGCTATTGACATTCAAGCATATTTTCATTTTGTAATCTTTGGTTGAATGTAGCTAATATCCTCTACCAATTGAACACATAAAGTGTTACCAATATCTGCCATTCCATGGTTCTGAATATGCTGAAATCAAACAGCTGGTTTTTTTTTCTTTCTTTATGTCTGCAGATATTGATGTGAATTTTGGTACAAATGTAAGATGAGGACTTAAAAATAGAATTTGCATTTTGTTCCAGTTGACTTATTCTATAATTGAACTACCACCCTTAGACTTCATGACAGTAATTTCCTACTTTTTATTGTAATGTCTGTAGAACTTAAGCTGACTTATGGTGCATTAGTATATAATGATGACTTACACATTTCTGATTGGAAATATTTGAGTTTAGATGTTATATTACAAAGACCCATTCGAAGTCCAAATTTAGGTATTCTTGGCCCAACTCCTTCATCTTAAATTCATAAAAATTCTTATATGATAGGCAAGTAAAACTAATTTTTACATTGTCTTAATAAAATGCTCCGCTGGGTGCAGCTTGATATGACCGCAGAGGTCAAACCCTGAACAGTTGTGGCAAGTATGAACACAACATTCAAGCTTGATACAGCACTGAATTTGGATTGTGATTAAATATTTGACACAGCATAGGTTTCTAACACAGAATGAATGTGGTCTAAGAACTTAAAATTTTTAATTTACCTATTCAAACTATATCATTATTATTTGCTTTTATATATAAATCAGAAATAACTAATTTAAAATGGACAATTTTAAAGAAAAAAATGAAAAACAAATCCCCTCAAATTTTTGAACCCCTTATGATTCATCCCCCAAACTCAATCCCAGCCTTCCCTTTGTGGTATGGTACCTAGCAGTACGATTTCAGAGATCTGTACACTTGAACACAAGTTATTGTCTGAAACTAAAAAATGCTTGTTTTTGGCCCCAAATTCCTAAACGTTTAGGGCAATTACCCCTAACTCAAACCCAGCTTTCCTTTGTGATATGGAACCTTGTAGTACAATTTCATAAAGATCCATACACTTACACACAAGTTATTGTCCTGAAACTAGAAAAATGCTTGTTTTTTGCCCCTTTTTGGCCCCTAATTCCTAAAATTTTGAGGCAATTACCCCCAAAATCAATCCCAGCCTTCCCTTTGTGGTATGGTACCTTGCAGTACAATTTCAGAGAGATCCATACACTTGAACACAAGTTATTGTCATGAAACTAGAAAATGCTTATTTTGGTCCCTTTTGGCCCTTTTTTCCTAAACGTTTTGGGCAATTACCCCAAAATCAATCCCAGCATTCCTTTGTGATATGGAACCTTGTAGTACAATTTCAGAAAGATCCATACACTTACACACAAGTTATTGTCACGAAACTAGAAAATGCTTGTTTTTGCCCTTTTTGGCCCTAATTCCTAAAATTTGGAGGCAATTACCCCAAAATCAATCCCAGCATTCCCTTTGTGATATGGAACCTTGTGGTACAATGTCAGAGAGATCCATACACTAACACACAAGTTATGTATGGAAGTTACAAAATGCTTATTTTGGCCCCTAATTCCTAAACTGTTGGTACAATAACCCCAAAATCAATCCCAACCTTTCTTTTGTGGTATTGAACCTTATGGTAAAATTTCATAGAGATCCATTCACTTAAACTAAAGTCAGAGTGCGAAAACCAATGTGTCTTCGGACTGACGACGACGCCAACATCATACCAATATACAACCACAAAATTTTTTGCAGTCGTATAAAATCCTACTAAAAATCTATATTTACCTCAAACTGTTTCTGAAGTAATGAAGATTTATCCTCCTGAATTTTTGTTAGGTTCTGTATATATTTGTTTATTTCGCCATTTCTGACTTCTGTATCGTGGCTAAGTAAATATTCCACCAACGCATCATGAATTAACATGTACTGTTCCTAAAAATAAATATACAAGAATGCACAAATTGGTATGGTAAGCAAATCCCCACTCATAGTTGAAAGTATTGGAAAACAGAAAGTAGGTTTTTGACAGAAATGAAAAGTGCTTACACAACTACTATATATACTGCTTACTTTACAACTGGTCATTGTCAAACTGCTGACTAAATGTAGTCCTTCATTCAGTTCAGTTGTTCTTGAGAAAAGTGTGAAAGTAAAATTTTAAGTTCATTCAAAAAAAATGAAAAATTCAAAGTATCAGCAAACTGGAAAAGGTGTCGGACAGGAGGTCAGGTTACCCAAACTGTCCTCACACACAGAAACATCTGAACTAATACACCTTATAGCTATTTGTCCATCATTTCTGGACAGGACAAGTGTTCTTGTAAAATTTTGACATAAAAAATTTCTGTAGCCACAATGCAAAAGTAATTGTTGTATGCAATCAATAGTTCAAGTGTCACAGATTCCCAAATAGTGATAAGGTATATAAAACAAGAGTGTATCTTATCTTACCTCTGTTTGGACTAGGAAATTTCTCTGCTGTCTTATTTTCAGTAAAAACTGTGGTATATTTATGGTACCCTTGTCTTTAAGCTGCTCTATCATAGCATCTATCAGGATGTAGGTACCAGTTCTCCCTACACCAGCACTGTCAAAACAAAATTAGCAAAATTTTTCAGTAACAATTTATTATTTTTTTAAATATTATTTTTTAAACTAAAACATAAAACAATTTTGAAAGTGTTCATCCTAATACTAAAAACTGAAATGAAGAAAACATCTAATTTAAAACTCTTTTAAATTTTCAATTTCATTTTCAGATAAACTGTAAACACAGAGACATGTCTCGCCTTTTTGTACTCAAGTTTCAAAGTCAATGAACCATGATGAGGGGGTGGGGCTATATAATCTCAATGGAAACCAGACTTGCAAATGCCAATAAAGTTGCATACCAAATATCATTGACTTAACGTTAGCGGTTCATCTTAAACTGATCTAATCACAAACTAATACATGTAAACTAAGCAAAAGTTTCAAAGTCAATAGACCATGACTGAGGGGGAGGGACCAAATATTCTCCATGGAAATGAGATGTGCTAATGCTTATACAATTGCATACCAATTAACATTGGCCTACCACTAATGGTTCCCCTTGAACTGACCTAATCACAAACTAAAACATGTAAACTAAGCAAAAGTTTCAACGTCAATAGACCATGACTGCAGGGGCGGGACCAAATATTCTCTATGGAAAATGAGATATGCCAATGCTTATACAACTGCATACCAAATATCATTGACTTACCACTAGTGGTTCGCCATAAACTGACCTAATCAAAAACTAATACATGTAAACTAAGCAAAAGTTTCAAAGTCAATAGACCATGACTGAGGGGGCAGGGCCAAATAATCTCCATGGAAATGAGATGTGCCAGTGCTAATACAACAGCATACCAAATATCATTGACCAACCACTAGTGGTTCACCTTAAACTAGACCTAATCACAAACTAATACATTGTTGATGCTGCCGCCGCCGCCAACGCCGGAAACAGCATACCTATGTCTCACTTTTTGACTCCGTCAAGGCGAGACAAAAATCGGAAAATAAATGTGTCCATACCTGCAATGCACAACAATGGGTCCAGCCCCTGGTGGATTAGCAAATGCTGATTTCTGTACAAATTTAAGTACAGGCAATGTAAAATCTGGTACTCCATGATCTGGCCATTCTGTATAGTGGAATTGGTATACTATTCTTTCTGAAGATTGCTACAATCCAAAAGTTACTTCTAAGTTTCATCAGTTAATATGGATGTCAATAATCATACTTTGGTTTTATATATATATTCAGCTCTGTTAAAACTGAATTATGTGAAACTTATATAAAATGTATTGTTAAGTGTTCAATCTATAATGCTGAATCTATTATCTTTCATATTGAGGATGAAAACAAAACCATTCAGGCCCATATAACAATTCAAATATTTTTCTGTCATTGCTTTTTAAAATTATGGTTTATTTTCTAATAACAAACAGGATGCTTCATCTGTTGAAAGCTTTGAATTTTCAAAACAGGTTACAATATAGTTGATTATTTTCCTGGTTTGATAATTTTGCTTAACTCAGTAGTTCATAAAAAATTATCTAAAACAAGAATGTGTCCATTTAGTACACGGATGCCCCACTCGCACTATCATTTTCTATTTTCAGTGGACCGTGAAATTGGGGTAAAAACTCTAATTTGGCATTAAAATTAGAAAGATCATATCATAGGGAACATGTGTACTAAGTTTCAAGTTGATTGGACTTCAACTTCATCAAAAACTATCTTGACCAAAAACTTTAACCTGAAGCGGGACAGACGGATGGACAAACGGACGCACAGACTGAAAAACATAATGCCCCTAAGTGGGGCATAATAAAAAAAGGGCCAATACTTTGCTGAGTTTCATATTTATGTTAATCTACCAATTAAATTTTAAAATACACCACTTTCATGTTCTGGGATATAACTAGACTGACCGTAAATTTTTCACTAATGTTTGTACAGCTTTCAATTTTGATCAGTGCATCAAATGTTTTTTTTCCCCTGTGAAACTGAAAATTACGGGAACACATTTATGCCAAAGACATAGCACATTTTAATCACTTTGTCAATTGCAAGTGTTATTTGACCCTGGGAACATATTATATTATATAGCAGTTAACTTTTGTCATGACTTACCTTTTTAGCTTTAGTATCTTTCAGTGAAAACATTCGAACAGTATAATGAGCTCTAGAAAAGGTGTTCAGATGTTTAACTGCAATGTTCCCATGCTGCTCTAGGCCTTCTTCTGGCCAATATTTATCACATTTTTTCTAAAAAAAACAAAAACAGCAATAAATGTAATATTTTCAGCAAAAAAACCTGTTGCTTGCTTAATACATTTTTCTTCAAATTAAAATATGTAACTTAATACATGAAAACAACATTTACATGTGAAAGAAACAAATTATCATGGCAGATGATAAGACCACACCTAATGAATTTTGTACCGTTAAAAGGCTTGTATAGTCCGCAGTTTTATTCTCCAAAATTGGACCTTCCAGACGGGGTGCGGACTATAGAGTACAATAAGCAAGATATGAGAGAAAAAGTTCAATTTCCATGCGAGGTGGTTTGTTTACGTTGCGCCATCTTTGTTATTGATATTGTAGAGGGTGCTCTTATGATTTTTCAAACTAATAATTTTAACTCATCCATATTAATAAGTTATTTCTATTCAATATCAAATTAGTATTGATAAATTTAAAAACTAAACGCTTCATTTTTTTACCTGAAATTTCGTGGGGAGAAGGGGGTGCGGACTATGTACCAGTGCAAACTATACAAGCCCGATTACGGTAGCTCTTTTGAGGAATCCTAAAATTTCTTGACAAACATTTTGAAAAATACTTTTTTCAACTACCAGTGTTCTCCCAGGCGTTTTAGCGTCGCGGTGCCGCGACGCTATATTTTTTTCCCGTGATGCTATAACAATTTCCGCGACGCTATAATTATTTTGAGGATGCTATTTTTCTTGTCTCTATCGTAAAACCATGTCCGAAATTTTGAACTTTCATCTAATTACCGCTTGTGATCATAAAAATTATATCACCTTTAATGGTAATCCCTTAAAGTCGGACACTAGAGACAATTTAGAGTGATTAAATAGGTGTTAATTGCCCTTTGGGTGATAACTGTTTGGATACGAATACCCCAAGCTGACACTTGTGACATGACTACGTGGTCCAATCGCAAATTTCGACATGCAGAAAATGTAATCAGAAAATCATAAAACAATTCGAAATCTATGTTTGCATAATGAAAATTCAAAGATACAAACGATTTATCTCTTTAGAAAAGAGGTTTGGTCGTATGTTTTCACTACTTTCAAAAAATTACTTTCTTTCCCTTCCGGTACTACTTGTCAATCAAGACCGTATATAAAACATTTCGATTTTGAGCTAAATAAGTTTGATACTTATTTAGAAAGTGATCATAATTGGCTTTAGTTAATGTTTCATCCCTTTAATGCATTAAAAGCTTCATATGCATTCCCAATCTCTTGTCAAACATTATTTATTTTCGTAAATTTTCCTTGGCCGACATTGAAATATTTGTGTAAACTACGGATCGAACCGGGCCAGATACGATAAAAATCCGCATTTTTACGATCATGACTACAGATGCACAAATGGTACAGTTGACAGAAAAAATTATCTTAAAAGAGAAAACTACGCATTTCAAACGCATTAACTGACTAATTGTTAAAACTTCTTGCTAAATGTATTCTTTTTGAAAATGCATTGTTTCAATATACTGATTAAAGTAGCTTAACTTTTGTTAAAATATATATCATTTTGATATAAAGAAGCAACTGGGACTAATTCATTGAGTGCCATGAAACAATGAATTTCATAGACATGACAAAGAAGAAATTGAAATTTTATTGCTATATGATACTTTCTCTTCCTTTTATATAAAATTCATTCATTCACTCATTCTTTAGTTGGGTAGGTAGGGTAACTGGAACCACACATTTATTTATATTTGGCCTAAGAGGAAAAAATCACTATAAATGGATATAGAAAACATATATTGAAACAACTGTTATCATGGGTATAGTTTAATTGTATTCTCAGTTATGATTTGAACAATATAAACATATAACATAAAGGAAATAGAGCATGACGCGACAAATGGCATTGAAAAAAAAAGGTTTTTCGCCAAATGTGATGCTATCCAAAATTTCTGGGAGAACACTGACTACATATATTTTCCTTAGCTTTTGTTTAATCTTTATCAAATCAACATTTCTACTTGAAAGTATCAATTGCTTAAAAAATTCTCAAAAAAGTAAATAAAAAGTGTATATTTCTTCTCAGTTAGTCAGTTTGTACTTTTAAACAAGATTTTTTGCTCATTCCTACATTTACAGAATAAAAGTGAAAATACAAAAATGTTCCTCACATTAATGTCGTTTCACAGAATGGAAAATTATGATGATTTTTTTTTTTTTAAATACAAATGGTCAATGAAATTGGTTTTAAATATTTTTAAATATTTCAGAAAAGCAGAAATATCTGAAACTCCTATTCATTCATCCAATCTGATATCTATAATGAACATAACGAAATAAAAAAAGGATATTAAACAACTTACCCTTCCCTTTTCCATTAGTTTGGTAATCATCACTATGACAACAGACTTCTGCTCCCATACCATTCTCCAAAAATCACCAAATGTTGATGGCATTGGTCCCTGTGTAGCTATATAGGCTTTGGATTTGTGATATCCCTGCATTAAAAGGATAAAACTTCACAAAAATGACATAATCTAATATAAACACTGGAAGAATCTGCTCATCTTACACTTTAATAATATATAAGACTTAATTATGATGTATTTGTAATGGCTGATGCAACACTTTGTACGTTATAGTGTACTCCTAGCTATAAAAATTAAATACCTTCAATTTTTGAAGACGCTTTTCAATTATTTTGAGAGCAAAAAAAAATCACAGCAATCAATATACATGCAGTATTACAGTTAGTGGATTTCATAGTACACTTAAATCACAGAATTTCAATTTTAGCAAATGTCAAATCTCACCTTGTTTTACCATGTGCAAAGTCTAAAATTAATAAAACCTATTTCTGTACTTAAAAAAGCCTTACAAGTGAAATTTTATTTTCTTGCCACTAACGAGTTTAATTTGAATTTTACCTGGAGCTTTTGTAGGGTGAGGATACAATAATGTTCCAGCGAATACATGTGACTTATCTTAGATTTACATGGGTTCGACCTGAACAATTTATTTCAACACATATAAAATTAAAATAGAAGAACTAAATTTTGTAAACACCAGTGTAAAGTTTGATATAAATTGAAATATATTTTCACATTGAAGATGCTGAAATTTGGTATAACAAGATTTCCATAAATCGTTTTTCTTTAAAATATAAAATGAAAATAGATCAAAAATTGAAAAAAAAATGTAGATAGATCAAAAATTGAAAAAAAATGTAGATACGTCTGTGTTTCCGAGTGAAAGCATTTGATAAAGTAGAACATTTTTGCTGGAAAGGGACGTGTCAGCTTTTTTTCATAAAAATGTAGAGGAAGAAATAATGTAAACTGAATGACAAAATAAAGTAATAAAATGTTCCGCAGGGCGCAGCTTGATACGACCGCAGAGGTTGAACCCTGAACAGTCGGGGCAAGTATGGACACAACATTCAAGCTTGATACAGCTCTGAATTTGGATTGTGATTAAATATTTGACACAGCATAGGTTTCTGACACAGAATGAATGTGGTCTAAGAACTTAAAAATTTTAAATTGGACACTTACCTATTATGGTCCAATATCCAAAATCTAAATACATGGTGAGATTCAGCAAATCAAAGAACCCCAAGAATTCAATTTTTGTGAAATTCAAACTAAGTTTAATTTTGGACCCTTTGGACCTTAATGTAGACCAATTTGAAAACGGGACAATACTGTGCAATTGAATATTTCTTGCTATTGCACAATACTGTGCAATTAAAAATTTCTTGCTATTGCGCAATACTGTGCAATTGGATATTTTTCTTGCTACTGCGCAATACTGTGCAATTGAAGATCATCCGAAGACACATTGGTTTTTTTTGCGGTCGTATAAAAATAACACAACTTTGAAATTGTTCTGTCAAAAGTGTATTTCAAAAGATCTGAGTCTTTTATTAATATTGAGGTTAGCTGGGGAAAAAAATTCATGTTTTGCCTAAGAAAAGGCCAGAAATGTTAAATATTTTAGAAAAGCTGATAAAATGAGGAGCAACCACTTACAACAATGGATCAATTTAGAAATAAAATTCTGTCCTCGTATATTATGCTGCAAATTTGATTTCCTCATAAATGAATTTTGGACAAATCAGAAAGTCCTAGCCAGAGACATATCTATATACAACACGATTCTGAAGGAATTTAAATACCATATGGATTACATCAAAACATTCCTGTCATTTTTGTTTTCTTAACCTACTACTAAAACCTATTTTCATGATGTTTTTAGTTTTCTTTTTCCACATTCTGTGTACAAAAAGGCTATATAAATTATCTTTATTTTACACACTTCAATATTCACAGAATGACTTACATAGACAAAATTGGGGAATAAAAACTATTTCAACTGTTTCAGTTTCAAGTGACAGACGATTACATATCAAGAGACAATCAAACTGAATATTTTACTTACATCAACATAATTAGCATTTATATAGTCAGACTGTCTGATTTTTTCACTTATAGGAGGCTTCGATAAATATACTCTGGAATGATCAACTGAAAAAAAAAAATGAATAATAATTTATGTAATCAATTCAAATAATAAATCTGAGATTCAAGCAATAAATCACTCTCTTCCTTATTTATAACATTTTTTTATAATTTCTATAATTTCTTGAACAAATCCATTAATAAATGGAGAATATGTCCATGGGACACAGATGATGTCCCCGCTTGCATATAAAATTATAAAGGGACATAACTCTAGAACAGTAAAAGTGACGAAACCCAAATTCGAACTTGATCTGTGTATTGTGGTAATAAGCTATAGGTTGAGGCAAACTAAAGTTGGAGAACGGAAACCAATTTTGGGACATACGGACAGACAGACGTACAGACAGACAAGGGTAACACTTAATGCCCCCTCTGCTGTGGCAGGGGGATAAAAACAGTTTTACTTGAAATCCATTAAAAACATTTTAAATCAGATGTGATTCACCTTTTTCATCTAAGACTTTTTGCTAATATACAAATAAAACCATTTTGTTAATACAAGAATTTGTGCTTGATAGAAAAATGCCTAAATAATTCTTTATCCAAGTACTTTAAAAATGGTTTACTGTCAGTGAAAAAATTAGGTCAGTCAAGTAACAGTAAATACATCTTTTTTGCCCTGGTGGTGTTTGGAGATATTAATTCACTCAAGATGTTTTGTTTAAAAACAAAGATTATACTTACAAGCTGTTATATTTACATATCTATTCTTTGATTTATTTTCATGCATATTAGATGTATCTGCCTTAAGGTCTGTTCGCGTGTTTTTGTTCACATCCTAAAAGAAAACCAAAATACTTATAAATAATTGACACAATTGATAGAAGATATTATCTATCTAAGAATCATTTCCTATTTTTTTTATTTTATAGAAAAAAGGTACAGGTATAATACCATGCTAAATAAATATTGTGCATTATTCATTAGCCTTCAAGCAAGCTGGATGTATGAAGGATCCATTTGAAATTTCAATGTAAAATTGATGAAAGCTCCTTGTAGAACAGCAAAAATCTGGTAACCTCATCCATACTCAGTCAAATCCCTGCATTTGTATGTCAGGAAACTGCCGGATCATTATAGATATACGTTTTCTTTTTTACTTTGCATCTGATTTTTTCTGATTGTTTTGATTTTTTAACGACACGTTGTGACCTACTTTCAATTATCATTTGTGGGTCTGGATACCGGGGTCTTCATCTCTGTATTCATCAAATTTTAACACCATATTTTTCTATTCTTATTTTTGTTCCCATTTTTTTCCAATTCTAATATTCAGCACCCCATTATTCTGTATTCTTAATTTTTGGGCCATTTTTCTCTTGTCTGTAAACCCTCATGCAGACCCTCATATATGAATATTAGAATTTGTTTGAATGTGACTTACACTATATTCTTGTGAGAATTTATCGTCTGTGTCAGCATGCAATATTTTTACATGCTGAATAAAGTCTTCTACTTTAACTTCAGGATAAGTCTTCTCAACTAAAAAAGAAACACAATATAACATGTACAAAAAAGATAAAAGACTAATTAACTTCTACTTTTACTTCAGGATAAGTCTTCTCAACTAAAAAAGAAACACAATATAACATGTACAAAAAAGATAAAAGACTAATTAACTAACTAATTATCATTACCAACATTTGATTTTTGTACACTCTTATTAAAGAGCTATTCCAGAGAGATATTTTTTTACAAAAAGGGGCAGAACAAAGGAAGTCAAGCACTACTATTGAATATGACAGGTGGTCGTTGTCTTTGAAATATATCCCATAGAAGTATTGGATATAATCATTTTAAATTTCAAACATTGAGGCTTCTGACATCCCATCTCAGGTATATTTTTCAAATAACCTTAATATCATATTTAATACATGTACTATAATCTAGAGTTTTATTCTGTAAGACAGAACACTTTCTCACTTATAGATATATCATTATCTATAACATTTAATGTAATATATTTACTCAACGATACAAAGGAATAAATATCAAGTTATGGGCAAAGGCAAAAAGGTCATTCTAAGCTTCACCTGTTGGGTCATCAGTTGAATAATTAAAAACCACACATAGGCTAAAATCTGATATTTACATGGTAAATCCAGTTAGCATGTGGTCCAGTCTTTATGGTGAAAGAGTGGACTTACAGAAGGATTGATTTTGTTTGTTTAACATCCAATGGCAAATATTTCACACATGTTCAGGACAAGAAATTTTTTTTACAAAAAATGTCAATGTCATGTATGTAGGTTCCGCAAAATGGGTTATCTGGGACAAAGAGCTTGAAATGTGTATAGACCCTGGGAAAAGAGGGTATGCAGGGCTCACACTACTTCAGAATCATAGGAGAAGTGACTTCTCTTTTGAAACTGATAGGAGAAGTGGTGAGATTTGAAAGAAGTGCTCCTTGGCACTGCGATACAATGTTTTGATTTTACTATAGTATAAAGGGTCATATGTAAATAATGTTCTTTTATATTGTTCAATTCATATCTGAGTATACAATCAAATTAACAGTTCAAATTCAAAGTTGTTTAAGTTTAGGTTCTTGTGAGAAACTACCAATTAAATATCTAGCACTAAAAGGTTTTTTATGTCAAAAGGTAAAGAAATTATAATATATGAATTACAATTCAATTAAAACTATCTTGTTTATCATGTTATGAAATTCAGTGTTTCTCATCAAAAGATATACAAAGTTAAGCTGGGCCATGATATATTGCAACTTTAATCAATATTTTGAAACAATCCATATAAATTATATGGAATTATATACATTAATCAATTAGACCTAACCAAAAGTCTGTTAATGCGTGTGGAATGCGTAATTTTTCCTTTTGGGATCAATATTCTTTGTCAGCTTTTCCATTCATGCGTCCGTAGTTATTATTGTAAAAATACGGTTTCTGTCATAGCTGGTCCGAATCCGATCCGTAGTTAGTAAGCGATTAATGGCGGACGAAGAAAATTTACAAAATAAACGATGTTTTACAAGCTATTTGGAAAGGAATATGATGTTTTAATGCAATAAATGGATAAAACATTTACTGGAGGCAACTTTATCACTTTCAAATGAAGTAACAAACTTATTTTGCCGCGAAAGTTCAATTGATGTACGCTCTCTGAGTAACAAGTACCGAAGTGCATGCAGTGATAAAAGTTGTCTTTTATTAAATAACCTGCTACACACTGTAAAATCAATGCTTAAACCTCTTTTCTTAAGAAAATGAATCGTTTGTGTCTGAATTTCTTTAATAATCAATAAAAATTGATGATTTATCAACATGGTAAAATTGAAAATGTCCGATGACGAAAGCGACTGAAAGTGAGTATCATAAACAACAGGCGACTTGTTTTCGCTTTTGAGGGTCGGGCAAAGCGGTGACGGACGGAAAGCGACTTCTTCGCCTAGTCACCTGGTAGCGTGAGCCCTGGTATGGTTGAAAGGGCAGAAATTTTCCCAACAACAAGACACACCCATGAAACTTTATAAACAGTTGTTGCAAAGGTTCTTTAATGTTCAGAGCATGGCACCTTCCCACATGAGGCATCAGATTCAACATCCAGATCTCACAAAAGGAGAAAAAATATATTATAGATGATTTATAGATTTTTGCCAATCTCTACACCAAATATAATGACCAAGAAGCAGGGACTCAAATTAGTGTGTGTCTGTGTGTGCCTTTCATTTTTAAGAGGGGAATTCTCATTTTTGAATTACAAAAGTATAGGACCTCCCATTTTTGACACTGATTTTTCATGGAATGGGCCATCGACTCACTTAGGAGGACCTTTTGCTTAATAATTCAAATGGACCATTCATTATTTAATGCAAATTTGAACCCCTGCTAAGAAGTAATCTTAACTTTAAAATGTGACTTACCAAAGGGTTCTGCTATGGTTATCACTGTTGAAGGAAAATGATTAGAGTTGGTAGGGACAGCCAAGTAATTGTAAGCAGCCTGGTAATATTTTCTGCAAGTTAATGATCTGAAACACAAAATAATAAAGTCAAATCAAATAATGGTAATAAAAGTCAAATAGAGTAAACAATAATATATCAGTAGATTTCTTGAAATGGTTTTATGATAATTAGTCACTTAGTTCTAGATTTCTAGTTTAGTTCAGTGTAAAATATGTCTTAATGTCTTTAGATACTCCACTTTAAAGTTCTTATAATTGAAAATACACTGTAATGTTTTGCATGAAATATACCTTTCTTTTCCTTTTTTTTGTTTTGTTTGTGAAAGTGTCTTTCGGTCTTTTTTCATATTTTAATTGATCTTAAATAAGGTAAATTTGAACTGAATATCCTCATTTGCCAAAAGAATTAACATCGAAAAAATCATAACATCAATTTTTCTAAATATAAACTATATTTTCAGTTAATCCTGCATTTTTTAAAATTTTCTCCCCATACACAAACTATTTTGTTTTCAGGTTTTCTTACCTACAACCAATGAATACAAGTGAAGCCAGGAGTACAACCAGTATCCCACAAACAATGCCTGCAACTATACCAGCAGACATTATGTCCTGCTCAGCAGCTTGAATGGCTCTCGGATCTATAAATATAATAATAGGATAAATAAAATGTTAAATATCATCCTATTATTTCAATGATACTTCATACCACATTTTTTATTGAACAGAATTTTATGATTTTACAAATATAAATGATTATATGAGGTTTACAATAACAACACACAGCTCATCGTTTCAGAAGTGTATTCATATTTTTGAGAGAAAAAAATAACATATGAATGCTAATCTATGTAGTATCACATTGTGTGTACTGCACTTCACATGAAATTACCTTAAAGAGAACCTTAATTTCAACTGAAACATTCAGACCAACAGATATAGGAAGGCAAGTCATCATAGTATAAAGTTTTTCTTAATTTTAGTAACCTACGTTTTTACACATTTCTGAAATTGATGAACTACACAGAAAACAAACACACACATTGGATGAGAACACAGAAAGCAAGTGAAGTAAAAATGATATGAATCAATTATACAATTTATACATTACATATCATAATTAAGTGTCTCAAAATTACTTCAATAAGTTTTGTAATTTATTTTATTTGAAGATATTCAGTGACATGGTTAAGACCTACAGGTAACTAGGTGATGAACAGCAATAGAAGGACTTTTCTTCCATTTAATCCAAGTATAACAATCCCATGTTCATTCTTTTCTAAATACTCCATTTCTAACAAAGTGTACATGAGACAAATAACCTATCAATCATATTCACATATCATTTAATGTTTCTCGTATTACCAAGAAATATCAATCAAATTGAACCAATACACTCTACTTTTTTTCCCCAATGTTAATATTTCCCTTATCCATGATAAAATTTTAAAAAAAACTACTGTTAAAATGAAACAAACCATATTAAAACTGAATTACGAACAGAAATTAAAACATGCATATTAAACAAGATTTCCAAGTACCAATGCAAACAAAATGGAATTTTTCATTCATTAAAATAAGTCGAAACAGATCTGTTAAACAAATCATGAAATCCAAACTAATGAAATGAATATTCAGAAACTTATATACCAGAAGGGATATCTGAAAAATATAGAATTTATTTGATCAGAGTAATATTATTAGAATCAATTTTGTCATCAAATTTTCAATGGCCATAATTTTGCCACAAATCTGACAAACAATAACTAACATCTCTAAATAATCATTGTACACTCATGTACAAAAAATCATATGCAGATCTGCAGGCTTACAAAAAAAAAAAGTCCAAAATTTTGAAGAAACAAGAATGTGACCATAGTACACAGATGCTCCACTAGCACTATCATTTTCTATGTTCAGTGGACCGTAAAATTGGGGTAAAAACTTTAATTTGGCATTAAAATTAGAAAGATCATATCATAGGGAACATGTGTACTAAGTTTCAAGCTGATTGGACTTCAACTTCATCAAAAACTACCTTGACCAAAAACTTTAACCTGAAGTGGGACAGACGGACGGACGAACAAACAAACGAACGAACGGATGCACAGACCAGAAAACATAATGCCCCTACTACTATCATAGGTGGGGCATAAAATAAATTTGGTCAACTGTAAACAAAAAGCAAACTCAAACTGTTGTCAACATCATACACCAATGTAACAAAAATCAGCTTCATAGCTGTCAGGTATAAAAATCAGCTTCATAGCTGTCAGGTATAAATATCAGCTTCATAGCTGTCAGGTATATAAATGTAAAAAGTTCAGTCAACTCTTTGATTACAGAAGGATGGAATGACAGATAAAATTCCTTGGGTGACCTTAGGCACTTTATTCTGATCCACAATGAAGAACATATTTTGTAAACACATTATTTTGCTGTGAAATTTCATAATTGCCACACCATCTAGATAAATTAAAGTATTAGTTTCTCAAAGACCCACAGAAAGTTTGTCTATATTATCTCTGTAAATGATTTTCTTCATTTGGTAAGTCAAAGAAAAATCATAGTTTTGCAGTCATTTAGTAGTGTTTGATGCATAATTTATCTATAAACATTCTGTAATCCTAAATGCTCTATCAAAACAAACAAAATTTAAGCCATACTGGGTAAATCTAAAATTTACACAGCCATAAATTTTATAAACATAAAAACAAATGCAAAATAAAAACCAAATTTTTTTTTATCAATTTTTGGTGAGTTGGCTACTATGTGGTATAAAACATGCAACCCAGCCACAGTTTTACCAATCAAGATCTAATGCAGTGATATTTTTATTTCGGTTACGGTAAAGAAAATATCCTTTAAAACTTAAAATCGTAATTATTCTACAAAAATCTAGAGGTGCCAATTTTCAAGTCAAAATCCCCTCCCTAAATTAATCACCATTCCACTATAAATGAAATTTATAAATTCAAACAATAAAATACTTCACATATTCTGCACAGATTTCAACATGAATTCTTGAACGTAAAACTGTGGCTTGTAACCTAGATGTGGGGTGAAACCAAGACACATTTACAACATTTGGTCACCTGCTACAATAACATTGGTAATGTTTGAATGATTGGAGTGTAACGCTGCTTCTGTTGTGTTACTCTCATTGCCACCTGAGAAGTGAAAGGTCAAAATATAGGTCAATACTGGTAACAAACATGTATATAACTGCTCAAAAATTTATCTTCATGAAATAATTTTTCATCTCCATAGCAAAACAATAAACAAATTATCATTTTGTGTTCAGTTAATAAGCTTTTAGTCTGTGTTGAAAAAATTGTCACAAAAAGCAAATTTATATATTTTGTTAATTTCTATAAAAATGGAAAGCGTGAGACATTATCTGCATTAATGCTATGAGTCAATTATGCTGAATATTCCATTTTTTCTAAAATTAACTAAATAATTCTACCCCTTTGGCACAGGATTGGGTGCAAAGTGTTTTGCAACACTGTGTATATGTGCTGTTTGTTTGACATTATACCAGTTTTACAATATTTAGTTTACTCTGCAAGCAATATATACACTTTTGTCAAGATATAAAGTTGCAATGTACGTTATTGTTTCTATTTAATAGAACAAAACAAAGAATGGTGGGCTTTACTAAACATTTAAGTTATAATCACAGAACAAGTCAAAATAATACAATATCAGAGAATGACGAACATTTTTTCCCCTAATCTATAAAGAAATTAAAAGCTTACACATACAGTCAAATCTGCTAATAAAAGGTCACCTCTATTAACCTGTCTTGTCAAGGACACTCTTTTAGTCTTACTGTAGAAATAACTATGCATTTTGAATCTCAATTCTAAAGTCACCTCTCTTTAAAGGTCAGTTTTAGCTGATCCCAAGGATGACCTTTATAAATAGATTTGACTGTGTATACATAATATCTACACATTAAAAAAAGGAATACATCTTTGGTCTAAAAATAGATATCACTTTTAGTGAAAATAAATATATGAATAATAATTGTGCTTTATAGCCTACTTGTGGGAGATAATAACTTGAAGACTGATATATATATTGCATGCTTTGTTTAAACCAAGTGAATGCACACAGTTAATACAAGGGGAAGATAATCACCTTTGGTGGTCAGCGAGTCTCCTGCAATTTTAAAAGCGTTCACTCTTAGTATATTGCACACAGAAGGTGAAGTTATAAATGATGAGGGTAAAAAATATATAGTTATCTTATATTGGATTGTACAGCCATCTTCTTACGTTTTGATGTCCAAATATAAAGTTTGTCAAAAATATCTTCAAACATATAAGATACAGACGTGAGCCCTATTGGGTGGATCTAACTACCCCATGATATTATGGTAAATGCTAAATACAAACTTTCAATTATTCAGGAGGGGGGTCTTTCAGCAATTAAACCTTATTTCATGGTAAAGCATGATATATACATGATATGCAATAGCATTAAATGGCATCATATGGTGAAAGTAAATTAAATTTATCATCTTTTTGTATAATTTTTACAAATCTGTATGAAGAGACTTTTTTTAATATACTATAAATCAACAATTAAATCCAATAAAAGTACCGAAGACAACCTTTAGATCAGTTCTTCCCAATAAAATACAATTTTCCCAAAATTATGATAGGAAAAAATGTGCAGAACACTCAAAGTTCACCATACATAAGAGTTAGTATATACAATTAAGAAAATATAACATGAAAATTCACCTTGGAGATAGAAGAATTCTTTAGCAGAATAATTTCCAGGATACTGATGAGCATTAAATAGACTCTGAGTGAGCCCAGCGATCCTGACAGAATAATGCCGATTAGAGGGTAAATCACCAATAGAAGATTCAATCCACGTCATATCGTTGGATTTAACAACCTAAAACATACATATTAGTATTATTTATACATGATCGTTTAAAAAATAAATGTAAGGAAAGAAGATCAGATGCCAGATACTTAATTTTTTTATTGTGGAACTTCACACTCTTTCACAAAAAATCTTATGATTAAAATCAATTGTAAGTTGAACTGAAATATTCATGACTTATAAGTATGTTTACTCTTAAGATTTTTTGTGAAAAGAGTAGCTGCTTTTAGAACAACCATTGCATATTAATTTTTATATGATGTTTCTTTATGCCACAAGACATCTAGAATATAAAACTAATAATATATCATGCACCTAAATATCTGGAATAAAAATACAATCATAGGTAGACCTTGATATATTCATTTTATCTTACCTCCTATACATTTCTAGGAATATGATTGGTTAAAAGCAACCGCATGGAGACCGTGTATATTTCATATGGGGTTAGATGGCAGGATTATTGCAATACACAGTTAGTAGTGGTGTTACGTCCCTTTATAAAATCAACACGGGTTGAGGAAAAATCTGAAAGGTTTCAACAGCCGAAGAAATTGATGAACGATTGAAATAAATTCATAAAACACATTTTAAGCTAGCAAGTTGTTATTGTTGGCATTTTTTTTTTTTTTTGTATAGACCAATGGAAGTAGGTTCTTAATACTAAAGGTATTGAAGACTTGATCACTTTGATAAGGCCACTAGTCTAAATACCACATGTTAAGATAGTCGGTAAGATAAATTCGTTATACAGTGTGCTAGTGACCTAATACATTATATGGGGCTTCGCTCTCACCCCATATGGAATTTACTGACGCCATATACATCTTAATTAGGTCACTAGCACACTATGTAACTAATAATATACATCTGATTAAATCTTAATTTACATAACACATACTTCCATAAGACAAATGCACAAAAATATTCTACCATGGAAAATTTCAAGCATATATGAAGAGCTTAAAAAAATAAGCAATTTTGTCATTTATTTTAAACTCAAAACTTTCTGTTTAGAGCAATCAGATACTAAACCAATATGTTTCAAAGAAGATAATCATATAAAATGATTTTAGTCCAAAGACTATAAAAAAGTGTTCTTTTTATTCATTTAACAAAATGTTCTACCATATCAATTTCACAAATGACTGTCTTTTTCATACCAAAACAATTTCAAAATACTGAAATTCCACTGCAAACTGCAATGAAAATTTAAAGGAGTCTCTAAATTTTAAAAATTCTGGTATAGACTCTAAATTTGAACGTATCTGTCTCTGTATTTTGTGGAAACAGCTTTTTAATTGTGTCTTTTTGGTAGTTGTTTTTGTGCTAAGTACAAATCTGATGAGTCAAGCCTTTTCCAGCTAATTTTTTACAAGTTTGTTTTTATGTTGTGCTGTTTATACACACTGTCCCAGGTTAAGTGGGAGGATTAAGCACTCACAAACAGTTTAACCCTGCTTATTTTTTATTCTTCTGTCTCTCATGGATATATAGTTGTCTCATAGGCAATAATATTCCATCTCCTTATTTTACTATTTTGTTAACTTACAGTACACATCACAGTTAAGATAGGTTTGAATCATGCTTTCTAATAAATATTTGACAAATAAATGAAGTCAGAAAATGAAAATTCCACATGTATGACATTTAAAGTTAAATTCTATTGATATATATATATATAAGTAGATTCTGTATGATTGCAAATGAGACAACCTTCCATCATAGACTAAAGAAAAGGACTATATACTCTATATGTAAAAGGACAGGAACAATAACAACAACAAATTTACCTCATATTGTTTTCAGGAATCTTTTTATCTCCTTAAAGTATGAGTCAAGATCGATAAATTCTATTAAATATTCTTCCACATCACGATAGAACTTTTCTGGACGTAGCCATCGTAGATAAACTGTATTTCATAAAACACATTTTAAGCTAGCAAGTTGTTATTGTTGGCATTTTTTTTTTTTTTTTGTATAGACCAATGGAAGTAGGTTCTTAATACTAAAGGTATTGAAGACTTGATCACTTTGATAAGGCCACTAGTCTAAATACCACGTTAAGATAGTCGGTAAGATAAATTCGTTATACAGTGTGCTAGTGACCTAATACATTATATGGGGCTTCGCTCTCACCCCATATGGAATTTACTGACGCCATATATACATCTTAATTAGGTCACTAGCACACTATGTAACTAATAATATACATCTGATTAAATCTTAATTTACATAACACATACTTCCATAAGACAAATGCACAAAAAATATTCTACCATGGAAAATTTCAAGCATATATGAAGAGCTTAAAAAAAAATAAACGAATTTTGTCATTTATTTTTAAACTCAAAACTTTCTGTTTAGAGCAATCAGATACTAAACCAATATGTTTCAAAGAAGATAATCATATAAAATGATTTTAGTCCAAAGACTACAAAAAAGTGTTCTTTTTATTCATTTAACAAAATGTTCTACCATATTAATTTCACAAATGAATGTCAATTCCTATTTTCATACCAAAACAATTTCAAAATACTGAAATTCCACTGCAAACTGCAATGAAAATTTAAAGGAGTCTCTCTCTAAATTTTAAAAATTCTGGTATAGACTCTAAATTTGAACGTATCTGTCTCTGTATTTTGTGAAAGAAGCTTTTTAGACAGGTACTTTGTGTCTTTTTGGTAGTTGTTTTTGTGCTAAGTACAAATCTGATGAGTCAAGCCTTTTCCAGCTAATTTTTTACAAGTTTGTTTTTAAGTTGTGCTGTTTATACACACTGTCCCAGGTTAAGTGGGAGGATTGAGCACTCACAAACAGTTAAACCCTGCTTTATTTTTTATTCTTGTCTCTCATGGATATATAGTTGTCTCATAGGCAATAATATTCCATCTCCTTATTTTACTATTTTGTTAACTTACAGTACACTTCACAGTTAAGATAGGTTTGAATCATGCTTTCTAATAAATATTTGACAAATAAATGAAGTCAGAAAATGAAAATTCCACATGTATGACATTTAAAGTTAAATTCTATTGATATATATATATATATAAGTAGATTCTGTATGATTGCAAATGAGACAACCTTCCATCATAGACTAAAGAAAAAGGACTATATACTCTATATGTAAAAGGACAGGAACAATAACAACAACAAATTTACCTCATATTGTTTTTCAGGAATCTTTTTATCTCCTTAAAGTATGAGTCAAGATCGATAAATTCTATTAAATATTCTTCCACATCACGATAGAACTTTTCTGGACGTAGCCATCGTAGATAAACTGTATCTGTCCCCATTGTTGTAGCATTTAAAATAGTAGGTGCTCCTGGTGCTAAAATCAATAAAGCAGTAAATCATTATCATATCATCTTTTAAATAGATACCTCATCCTTTCATATATTCATTTGTTATGTTTCTTCAGTGTTTAGAAGAATTATAGATCTATCAAAGTTTAATGAGTGCATGTTGTTTCAGAAAATCTACAGAAAAGGAACACAAGCATAATATGCTTATTAACTTTAAAAAAAGAGGTAGAAGATACCAATGGGACAATCAAAAACCATATGTGCAAAAAAAACAGAGGTCGAGGTCAAGTGAACCAGGGTTTCCCCTGGGTCAATTTTCTTTTTCGCCATCTCTTTTGCCTAAGCAATATATTTTTCACCACTTTTAATTTTTTCGCCAACTTACATAAACATTTTTTTCATTTAAAATTTTCCTTCTTTGTATAAAAAAAAATTTCAGTTTGCAGCATCGTTGTCTAATCTATTATGTTCAATGACTTTGTAATTTAAAACAACTACATGGACATGATGGACAGCGTTGTTATTATTTCAGAATTCATCTACTGTCCTTGACCTTTGACCTTACCTGTGACATCTGTCATAGCAGGATATCTATCACTAAATTCACCTTTGCCACCACCTGTTACAGCCCTTACTCTTACATCATACTGGGTATAAGGCTCTGAAAAAAATGAAGTTCATCTTAACTTATTGGGTAAATTTTGTGCTGTGTAAATTTTACAATTAGGTGTCTTCCCTAAGATAATGTTTGGAATATGGAATGAAAGTGTCTACAATATTAATAAATTTAAACACATCCAAATGGTTCAAAGTATTAACCTTTTACAAATGATAATCCTATCTAAGTCCTATAAACTAATTTCTGTAACACTAAGTAATGCAGAAAATTTCAATGGTGTTCAATGGAAAACACATCAAGAGTGCAAATAATTTTATTTGATTTAAACTTAAGATTTAAAATATCTAGTGTAAATTCAGACATTTTATTATTATTTTATTAACACAAATTCAGAAAATTTTGTATACAAATAATCCTATCAAAATTAAAAAAAAAAAAAAAAAAAAAAAGTTTTAATTTTTGTGAAACCTATGCTGTTGCAATTTTTGCCATTATAAAAAATCTCAGAATTTAAAGTATATTCTGACCACAAATCTGTTTACCATATTTCCATATATCTAACAACTAAGTTCTCACTTCTAAACAAACATTGCATACCTAAGTTAGTGATATTTTCTGAAATTTTATTTCTCAGTACGCCATTAATAACTTTAGTCCTGACAACACCAGTAATTGTGTTAATCCACTGTAATTCATAACTATGTAGCCTTCCATTGATCACCTTTGGTTCTACCCAATGAACTTTCACCGTAGATGGTGTATTTCTTGATATGTGAGTGATTCTTGGTTTTGATGGTTCTAAAACAAAAATAAAGAATTAATTTTAATAGAAATTTCTTTTCTTTCTCTGTAAGTCACCAAGAACAAAATTTATGTTAAATTGAAAAACAATACTGTTGACATTTTGAATACCTTTAATTACAACTTATATTTAACACATCTTTTTCAAAGGACATGGTTTTACAATCTGTATAATTTCAAATTCAATGGTCAAACATCTGATGTCTCATCAAACATAATTATTTTCTTTAAAGCTCCCCATGGCTGTTCCAACTTTTGGCTCTGTGCTTTAATGATGAAAATAAATCATAAAATGTGCATTGGACCCAGCAAAAACAGAACTGCTCAAGGACCAGTTACCATTATAAATCCACAGTTTTTATCAAATAATCTTAAATGGCAGGCGATTGTAACCAGTCCTTCACCAGTATGTTTTAATTTCACAAATTTATCCTTTATTAGAAATTTCAAAATGTCAAGTTGAACTGTGTGTTACTGTTCAATAATGTAATACACTACTAATACTTACTTCCTTCAGCAGTAACTACAGCAGCATTAGCAACAGGTCCAGGTCCTTCTGTATTTAATGCTGCAACCTGGATAATGTATTCAGTGTAGGATTTCACACCTGGAATATCAAGTTCCTGAAAAAAAAATTACACACTGATCAAAACTTGAGGTTGTATTTGTAGTTTAAAGTAAATTTATAGGCTTTTATACTTGTGACTTTTAATTCTGGATTTCATTTTTACAAATACTTTTACAATTTCCATACTGCAAATTAGTAGTAGTTCCACCATTGTAAAGACTTTTGGTTTGAAAAGAACAAAAGGGCAAATTACACTTTTTCCTTTATCCACAAAAATTGGTACCCACAGATGATTCCACAGTATATTGCATCACTAACAAAGATAGTATACTCTTATATATTTTGATTTACATTGTCAACATCAAAGAATCATAGGGGCCTCGGTGGCCTCGTGGTCTAAGTAGTTACTACTGTAATCACTAGTCAGTCAACACTGAGGTTGTGAGTTCGAACCCAGCTGGTGCAGGTGCACGCGACTCCAATCTTAATTGACTAGGATTGTAAGTTTTCCTATGGAAGGTTGGTGGTTTTCTCCAGTATTTCCAGCTTCCTCCACCAATAAAAACAAGCCGCCACAAAATAGCCCAAAAGCGGTGCTTAAAAGTGGTGTTAAAACACCAAAAATCAAAAATCAAATCAAAGAATCATTGAAACTGTATCTCTTCTCGAGTGACCTGATTGTCAAGCTTTGAAAAATAATCAAAATCATACAAAAAATGTCCAAACCTATGAACCACTCTCCTTTCATTCCTTTGATGCAATCCATTGTTTTCATTTTGGCTTAAAAACTACCCACAAAACTTCAGATTTAGGAAGTGATTTTAATTACTTACAGTTTTATCTGTTCTTTCAAATGTTATAACACTGAACACTTTTTTGTCTGCTTCACTATACATGATCTGGTAACCCTTTAACTCTCCATTAATCTTTTCTGTTGGGGGATGATCCCACTTTATATGTATCACAGAGCTGTTGTTACTGGTTGCCAAGAGGTTTCTTGGTTGCGCTTCAGGTTCTACAAGTAAAAACAAAATTGTTAACAAGAATATTCTGACTTCAAAGAAGATTGTATTACAAGAATGTTAATCAAAGAACATCGCTCCAATGTCAACCACAGCTGCATATATTTCAATCTGCCCAAGGGCATTATTTAATCATAATTAAAATAAGGATTTTAATGTACCCTTTCATTTATTCCACTCTGCACATGAGAAAACACTTTACAAGATGGATTCCAATTTTAGCAACACTTCCTTTAAACTCCACCCTCTAACTTCCCCTTCATGTAAGTCTTTGCTTAATCCCTCAACAAAGGAAGTTTAATACTTTCCACATTTTTAAGGTTTGTGGAATTTTTCATGGCTTTTCAGTAAATATTGATTTCAGAATTTACATATACAAAGCAAATCCATGAAAAAAATACTTTTCCAATAAAATGAAGATAAGGGATACACAATGAGTAATTTTTCTTCTAATCAATCAGAATTTTAATCAATCATTTTTACTGACCTTCAGAAGGAGTAATAAAGAACATGCTTGGTTCACTAGGCATGCTCTGTCCTATACTATTAACAGCTACAATCCTTAATTTGTAAGAAGTATATGGCCGCAGGCTCATGTTAGTTGTTATATTCTTCTTGTGTATGTTTGATGTCACTTTATTTCCTAATACCCAGTTTTCTGTATTTGTCCTAAATATATAAATATAAAAATACTGCAATTCATTGTCAAATAACTCAAATCATAAACGGTACAGTAATTTATGTAAATTATTTAAAAAATGCTTGGTACGTTTTTTACAAGTTTCTGTTAGTACAAAATGTACTAGTGATTGGCTCATAAAATTTACTTTCTTGTAAGGTTAAAATGATACACCTACCTATTACAAAGTTTGAATCGATAGGTACATAATTTTAATTAAAGATATTTCCCTTGGTCACCATGTTGGAGGTGAAGCTGGTTGATTTTCTTATTTGACTTACAAAATAAATGTTAAAAACATGTATGACAATCAACTTTGAGAAGATATATCCTTGCTATATCAAAGTGATGACTTAGTCAAAGCTTAAACAGATTAAAAAAAACATTTTCATAAAAAAAACGCATTCCCAAGTCTTGCTGTCAGTATTAGGAGTTGAATCTAGTTGATATATAGAGGAATTGGTGCAAGTTTTTACATTAATAGTAGCAAAGGAAAATAAACCAATTACTTTTCTTGAGTGAGTTTTTTTAGAAACTAGAGGCTCTCAAAAGCCTGTGTCGCTCACCTGATTCTACTTTGGTTTTGGAAATCATGTTAAAATAGATTAAAATCATAACAGATACCCTAATAATGAGTGAGGCCAAATTTGGTTTAATATTGTCCCTGTAATTTAATAAAAAATCCTGGTGGCCATCTTGAACACTAAATCAGCAACAAAGCAGCAACACTTCATCAGCACCTCATAAGAAACATTTATGCCATGTTTGGTTTCTTTCCATTCAGTGCACCTCTAAAAGAAGCATTTGTATGTATTTCCAATAGGGTCTTATGTTAAAGGAAGTCTCCCCGCATGCGGCCATCGTGGATGAAGAATCAGCTTGAAAAGTAACAACACTTAGTCAGCACCTCATAAGGAACATTCATGCCATGTTTGGTTTCAATCCATTCAGTGGTTCTGTAGAAGAAGACATTTGGATGTATTGTCCATAGGGTCCTTTGTTAACACTGTCCCCCAGCTGGTGGCCATCTTGGATGATGGATCGGCTTCAAAGTAACAACACTTGGTCAGCACTTCATAAGGAACATTCATGCCATGTTTGGTTTCATTCCATTCAGTGGTTCTCTAAAAGAAGACATTCGTATGTATTTCCCATAGGGTCCTATGTTAAACTAAGTCCCCTGCTGGCAGTCATCTTGGATGATGGATCGACTTCAAAGTAACAACACTTGGTCAGCACCTCATAAGGAACATTCATGCCATGTTTGGTTTCATTCCATTCAGTGGTTCTTTAAAAGAAGACATTTGTATGTATTTCCCGTAGGGTCCTATGTTAAACTAAGTCCCCGCTGGCGGCCATCTTGGATGATGGATCGGCTTCAAAGTAACAACACTTGGTCAGCACCTCATAAGGAACATTCATGCCATGTTTGGTTTCATTCCATTCAGTGGTTCTCTAAAAGAAGGCATTTGTAAATATTTCCCGTAGGGTCCTATGTTAAACTAAGTCCCCCGCAGGCAGCCATCTTGGATTATGGATCGGCTTCAAAGTAACAACACTTGGTCAGCACCTCATAAGGAACATTCATGCCATGTTTGGTTTCATTCCATTCAGTGGTTCTCTAAAAGAAGACATTTGTATGTATTTCCATAGGGTCCTATGCTAAACTAACCCCGCTGGCGGCAATCTTGGATGATGCATTGGCTTCAAAGTAACAACACTTGGTCAGCACCTCATAAGGAACATTCATGCCATGTTTGGTTTCATTCCATTCAGTGGTTCTTTAAAGAAGACATTTGTATGTATTTCCATAGGGTCCTATGTTAAACTAAAGACATTTGTATGTATTTCCCCTATGTTAAACTAAGTCCCCGCTGGCGGCCATCTTGGATGATGGATCGGCTTCAAAGTAACAACACTTGGTCAGCACCTCATAAGGAACATTCATGCCATGTTTGGTTTCATTCCATTCAGTGGTTCTCTAAAAGAAGGCATTTGTAAATATTTCCGTAGGGTCCTATGTTAAACTAAGTCCCCGCAGGCAGCCATCTTGGATTATGGATCGGCTTCAAAGTAACAACACTTGGTCATCATTCCATTCAGTTGGATTATTGGTCAGCACCTCATAAGGATTCCATTCAGCTTCATTTGTATGTATTTCCCATAGTAACAACAAATGGTCAGCACAACAAATCATATAAGGAACATTCATGCCATGTTTGATTTCATTCCATTCAGTGGTTCTTTAAAGAAGACATTTGTATGTATTTCCCATAGGGTCCTATGTTAAACTAAGTCCCCCGCTGGCGGCCATCTTGGACTATGGATCGGCTTCAAAGTAACAGTTGGTCAGCACTTCATAAGAAACATTCATGCCATGTTTGGTTTCATTCCATTCAGTGGTTCTCTAGAAGAAGTTCAAATGTAAAAAGTTAACGATGACGATGGACGACGACGGACGACGGACGCCGAGTGAGCTAAAAATACACAAATGTAAATCTTCTCAAAAAATGACAAACTTTGAATTCTAATATACACGAGTTCACTAAAAAAGTTATAAATGACAATAATAAATGGCATCAAAATAGAGACAAAAGGCTCCAAGCTAAAAGTATAAACAAAAATAAATTGTTTTATAGCAGTGCTAAAATTAGGTCAATCAAAAACTATCTATAAACAAAGTGTCTAGGATGTATATTCACAAAGATATAGGTACAATGTAAACTTATGACTTACATTATCCAAAACTTTTTGAAGGAGTATAAAAAAATGTTTAACAAAAATAATTTCAAATTTTGGTAATCCTTGGCTTGTGTCATAATACTAACCTGACTTCTATCAGGTAGCTACTTATTGGACTATTGTTTTCTTCTGAACTGGCTAACCACCAAACAGAAACTTGACGTGACTTTAATCTCCCTATTTGTGGCATCCCTGGTTTACTTGGAACATCTGAAGTAAAAACAAATTTTAAAATCCTTTAAATTCTGAACTTAAAAAACTAGAGGCTCTAAAGAACCTGTGTCACTCACCTAGGTGTATGTGCATAATCAACAATGGACTCTCTCCAACATTGTAGACAAGAATAGACTTCATGACAAATTTCTTTTTGTTGTTCTTGTACTGCTGATCATTTTGTCTGTTTAGTTTCTCTCTATGTCCTTTTGTTTTTGCTCAAAACACAAAAGAGGGTATAAAATCTTCATATAAGGGCAATCACTCCTATGAAGAGTGACAGTCTACCAACTATATCGGCAAAATTTGACTTGTTTTGGGATCTTGCCTTGCTGATCATTAAAGAGCAACAACTCCAATAAGAAGTCATCAGAAAATTACCTCCACACAGTCTTAAATGTAGTTCTTGTCTTGATGATAATTTTTGGTTATTTAAGTTTCTGTCAATCTATTATAATTTTTTAAAGATGTAAGGCAAAATCGCAAAAAAATTGGTAAAAATTGTCATCACAGAGCAATATCTCTAATTACGAGTCGACTGACGATTTCAACCATGTATACTTATTCATAGATCCTGTCTTGCTGATCATTTTTGTTACATAAAGTTTCTCTCCATCTATTATAGTTTTCAAGATAAAAGCCAAAAGGCAAAAATGAAAAGAAATGGTAAAATTTGTCATTTAAGGGCAATAACTCCTATAAGAAGTCGCCTGACAGTTTTGACGTAAATAAACAATTAGTAGAGCTCAACATTCTGAACATTTTTGCCATTGTCAGAATTTCTTTATTTATAACAGTTTTCAAAATAATAGGCAGTAAAATGCTATGCAGGGCGCAGCTTGATACGACCGCAGAGGTCGTACCCATACAGTTGGGGCAAGTATGGACACAACATTCAAGCTTGATACAGCTCTGAATTTGGATTGTGATTAAATATTTGACACAGCATAGGTTTCTGACACAGAATGAATGTGGTCTAAGAACTTAAAAATTTTAAATTGGACATTTACCTATTATGGTCCAATATCCAAAATCTAAATACATGGTGAGATTCAGCAAATCAAAGAACCCCAAGAATTCAATTTTTGTGAAAATCAAACTAAGTTTAATTTTGGACCCTTTGGACCTTAATGTAGACCAATTTGAAAACGGGACCAAAAATTAAGAATCTAAATACACGGTTAGATTCGCATATCAAAGAACCCCTATAGTTCAATTTTCGATGAAATCAAACAAAGTTTAATTTTGGACCCTTTTGGCCCCTAATTCCTAAACTGTTGGGACCAAAACTCCTTTTTGGCCCCAAATTCCTAAACATTTAGGGCAATTACCCCCAAACTCAAACCCAGCTTTCCCTTCGTGACATGGAACCTTGTGGAACAATTTCATAAAGATCCATACACTAACACACAGTTATTGTCCTGAAACTAGAAAAATGCTTGCTTTTTGCCCCTTTTTGGCCCCTCATTCCTAAAATTTTGAGGCAATTACCCCAAAATCAATCCCAGCCTTCCCTTTGTGGTATGGTACCTTGCAGTACAATTTCAGACATGGATCACAAGTAATTGTCTGGAAACTAGAAAAATACTTATATTTGGCCTCTTTTGGCCCCTTATTCCTAAACGTTTTGGGCAATTACCCCAAACTCAATTCCAGCTTTTCCTTTGTGATATGGAACCTTGTAGTACAATTTCAGAAAGATCCATACACTTACACACAGTTATGGTCATGAAACTAGAAAAATGTTTGTTTTTGCCCTTTTTGGCCCCTAATTCCTAAAATTTTGAGGCAATTACCCCAAAATCAATCCAAGTATTCCCTTTGTGATATGGAACCTTGTGGTACAATGTCAGAGATCCACAAACTAACACTTAAGTTATGTCTGGAAGTTACCAAAATGCTTATTTTAGCCCCTTTTGGCCCCAATTCCTTAACTGTTGGTACCATAACCCCAAAATCAATCCCAACCTTCCTTTTGTGGTATTGAACCTTATGGTAAAATTTCATAGAGATCCATTCACTTAAACTAAAGTTAGAGTGCGAAAACCAATGTGTTTTCGGACGACGATTTACGACGATCATACCAATATCGACCGCAAAATTTTTTGCGTCGATAAAATCATTTTACCCAATATGTTCTATTTTTAGCCAAATCAACCATCTTGGTTGGCAGGTGGGGTCGTCGGACACATTTTTGAAACTAGATACCCCAATAATAATTTTGGCCAAGTTTGGTTAAATGTGGCCCAGTAGTTCCAGAGGAGAAGATTTTTGTAAAAGTTAATGACGACGGACACCAAGTGATGAGAAAAGCTCATGTGGCCCTTTGGGCCAGGTGAGCTAAAAATAAAATGAAACCTCAACTCTTTGAATCCATGGTCATGGTGAAATTATGGAAAATGACTCACATGATATATATGCAAACACCATAAATGAGGAAGGGCAGAAAAAAAAATTTCTGCAATATTTAAGCAAGTTGAATCTTATTGTACCGGTACATCTTTTAAGAAAAGGTTTATGAATGGGTAAACTACAGATTAAGAGTCTTCATGTGTTTATCATTAGAAGAAGAAAATCAGATTTAAAAAGGAAAACTGCACACAAAAGTGTCCCATTCATTGGATTGTGGCATTCTGCCCTTAGCTTCTAGATATAACACTGTAAAAGTATTAAAGACGTTTTGAAATAAAACCTATTTCCTCAATCATCCATTTTAAAAGATATTCATTGATTTAAAACATTTCTTCTAGTCCCCAATTCCCCTCATTAGTCTTAACAACTATTAAAATTCTGTTTATGCAGTATCATCCATGCAAAAACACTTGTGCAAATGTTTTACAATCAAAGAATAGTGATAAAAGTATGTGGTCAAATCCCATACTTAAATCATAATACCTGGTATCACAAATTAAATGTAACCGGAAATGGGCTTTAAATTTCCTAGTAAAATAAGAACAAAATACAGAAAAATTTTCTAATGTCATTATTTTAAAAAATACAGCACTTTATAAAATTAAAATTGCTTCATATGACACTTTTCTTCGATTATTTTTATTCCTTAAATTGTCAATAAAATTCATTTGGCATTCATATCTAAAAATATTCCCTGCTTTAACTCTACTTCTACGAGATGCAATATAGATGTACAATCAGGCTAATTCTATTTACCAACACCTGATATTATATCGAAACTAAAGCCAACCACCAGGTGTGTCGTATATTTGTAATAGATGTTTAAACAGGAAGTTTGATAACCATCCCTTTTATTATATATTTCTTTACTGGCTCTCCAACAGAACAGTTAAACGTGCTGATAACAAAAAATTTAAAACTATTTCTTTTTAAATGATAGAATGACATTGTGTCACATGCACTTATAGCAGCATTGTGTTAAACCAGTTCAGGACTAGTTTTTAAATTCAAATTCAAAACTTTATTGTCATGTAAACCAACTTATTTGACTAAACAAACAAAACATATTATAATATAAATGACAAGAAAAAAGCAAACACAGTTATTCTTAAACCAGTTGTTGGCATGATACGGGTTATGTTCTTCTCATCATGCTCATATATTTTATGATGGTATGATACTAAACCCCTAACAGGAGGGACTGTGCTTGATTTTTATATGATGAGGACATAATCTTTCATTCAGTTTAATTGAGGTCTGCAGCTGGCATGTCAGTAACTGCTAGTAGTCCTTTGTTAATTTATGTATCATCGTCATTTTGCTTAGTTTCTTTTATTACCTATTCTGACATCAGACTCTGACTTCTTTTAAACTGAGTTTTACTGTGCGTATTGCTGTGTGTTTGTTTACATGTATTCTACATTGGCTAGAGGTATAGGGGGAGGGTTGAGATCTCACAAAACATGTTTAACCCCACCGCATTTTTGAGCCTGTCCCAAGTCAGGAGCCTCTGGCCTTTGTTAGTCTTGTATGTTTTTAATTTTAGTTCATTTATATGTTTTGGAGTTTAGTGTGACGTCCATTTTCATTGAACTAGTACACATGTTTGTTTAGGAACCAGATGAATCCCTCTTCCGGTGCAGGATTTTCTAGTTGTGTTGAAGACCCATTGGTGGCCTTCGGCTGTTTTCTGCTCTTAGGTTGGGTTGTTGTCTCTTTGACACATTCCTCATTTCCATTCTCAATTTTATGTATAATTATAATGAACAAACTAATTAATACATATAATTATATAGTATAACAGTCAATAATTCAATTATGAGTCCCCTACCCTTAGAACTAATGACAGCTAAATAAAGGAACCTATGCTTTCTCCTTGGGTTGATGGGCAGAGAATAAATTTTATTTTAGCATCATCATTTAGGTAATTAAAATTTTCACTACAGTTTGCCTCAATCAGTTTTTTAATAAAAGCTGGTCTTATGGTGGAGTTTTTCCTGTAATACAAGAGAAAATGTTTGTAATGTAGCTCTCATACTGTAGCTATCAAACTCATTGCTGTTAAGCAAAATATGCAGAGAAATATGAATCAATCTTTGTATTTACCTTGAACATAAAGGTCTGTAACGTTCTCAAACTTCTGAATAAGATCTTTAGTTTCTGGATCTCTGAATATCCCAACAGAACATGTATACTGTTTTGTATCATCAAGATCTACATTCTTTATCATCAAACTGTAGTTTTCAGCCAAACTATACTTGGCTTTTAAAGAATCTACAATATAGGTAATAGTGATATTTCCTTGATCCTCCTTGGCAGTTAACAGAAAGACCGCTCTCTCAGTCCATGTGTATGTCACGTAGGTCTGGTTGTCTGTTGGGACTTCTATACCACAGGGCAAAATGGCATCAGTCTTTACCTTCACAAATACTTGCCCTTCTTTCTCTGCCTTGCCTGGAATTAAAAAAAAATTAAATAACACATGCTAAATCAACCAGGATCTGAAAATAGCTGTTGAAAAGTTCATGTCAACAAAAAATAATGTTGACAAAACAAAACAATAGTAGCATTATGGTACTTCTGTCAGACCCAACTTTACCAATGACAATATTTATATATGTTCATCAAAGGTCCATAAAGTCTCAAGCCAACAGTGTGAGGTCTCTTTTATTGTACTTCAAATTCAGAAATTTTTTGAGATGTTTTTGTTACCAAAAAATATGTATTGCAAAAATAAGGACAAGATAAGTTTTGTAAAAAATAAAAGTTGCATTTTAAATTTTGATGATTAATTAGTATGCAGAATTTCCTGAAATCACAGTATTTTTTATTAATCAATGTCAAATTTTTGTCCATTTTCAAATATCAAATATAGTTCATTATTGCACTTGCAAAGTTCTTTATTTTTCTAGTAGTAAAAGAAGTTATTCACAACCATAATAATCATGCTAAATTGTAGCCTTTTGAAGAAGACAAAGATAATCTGTGTTTGGTAGATATTTCTTAATTTTAGACAGAAAGGCTTACAATTTTCCATGGTTGAACAAAGTGTATAATTTGCTTACTTTTTAGTGACTCTTCAATATTCATACTATGGATATGTCAACTATGCAGACATCAACAAAAAGCAATAGTGCTTTTTGGAGATCGATTTGTTCTAAGGACTGTGTTTTGCACAGTGAATTCTAATACAGGATTAATGAGAAGCAGATATATTGACCAAATTTACAGAATTAAGGATTTTATCCTTTTTAGCTCTCAAACTCATCAAATATTGCCCAGGACTGAAAAAAATATTGATATATGTTGAAACTAAAAATATACATTAGTTTAGTGTGACATCCATTTTCACTGAATTAGTACAGCTTAGGGGCCAGCTGAAGCCGCCTCCAGGTGCGGGATTTTCTCTCTGTTTTGAAGACCCATTGGTGGCCTTGGGCTGTTTTCTGCTCTTTGGTCGGGTTGTTGTCTCTTTGATACATTCCCCATTTCCATTCTCAATCTTATTGTTCCAAAATCTAGTTAGCATAACATTTCTACTATTCCTCTGAAACAACTTATATGCATTATAGATGTGTTTGTATTGTATACGTATCTCCAGCATGTGCCAAAAATTTTTAACCGCCTAGCCCCAGAGCTTATATCAAGAATATACTTCAGAATGTGTAACAAACTTTTCACTAGCTCAAATTAATGTTTACTAGTCACAGGCTTAAGGCTAGTAGTTTTGACACAGACTGTATCTGAAATGATTTTATTCTATTATATATACATGTATATGAACGTTAAATATACATGTATACATATTTGAGAGAGAGAGAGAGAGAAATTGTTTTCAAGGCAACTCATTTTCAAAGATTTTAACATGTATAGAACTAATAAATAAATATCACATCATCCTGAGAATAGAGTAGTTACACTCTGGTTTGTATAAACAGTTATATTAACTGATTAAGCCTTACAAAAGGGGGACATGCTTGGCTTCAATGATACCAGAAAATAATCTCCTTGAAACAAATCCATCTTGATCATTCTCTTTTGAAGCCAGATGAATTTACTAACTCTGATTAATTTATTAGCTAAACAAATCAGATTTTCTGACATGTGTATCATACAAACATTTATACCACTTAATTTTTTTCCCCTTCACAATACTATCTAGAGCTCAAGAGTGTATAAAATAAACACCAAAATTTAAAGGTCTTTATTATTCATAGTAAAACATGACTTTTAAACATTTTCATCTAAAATTTAAGGCAAGCCATTAAACAAACTGAACTTGCTATTATGGAAGACTTTAAAATGTGATTATTCAAATTTATGAGTATGTTTAACCTACTTAAGTAGCGTGACGCCCCAAACCAGTCAATGGAATTAAACCCTCGGTAATTGAAACATTGTCAATTTTTGAAACTTTTGAGAATATTACCTCATAACTTAATTCACCACAAATTAATCATAAATTATAGATTTTAAAAATTAAATATGGCTATGAAATTGTTCCATTATAGTTGGAAATGACTTCAAAGAAAAATTATACAATTGTAATCCTTATTTAAACATGCATTTAAATTCTGATCCCTGACATGACTCAATGAAAATATTATATTTCAGTTATTATGCCTAAATAATAGGCTTGCAGACAGATGCATGTATAGAATAGCAAACTATTATAACTTTTTAACTGCATATTTCGACTTTTCAACCTTTCCACATTTGGAAAAGGCACAAGACATGAAAAACTTCTATTTTAGTCGCCTTGAGCCCTACCTTCCCTATTGAGTAATTCCTTTCTGTTTATCAATGAATTAACAAATAAGTACAAATCATTGATAATAAGCAGAAAAGCATTTGTACATGTAAAAGTCAATACCGGTACTTGACTAGACATGGGTTGACTGCCTATCATAAAGATCGGGGAAAGCAAATCCACAAGAGCTTAATTGTATTTGGCATAAAATTTGGAGGAGATAAACATCTACGTTTATATCTGATAAAAAAGACTTTTAGCAGAAGAAAACCATTTCTCTTATTTTTTGCACATGTTAACAAGTAAAATCCTATCAAATCTGTATATTATATTTGAACTTTTCATTAAATCATTATAGATAATTAGAGAAACAGATATTACAATTTCATACCATTAATCATGATATTTAACTATTACAAGTAGATAAATATAACAACCAATGGAGTATAGAATATATGTAAACATATAAGAAAAATAAATATTGAATAATGGTTTCAATTCATCACATTTACTAGTGTTTTCACTTCTTTCACATACCTTCAGGAAGAATATGACAATGTATTTATAAATAAATGTGGATTTTGTCCACATGTGGACACAGATGATGCCCCCGCTTGCATATCATATAGTTATAAAGGGACATAACTGAAGAACGGTAAAAGTGACGCTACCCAAATTTGAACTTGATCTGAGTTTTGTGGTAATAAGCATTGTGTGTAAGTCTCATAACATTTGGTTGAGGCAAACTTAAGTTAGAGAACGGAAACTAAAAATTTTGCAATTTTCCATTTATAAAGGGGCATTACTCTAGAACGGTTTAAGTGATGCCACCAAAATTCAAACTTGATCTGTGTTTTGTGGTAATAAGCATTGTGTATAAGTTTCATAACATTTGGTTGAGGCAAACTTAAGTTAGAGAATGGAAACCAATTTTTGGACGTACGGCCGGACAAGGGTAAAACTTAATGCCCCCTCCGTTACGGCGGGGGCATAAAAATGGGAAAAAAAGATAAATTTTCTAAGGGTTTGTAAACTTTCTAAAATTGTCAAATCAACAATATTCATTGTAAATTGCTTTTCAAACTTGATCTTTTTATTTTTAGAGATCCATGGATTATTTGGCAGGGGTTCAAACCATGATATTCCCTGAATACTGGTAGCAATAGCTTTTTCTGCTAAAACAATGTAAATGTTCATGTAGGAAATCAAATAATTTCATTCATTATAAAAGGGGTAACTTCTTTTAATTATTAAGCACCCCATCCAAAATACTAGTTTAGATTTACATAAACACTTTTCAATTTATGTAGAATTTCTAACAAACAACACCCTAAAAACTCCTATGACGGAGTATGTCCACACTCAAAGGAAAATAAATGGACAGATAAAATTTCTGTGTTTAAGACTTCAAGTCATATCACAGCAGCCATTTATTATGAAATGATCATGATCACATCCGAAAACCAGACACAAAAAAATAAAATAAAGATGCATATTGATCACATTCTATCACAATTTATATCTTGTATCTTTACAAAAAGACCATAATTTGAAATAGGAACCCACTCACATTAATGTGTTTTAATAAATGAAGATTTACAGAGATCAGATGTAATAATAAATCTCCATTAAAAAAAAGAAAATAATCAAATAAAAAAGAAATAAAATTCATTTTCTCACATGAATGTTGAGCCAAATAAGTGCTCAAAACCCTCATGAATGAAGAATCTATTCTTCCTTAGCAATATATAAATGTGCCTTATACATTTTGCATCAATGACCTGTTTACACTATTTATAGCTATCAAGAAAAATGCTCAGAGTATAAAAGTACCTTATTATTTTTGCATCAGTGACCTATATATAATTTTCATAGCTAACAAGTTAATTATATAATTTCTCAGAGTACAAAAGTACCTTACCCATTTTGGAACAGTAGCATATCTATACTTTATTATAGATAACAGATAATTTCTCAGAGTATAATAGTACCTTAGACATTTCGCATCAGTGACTTATTTATACTTTATTATAGATAACAGTCAATTTCTGGGGGAGTATAATAGTACCTTAGACATTTTGCATCAGTGACCTATTTATACTTTATTATAGCTAAGTTAAGCTAACAGACAATTTCTCAGATGGACTGTTTAACTGATGAAACATTTAATGAGTGATGAGTAATCAATAATTTTGTAATTACCCCCAATCCTAATCACTGAAGTTCAAAAGATTGCCTGAGTCATAATTCATCACTAACTTCTTTTCCTTCCCTTATTTCATCAAGATTAGATACTTAATATGGGAGAAATTTACATGGTTGTAAGCTAATTATCAGCTGATCACACATGAAAAGCTGTAGGTTTCAATGTTTACAATACAACCACAATCTTTTACATCAATAGCATGATAGTGTATTTGGGGACAAATGTCTTGTAAACAATGGTCTAGGAACATAAAATGGCCATGATAAACATCAAAACATGACAATTGGACATACAACCTTTTATGGTGTTGTAAAAAGGACACATAGATAAAGATATCTTCAGATCACATATGAACTATCAACTATCTTCAGTGTTTACACCCTATTACCAGCTATCTGTACATGCTGTACAGCAAATGCAATAGGTAAGACAGATAAAATTCTGCTGTACAGGATAGCAAAAGCAATTGTTTTAAACGGCAATCTCACTTTTTATCTATAATAGATCCTATTGTTTCTGTCGTAGGGATTAGTGATAGCTGGTAATAGGTGTGGTATATAAATTGTAAAAAGTATCTAATAAACATAGTAAGTCTGAAAGCTACTCTTGGACCAAAGCCTTAATGCTATATATCAGTGAATAAGATTCAGATCTGTACTTATGAATAAAAAGAGAATAGAGGAATATATGAATGAGACACTAACCACACAACACAATAAAACAAAGACATTTACAAGTCAACATACAATCAATCTGCAACTATAGACAAGTGTATATATACAATAATACACCCTTTTTATTACAGACTATCAACGGCAGGTGTAATACCTAACCCAGATAAAAATCTGCTGTACACAATTTAAAAATTCATTGTATTACAATGACAATCGGAAACAGAGATAAAAATCTGCTGTACCACAATAGCAAAAACAATTGTTTTAAATGGCAATGAGTAACACAATACCTATAGTGTGTGCCTTACTGATAGCCAGTAATAGGGTGCGAATATGTCTAGCTTTTAATTGTCCTGAGTGTAGAACAGTACTGAATAAATTTGACAGAGATTATCAAAAATCTGCCATCTATATTAGTCACTAAATGATAATTTAAGATATATAACTGTAACCCAATAAACAGCTGGTGAAGTTTCTGACTTGAAACAGACACATGAACATGTGGAAGGATTAAACTACATGTAGTTGTTTTAGATCTAAATCCTCCCCCTTTTAATCTGGATTATTCTTTTTATTTTTTCAGATTTGAAAAGAATCCATTGATTCAGGAATGTCCTTCATTTTATAGTACAACTGCAATACTATCCTGATTACTCAAATTAGAATATCAAAAAGAATTAGGTTTTCAATGTGTCAATGAGAAATTATTGAGCCATAAAATCACCACATCTCAATTATCTAGACAAGATGATAATTGAATTGTTTTAGCAGTATATTGATCCTATCTTAAAATTAGCATTTCATCTTTGCCCTCAAAACTATCAATTTCATTTATTGATTTCTCATAGAATCTCAATTTGAACTGAAAACAAAAAATAAAGCCTTAGCCTTACAGATATAATATCTAAAGTAGTAACTGCAATAAAAAATCTTGGAGGCAGCTTTTATATAGGTTTGTCCTCAATTTCAACTCTATTGATTTTCCATGGCTTCTTCAAATGAAAATATTCAGGTAGGAAAATGAAACTCAGAATGACAAGTTGAGTATTGGGTGTTTAAGATCTACCCAGCAACATCGACACTGACAATGAAAGACGATTAAGCCAAATCTTTAGTTACAACCACTTTTTGTTGAAACAGGGAAACAATTGACAATGCAAATTTTGTTATAAATACTGCATTACTGATAAAACTATGTAAAAGATATGATGTTTGACGTGGTTGATGCAGTGATGTATGCCATAGTCTCTGCAGGACGACTATAAATTTTGGTAATTGAATTATAACAGACTTTACTTTTATACAATATAATATTCCTGTCTTATACAATATAATATTCCTGTAACACACAGTATGGAATAATGAATTTAAAGTCTACAGTGTACCATCTCTTATCCACTGAGACAGAGAAAATATATAAATCTGCAATTATTATTTTTTTCAGACAGAATTTTTCATCATTACAATATATCCATTTGGAAGCATCTGACCCTTTATCATCCTGAAGTACATGGTAAATTCTGTAATCCACACAGAAACACTTAGAAATATCTGTACCAGCAGAGTATTCATGGTTTTGTTTTATATATACATTATTTTAATTTAATATGCAGGGTACGGTGCTCTTATGTTCTAATTATTTTAGTTTTGTTTATAAAAGATGCATAATTTGGATTATGAAAAATATTTAAATGTAGGTCAATAGCTTTTGTTCATAAAAGACAAAAAAATTACCAGTAGTCTATGAATGATTATTATAAAATTGTTATATGAAATATAAAGGGGGCTTGGTTGTATACATTTTGTACATGTATATTAAAGAGTATATTCTATTTCTAAGTGCAAGTCACATCATTAAAGAATTTCTTCTACTGCAATGTTTTCTATGACTAGATTCAAAACCCTTGATATTCTAAGGACTATTTATAACCTTGAGAATGCAAAATGTATATGCATAGATATCTCTGTCAACTGCTTATCTCTATTTTCTTTTATTTTCTTAACTAAGACATCTCTTTTTCTAATTGATTTTTTCCGATATCTTTGTCAACTGCTAATCTCTATTTTTTTTTCATTTTCTCAACTAGAACATTTTATTTATTGATTTTTCAGATCTAACAGTACCATTTTTGCAAATTAAAACGGCCTGTAAAAGATAGTTTAAACCGACAAGAAAATAATTATTTATATTTAAAATTTCAATGCTTTAAATTTAAGCTTGCCATTCAAGGCAGGATTATTTTCCTGTCCAAATGAAATTTTTCAAAGGTTTCAAAATCAAACTATAAATGCCATTATGTTCTGTTTAATTAATAGTCTCCAGAGCTGCATACAATGTATGAATCAGATTCTAATTACCCCGCCATATGTCCAGTAACTTCTTCGTTAATAGGATACACTGATGGTCAGGGAGGAAATATCTGTTTTCACAACATCATCAACCACAATTTGCACTATAACATCAGATGGATTAAATGCAAACGTTCTACAGAGCAAAGATTATCATTACCTACAAGTAACAATGCAAAACCAAACACTGCTTATGGAGGAAAATGGGACTAGTAGCCTAGGCAGCAAATTGTTTGCCCCAAGTAACTTAATAAATATACATGTATATATACATGTATGAGCTACAATACAAATCTGACTGAAAAATAAAAAGATGGATTTGCATTTATAAGACAGGACACAGATATAAACTTTGCTTTCAAACCTCAAGAAATAAGTTTATCATTTTTAGCAACAACAACAAAATTTATTTTTTTTATTTCCAGTTATTTTCCTGCAGTAGGTTCAAAATTAACTATGTGGTGAAATTTCAATAATAATATATATTAAATCTTAGAACTAGAAGTACATGCCACATCAATATCAGCATGCAACTAGCAGATTTCATATGAATGATGTAAAAGGAGTAGTTTAGGTTTGAGTTATTGATTGCTGTCTGCTTAACTTTCAGTGGCAAATATTTCATGCGTTTTCAGGACAAGAGAATTGAAGTATCAGAATAGTTGTAAGTGTTGAGCTTGAATTTGATTGATTGATTGATTGGTGTTTGCTTTACGCTGCCTTAGCGCAAAAAGGCTATATCGCGGCGAGCTTGAATTTGAACCATCATACTAATTTCAAAACAACATTAATGGACATGCATGTTCCGCTAAGGTGAACAATTGGAATGGTCATAACTAAAAATTTAAGCCTGTTCAGACAGTTCATCCTTTTGAACTGATTAGTTTAATTCATTAACTCAAAATATTATACTTGAACCAGTGTTCTTTCCAGGGCCTTTTGAGTGTAATGCAGGTACAATCATCATGAATGTACAAATGTGTATTGCTTAATTGGGATGCTATCTGATATGATTTTCTTATATTGATTGTGTTATGGGTGTGATGCTATAATACCTAGATAAGATATGGTACATGTTTTTCAAAATTCCCTGTTTCTCAATGCTATATGTATATGAAATTTGTGGGAAACACTGACTTCAAAAGGTCATAATGATATATGCTGGTATAATGTTTCATGAGGGCTAATTAACCTGCCATCATGCTAGCTGTCAAAGACAATCAAAACTGAATATATGACACATTTTTTTGTATGTTACACTTTGCGAGGTAATCATAACTTTTCACCATAGAATCTTGCTATCAACAGCCAATCAGAAAAGTTAGCGAGTGGAGTTGCACGAAAATGTAAATGGTACATGTATATATTCTAGGAAAAAATCAGATAAGCCATTTTAGCATTTATATTCAATACTTTTCTAGATCAGAGTAAAACTTGAATTGACAGCCAACTGTCACAGTGTGGACGGGTACCTGTAGAAACAAAAATTCCATCATGCATCTAAGTCATATATGTACTTACTAAATGCAAGTTAATCTGTGTAAATTTCAAAGGGAAATTTTAAACTCAATAATCAATTTACTGACAAACAACATTTATTTATTTATTTGGTGAAAATTTTACAGTAAAACAGCTATGTTACTTTGTAGTATATAGACAGAGATCACCACGGGCTATTTAAGGATGAACTCCTCCACCCTTGAATATTAACCACCACACATGTGACACTTGTATTTTCAGCATCATTCAAAACCCTCAATATTCTAAGGACTATCTATAACCTTGAGAATGCAAAATTTATATGCATAGATATCTCTGTCAACTGCTTATCTCTATCTTTTAATTTTCTGAACTAAGACATCTCTTTTCTAATTAATTTTTCCGATATCTTTGTCAACTGCTAATCTCTAGTTTTTCATTTTCTCAACTAAAACATTTTTTTATTGATTTTTCAGATCTAACAGTACCGTATTTGCAAATTAAAACAACCTGTAAAGATAGTTTAAACCCACAAGAAAATAATTATTTATACATTGTATTTAAAATTTCAATGCTTTAAATTTAAGCTTGCTACTCAAGGCAGGATTATTTTCCTGTCCAAATGAAATTTTTCACAGGTTTCAAAATAAAACTATGAATGCCATTATATTCTGTTTAATTAATAGTCTCCAGAGCTGCATACAATGTATGAATCAGATTCTAATTATCCTGCCATATGTCCAGTAACTTCTTCATTAATAGAATACACTAATGGTCAGGAAGAAATATCTGTTTTCACAACGTCATCAACCGCAATTTGCACTATAACATCAGATGGATTAAATGCAAATATACTACAGAGCAAAGATTATCATTACCTACAAGTAACAATGCAAAACCAAACACTGCTTATGGAGGAAAATTGGGACTACATGTAGTAGCCTAGGCAGCAAATTGGTTGCCCCAAATAACTAATAAATATACATGTATATATACATGTATGAGCTACATTACAAATCTGACTGAAAAATAAAAAGATGGATTTGCATTTATAAGACAGGACACATATATAAACTTTGCTTTCAAACCTCAAGAAATAAGTTTATCATTTTTAGCAACAACAAAAATTTTTTTTTTTATTTCCAGTTATTTTCCTGTAGTAGGTTCAAAATTAACTATGTGGTGAAATTTCAATAATAATATATATTAAATCTTAGAACTAGAAGTACATGCCACATCAATATCATCATGCAACTAGCAGATTTCATATGAATGATGTAAAAGGAGTAGTTTAGGTTTGAGTTATTGATTGCTGTCTGCTTAACTTTCAGTGGCAAATATTTCATGCGTTTTCAGGACAAGAGAATTGAAGTATCAGAATAGTTGTAAGTGTTGAGCTTGAATTTGAACCATCATACTAATTTCAAAACAACATTAATGGACATGCATGTTCCGCTAAGGTGAACAATTGGAATGGTCATAACTTAAAGTTTAAGCCTGTTCAGACTGTTCATCCTTTTGAACTGATTAGTTTAATTCATTAACTCAAAATATTATACTTGAACCAGTGTTCTTTCCAAGGCCTTTTGAGTGTAATGCAGGTACAATCATCATGAATGTACAAACGTATATTGCTTAATTGGGATGCTATCTGATATGATTTTCTTGTATAGATTGTGTTATGGATGTGATGCTATAAATTGTAGATAAGATATGGTACATGTTTTCAAAATTCCCTGTTTCTCAATGTTATATGTATATGAAATTTGTGGGAAACACTGACTTCAAAGGTCATAATGATATATGCTGATATAAATTAATGTTTCATGAGGGCTAAATAACTTGCCATCATGCTTGCTGTCAAAGACAATCATAACTGAATATATGACACATTTTTCTGTATGTTACACTTTGCGAGGTAATCATTACTTTTCACCATAGAATCTTGCTATTAACAGCCAATCAGAAAAGTGAGCAAATGGAGTTGCACGAAAATGTAAATGGAACATGTATATATTCTAGGAAAAATCAGATAAGCCATTTAAGCATTTATATTCAATACTTTTCTAGATCAGAGTAAAACTTGAATTGACAGCCAACTGTCACAGTGTGGACAGGTAACTGTAGAAACAAAAATTCCATCATGCATCTAAGTCATACATGTACATGTACTTACTAAATGCAAGTTAATCTGTGTAAATTTCAAAGGAAATTTTAAATTCAATAATCAATTTACTCATGACAAACAACATTTATTTGGTGAAAATTTTACTGTAAAACAGCTATGTTAATTTGTAGTATATAGACAGAGATCACCACAGGCTATTTAAGGATGAACTCCTCCACCCTTGAATATTAACCACCACACATGTGACACTTGTATTTTCAGCATCATTCTTTTCTTTCTCAGAATTCACCTTGAGGCTTGGGATTTTTAGAAAATAATTCCAGCAGTATAATTTTGAAAGACTATCATTAAGTTGGGGTTTTTTTTGTTATAAAATAAGATATGTATAAATTAAGAGTATTGCAAAACAGTATATTCAGAAATACATTTTTAACAATTTGAATAATTATTTAAAAGCTATACCCTAGAAAATTTGTCTGTGGTTATCACTGATAGATGTTGATTAATCAATGATAAGTCATGATCTCTGTCATTTTAGTTTCACTGGCAAATTTTCAATTAGGTAAATATATATTATATACTTACAGCCAAATACTTGACACAGGATGCAGAGAAAGAAAACAAAATTTCTCTTCATTTTAGCTCTGATCTCATCATCTCACATTTTTACCTGTAATAAAATATAAATATTGCAATTGCCAAATGCAATGTATGTATGTACAGGAATTAACCTTATAAAATTCAGAACAGAAAAAACAACATGTACATAATAAATGAAAACAACACTTTACCAGTTTCATGTGTACATGAACATTATATAAATATGCAGTGTATAAAAACTACCAGTCAAATTGAATATTTTTTTCAGTCCAAGGACTGTAATTGGAAGTATTGAAACAAAAAAATTGATCTATAAATGAACAATATATGTAGCCACATATACATATACAACTTTATTTAAGTATTTAGCCAAATTTCTGCAGGTACTGGAAAAACAAGTATTGTTCTGACAGAAGGTCACAATACTCAAGCTGTATTAGAAATTATTAATAAATGTTAATTTTGTTAACATTTTCTGGTATTGAGTTTCAGATAAGAAAGTTTTAATTAAGTTACTCTATTACATTGTATGTCTATAACAAGATGTTCAACATCACAGCTGAAGCAGTGTTGATCTTTCAACAGATTTTTCAAAAGAGAGGTTGATCATGAGCATCCAGAAATTTGTACAATAACTTTTTTGTATAAGGGAGAGAGCTGACTTTAATAATTTTTATGGAAATGTCAGAGAACATTATACATATCTTATACTAGACTGTAATTGATTCTTCATAGTTGGTAATACATAAACATAAAAATCGCCAGCATAAATTTTTTGTCCCCAGTTCCCAAAAAATATTTCAAATTGTTTAGAACCACATGTGGCGTGATCTCTGTTTCATGTAAATTGGATTATATGCAAAAAATTTCATTGCATTCCAACCCAATAAGACGACTTTTGAATTCATGCACTTTCCTTTACAGTTCTAATGTCACAATGCTTATGTTATTACGTCACAGTAAGAACCAATTGTTCAATGACTTTATTTACACTGATTGACCTCAGGTCAACAGAAGTAAATTATTCGTAATAAACAACCATACCTGCAAACTTTCCCCATTTAGGCATGAACTACACCAGGGTTCTTACTAAGGCCAGTCCATGAGTCCTGGACTCATCAAAATCTGTCTGGACTCACCATTTTCAAAACTGGTGAGTCCACAGATGCATCAAGATTGAAATATTTTGTATCAACTGAACACAGTTAAACACATATATCATCATTTCATAGCAAAAGTTTAAAAGTGATCTGAATTTAATGTCATTTCATTGCTCTACTTGGAAATGGAGACTAAAATATTACATTATATTGCAATAAAATATTTTCTTCTTGCTGTTGGACTCATCATGGCTAAAAATGATGAGTCCCTGGACTCGCCTTCAGAAATCCTTAGCGAGAACCCTGAACTACACGATTTTTAACCCTTGTCCCGATTGAACAATTCGTAATCTTGACAAAAGCTCTGAAACACGATTTTGTGAACGAGATATGTTTGAAGAAATTCACAGAAATTGTTGTATTAAACTTGTTCATCACTATTGTGAGACACCAAGTCCAAGTGTCCCTTTTAACTTAGCACCACCATAAACTGAACTAGTATCTTATGAACACTGTAATCTTTATCGTATTAAAGAGGTACCGGTCCATCAATAATGTATGGAGTCCCTGCTGCACCCTCCGTCCACTGGAGTTTGAACATGCTTCATATTTTGTGAAATACAGAAGATGTAAAACGTATTTGTTCAGACTTGTGATTAAACTGTGTCACTCGTAGAAAACGTAAAATTCGTGCTCGAGTCGAAGTACTTTTGTAGCACAATTCATAAAAAATTAAAAGCTCAAAAGAAGAGTGGCGGTGCATTTTAGAACACCAGATCGTCTGTAAATGGACTTCTTCATATTCCAAATTATAACCCTTTAATAGATTTATAGTTAAATATATGCAGAGTGGTATTTTTTCGATGATTTTAATTATAAATTACTCACAGTAAGAGTATCAAATTCCAATACATTTCTGACAGAAATTATTCGCCATTTTGACTAATCTTCAATCCATTTCCGGTTGTTGGTCATGTGACCTTCAAGTTGGTCCGCGGGAAAATTCGGTTTTATATGTTCAACTTTTTTAAATACTACCAGGCGCGTAGCTACGTTTACGTCAAAACGCCCGGGCGTACACATGAATTTTGGAGACAAAATATTTTAATCTAAATAAGTTAAAAAGAACTGGTTAAAAGCACATGAAACTTGTTATTATTTCTTCAATGGTTTGTAATTGGAGATAAAAGTGACAAAATTTACTTTTTACTCAAATGGTATCATATTATATACATGTACTAGTAATGAAAATAAGTTATTTCATGTGTTTGTTTGCTAAATGTGTGCATAAAATCGGGAGAACATTTGATGGTGTCAAAATAATTAATACAACGACAACATTGAAATTTAGACTTGCTATCTTACTATCTCTAAAGTTTTGGATTTTCTATTCTACCCCACATTACCTTTTAAACATATTTTACAGTAACTGGTTTGGATATTTTTCTCTAAAACCAATGAACATTAGATTCCAAATCAACAGTATGTTGTATTTGACTTTGAACTAACTTTCAGTAACTGCGAGTACTCCTACTCTTATTTCGGTGCATTGTTTTCTGCTCTTTTGTCGGATTGTTGTCTCTTTGACACATTCCCCACTTCCATTCTCAATTTTATTTTTATTGTGTCTTTTGTTTTTATTTTTTTTTTATGTTTGTGGTGTTTGTGTCTCGTACCGATCTTTTGATTAAAACCAATTGCAACTGATGTTTATAGTTTGTTCTTATGTTCTGCTTTAACACCACTGTTCCAGGTTAAGAGAGAGTTGGGCGTTCACAAACAAGTTGAACCCCGTCACATTCTTGATGTGCATGTTCCTGGTCAGGAGCGTATAGAACAGTGGTTGTCGTTGGTTCACGTCTGTCATATTTGCTTTTCGTTTGTTTTGTTATAAATTTAGCCGTTAGTTGTCTCGTTTTAAGTGTTTCGCATTTTCCATGTTGGGGCCTTTTATAGCCGACCACACGGTATGGTTTTTTCTCATTGTTGACGGCCGTACGGTGGCATGCATATAACTGCTTACTACTTCTTCATTTTAACTCTGGTGGATACTGAGTTATCTCATTAGCAATCATACCACATGTCCTCAGTTATTTTTATAACAATGAATAAATTAAACATAAAAAGTAAACAAATTAAACTCTAAAGTATGTTGCTATTGATGAGTTTTTAATGACAGAAATGGTATCTCTTTCTCGATAATGCGTGAGCTTTCGGGGGGCTTTGTCCCCTTCAAATCCCCTACCAGGAGGTACTCTGCCTATTACCCGCTGGGGACCCTCAGAACCCTCGCTGAGGTTCGGGCGTACACTTGAAAATGGAATAGCTACGCCACTGACTACATTTTGTTTAGCGTAGCGTAAATACAAGCGAATTCCAATTTATCGCAGAATATACCCATTATACATAAACACAGACATTGAAAACTTTATTAAGACAATTCAGCATACTTTTTGAAAATAAGGAGATGTGGCAGTATAAGACAACTATCCACCACGGTGCAAACGAAGTTGATGTAAGCAATTAATATCAATTATAGGAAACCGTACGGCCTTCAACAATGAGAAAGCCTATATCGTAAAGTCGGCTATAAAAGGCCCTGACGTGATAAATGTGAAACAATTCAAACGAGAAAATCAACGGCCTAATTTATAACAAAACAATTTACGAAAAACAAATATGACAGACATGAACCACTGAACGACAACCACTGAGCTACAGGCTTGAGACTTGGGACCGGCACATAAAGATTGTGACAGTGGTGTAACAATACAACATTTAAACATATAAACATAAGCACTGACGAGTCTTTCGTCGAAGATAACAAATTAATAAAAAAAAAGATATAACTTGAGCAATGAATGAGGGTCTGGATGGGGTTTACAGAATAGATAATAATAGGCTAAATATAAAGAAAAAAATGGACCCCAAAAAATAAAGAATAAAGAAAAATAGGACTTACTTACTTAATGTTACTTTATGTTGTTTTTCCGTTACACGATCCTCACGGTTCCTCTTCACCAGACTCATATATTATGTTTTGATCTATATATTATTTCTGTTGCTGCTTCCTGTTAATTCAGCTCGATAATCAGATTTCTTCGTATTCCCAGTGCTTATTCAGTTTATTCTTAAAAGCGTTTATTAATGGAGCTTTTATAACTTCATGATCTGGTAGCTTGATAGGTAGGACGAAAAAATGAAGACTAGAGAACAATGGGGTGCTAATACATGTATATAATGAATAGAGAATAATGGGCCAAAAATAAAACAAAAATTTAAGGATAGCCTATTTTTGAGTTGAAAAAAAATAAGTAGGGCGCTCTGTAATATTGTTTGTCAAGAGGGTGGATTTTCTTGTGTAAATGGAGTAAACAGGACTTTTTATCTGGAAACCCCCTTTGTTTTAATATAGATAAGTTTAACCGACCGTGCAAGACCCTTCATTTTGCTTATAGTTTTCGAAACCTTATCGTGTGTTATTTCCTGTAAAATAACCTGATTGTTATTTGATTGTCTTTTATGCCAAATGACACCAACTCTGGAATAACATCATAGCTTCCAGATTATGTGCCAATACCAGACGGCAACAAACAGTGTGTGGGGAAACACGGCCAGGGATAAGATTTTTCAGCAAGAAGGTCTTAGAAACAAAGCGATTTAAATCTTTATTTCTTCTTTTTTTAAAGAAAATTATTGATATAATACAAAAAAAGTATCCCGGAATTTAACATATTAGTAATCCTTTTCCCAACCACAACCTAATTTCGAAATATGTGCTGCAGAATTTTTAATGGCTGTTATGTTCAGTATCACAAATCACAAATGTTTGTTTGCAATGATACTTTATAAATCTCACTCCTTATTTACTTTACATTTGATATTTCCAATAACCTGCATGCAAAAAATTTGTTCATAGCACCGGAATAGCAGAAAACTCCGAGTACCGTGACATGCGTGATCAGCTATGCTTTGATCTATCAAAACAGGTAGTGATAAATAAGAGGCAACTAGTTAACTGATGATTGTATGAGCAACGCGGCGGGTCCCGCATCAGTGTAGAGTGGGATCTGCTAGCCCTTCCGGAGCACCTGAGATCTCCCCATTTTTGATGGGGTACGTGTTGCTAAGTTTTTAGTTTGTATTATGTCTTCTGTATACTGTTTTTGTCTTTTGGGCGTTGTCAGTTCAAGGCCGTAACTACCATTGAGGCAAGTGAGGCAATTGCCACACTAAAATTTCGACACTGAATTTTTTTTTGGTGGTGTATTTGTTTATGGTAATTAAATACGAAATATAGTCATTTGTTTTTTCTGTCTCAACCTTAATTTCTTCTATAACTTGAGTCACGATCTGTTATATCAAATTAATAATCTGTTATACCAAATTGTAAAAAGTAAATTGGCATGGCCCTAAAAGGCTTCCGTAGGAATAGTTCTAGTAAACTAACTGATGTTGTTTGTGATCACAACAGGTTTGTTAAAAGAGTTCGAGTATTGAATATATTTTCATTGGAACTAATCCAAAAACTATAAATAGACTGACAAATCAAATACTGGGGCACCCGCACGGGAGCAGTCCTGTCTGCGTATTCATTTCCCCGTTTTCCCCAACTTTATTCGTTCTCTTTACAGATAAACAAAATATAAATAATATGAAACCTGCATGGATTAGTTTTTATCCATGTTTCTTTTACCTTAAAATTGTTAAGAACATCCCGTAATCCAATTTTGACATTATTGAGGGACGGTAGGACCTTTAAAAACGGGATTTCGTGTTTTCTAATTCCGGACTACGGAATTTCGGGATCGGACCCCCTCCTACCCCCCTCATTATTCGATTCTCGATCTAAAATATCAGTGACGAGTGTTTGCTGTGAACATTCTTCTTCTGCCCTGAGACGACTGAAAACTTGGGAAAGAGCATGCATGAGTGGCGAGAGACTGTGCAGTCTTGCCATGCTCCATGTTCATCGCGATAAGGATGTCAGCAGACCAAATATTCTGAAACGATTTGACAAAACCGGCCATAGAAAAATTGGCAAACTCCAATTTGAATAACAATTGCTACTGAGTCGATGTTTGTTCTGTGTTCTGGCGGCTGACTCAAATTGATATTTGGATGTTTATCTGACATATAAATTTAGATAAAGTTGTTAAAAATTTGGTGTTAGTACATGTCTTAAAATATGAAAAATATATAAAAAGTGTCCAAAAATAAAAACGATGTCAAGCTCTCTGTAAATGCCCAGAATGCAGGATTTTACACCATCTATCCCAGACCCCCTGCCAAAATTTTTCGCTCGGCGATCAGTTCGGCCTCACTAAAATAATATGCCTAGTTACGGCCTTGCAGTTTGGCATGGACTAATGAGCTTTAGTATCTATCACCTCTCTTTTAAATCTCTTAAATCCTTTTGGATTATATAATCAAAGTGAAAACAACTGAACACGAGACCTGGTGCATCGACAGGGTAAGCGTCTCCTGCTACGCACACATCACCCTCTGTATAGCATACGAATCACGTATCGGTCGAAATGTCACGATTGTGAATAGGACTCTTTTAGCAAAAAAATTGACGAGTAAAATTACTCTTTATGTCATGAACATTTCAGTATAACTTATACGATCAATTTTAATCATAAGATTTTTGGGAAAAGAGTCGCAGATCTAAGACCGAGTAACATATCTTTCGTGAGCTGAGACAGACACATCGTCAGGTCGGTCAACTAAATTCTAGATGGTGATAGTAAAACTTATGTGTAGTGTCGATTTCAGTTGTTCTTCCTCGTAACCTTCTTAGATGCAGTTTTGCGTTATTAGTACAATTCGAAATAACCTCAAAAATGTGGTGCACACTTTTGAATAACTCGCTACGTGGATTATTCAGTGTGCACCACTTTTTTGATGTTATTTCTTCATAGACAGAAAAAATATTACAGTCATTCCTTAAATAGATGTAACTCCTTCTTTTTTTTTTTTACTTTTTTTTCATGTACACATGGTGATTTTGGGTCATGAATAGATGCACCATTTCCTCTCTTTTTTTATAAAACAATATTCAATTTACAAACCACATCTACGTTAAAAACAATCTATATCTAGTGATCACAGATACCCTGCCCGCAGCAACTGAGAGATCATGATTTTGTTTCTGTAGTAGTATTCTGTAAAATTTGTAGATCTTGTAATAATTTTTTTTTTACATAGTTTAAAGGCAGTGTCGATGAATAAAAAATTTCTGTATACCCTCAAATCAAACTTCTGAAGACAACTTTTCTATGGTAGAAAAGTTAGTCAGTGTCCTCTTTCATTTAAGTTTTATATTTTCAAAAGTTCTCTCTTTTTTCTTTCAAAAAATGGGGTCCGGCTTCTACGCCAGCGTAATAAAGGGTATGACTGTAGTTAAATGTCTTAACGTTTTGGGGAAAATGTTTATCTTTAGTAATCCAAAATATTCCTTGCAAATTTCAATCAATTTCAAAAAGATATTCTCCGTCTATCATCCATAAACCAAAAAAGTTTTGAATTTTTCCATCAATCAAAAGGAACGATAAAGTGAAAACGACACAAAATTAAATTTAATCTATGTTTAGTGGTCCAAAACATTCCCATTCAAATTTCGATCAATTTCAGAAAGGGGTTCTCCATTTATCATCCAAAAACCACAAAATATTGAAATTTTCCAACAATCAAGTACCATAACTCTGGAACGGTTAAAATGAAAACAACGTAAATCAAATTTTACTTCTAAACAGTGCTTCAAAACACTCGATTAACATTTCAATCAATTTCAGAAAGGGGTTCTCCATTTATCATCCAAAAACCACAAAATTTTGAATTTGTCCAACAATCAAGTACCATAACTCCTCTGGAACGGTTAAAGCGAAAACAACGAAAATTAAATTTTACTTGTAACTATTGCTTCAAAACACTCGATTGACATTTAAATCAATTTCAGAAAAGGGTTCTCCAATTATTGTGCGGAAACCAAAAAAAAAAACTTTCAAGTGTTACTTCTTTCAAATCATATGCAATTGACGAAAAAGGCACCATAGAAAGTAGGATTGGAAAATGGATCTCGTATAACTCTTAGTCATTCAAAAATTTCTAAAAATTTAGTAGAAATAAATTATCTAACCCATGACTATTTGAAAGTTTGAAGTGAAAACACGGTTTAATAGAATAACATGACAAAACCAGGCCACTGTTCTGGAAGTTGATGGTTGATGTCACAGAAGTACTACCAGTTTTATTTGCAGCTTTACTATAGCACTAGAAGTAATTCTGGCTTCCTGTGATTCACACAGAGGTATTGCTGTTTATTCTCTGAATACAGACAAAAAGACAAATCAAATCATAGGATCTGCTCTTAAAAGCAATATCATTATTGGATTGTAGCAGACATGTTCCTAACGAATATTAAGAGACTAACTCAGGTGAAATGGGATGGATTAATCTAAGATAGAATTCCGATGAAACAAAGAATAAAACAACGGTGGTAAGGTACCAACCATTCATCTTCTTTTTTTTTGTGGTGGGGTGGGGGTGTTCTCGGGACAAACTTTTGATTTTTTTCAATAACATACAGTAACAAGATTTTTTTTTTAGAGTCAACGTTATATTTATATAAAAATAAAGAGATATGATTTCCAATGAGCTAGCTACCCACCAAACTTCAGATGAAATGGATGTAAGCAATTATAGGCAACCGTACGGACTTCAACAATGAGAAAAACCCAAAACCACTGAACTACAGGCTCCTGACTTGGGACAGGCACATAAAGAATGTGGCGGGGCTAAACATGTTTGTGAGCGCTCAACCCTCTCCCTAACCTGGGACAGTGGTGTAACAGCAATGAGAAAAACCCATACTGTATAGTCAGCTTTAAAAGGTCCCGACATGAAAAATATGAAACAATTCAATAGAGATGACTGGTCAGAGCCGATATTGTCACCTCTACTGAATAAATGCTACGATGAAGGTAAATCAAGAAAAGCGCTTCGGACGCATAAAATTTAGAACGTGTTGTTTTCATTTTTTACAGCAATTGGTCGATACCTCTGCTGGTGGACTATCAGTCCCCGAGGGTATCTCAGTAGTCAGTATTTCGGTCCTGACATGATTTATAACAAACCTTTCTAAAATTGTCCGTTAATAAATTTCGAAATTATTAGAAACTAAGGTTTCAACTCCCTCAGCCAAATTTGACCTTAGATAGATTTGGCTATTTTTTTAAGGTCCTTTTTGGTAATATAGCTCTTCAACTGATTCGGTTCTTGTACATCCTTGGCTTTCAAATATTCGGCTTTGAGCGTTCCCGATGAAGGTAAATCAAGAACAGCGTTTCGGACGCATAAAATTTATAACGTGTTGTTTTCATTTTTTTTTTTTTTTTTCAGGATGTAAAAATAGTGAGAACCTAACATGCACAATGGAATTTGGTGAAAATTAACCAGAATTAAGAAGCCCGATATCATCCTCAATAACATTAAACAAGAGACGATAACAATTTACGGATTTCTGAATATAAAACTTCATATCCAAAACGGCTTTGGGTCCCTCTTTGCTCGTAACATCTCAAAATTATATGCATCACAAATGATAACAAAAATATAAACAATCCATGTTTTTCTTAATGCAAATGAAATTTACCAATCCCAACCTTATCTTCGTAAAAAACGACCGCTGTCTATTTATAACTTTGATATCAGCATTTCTCATGACTTTTCTTTTCCTATTGTTAATTTTCCTTCCCTTCATGTTAATCCTTTAAAAAAAAAGCTGTGGTCACACCTTACCGGATAGCTCGAACGGACGCCGAACGGATGAAAAAAAAGTTTTCCGTTGACAAAATTTTTATCCGTTGGGAGTCTATTGGTGTACTGACCAAATAAAACGGACGCGTAACGAATGCCTAACGGACACACACAGGATATGCAACGTGCGAGAAACGGAAACGTACCGGACAGAACGGATGTCGAACGTACATCCAACGGACGAGTACCGCATAAAACGGACACCTAACGGAAGCGTACCGGCTAAAACGGATGAACAAGATAAGCGGAAAATTAAAGGCGGCAATAATAATACATGTAAATCACATACACGTGACCTAAATAATTAATTAATGGAGTAGTACTTCTTGTAGTTGAAGTAGGTGGACCCAGAGCCAGGCGGACATTTACATGCCACATGTTTACCATCCAAGGCTCCCAATGCATGAGGGAAGTTCCACTTCCCCATAAATCTTTCCGCGATCCGCTTCCAGTCATCCGCTGTGCTTTGGAAGGGCATGACTTCATCCACATACTCGTCGATGATTGCTTGGCACACCTGAAATAATATACATGCAAACAACTGATGGAACCCGACTTGTAAAAAAAGTTTTGCGCACTGTTGTCCCTAGCGATGACGGGAGCGTGTCAGATGGACATGGTATACTAGTATGAGTCATCCGTTTATTATAATATTTGCTTTTGCAAAAGTGGGGTCAGTAGGACAAAGTTCAAGATCACAGTACCAAACAAATAGAACAACTTATCCGATTTTTTGTTTGAAAGGCGAGGGACACCTTGGTGCACTTGTTTAGTTGATTTTATTTTTGTATTACGTTTTGTTTTTGCATGATATGTGTGCAAATATAGCGCTACTCTGATTCGAAAAATTTTGAAGCAATGTAGTAATTCATTCTTTTAAAGTTGAAGTTGATATTTTAAATCAGTTAATATTATGTACCTCTGGTATAAAAACGGATATGGTGTTATGCGGAACTCTCAATCCGCACTGCATGCTACGATATAAGTGTAATTGCTAACTTGAGTCCTGGTTCTAGCGGATTTCTGTAAAATGTGTTCTGCTTTGCTATGCGAGGGCCGACCCGCTGCAATATCTCGTCGAACATCTCTGGGGACATTTGAAGAAAGTGTATAAAGGACTGCCGATCCTCCCGCCTAAGTTCGGTCATGAGTTGGTCAGATAGACCAACACTGCGTCAGGACTAAGCAATGATCTTGTCTACCATCTCCTTTGTCTTCTCCTTCTTCTCCTTTCGACAGCTAGTAGGTTTATATTTGCAACATTTAAGTGCAGTCTGGCCTGAATAAAAGCTGTTTGATAGTGAAGACGTGCTCTTACTCCGAGATCCATCATGAATAATAAACATTCATGACACTCAAGAAATCTGACATACCAATAATTGGCATTTCTGACGCGAAATTTTCAATTGGCATTTATCCGTTTTACATTCGGTACGTGTCCGTTTTATCCGTTATCCTTCCGTTCATGTCCGTTTCACATCCGTTCATCATCCGTTTTATCCGTTATACGTCCGGTAGAAGTCCGTTAGTGAATTGATCTACCGGACCTCCAACGGATGTATAACGGACAAGTAACGGATACAAAACGGAAACGGAACGGACGAGTACCGTAAAAAACGGACACCTACCGGACGTTCAACGGACACTTCATCCGTTGGACGTCCGTTCAAAGTTTTGAACATGCTCAAAATTTTCCACCGGATTGAACGGACGTCGACGGATAAAATGGACGCTGAACGGACATAAAACGGATATGGACGGACGTCTAACGGATAAGAACAGACGTCTAACGGACATGAACGGATTGAAAAAAAGTTATCCGTTCGGCGTCCGTTCGCGTTATCCGGTAAGGTGTGACCGGGGCTTAGCTCATCATTTCTTAGTTTATTAGACATGTTAGCATTGGGTCTAAGATTTCAATGTTTGTGTTATTTGCATGGTAGAAAATAAACTTTTGGATCAGGGTAAGGATAAAGATATCATAAATTGGTCAATACTATATAAAGATTTTTTGACGAAGTATCAATTATGATTATACTTCTATAAGAGCAATTTCACACCCAACTGGTTTGCAGCAATACTATTTATAAAGCAAACAAGTTAGGATATGATTTGGTGTTGTATTTTCTTTTTTTCTTTAAAGATTTATTGATAAATGTTGTACTATGTTTTTCGCTGGTCATATCGAAATTTGTTTATCCTAGAAAATTCCCGTAGTCATTGCTGGAGATAATTATGACATTTCTAGAGTGAACAAATATTTAAATCTCCATAAAACAGAGATACTTTCGAAATGTCGCAAGGGACAGTTTCCATCAATCAAATATTTAATGGCATACAGGAGGGTGTGGATGGTGGGTTTAAAGAATATAGAATAATGGACAAAAATATAAAGAATAGAGAAAAATGGACAAAAAAATAAAGAATAGAGAATAATCAGGTGCTGAAATATAAAGAATAGAGAATAGTGGGTAAAAAGTATAAAAATTGAGAAAATGGCCTAAAAAATTAAAGAATACAGAAATGAAGGACCCCATAATGACCCTCATACAGAGGAATAATCATACACCGTTGTTGTTCAATAATCGTGTCTGGTGCTCTACACTGGTGTTTGGTACCAAAATAAGGTTCCATTTTGAAACTCCTTCAAGCATGTACGTCAATGAATATTTCTTGTCAGAAGAGGGAAGTAAAAAAAGAATTCTTTCCAAATCTGAAGATAATAATGAATAATTAAAATAAATCTTTGATCACATATCATAGTTACTACAAAATGCATTCATCCACTGAAACAGACATGACCGCCACAAAAAAATTGAATCCAACAAAAATATTCTGTCTTTGTTTAAACAGTCGTAATTTTTAACTCATCCCTACGTGGGATATAACTCAGATAATTTGATTTTGTTAATTAAACAACTGTTCATATTTACTTTCCTTCCCTTTTAGGGACTGATCATTTCTTTCTTTCTTTGGCGGGGGTGGGGGAGCAAACATCTGAATTTCTCTTATTTTGATTAAGTCCCCACCTTGAAGAAGGAAAATAATTTCAAGACCCCCCTTCCAAAGACATAAAAAATTCAACCACTCCCCACAAAAACAAAAAAAACCACACTTTTCAATATTTTCATTATTTACAACAAAAAATGCATGCTTACAATATCTATTTCTATTATTATTATTCAATAGAAATAATGTATCAGTATTGGAAATAAAGCTTCAAGTGTGGAAGTTGTTTGTGACTTCAGGGAATTTTATTTTAGATATGCCTGTTATCGTCTCATTAACATTTATCACACCTTCGTTCAATTTCAGCACATTGTTCTTATCCTTTATTAAAAGAAATTAGTAACTTAGCATTGATACTTTCCTGGAAAACATGTTGAAACTTAGGATTTTGTTCTAACAAGTGAGCCGAGCGGATCGAGGCGAAAAAAAAATGATGTCTTTCCTGCCAAAAAAAAAAAATAATTGTAAGGTTTGCATTGGGTGTGTGTCGCCTGACTCCACATCTCCAGGTCATAAAGGAAAATTATTCATAAAAAGCCATATCTAATTTCCACATTTGACTCCTAGATATCATCTTGAACCATTGAAATATATGCTCAATCACGAGTTTTACGATTAATCATGTAAGGAAACAACTGTTGATAGTATAAGTGTTATTATTATATGGAAAGGGGTATAATATTAAGAAAACCTTCTAGAAAACCTGCAAAACAAAGACATCAAACCCTTATTCCCTATTATTGTCATACTGCATGTCAACAAACAACCAGAAGATGGTCATGACTCACATGAATAAAAAAATGAAATGAAGTTTGAAGCCAAAAAATATGACGCAAGGGATATAGATAAGACATCTGAATCAAGTGTTAGACGCTTCTGCTGTATAATCAGATACTGATTTATAGTATTCATCAAATTAGCTAATATGTCTGCATGTCTGAAATATAGAATCGCTCAAATCTTGTTAACAAATTTCGATGCCCTCCCATCTGAAGTATTGAAAATTAAAAAAAAACCTTTCCATTCCCAAATATTTTCAAGGCCCCCTTAATTCCCCCCCCCCTTTTTCAGGTTACAAATGACCAGTCCCTTACCGGTATATATTTTAAGATCTTTCTACTGCACCATATTTTTTGGTCCGGCGTGTCGTGCCCCTACCATCACATCATAATTTTCTAATTCAAACCCATTTACCATCAATATTCTAATTTGTACATTTCCATTACATTGTGCTATTTGTGTTTCAGTCCACTACAACAGATTTATTTGGTTTATATAACAACTAATTTTCTAACCAACAAGACAATTGGAAATAAACTTGATCACCATTACCACTATAGGACGTCTAGTTTAAATTCATGTAAAATTTGCTATTCAAGAAACCTAGTATACTCAGTGAGTATATAAACTTTATAGGATAAGGAGATGTGGTGTGATTGCCAAGAGACAAATATCCAACAGAGTTCAAATGACATGGACTAATAAAAATAAGAAGATGTGGTATGATTGCCAATGAGACAACTCTCCACAAGAGACCAAATGACACAAAAATTAACAACTATAGGTCACCGTACGGCCTTCACCAATGAGTAAAACCCATACCGCATAGTCAGTTAAAAAGGCCCCGAAATGACAAATGTAAAACAATTCAAACGAGAAAACTAACGGCCTGATTTATGTACAAAATAATGAACGAAAACCAAATATGATATTCAGCAACAAACGACAACGACTGAATTACAGGCTCCTCAGTGACTTGGGACAGGCACATACAGAATGTGGCGGGTTTAAACAACCCTCCCCCTAACCCGGGACAGTGGTGTAACAGTACAACATATGAACAAACTATAAAAATCAGTTGAAAAGGGCTTAACTCATCAGATCGACACAAAGCATAAAAACAATTAACAAAAACACAGAGTGGACGTGGCGGGGTACTTATACATCCCCACAACAAAAAGACACTAAGTACAGATCTGAGAGTACTCGCAGTTACTGACAAATAGTTCAAAGCCAATAACAACTAATAAAAAAAATCATGCACCTAAGGCTAAAATATCAATCAGTACACATCCAACATCAAATGGATTTAGTGTAAAGACGTCATTAACAGTCAGAGAAAAACCCGACCTTGTGCAATGCCAAGATACAGGTATCGACAGATTGTAGAGCCATGAATGTGCATATGTATATAAAAATAATATTTAGTTTGAATTCAATTTACTGATAACAAAATCAATATTAATACCAATAAAAACAATATTCAAAGATCTAATTATAGTGTTGAATTTGTGACCTTTTAGAAAAAGTTTATTTAAAGGATCGAGAAGTTTACCCGAATCGTTTCTAAATTTCCGGGCTCGGTAAACAACATCTCCGTAAAAATTAGGATGTGCTATCCCGTTAAAAATAAGTTTTCTACAGGTACAACCAAACTTCCAAACCAAATCTTCATATCTATTGAAGAATTTAGTCCAAAAAAGAAAAATTAACAATAGGGAACGAAAAATCGTCCCGTTTAAATGCAATTTAGATGGTTCTTTACTGAGTTTGGTCAGGTGATTCATATAACAGTACAACTATAAAATGCTCGACTTGACAAATCGTGAAACAATTTAAGCAAGACCTGGTATATGATAAAATAAATAAACAAAAGCAAAATATGACAGACAACAATCAACAACAACTATTAAATTACAGGCCCAAGACATGGGACAACCACATAAAGAATGTGGCGGGGTTAAACATGTTTGTGAGCGCTCAACCCTCCCCTAACTTCATACAGTGGTGTAACAGCACAACATAAGAACAAACTATTGAAATCGGTCAGGATTGGCTTGACTTATCAAAACACGGAAAGTACTGATCTAAGAATACTCTCAGTTACTGAAAGTTGCGACTATTATACTATATAGTATGTCCCATCTGAAAGCTGTAGTTCAAAGCCAATTTAGATAATCTCCAAGACTTACGTATTGATGAGTACAAATGATACGGGTGTGTTTAAAGACTTCATAAACAGTCTATGAATGGCGGGATCGTGTACAATGCCAAAATAATTAATACATAGTATCGACTAAATATGTAGGACCATATGTTTTCATAACTGTGTAGCTATATACATGCATGCAGAAGATAAGTTGTGATTTATCTAAAACAAAATGATGAGCGTCTGTATGTCGTTTGTAGAAAGGAAAAAAATGAGCAAACAAATAAAAAATAGAGAATAACGGGGTTTAAATGTATTACGAATAAATGAGGTAAATAAACGAATAAGATAAACTAATAATGAGAATTTTACAGAATAAGTGTTATTTGTTAAGATTAAGAAAAATGCAATCAGATATTGGGAGTCTTATGAAGACGAATCGAGGCTCTTGACTTGGGGCAGGCACTTTAAGAATTTTGTGGGGTTAAACATGTTTGTGAGCACTCCATCCATCACTAACATTGGACAGTGGTGCAACAGCACAACATAAGAACAAACTATAAAAATCAGTTGTTAATGACTTGACTCATCAGATTGGCACGAAACACAAAAAGCAAATAACATTAAGACAAAAGATATAAATTATCAATCTAAGAGTACTCGCAGCTACCATAAGCGCTAGTTTAAAACCAATAACAATTAATAAGTAAATCATGCTCTCTCACACTAAAGTATCAATCAGTACACATCCAACGTGTTTGGTGTAAAGGCTTCATTAAAAGGGTGTAAAAAGCATGACCTTGTGCAATGCCAACATATATGTAAATAATATCGACAGGATGTAGTTCCATAATTTTTCATAAATGCAATGTAATACATATTTAGTTATGTATGTTTTAATTTCTCAAAAACATAAAAGAACAGAGTTCCAATGTCCCCCACGTTGCACATATTTTATCTATTCAAGGTACAAGGGCAATAAAAAAAAAAAAAAAAAAAACACTTTTTTTGGTTCTTTAAAACTTTTTATTAATATCCTAGAAAAATGAAGGCTTCAGATCAAATGCACTGTGATTTCCATTATGATTAATATTTCCAAGGGGCATAACTCGTTAAAAATATTTGATCAGAACTTATTTTCGAAAGTGTCAAAGACATAAGTTTCATAAAATTCTGGTTAGAACTGAACACATGACAGCTCTAACTATGCAACTTTCCTTATAATAAATATTTCCAAGGGGCATAACTTTTTTTTTAAATTGTTGATCTGCACTGATTTTCGAAACACATTGCTGACATAAGACTATGATTTAAGTTTCATAAAATTCTGGCAAGAATTGTACATATGAGAGCGCTTACAATACAAATTTCCATATAATTAATGTTTCTAAGGGGATTAACTCTTTCAAAAATAATTGATTAGAACTGATTTTCGAACTCGTCCAAGATATTGCTAATATAAACCTAATAGAATGATATAAGTTTCATAAAAATCTGGCAAGAATTGAACACATGAGATTACTAACGATGCAATTTTCCATATAATTAATGTTTTTAAAGGGGGCATAACTCTTATGAAAATAATTGATCGGCACTGATTTTTGAACTCGTCCAAGACATTGCTCATATAAACCTATGATATAAGTTTCATAAAAATCTGGCCAGAATTGTACACCTGAGAGCGCTAACAAGATCGGACGGACGGACGGACAGACGGAAGCCCGGTATTTCTATGTCCCCCGCAACGCGTTGCGCGGGGAAAAAGCTTGTCAATAACGGCCGGATATCAGTCTACAATAATCCGGATTCTAATATCTTACTACCCTAACGGTGTTAATATCCTTTACGAATAAGTTTATTCAAAGAATCAATAAGTTTGCGGGCGTAGTATGTAAAATTCGCCGAGCGGAGCGATGCGAAAATTTGTTTGGACCTTTTTTGGGCTAAAAAACATAAAATAAGTGTAAAATGCACATTTTTAGTGACGGTTCCTAACGTGGGGTATGTATATTTTATAGTTAAAGTGTAAGCTTGGGTTGGACATTTTTGATGACGCATTCTCCCCATTAATTGTCTATTATTAAATGATTGAATGGATCTCAAGCTATGTACTAATATATTTGATGTGGGATTTGTCAGTAAAAAATGGACATGGAAAATTCTCGTTTGTTGTATGGTTAGTTAGCATAACCTCACAGATTACTTGTTGTAAACATGATATACGGCTATTCAATGAAGTTTATAATACGACCGACACGAACAAAGACAAACAAGCAATTTTTATCCAAATGTTTGGTTGAAATGTTTCACTCAACAAGGGAAGTGAGGGGTTCCAAATCAACCAAAGGCTACGAATGAGTCTGAAAATCAAATGACAACGAAGTTGTGAATGACGGTCGACAAATGGAGACATAAAAGCCACACCCAGCAGGCAGGTTGCAGTTGGGCCGTTTTTTATTCACGATGTTCATTTAATGCTGAATAATTCTGTTGGATTTTTTTTTTTCTTATAGCAAAAAAGGGGACACGATAATTGTTTTCATTACAGATACGGCCGGAATTTTTGTTTAAGGCAAAAATCAGGGTCAGAATTTTTTCTCTAAAATATCTCAGACTGCCCTATCAAATCAAATGGTCCGTACCTTAGATTTTAAATATATCTAGAGCTTACTGACTGGGAATCATTATTCAGCAATGTTGTTAATTGGCTAGGGCGTGTGGGGTTTTATTTTCGTAGGTAAATAATATTGCCGTGGAACTTTTTTTTTTAATGAGAGTGTAATAGAGTATTACTTTCTGTTGAGTGGAAATATGAAATAGAAGTCAATACGTTCTTGCTCAATCCTTTGTCGCTTTGAAGGCGTCATGCTGGTCATCCTCCGCCTAAGCAATGTGTTACTGTATTTTGAATTTCAAAATGACTGAGTGACGTTTCAAACGTACTGATCAACTCCACCGTAGCGAAACACATGCCTGACATAATCAGTAATATATTACAGTAAATACGAGCGAAAAATATCTTTATAAGCAAAGAATTGTCGCATAAAAATTAAATACACAACCGGGAAATGGCAAAGTTCACGACGTCTAGTCTGATTCATCATTTTACAAAAAAAAAAAAACAAGCAAAAGGGGGAGGGGGAGGGGGCGTACGCCCTCTACGCCCCCCTCTGGATCCGCCACTGGTTTGTATGAATTATTATAATATTTAAATTTACGTGCTTTATGGACATTGTATCGTAAAAGTAAGGATTGTATATCAAGTTCTATATTAGAATTCTACAAGTACAGTCAAACTTCAAAACCGAAATCTTTGTATCTATGAACAGCTAGATTTAGAGAAGTGTTAGTTAATTTATGGTGACGAAATCACTGACTTAATGATTTACCGGTTATATATGGATTTTGTTCATCGAAATCTAAAACGCCACTCTAGACACGGGTATAGCGAACGAGTTCGGCGGGGAAATACACACGGTAAGAAGAGACCAAAGGAATATCACCGTTCAAAAAATGAAAATTAACAATAAGGAATGAAAAGTCTTCACTTTTGTCATATCTTTTTATTTGATTTTCCCGTTTGAAACTGAAATATCTAAATAGTATTGTTGTTAATATAAGATTTTTTGAAAGTATAGGTTCCCTTGTTTTTTCGAAGTAAGTAAGCAGATGGCATGATAAATTTAAAGCAAGAATATCATCAAGGTAACCATTAGTTTTAATCAAATAGAATGTATACGTATCTTTACTTAGTTTGGCCATAAACTATATACATAACAACACAGGAACAAATCCGCAATTTGTGCACATATGAAACCTACATCCTGTCGATAAACTTTATTGCAGAAAGGAACATAAATGTTATAATGGAAAAAATTTACAGCTTTAATCATCTTATCACAGTTTCAGTAAGCGTATCTCACATATTAACCCTGTTCATTGCAGAAGAAGCCTTCAAATGGGTTAATTGCAGCAAACAAATCGACAATCAGATTTTTCAAAGAACAATTCAATTACATAATTGGGTTTGATAAGATTGTGTTGAAATGTAATGCAGAGTGTCGAAAAGTAATAACTATCAAGCGAATTGAAGGGACCATCAAAGGCAAGTAAATATCCAAAGTGTTTTAAACACTTCAAACATATTTTATTCCACTATTTTCATATGCTTTAAAAAAATACAATAGTTAATAACATTGTGTTCTTTTACTGTTTTGATAATTAGCTAAAGGTAAAAAAAGAAAAACGTATAGTAAAGATATAGTAAGTGGTGATATGAAAGAAGTTAAATGCTATAATTTCGAGGTATGCGACATGACACTTAAAATTACTTTATGAATGTTGATTGTCAACAGTTGTGATGAATATTCTGTTTGTATTTATTTTAAATGTAGAACACGCGCATGGATTATTCCCAGTAATTAAGTTCATATTCAATCTTTCTACAGGTATGAATCGCCGTTCTAGATCGGCGCACTCCTACATAGTAGGATGGCTAATGCGCTATATACAAATATACACCCGCACCCACTAAAACTCATATTACACACAAAGGAACGTGCCACTAATCCACCAATTCATGCATATATATATATATTACGATAACGGTAAAAGCGTGCTGCACAAATACTGTGTTGTTATTTACATATTATATACATCGTATATTACAGTGAAGTTACGATTAAGACGGATGTGATCATCTTCACTGCTCCAAGCTTAAAATACTAGTTGCTAATTTATGTTAGGTGTGCGAATATATACATTAGCTTTATAGCTGTCTATAGGTAAGCACTACATGTTAATGTCTTATATTTTGGACATACTGTTAATATTGGATATATGCGTTCATCTGCAGAATATGTAGATATATTTAGAATTTTGGTGCACTAAAGCACTATGCGGTAAATATGCAGGAAAGAAGAGAATGTTAAAGCACTATGCTGTGAAATGGCCAAATAAACAATACATGTAGGTAAATAGCCAACCGGATTGTCGTTATTTTTTGATAAACAATATGCTTCTACATAAACTGTCACTACACCTCGCCCCTACCCTGCCATCTGCCTCATTCTACTGGTATGCATGTCGTAGCAGAACAGTCGTGTGAGGTTTTCTAGCTCTATGTATTGTTGATGTTTCATACGGAATCCATAGTTAATGCTTTTGTGAGTACAGTCCATCAGAATTTGTACAAGCATGTTACAGTTAACTAAGTTCTGATAGAGACCATTCTTTAAGTTGTCCAGGTATAATTTTATTTTCTGGAGGTGCCTTTCACGTGTATGCGTATGCCTATTGCATGAGAGTATGAAGTGTTCTAGGTCTTCATTTGCTGTATTACACAATGTACATATTGGGGATATATTCTTATTGTGTCTAGACCTAACTGTCTGTAGCATATACGTTTGCGTTACTAGCCTGCTCTTTATTTCTCCTGTTTTCACATTTGTAGGGTTGTTTCTGTACACTGCCAGATATTATGCGGCATAAATGATGGGTTTTCCTGTATTTGAAGATATGCCAATGTCTTTTATTGGATTGGTCTTCAAGGCATATTTCATGCCAGTATTTATTTTGATGATATCTAACTATCCTTTTCCATTTTTCTTTTGATTTTGGGTGTTTCATAAGATTCTCAACCGGTTCCATCCTGTACTTTGTCAGAGCTTCCTCTACTCTATTTATAAATATGTTGCTTTTTCATTTTACATTGCAACTTGACGTTTCAGGATTTGAAATTCTAATGAGTTATTGTTTCTTATTATGTTCATCAACAAGGATAGCATATTTCTGTCTATCACCATACGGATTGGTACTGCTCCAATTAATGTAGACTGCTGTGTTGGCTACCTGATTGGGAAGGCCCTGTAACTGCTTTAAGATTTTCCGCTGCATTGTTTCCATTTGGTCCATTTCTTTCTTCTTAATTGGCATGACCTCCAACCCATATGTCATTTTGGAACAGAATATACCTTCCACAGATTGTGGGATACAAGAGGAGAAAACCTTTCCTTATATGGAGACCAGCTCCTAACATACCATAAATAGTGGCCCTTCCTACTTTCAGTTTTTCATCAATATCAATTGTATTCTTTTCATTTCTGGTTATACCTAGGTGTTTTGCAGTTTCACTCCTACCTATCTGAGAGTTGCCAATGTTTACTACTCTGTCCTGTTTGGTATTATAGCATACAAGATCCGATTTCTGTGGGTTGATTTTGACCAGGTCCCTCTGTGTATGGTGGTATACAATGTCCATAATGCCTTGTAGTTCACATTCAGAGTTTGCTAGTACTAAAATGTCATCTGCACATGTAGGTGTAGCAATGCCTATTGTCCCCATATGGCATCCTAATCCACTTTCTGTAACACTATCTAGAATGGCATTATTATAGCATTTGTATAAGGAAGTCGATAGTTTTGCTCCTTGCTGAATTCCTTGGTTGACAGATATTTTGTCAGAAACAAGATCGTCCCATTTAATTCTAATGCTCATTTCTCTATACATATTACGGAGTAGGATCCACATGTCACCGTCAATGCCATAGTGGTAGACCTTGTTGAATAGAATCTCATGTTCCAATTTGTCAAAAGCCTTTTCTGCATCTAAGGTTAGTAATAGGACTTCCTGGTCGTCTTCACTAGATTGTATTATAGCTTCTGATGCCAGGAATGCGGCAAATATCATGGGTATTGCTTCTGTAAATCCTCGTTGTAGCTGGTTTTGGATTTGGTGGATCTTTATATCTATTCTTGATTTGAGTACACACTGAAGGATTTTAGTGAAGATTTTGGTCACTGTTATTCCTCTATAGTTTGCCGGGTTTTGACGGTCCTTATTTTCTTCAATACTGGTGTCATTATTCCTCCTTTCAGCATCTGTGGGATATCAAGTTGTTCTGTTACTGTATTGAGGATATGCAATATGAGCGGTAGAAGCTCAGTCTCAGCGTTTTGTAGTGTTCGGCTGAGATTCCATCGATATCTGAGGATTTTCCGTTTTAAGTCTTTTACAGCATCATGTATTTCCTCCTCTCAATAAGTATTAAACAATAGACTTTTTCCTTTAACATGGGTATTTGTTTGTCCTAATTAGTGTTAATTAAATTATTGCATTCTTAATGACGGAGGTGAAAGAATACGGATAATTAAATTTCTCCGATTATGTCTCGGCAAATACACACCGGAAACTATATGTGCGCATGCGGAATTATTTGTTGTCAAGTTTGAACACCAACCAAAAATATGTGAAAATAGTCATTCCCAGATTTGTTTATACCTCCCCGCGAACGAAACAGGTAACTACATTTTAACATTTTTGATAGATCACCATTTAACATATTTTAGAATTAACAACCAAAATGTTTTCTGGACGAAAATGCTGTATTCTGTTGAACTAAATGCATGTGTCTAAACTTGCCATACAAAATTGCGGCATAAGTAAAAATTATATAGAAATCTGTACAACATCATCAACCAGGTTTTGTATTGATATATTGAAGGTATATGTCAAACAATCTGGTTGGAGGTATTCAGTGTAAAGGTATATATTTCACAAATTTTCACTGAGTCTGCTTCTGTTGTCATTCATACAAGTACCACATTACAGGCAATTTGTCAATAAACAAAGTGTCAAGGTTTTAATTATTAATGTCTAAAAAATGTACAATTGATGAAATATAATGTAGTCTTTAGTCGAATATGTTGATGAAAAGATGATGATTTGAATCAACTTATTGATAGTGGAATAGTACATTTTGTCTGTTTTTATGCTTTGAAAGTTTATGAATATTAATAAGTGAGGATTATTGAAGTTTCAGTTACTTTTTTCAGCATCAAAATGGCCACAGCTAACAGCTTTCTACAAAGTCCTGACAAGTTTTCGGGGAGTTATCCAGGACTTGCTCAACAGTTACCACAGCTCGCCACAGAAACCGAGCTGCAAAAGTTATTGGCTGATGAAAGAATGCGAAGTCAGATGCATAGAACTCATTATGAGCAACTTAAAACAGAACATCATAGGTAACATTTGTTTATATTACGATATATATATATATATATATATTATATTCAATGAAAACATAAACTTTCATATACGAAAACTCATAAGAAATATTAATACCCTTGTTTCTGAGACATTTGGAAAAAAAATCACTTTTGGGTTTGATACATTGTAATTCTTACAACATACAAAATATATGCTTGTATGTATCATTATAGGTACTTTTTCATACAGAAAAAACAAATGGTTTGCTGACTTAAGTATTTGCCCAGCTGTTTAGCAAAAATAATCAATCAATATTTTGTTATGTAATATTATAAGAGTAAAATAGAATACGCAACTATATTTTGTGGAAATTCATTGTATTTAAATCTGAATCATAAAATAATTTTTCTTTTCTTACAGACTTCAGGATGAATATGGAAAACTTGAGGAAGAAATTAAAAAGACTATTGAAGAAAGCAGAATTGTACAAGAAAAATACAAATCAATGTACGAACAAGGCAAAAAAGAAGTAGCTGAATTACATGGTGAATTTGAAGAGGCCAAGAGCAAAGTATGTTTATTTTAGTAAGGAATGTTGTTTGTCTGAAAAAACATTTTTACATTTAAACAATATTACCTATACTTGAGTTAACTTGTGATCTATAGTTATTTCAACTTTTCAGATACTAGTTGAGTAGTCAAATGTACAAAGTCAAAAAACCATAACTTTCAGAAAGATATTATTGCTGTTATCATTTGTTTTTCTTTTTGGTTTAGGCCTATTCCATTAAAATGTATTTGGGAGGGTAGGAAGGGACTTTCAAAATATCCCTACAACCAAGAACCATTTTTTAGATAATTTTGCATAATGGTAATAGACGCATACTGTAAAAAGACCCATGACCCACATTCAATGATTAAACTTCCCTTCCTACCCTCCCACATACATTTTAATGGAATAGCCCTTACCTATAGATTGTAGTTGTGACAATTGAAAGTACTCCAAGTCATTATTTTAGTTTTAAAATTTCCTTGAAGTTTTTTTTTATATATATATATAAAATTAAATTATCACAAGAATAATATTTTTGCTTATTGTACTTGTGAATTGCAGGTGGTGACTCCACAGAGATTAGAGATCATTCGCATGCAAGTTGTTGAAGAAGTAGAGAAAACATACAAAGAACGTTATATGAAACAGGAAGAGGAAATAGAAGAATTACGTACAGCATGCAATAAATTTAAATATGAACTGTCTTTTCTTAAATCAGAGTATGAGCACGAAAGGATAGAATGTCAGAGAATTTTAGAGGAATGTAGACTAAAACATGAAGCTGAGGTACTTTTATACAAAAATAATACATATATGCATTAGTAGTCAATCAGAGGCTGGAGCAGCTGAATTTGTTTACCAATGCATACATTTGTATGTGTATTGGTACTGTTATCCTTCTATACAGTATACTTGTGCATCATCATTCAAGAGAAATCATTAGAAAAATTGAGAGAGATAAATTAGAAAGAAGACCCTTCATATTCTTTTCTTGTGACATAACAAACATACAATTGGTATTGGAAAAATTTTATATTACTTATCTTTCTTAACATGCTTAATGAAAAGGGATGATTTAAATGCAATATATGCTATTCGTGTGGTTACTTTTTAGATGAATATGCAAGATTGTTTAACTTTCTTTTTATTTTTGTAAATAAATTGGTAATATACAGATATAAGTAAGTGACTTATAAAAACATTGAAAAATTGAAAAAAAGCAACAGTGTTCTTGGAATTCAAAATTTGTTGCATTTTTCCAGCGTAACTTTTACCTGTCTAACAGATGAGACTCAATTTAGAATTTTGCAGCCTTGTTATTTTGATCCAGTCCTGTAAAGGTATTTTTTTACAGGTGTATGCTCGCTAAAAATTGAAAATCAAATTTTTTTTTCAGGTTTCAAATTTAAGAAAAGAAAGAGAAGCAACAGTTTCTAAAATAAAGAAGGAAACTATTGATGATTCTGAGCGAGTTAGAATTGTTCAGAGAGAAAATGCACAACTTCATATGAAATTAAAAACTTTAAATGGAGAGTTAGAAGAAATAAGAGCACATAGAGAGAAACAAGGGTTTGAGACTGAAAGCCTTACTCGAGTTCAGCAAAAACAAATAACTGAGCATGTAGCCACTGTTAAATCTCTTGAGGTATATTTTTATATGTTTTTTTTTAATTTGTTGTATTCATTAATCAGCAGGAATTTAATATAAATAAGTGATAAATGGCAAGTTTCAATGAAACAGACACTCATAAGGACATTCAATAAATAAAGTTTGAAAAATGAATGTGGATTTACCGTAATTTCTCTGATAATGAAAGTATACACATATATAATGAATGATAAGTTATCACAGGACTTTTAGAATTTTACGGAATCTGAATCTTGGTTTAATTGCATTCCATCACAAACACAATTAGACATGGCCAAGGATATTATTCACATCATTAGAAAACAAAGCTGTGAGGTTCTTTGAATTTGATGGAAATTGGAATATGTTGACCTTGGGGTCTATGGTATTTAAGAATTGGACCACATTCAAATCAGTTTTATTATTTTTACCTATATATATACTTTGGTTCATAACAATTTTTTACCCTTTTTCCTGACTTAATGCATCAGTTTCTAATGAATTCAACTTTCAGGCTGAGAGGGAGTCATTGAAGAAACAAGTTGAACAATTACAGAGAGACTTAGCACTTACAGGTGACACACATAACAAATTGACAGGAAGAATACATGAACTGGAAAAAGACAATGTCATTTTAAAAAATAAAGTGGATGAGGCTATCCATAAAAATAAAGTGGAACTTACAAATCAAAAGATGGACAGTTTGAAACAGAGAGGTGAACTTGAGAGAGACCGTGACAGATTAGCAAATATCATAGAGGGTAGGTAATACATTTATGGTTATAACTCTTGTACGTTTAGATATTAAATTCTGCTATTTTTTTTTAGGGCTGTTCCATTTAAAATGAATATTTTAGGGCAAGAAGGGAATTTTTATTTTTGGACATGAATTGTTTGTTGTTTATGGTTTAAGTCTATTTGATGAATGTATAATCAATCAAAAAAAGTATGTTGGTTGTTGGAGGATTTTGGAAGGTCACTTTCCTGTCATCCTATAACCATTTAAATGGAATAACCCAGGTCTGTGAGATGCTAAAGAGAAGGTATTGAGTCAGATCAATTTTAAATATTGCGAAAATTCTATGTTTTCAAAGCACATCTCTAGATTAATCTTTATTGAAAATGCTAAGTGACAAAGTTTGAAAAGCTAAAGCTAAATAAATGCATGATGGGCTTTAAAATCAAAAAGACTATAAAAAGAATAAGGTCTAAGGTCGTCTTTGTGAAAAGGAGGTGAAACCTTAGTTCATGTAAGAAATACCAATTTAATTAATCAACTGAGAATTTATTAAAAAGTATGTAATAAATCTTTGAAGTCTTTGTCGTCCTATGAAATAGGAATAAATCAAGTTCCATTTTTCTCTGGCTTTATATCAACTGGCAAGTTTTTTAGTAAATAATTTTTGGAGATTTTTTTATATCCTTCAGATCTGCAGACCAAGATAGAAATTTACAAACACACTGCAGACCAGCAATCAAGATCTTTACAAGACAAAGAAAGAGATGCAGTAAGAAGAGTGCAGGCATCAAGAGAAGAAGAATTTGTCAAATATGCAAAGTTGGAAAGTGAAAAGTGAGAATATGTCATCTTATCTAACAATAGCAGAATGGAGAAGCAAAATGAGAATTAATGTGTTGATTTCTCCTAACTGCCTCTGTGATCTTATAGTAACATGCTCATCTTGAATGTTGGTGGTCATGGGTTTGATCCCTGGCCGATCAACACAAAATTTTGAAATTTAGTTTTTACTGCTTCTCTGATAAACACATAATTTAGGAGTAAGAGCAAAGTCTAGTTGGCTCAGAGTCAAAATAATTTGACTGGGTAGGTTGACATATCTTCCTGGAGACTACTTAAAAAATCTGACTCATTGTTTGGGTTTAGTACAAAGCAGGGTTCCTATTTATTAACATGTTCTCATCTGGTTATGCCTGTTATTTTTGCCACTGGATGTTTAGCACCAATCAATTGTCATCATCATCATCATCATCCATTTCTCGTTCTAGATAAAGCTGTTTTGTCCATTTTGCAAATTGTCTAGACATGCATTGAAAAGATGGAAAAATAAAAAATAATATTATTACTATTTGTCTTTGTTGATAATGCAAAGGTTAATTACTACTAAAAATGCTGCCTCTGTAGCTCTATAAAAAAATGTTTATTTAAAATTTTGTTTTTATACTTTGTTAATCAATTAGTTAAATATATGCTATATAAAGTTATAAACAGTTTTACATTTGTTGCTTGGATAGAAAATATCACATCATAAAAATGTTTTGCAAATTAATATTTATTTTATAATACCTTCATCTGCTCCGCACTTTAGAAAATCATGTATCACTATGGTCTAAGGGCAAAAACATGTTTTTGAGGGCTACATCATGTTTTGACTCAATGATAAAAGGATGGACCCAAATTATTATGGCAAACAACAAAGGTCTTATCCACCTATTTATCCTACCGATTCAAGTATTTTGTTCAAGAAAAAAAAACCATTTGAATCAGTAGGTAAACATTTGTATAATTTGACAGCATATAAATATTGTATAGTCAGGGGAATTACTGAAATAAGTGATTTAAAAATCACTTATTTAAGGAGCAAATTCGAAATTTTGTCACACATTGTGACTTTGTAGTTTTACCAAAAATTTTAAACATATAGGTTTACGTTATATCTTATTATTAGTAAAATTGGAAAAAATGAACCTTTTGCTTCTTTAAATAGCAAGGTTTATGCCTTTGATGCAATCATTTAGCTGTAAATTCTATATTTGCTGAAAAAATGCTATGATGAAGGCTTTACATAATGAACTGATACTTTCTTAACAGATTTTTCCCAGCAGTGGGAGTAGTTTTACTGAAAATATCAAGGTTTCATCTTATGGATTATGTAATAAAATTTTACTGTTCGCGATCAAAATTTCACTGTTCGGGGTGTTGAAATTAGTGGAGGTCATTAAAATAATAATACTTAAAGAAGTGATTTTTTGGAAGAAAATAGAGGTATGATACTTAAACAAGTAATTTTCATGTCATTATCCCAGATTCAGTACAAGGTCATCACCTGACATGACCGGTCATCCTATCAACACAGATGTTGGTTCTGATAATTTTAGCAACATAATTAGTCCCTGGATCATTAGTATTGTATATTTAAAGCTACAATAAACTTTAATCACTTAGTCTAGTGATTTATTTGTACTACTTAAATAGGTGATTATTAAAGAAAGACAACTCTTACTTCCAACATTTGTGGACACACTGTTACTGGAATCAGTGATTTAAAAATCACTCATTTTAGTAAGTCCCCTGACTGTTGTAAAAGTTCAGCTGCTAAACTCAATAGTAGATTTATTTTGGCCCTTTTAATGCACTCACCCTGGTCACCAAAAAATGCTACATATTGTGATTAACTGCTGATATTTTATGCAATATATGACAGGAATAACTAACTCCTTCTTCTTACATATTTTTTTTTTTACAATTCATTTTATTTAGATTAGCCTTGGAGGCCAAATTACAAGAAAATGACAGGCGGAAAATTGATGAAGAAGCACATAGACATGCTGAAAGAGAAAAGATGGAGGATAGGATAAGTGCTGCTAACGATGCTAAGAATGTGGCAGAGAGAGAAGTTTTAGTATTAAAGTTAGTATAGACAGACACAAGATAGGGTCCGGAAACGGTCATATTTGCCAGTCATGACTTAAACTGAAAACTATTTGTCCTAAACCAAAACTGGGATTTTGGTCATTTCATTGAGATTGGGTTTCTTAAATGCCATTTTGCATTTATGATCATATAATCCCTTTCCTTTAATAAAACTGCCACTCCAGTAAAGTCTGATAATCCTGAGGGCCCTCCTAATAACTATATTAATGCCTCCGCGAAATATTGGCTAATGATCGCTAATCACTTTTTATCTGTGTTTATAATTCGCACACATTGATCACAAGCTCAGAACTAATATTATAAAGAAATTAAAATTCCATGATTACTGTATTCATTATTTAATTACTTTTCAGCAAAGACAATCATCAATTCTGATTTAAAAATTAAAACTTAATTTCATTTATGTAGAATGAGGTAATTTTTTCAAGAGTAACACATGTGCTTTATTTACTATGTAATACACATGCATGAAATTGTCTTCAGCAGATTAGACATTTGATCGTAAAATGCAAAATGATTTCATGCTAAATTAAACGAGTACAACTATTATCTGTTATATTAAAACACTTAATAAAATTAAAAAGCTGGTCATTTCCTGTCAGTTTGATAAATAAAACGAATCCTGGAAATGAATCCAGAATTATTCGTCCTTTAGTATTGTGGCAAAACTTCCGATTTTAATTTCGACTTCAAAATCGAAAGAAACGTTAGCTCTGTCTGAGAAATTAACCATTTTGAGTCATTAAAATCATTTCAATTTTAAACCATTGCCTTCTCAAAACTGCTCTTGAACGTTTTTAGAAAAATGGTAAGAAAATTCACAAAGTAAATGCAATGAAACAGTCAATACAAGTTTGTTGATGCTATGAATCTAGTGTGATATCGACAATTTTAAAAAAGGCACAAACTTTTAATTCATCTCAAAATGACCAAAATTGTGTGAAAAAATTTCTGGATCCTTGGACAAGACAATACATTTATAAATGTGTATGCTTAATGTCAGTCTTTTTATTGGAAGATCATTGTCTTGAAAACATCTAAATGTTTGTTTCAATGTTTGAAATTGAACAATTTATTAAGGGGGAAAAGGGAGGGGTAGCATTTTACATCTTGATCTGTATTCTTATGTGTCAATGAGATAGCAACCAAACAACAAAAAGAATTGAGCCGAAAAACTTTATAGATTCAGAATAAGACATTGCATTAACTGCACTACAAGTATGAAATCTAGTTTGTTATTAAACCATTTGATCCCTTGTGTATAATGATTTAATTAGTAAAGTTACTCAATGTGCAACTTTAAGATAGTTGGGTAAAAAAAAATTTAGAATGTAATGGAAAAAGAAGAGGACTAAAGTGACTTTTATTAGGAAAATCAAAATAAAAAAAAATACAATGCTGAGAAATCCTCTTAGAAAAATTAATTAAACTTAAAAGGATAAAGGGTAGTAGCATACATTGAATCTAGGAACGATATCAGATACAGTAAAAATAGATTGTGAAGGATTCTTGTTGAAATTCAAATTGTTTAAACCAAACAAATATACAAACAAGTTTGCCTCCTGGTATGTAATCAAAGATAACCTATGTTTAAAATGACTACATATATTTCATGTTTTTTTGTATATTTTATTTATCACAGGACCAAAGTTAGTCATCAGCAATCATTGAATGATCAGTTGGAAAGAGAAAGAAGTGAAAATTCAGATTTAAAAAATAAAATTAATAAGTTAGAGACTGAACTCAGCTCATACTTGAATAATGAACATGATATGACTGATGATAATATCAGACTTAGAAATCAAGTAGAATTACTTAAAGAGGAGACTAAATTAGCTAAAGATCAGCTTAGAAAATTACAAGACAATCATGACTTAATTTTGTCACAGCAACGATCATCTTATACAGACGAGAGGACAGAGCTTGATAACAGAGTACGAGAACTTCACGATAAATTATCTCAAGTGCAGAAAAAGTATCAAAAAGCTCTGACACTTTACAAAAAGGTATGTCACTGTTGAAATGTCTCATTCTTTTTTGCATATTTTTATTTGTGATTTTTTAGAGTTAAAATTATCCCTATTAATTTTTGTGCTGAAAATATTTTGGAAAGCATGCATATTTTTTTCTCTGATGCACCTACAAGTTTGAATGATATGATTTACTTGTCAGCAACATTTAACAAACTGATGTATGTTTCAGATGAAAAAGGAAGGTAATTCCTAAAGAGAAAACAAAACATTAAAAATTGTTCTCCTCAAAGGAATAACAGTATAACATCATTGATAGCAGAATTTAAAAGTGTATAATTTTCTAACTAACAGTTTTTTTACATTCGTTTACAAGGGTAATGATATAAATGATCAAAAAAATTCAAAAGAAAAGAATTCTCTGTACCACTTGTATTAATTGCAATTTTTGAAATAGGCTTCCTTTGATATCACAAAGCTATCTTTCATCTACCTTTTAATTGAAATTTTATTAAACTTCAAACATAAAAGATATTATTTTATTTATAAAACTTATAGCCACTTCCACATTTTCCATTTATTATGCAATTTACTTGTGTCAGAGCATGACTAATATATATAAAGTATTATTTGATAGGTATGGATTTATAAGTGTGTAAACGTTTAGACATTTTAAGAGTGGATTACTTTTAAGGAATCTTTCTTTCAGTTGTATGCTGTATGCAAATGAAATAAATTACTACAACGACGTGTAAAATTTTTGTTTCAGTTACGCAGTAAAAGTCATCGTGTAGTAGAAAATTTAAAAGATAAACTGCAACTGACAGAAGCTAAATATGAGCAGTTAGATCTGGAAAAGAAAGCTTTAGAGTAAGAATCATAGTAAACTTATAGAAATTATTTTTTTTTAAGTAACTAATAAAAGTTGTTTATTCTGCACCAATAAAACTGTTGGTCAGAAAACAGCTAATAGTGCTGAAAGTGGCATTAAACACCAAATATCAATCAATCAATCTTTATTTCTCAATTTGCCTTTTACAATTATGCTTCAATATTTAAGGTTTCAAATGAGATAATATTAGCTGTATAGGAAATGAAAAGTTATTGGAATTTTTTTCTTCAAATGCCAGTTACTCGTGTTTTCATGTACATTTTACCTTTTTTCTCCAGAAAATGTGTGCCTCAAGAGAATTACAACAAACTGAAAAAGCAATGGAAAGATTTATACCGACGCCATGCAGAGTACAGGAAATGTCTGATTGGTGGCGGCACTGTATCTAATGTACCGATTGGGGACATGATGTTTACATCCTTTAATGTTACACATGATGCTACATTCTTACCTAATTATAGTTTTTCTGAAGAGGTGAGAGATTTGTTAAGGGTTTGTGTAGCAACTCAACTTATTTATATGAATCAAAGTATATTCTGAATGGTCCATAATTTTAATTTTTTTTTAAGTAAATACAAGATGTTGATTTTCAATTCCCTATGTAGATCTTTCTTTTATTCTAATAGTATTAGAAGTTTTCTCCTTTCAAGCAGGATTCACAACCAAAATTTAGAAAGTTAACTTTTTAAACCTATTAAAATTTATTGAACGGTCCAAATGATCTACCCACTGCTGCTTTCAAAATTGAAAGGAACATTTGTATACATAGTTTTGAAAGAAAGAAAAATAAATACAGATATAAGGGTGCCGATATTTTAAAATTTACACTTATCAACAATGAATTGATACTTGAAAAATCAAATTATACACACTTAATTCAAAAATCATATATACTTTTACAGTTTAAAAGTAGATAGTATAGCATCTCTTTTCAATTGATACTTGAAAATCAAATTATACAAACTTAATTCAAAAATCATATATACTTTTACAGTTTAAAAGTAGATAGTATAGCATCTCTTTTCAAGGTAGGATAGCTGCTTTACATATTTATAAATTTTCTTTCTTTTAAAGGATTTTTCTTGGACGTCTTTCAATTATTATGCAGTTAAAAATAAAAAAAGTACACTGATGAATTGATTTTGATTTAAAAAAGTTGTTTATTCTGATTAAATTTATTTAAAATAATTACTCAAGACTTTAGATAAAATGTCTTCTACAAATTATTTATCATTTTTTTCTATTGGCTTATAGCAATTAATGTTACCAATTTTTAAGTTCCAGTATTTGTATCAAGTTGTGTGTTGTAGATTTTCAGCGGTTTTTTTCGGTATAAACCTGTATAAATTAAATAAGTTCATGTTTTATCTTGAATAGTTTCTTTTAAGCTGGGCATTTTTTTTATTAGTTGACTTGGAAATTGGATTTTAATATTCAGATCTGTTTTAATTAATGGTCTTTGAATTTAAACTTTTTGCTTCTTTTAATTTTTTTTTTAATTTACACTTAATATTTCTTTCTTTTGGGGGTATGACTAGATAGAGCTATTTGTTTGAAATCCTTTTTACATTTTTCCTAAAACAATATGGTAATTTGTCCTTGATATGGTTGAAATAGACTCGCTGAACATCACAATCATCCATCCATTCATTCATTCATTCATCATTTTATAAAAGATAGAAAATACTGTTGCTTGCAAGAAAATGTAAACCTGTCCAAGAGGAAACTCAGTTTATAATAGCATGTTGTTACCACTGCATTTTCATATCGCTTTGTTAAACTTTTCACTTAATATTCTGCTTATCCTTGACAATATATTATACAGAAAGTCTTTCCCATACAGAACCTGATAAGATATAAAAGTTATGTACAACTAGAGAACTAAACTTGTTTGAGTGTATCATTTAAAACACATATGATTGCTTGTGATTTTAATTGATAACGCTCTGATATTACCCTATCATGTGATGTCTGTTGAATATACATAGATAATCAAGAGATTCACCAAGTCATTAGCATTCCCTGTGAAAAATCCCCACCAAATATGCTATTTAACCAAGTTTTATTGCAAAACAAATTCAGTTATTAATATGGGACAGTATGGTGGTTAGATGTTGCCACTGTTTCCGTGCAACAACTTGAGAACTGTTCAAGAAATCCTTTTCGAGTTTGATTATTTTGTATCGGATGACAAAACGGAGGTCTAGTTTTATAGTGTCCACATTTACTGTTCAAGAGTAACATCCTTGATTGATTGAAAAATGGAGCTTTATGTCAATTCTGTGGTATAACTTGAATACCATTGAACTGTAAAACTCTTTTCAGGAATTATAGTTGGGATATTAGGCTGTCAAACTGATGAAATTCACATTTTTCTGTTCTACTCTCCATTAAAATTGAAATCATTGAAAAAAAAAAAAGGAATTTCTGTTCTTTTTCTGGTGGTTTTGTTTCCTAAAATTCCGTAGCAACATAGAGAAATGATAGCTAACTCAGTCCTATCACTTATTCTGAAAATATCCAAGTGATTTACATTATATTATATGTTGATTAAATTTGTAGGTTTGCTTTAGATCGATAAACGTTAATTCTGACAGAATTTCAGTAAGATGGTCTTTTTTATTGAGGCATGTTGGAAGGCAATATTTTAATTAACGCTATTGAGTGTAGTATTAAATATCCACTCTTCTTATAATCATTTATCTAAAATCCTGCGCTGCTTTTATGTGCAAATATGGTTCAGTATTCACTACCTCAAATGATTAAATATAGAAGCCACTAATGAATTTTAATACATGCTGTTGACTCTCTTCCAAAGGAATCTAGATAAAAGATTTTCTGTTATAAATCATTTTTTAAATTTTTCACACATAGGCTTGTGAAGAGCCAAAATAAATTTGAAATAACACTACAGTCGAGACAATACACCTTATCGCTATTTAGTCCAATCCAGGAAAAAACAGTCATTTAGACAACTTCCTGTTTGGGTCAACAGGCAAAAAAACAAAGGTCATCACTAACAAGCTGAGGGAGGGAAAAATTTAGAAAGCAATCAATAGGAAAATTTGATAGATTATGATCCACTTTTTCGAAACTCAAATTATAGTCAAAAAAATATTTTGTTTGAAGTATTTACGATGTTTTAAACAGGTCTCATTAAAAAGTATCATGCATGGTGCATTGTTTAAACAGGGTCCCAGATAGCTTCAACTGGATGAAAAAGTTGTGTAATTTTAGAACTTATCCAGAATGGAAGAAATAGCGATTAGGTGTATAGAGTAATATCAAAATTTATGCACTGCCTAAGATAGTACTGGGACATTATGCTTTCAGTCTGTTTGAGGTTTAAGTTTAAGTATGCCTTGATGTTATGGTCACATCAACTTGAAATTTTGTACACATATTCATTATGATGTTAACTTTATGAAATGTATACCATATTTGGGCTTTTACCTAGATTATAGATTGAACATAAAATTTGAGAAATAGCAGGGCATGATGTCCTTTCAAGGTATTTTGCATGACACAGAGACTTCTAAAATGATACTATTCTTGCTTTTCATGTATGATAAATTCTCTCCAATTACCTCCATATTTCATGTATAATAAATTCTCTCCATTTACCTCCATATTTCATGTATAATAAATTCTCTCCATTTACCTCCATATTTCATGTATGATAAATTCTCTCCATTTACCTCCATATTTCTTGTATGATAAATTCTCTCCATTTACCTCCATATTTCATGTATAATAAATTCTCTCCATTTACTTCCATATTTCATGTATGATAAATTCTCTTCATTTACCTCCATATTTCATGTATGATAAATTCTCTCCATTTACCTCCATATTTCATGTATAACAAATTCTCCATTTACCTCCATAATTCATGTATAATAAATTCTTTCCATTTACCTCCATATTTCATGTATAATAAATTCTCTCCATTTACCTCCATATTTCATGCTAAAACAGCTATCAAAGATTTGTCAAACTGTGTTTTCTATATAATGAATTATTTTAGCTCACCTGGCCCAAGGGCCAAGTGAGCTTTCTCATCACTTACGTCCGTCGTCCGTCGTCGTCCGTCGTCCGTTAACTTTACAAAAATCTTCTCCTCTGAAACTGCTTGGCCAAATTTAACCAAACTTGGCCACAATCATCATTGGGGTATCTAGTTTAAAAATTTTGTCCGTGACCCGCCAACCAACCAAGATGGCCGCCATGGCTAAAAATAGAACATAGGGTAAAATGTAGATTTTGGCTTATATCTCTGAAACCAAAGCATTTAGAGCAAATCTGACAGGGTAAAATTGTTGATCAAGTCAAGATCTATCTGCCCTGAAATTTTCAGATGAATCGGACAATGGGTTGTTGGGTTGCTGCCCTGAATTAGTAATTTTAAGGATTTTTTCCGCTTTCAGTTATTATCTTGAAAATTATTATAGATAGAGATAAACTGTAAACAGCAATAATGTTCAGCAAAGTAAGATCTACAAATAAGTCAACATGATCAAAATGGTCAGTTGACCCTTAAGGAGTTATTGCCCTTTAAAGTAATTTTTACCAATTTTTGTAAATTTTTGTAATCTTTACAAAATCTTCTCCTCTGAAACTACTGGACCAAATTCAACCAAACTTAGCCACAATCATTATTAGGGTATTTAGTTTAAAAATGTGTAAGGTGACCCAGCCAACCAACCAAGATGGCTGCCATGGCTAAAAATAGAACATAGGGTAAAATGTAGATTTTGGCTTGTAACTCTGAAACCAAAGCATTTAAAGCAAATCTTACAGGGATTTACTTGTTTATCAAGTAAATATCTATCTGCCCTCAAATTTTCAGATGAATTGGACAACTGGTTGTTGGGTTGCTGCCCTGAATTGGTAATTTTAAGGAAATTTTGCCGTTTTGGTTATTATCTTGAAAATTATTACAGATAGAGATAAACTGTAAACAGCAATAATGTTCAGCAAAGTAAGATCTTCAAATAAGTCAACATGATCAAAATGGTCAGTTGACCCTTAAGGAGTTATTGCCCTTTAAAGTAATTTTTACCAATTTTTGTAAATTTTGTAATCTTTACAAAAATCTTCTCCTCTGAAACTACTGGACTAAATTCAACCAAACTTAGCCACAATCATTATTAGGTATTTAGTTTAAAAATGTGTGGTGACCCAGCCAACCAACCAAGATGGCTGCCATGGCTAAAAATAGAACATAGGGTAAAATGTAGATTTTGGCTTGTAACTCTGAAACCAAAGCATTTAAAGCAAATCTTACAGGGATTAACTTGTTTATCAAGTAAATATCTATCTGCCCTCAAATTTTCAGATGAATTGGACAACTGGTTGTTGGGTTGCTGCCCTGAATTGGTAATTTTAAGGAAATTTTGCCGTTTTGGTTATTATCTTGAAAATTATTACAGATAGAGATAAACTGTAAACAGCAATAATGTTCAGCAAAGTAAGATCTTCAAATAAGTCAACATGATCAAAATGGTCAGTTGACCCCTTAAGGAGTTATTGCCCTTTAAAGTAATTTTTACCAATTTTTGTAAATTTTGTAATCTTTACAAAATCTTCTCCTCTGAAACTACTGGACTAAATTCAACCAAACTTAGCCACAATCATTATTAGGTATTTAGTTTAAAAATGTGTGCGGTGACCCAGCCAACCAACCAAGATGGCTGCCATGGCTAAAAATAGAACATAGGGTAAAATGTAGATTTTGGCTTGTAACTCTGAAACCAAAGCATTTAAAGCAAATCTTACAGGGATTAACTTGTTTATCAAGTAAATATCTATCTGCCCTCAAATTTTCAGATGAATTGGACAACTGGTTGTTGGGTTGCTGCCCTGAATTGGTAATTTTAAGGAAATTTTGCCGTTTTGGTTATTATCTTGAAAATTATTACAGATAGAGATAAACTGTAAACAGCAATAATGTTCAGCAAAGTAAGATCTTCAAATAAGTCAACATGATCAAAATGGTCAGTTGACCCCTTAAGGAGTTATTGCCCTTTAAAGTAATTTTTACCAATTTTTGTAAATTTTGTAATCTTTTACAAAATCTTCTCCTCTGAAACTACTGGACCAAATTCAACCAACTTAGCCACAATCATTATTAGGTATTTAGTTTTAAAATGTGTGCGGTGACCCAGCCAACCAACCAAGATGGCTGCCATGGCTAAAAATAGAACATAGGGTAAAATGTAGATTTTGGCTTGTAACTCTGAAACCAAAGCATTTAAAGCAAATCTTACAGGGATTTACTTGTTTATCAAGTAAATATCTATCTGCCCTCAAATTTTCAGATGAATTGGACAACTGGTTGTTGGGTTGCTGCCCTGAATTGGTAATTTTAAGGAAATTTTGCCGTTTTGGTTATTATCTTGAAAATTATTACAGATAGAGATAAACTGTAAACAGCAATAATGTTCAGCAAAGTAAGATCTTCAAATAAGTCAACATGATCAAAATGGTCAGTTGACCCTTAAGGAGTTATTGCCCTTTAAAGTAGTTTTTACCAATTTTTGTAAATTTTGTAATCTTTTACAAAATCTTCTCCTCTGAAACCACTGGACCAAATTCAACCAAACTTAGCCACAATCATTATTAGGGTATTTAGTTTAAAAATGTGTGGGTGACCCAGCCAACCAGCCAAGATGGCTGCCATGGCTAAAAATAGAACATAGGGTAAAATGTAGATTTTGGCTTGTAACTCTGAAACCAAAGCATTTAAAGCAAATCTTACAGGGATTAACTTGTTTATCAAGTAAATATCTATCTGCCCTCAAATTTTCAGATAAATTGGACAACTGGTTGTTGGGTTGCTGCCCTGAATTGGTAATTTTAAGGAAATTTTGCCGTTTTGGTTATTATCTTGAAAATTATTACAGATAGAGATAAACTGTAAACAGCAATAATGTTCAGCAAAGTAAGATCTTCAAATAAGTCAACATGACCAAAATGGTCAGTTGACCCTTAAGGAGTTATTGCCCTTTATAGTCAATTTTAACAATTTTCATTAATTTGGTAAATTTTGGTAAGTTTTACAAAATGTTTTCCTTTGTAATCTTCTTTTCTGAAACTGCAGTAGAAAATCAATATAGAACAATCTACTAATGTACTGGCAATAAAAATAATTGATAATTCTATAACATGAAAAAAAACCACATTAATACCCGATGATGGTGTTTCTTTCTTTACATTGAAAATGATGTCACAACTATATAATCCCGAACAATAGGTCAAATGTCAGATATGTATCAGTACTTTGGCTTCATTTTCTACAGATTCCGAAGTGCAAATGATGCTTGAATTTCTACACTAATTTATACAGAGGTCATCCCTTTCACAGGTAATGCCTGCCTCATATTATATTTAAAACTTTAATAGAATATCAGAAATTTTGAGAGAAAATTAATCAACCATGCAAGATCTAAAACTTAATTAATATTGTTCAAATTATCAATTAACTATTAAAAAAAAAATTCTCATTAAAAAAATATAGTTCTTCATTTTATATTTTATCAGAAATTTAGGGAAAAAAATTGAATTTAATTGTGTCCCTTGTTCTCATTTCCTGGGATAAATCCAATACAAATTAAAGTATTGGTATTGAATTAATATTTAAGAAATATTTCAAACCTTACCATTTTCTTCACAAGAATGAAGACCATATTTTCAGTGTCATGAGTATCAGTCATCATATTTGTTGTACTTTGTTGTTTAAAAGTTGAATACAAAAAGGTCGACAAAGCAATTCAAAACCACTTGAATTTTGCAACAACAAATGAGAGTTTTAACGACCTCAGCTGGCTATACAACCCTTGCACAATCAACTGAATTTTGCAGAAATCATTAATAGGAAAGATTGCCCTTAAATGATAATTTTTATTACTGTTTTGTTTTTGGGGTTGCGCAACAACAAAACTTCACAACAAACTTTCTCATCACTTCATTTCTCGTTAGATAAATTTTACAAAATTCTCCCTGAAACTACTGTCAAATTAAGCCAAACTTGGTTTAAATCACCACTAGGATATCCAGGGACCACTGTGTATGATGACCCTGCCTGCCAACATGGCACACATGGCTGAAATAAACGCACTTTTTAGTCTTATATCTCTGAAACTAAACGACAGTACAACAGTTGCATTTATCATGCATCAATTGTAAATAAAAATATCAGGTGAGCGACACAGGGTCCTTGGAGCCTCTAGTTATACTATGTTTGCGGACGTATCATGGTATACTGTTATCCGTCCGTCTGTCTGTCCGTCGTCAACATGTCGGACAATAACTCAAAAATGCTTTAACTAATTTCCATGAAACCTTGGTGAATTGTTTTATATCTATTGACGTGAGCTCCCTTTTCGTTTTTATAAATTTTAGATTATACGTTTCTGAGTTATGGGGTTTTATTCATTAAAAAAGGGAGATTTTCCAGTGTTCATGAAACTTTATCAATTAAGATAACCTCCCTTTAGTTTTTTCACAAATTTCTGATATAACATTGAGAAGTTATTGAACTTTATTCTTTGGAAAAGCAACGGACGTATGGCGCAGCTTTTATTTCCATGAATCTGTGAAAAGAGTCAAATCAATGCAACAATTCATTCCTGTGTACTATACAATAGGTTGTTGAGGCGGTATTATTTATCTTTTACCATTTAACATGGAATTTGTAGGGATATTCAAAGCATCTATTGGACTATTTTTTTTTTCAAATGCAGTTGATTGGTTAATTTGTTCACAAGAACTGGTAAAATTTGAAAATATTGTGTCTTCAAAATTAGTTTTGTTTTTTGAAACAGTGGTATCCATGACAAAGTATTCCAAGAAAATTTGCATTGGTAATATTTCCTTAAATGATAAAAATGCTACAGGAAAGCTTCCTTATATTTAAGAAAAAACTTTACAGGTGAACAGGATACCTCCAACAGCAGAAGGTCACCAACAGGTCTTCAAAGCGATGAGAAACCTGTGACAGTATTCTGAGCCATTACTCTTATCAGACACTTTACAGGTTGAATTTTATATTGAAAATCAATTATTCAATAAATATAAATACAATACTGGTATATTTGTTAAAATTAAATGAACAATCCAGATTTTACAAATTTATTGCCAAATACTGACATTTTAGTATTGCAATATTGATAAAATTTAGTAAATGTTTTGACTAGTTTGTGATATCGAAACCCTGGTGTAATAATTTTCAGTAATATATATTGGTATATTTGTATATTCCAGATTTTACAAATTATTTCAGGAAATTTCAGGAAAGAAAACATCAAGATGATTTGAGAATTCTAAAACAGAGACTAGAAATGGTTGAAAATAATCAACAACATCAAATTGAAGAACTCCAGGAAATTGCTCACAGTACTTTTAAAGGATCTTTACCTGGTTTAGATGATCATGATGGGACATTAGAAAACAGCAAAGAGAAAAATGACATTGATAAGTCTAGCTGATACACGCCTCTTTATTGTTTAGAAATTTTGATAGAATGATGAAAAAGTACCATACTGATTGACATTTGTACTAATTGTATTTCAAGACCACGCACCAATGTTGATGTTTAGTTGGGTTGGGGTTCTTTTCTTCAACATAGCTTACATTCAATACTGAACTGAGCTCATTTTTTCAGGAGGAAATTTTCAAGACAATATTTAAAGGTTGATTCTTTGTAATCATGAATATATATGTACCATGACTTTCAGTAAATGTTAATTGATTTGGTATTATGAATGGTGAAAGTATTACGTTTCTTTATGACAAGGAAACAATTCAATCTACAATTTATTGATATCTTGAAAGTACTGTATGTTTGTTATTGGTTGCTCTGTTTAGTGCTTCAGGTATTGAAGATGATGATTTCATTGGATCTGAAATTCATGGCTTCAAAATTGGACAGTGACTTTATATTTGTATTTCACTGGGTACTAAATTATGTTGCTTACAAAATCACCAAATCAAAGAATACTAGTGAATGAACTTTCAACTCATAAAGAATTATTTCTTGAAGCTTTGAAACATACCTAGTAACTGTGAGAGTACTTTTCCATCATACTACACCATGACACGTCTGTATTTAACTGTGATATTTTTGATATTTAATTCTTTAGATTGTATGTTATACTCAACATAGATACATGTACCTGTGTATTGATTTTACCTCATTGTTGAAGTGTTTAATGTCACACCTGTATATTCATATGCATCTACACAACTTTTATCTCATTATTATTGTTTTAATGTGTTTTTTAGTTCCTGTTTCCTTTCATCCCGGTTGTCCCACAATGCAGAACATACTATTGGATTAATTGTTTAATTGTTTAAAACTTGTTCTCTTCCATACTATGCATGAAATATACATATATATATACATGAAAATGAAATTTGGCAAACAACAATTTTGATTTAAATTTCATCTATGGATTAAACAGAAACTTCCTCAAAACAATACATTATTTTAACTGTGATGACTCCATAATATATCCAAGTAAATATACAAAAATAGTCCTCATATGTTACTTTAAGATCATTGTGTCATATCACTTGCATTCTCTGTTGCATTCTAACCAATACTTATCCTCATAAATTAATTCCTGATGTAATATAAATATTTTTGTATAGTTTTATCATATTTCATTATATTTTCTTATTGTTAATTCCACATTGTCTACTCAGTTGTGCTATACCTTAAATTAATTCTATGTGCATTCTAAGTCAGCATTTTAAAATGTATTTGCTATTTTATGATTTGTATATTAACTTATTAAATTATATATTTGCATATAAAATATCCAATAAATAACAAATATAAATATTAGATGGTGTTTTTCCCTATTTTGTCATGTTTTAAGATGAGGCATAAAAAGTAGATAAGTTTCTGAAGTTTTTGGCTGCATCAGCATAAACAAACTTGTTGAAGTTTGTGATTATTTCATTTTAAGGGGAACCACAAATGGTCAGTCAATGATATTTGGTATGCAGTTGTATTATCATTGGCACATCTCATTTGAAAGTATTTAGCCCCCTCCTTGAAACTTTTGCATAGTTTACATGTTAAAAGTTTGGATTAAGGTCAGTTTCCAAACTTATCTGACCTTACACGCTCAGTCATGATTCTTGACAAAAAATTTCATAGTTTACATGTTGGAAGTGATTCCATTTTCATTTCATCATTGTACTTCAAAATTATATACAAGGAAGACTCAACTTTTTGCAACAGTTTATAATGGTTTGGTTTATGGGAAAAATGAGAATGCAAGACAAAGGAATGCAAATCCGTGTTAACTCTTAGCATAAAGCTGATTAAATGTAGATGGTGGAAGACCTTCATATTTTGTTTTCTGATGTCTGTTCTGAAGTTTTATTGCTGGCATGTCTGTTGTCCTTGGAATATTTTTCATGGTTCAGAAACTACTTAAAAAACTAGTTTGTTGTTCATTGTTTCAGTTATTATATTTATTGCTGTTCTTCATCTCAAAGTCATAGTGGGTGATGCCTTCAAATAGAGCAAAAAATCACTTCATTGCAATTTCAAACCACCCACTAGCAATGGTTTATGCAAAATTCTTTCCAAGATATTATGGATCAATAAAAATCACCAAACATCTGTTCATTAAAGTACACAGCTGTGGGGAAATATCGACAAATTATACATTATATTTGACAAAGAAATATAATAAATAGCCTGACAATATCACCAAAAATTTAAACAAACACAGATAGTAGATATAAGAAGATGTGGTATGAGTGCCAATGAGACAACTCTCCATTCAAGTCAAAATTTATAAAAGTAAACCATTATAGGTCAAAGTACGGTCTTCAACACAGAGCATGTATATAGAATAATGGCATTTTTGTTTTTGATACTGACTTTATCAGCAAGAATATCAAGTGAGCTGATATTCGACCTGATGAAGTCAGTATCAAAAAATTAAATGCCATTATTCTTTTTATCGGCAATCTGTCTTAACTCTATGTTTTTTTGTAAAGAATAAGAAGTAAAATGAAATAATAAGTAAAACTACTTTTACGCGTACAAAACGTTGGGTTCATTGTTCGGTTGTATGAATGAAGTCGCGTGCATTTCATTGATAAATTGAAGCGGATGGACAAGAACATGTGACGTTACTGCACTGATACATGACGTCATTGCCTAATATTTTCGAGTATCAAGTCCTGTCCATGATATTGAAAATATTAGGCAGCAGAGCATGTCAAGATATATCTTATATAACTTCAGAATCTGAATTCAGGCTAACAGAAAAGATTGAGACACCATTTTACATTTGGCAGTTCATACTGATGACGGATATTTGTTATTTGAAATATCTTGAATTTTGTTTTTATTATTTGGTATTCAGAAAGAATCACAACTATATACAACATCATTTAAACAGTAAAGAGTTCATCTTGGTCAAGTGTACAATGACGTTGTGTGATATATTAAATTTTATACCTCCTTAACTGATCCTCTGAGGATGGATTGTGAAATAATATCTAACTGTAGAACCAATGTGCAACTTTTTCATTGATCGAAAAAACTTCTTGCAAAATTGCCAGTGTTTATATAACAATAAGAAAACATGGGGTATAGAATTAGCTGCCACATATGAAATTTGGATTTTATATAAATCATTTTTGCTTTACTTTGTACTGTTAAATGGTATATTTTCACATAATTAAAATTTTATGTTTGTTATCAAGGTCAAAATTTGTTCTGCAGGTTTTATTTACAAGTTTTTGTTGTTCCTGATTCTGAGCTTCTTTATGGGATAAAATCTACTGTTGATATGTCTTTCCTTTTTGTAATTTTGAAAATATAATGCAAATATTGAACCCAAATTTCAATATCCAAACATATAATATTATATGCAAAACATTCAAAGACAATGAACTTTGCCTTAAGGTATAACACCAAATAATCTCCGTGGAAATGAGAAATGCCAATGCTTATAAATCTGCATACCAAATACCATTGACTTATCATAAGTGGTTCCCTAAACACTAAGATAAACACAAATTCTAACTTATGATCAATGTAAAAGTTTCAAAGGCAATGAACTTTAATAGGGGTTGGGGCAAAATAATCTTCATGGAAAAGAAGATTTGCAAATTTTTATACTATCTTTGACTTAACATTAGTGGTTCCTTTTATTGCAAACTAAATGAAATATTTCCACAGCTTCATCTCCTATTGGACCATCGATTAAAAGATGAAAATACATGTTTTAACTCACAAAACTGCATGTGATGTTGTATTTATTCAATATCAATAATATATTTTCAATCTGTTCAATGTAAACACTGATTCAAACATTCATAAAATTTTTCAACATTGTTCCTATTGAAATTTGTGTGTTTTTTTCTGTGTTTCACAAGTAAACACAGGAAAATGATGATGTTTATATTAATGCCTTCTTAAATGTATTCTTTAACTACACAAAATAAAAATAATGCAAATTTCAATAGGAACAATGCTAAGAATTTTGTCAGAAATCAACTTTTTATGATTAAATCAGTGTTTATATTGAACAAATTGAAAACATACTATTAATATTGAATAAATACAACATCACATGCAGTTTTGTGATTTGAAACATGTATTTTCATCTATTTAGAAAATAATTTTTACTCAGGTAAATTAATCAAAGAGTGATGGATTTCTCTTAGAAGAAATTTAAAGGTCCCAGTAAATAAACTACACAGAGAACAATAGCTATTGTATTTATTCAATGGAACAATAGAAATGACAAAAGTTTAAATAGATTGACCAATAGATGACTTTATGGAAAAGTTTCATTTGGTTGACAATAAACTAATCTAATCACAAACTTAAACATGTAAACTATGCAAAACATTCAGTCAATAGACTATGACTCAGGGGGTGGGGCCAAATACTCTCCTTCGAAATGAGATTTTCCAATGCTAATACAACTGCATACCAAATACCATTGACCTACCACTAGTGATTCTCTTTAAACTGACCTAATCACAAACTAATCCATGTTAAGTTAATAAAAGTTTCAAAGTCAATAGACCATGAATGAGGGGGCAGGGCCAAATAGTCTCCACAGAAATGACATGTGCAAGTGCTAATACAACTGCAAATCGACCAAATATCATTGACCTTCAACTAGTGGTTCCCAATAATGAGTAGATATAATCCTGAGATGTTAAACTGACCTATTCACAAAATAATACATTGTTTACAAAATAATACATTGTTTACCCCGCCTATGAAAACAGCTTTACCCAAGTGTCGCTTTTGACTATGGTAATTGAATCTATGCAAGTTTTTTTTTTTGCTTTCACATTGCTATAAGATACAGATACCATACATTCAAGCAGACTTTCAATTTTGTTGTCAAATACAAAATGAATTGCTTATTTGGAATATGGAAATCAGTCTGGCGGAGTACTGTGATTTCATTATTTTTTATGGGATACCAATTATTGTAGATTTCATGGGAAAAGATGAGCCACGATCAACAAAGTACAAATTTTCTATAGTCTTGTATGCATACTTTGGCAAAAAAATGAAATCAAATATCCATAAAAATACAATTTTCCACAATCCACAAAAATTGACAAACTCAAAAATAAATGAATGAATCCACAGTAGTGAAACCTCCAACCAAAATTAGAGTATGTTATTATTGACTTTAAATAGTTCATATTTATTTGTAATGTTATCTATATGATTATGGCATATACATGTATATTATAAGAAAACCATCTAGAAATATGTTTGTAGGTCATAGATGCCCCAGCTTTAAAACAATTATACTGCAGGTAATCTATGAAAATTAACCAAGGTCACTCCTGGTAAATCTACTCCCGTTGTAAATTTTACAGACACCATCACAAGTTGGTTGACCCTTATGGAATATCCGTTTCCCAGATGACAACAGATATGTTGTCACTACAATCCCTTCCACTTTTCCCCGAATGTGACCTACCGAATTAGACTATCACAGGGTTTGTACTAAAATGAGCAACACAACAGGTGCCACATGTAGAGCAGGATCTGCTTACCCTTCCGTATGCACCTGAGATCACCCTAAGTTTTTGTTGGGGTTCATGTCTTTAGTTTTCTATGTTGTGTTTTATGTACTGTGGTTTGTCTGTTGGTCATTTTCTCTTTTAGCCATGAGGCTGTCAGTTTATTTTTGACTTATGAGTTTGAATGTCCTTTTGGTATCTTGATATCTTTGACATGTGGTGTTTCCACATACAAAATTCCATAAGAATAAAAACTTCAATAATTACATGCATCCTTGAAATGTAACATTTATGTTTATATTAGACCATTCTACATTCTTCTGTTTTCAACAGGCATGAGTTTATTTTTCTACCTTGTATTTTTTTTATGACTCTTCACCCCAGATCAAATGCCATATAAAACTTTTGAATTAAAATTTATTATTGCACACTCCCAAACTAAACACGATATTTTGGACAAATACTGTTATAGATATTCATGACAACACAATCACAAACATTTTTAAGATACAATGAGATCACTACGCATGTCACATGACTAAATGAACCAATCTCATCATCAATCATTTTTGAGATCACTGTCCTCACCACACTGATGTTTCTCATCTTCATTTGGTTCAAGACTATCATCACTATCATGATCATCATGTTTATCATGATTGGCATCACTGTTAACATGATCACCTTTTAGGCTATCATTATCTTCATAATCATTTTGTAAACTATCATTGAATACTTTGTCCTTTCTAAGACTATCATTATGATCATGACCCTGATAATCTTTGAGACTATCATTGTCACTGTCATCATGATTAAGACTATCATTATCATTATTATGATCAAGACTATCCTCACTTTTGTCTTCTTCATCAAAAGAATCATCATCATAGATGACATCATCACCATCATCATCTCCAAAAGTCTGTACATTTAAACCAATCTTTTGAGACTGAGCCACTGCTTGTGCTGCTAACATGGCAGTGAACGACAGGTTAGCTCCTGATAACCTTCCTAACCTATCTTGCACATCATCCTGTCTCCCAAGAACAGGAAGTGCAATGAATTGTGGGCCAGTAATAGTTTCTGTACTATTGTTCATCTCATCTTCTGGAGGACAATAAACATACTTCTGTTTTTTAGGTCTAATAATACTTTCAGAATTTTCATTTTTTTTGCACTGACTTTGACTGTCAACAGTATTTATTGAATTAAATGAATTTATAGTGATTTCAGAGTTCAAATTCTCTTCATTTTTATTAATAGGTATGACTACTCTTTCAGCATTTAGATTTCCATAATCCTGAACCTGTACTTCACTATCGTCTTTTTGTATAATTTCTATATTTGTTCTTTCTTTCTCTTTTAATTTCTCCTTTTGATTTAAATCCTTATATTGATTATCTGATTTGGATTCCTGTGAAGAACATTCAACTTTATCGTTTTCTACATTATTGTGACTTTGAGTTCCTTTTGACTTTTCAAGAGCAACCTGTTCTCGCTTAGCAGTATCCTGAGCTCTGAATGATATCACAGATTTTAATTCTGTCAAAACTCGTAATGCTTCTTCTTTTTCTCTCTTTTTCTTTGCCTACAAATATAAATCTTAGGTAGGGTTGGAATTATATCTGATGTACTGAGCTAGAAAAGTGCTACATTTGGTGATTTTTCTTACTGATTTATAAGATAAACATTTTAATGACAATCAATTTCCATAGCAAAATGTTAGATGAAGAATAAAACTAGAGGCTCTCAAGAGCCTGTGTCGCTCACCTGTATCTACTGTGGTTTTGGAAATCATGTAAAATAAGGTTAAAATCATATAGATACCCTAATAATGATTGAGGCCAAGTTTGGTTTAATTTGGCCCAGTAGTTAAATTAAATGCAGAAGATTTTTGAAAAGATTTACAAAAATTACCGATAAATTGCAGAAAATAACTTTAAAGGACAATAACTCCAATAAGATGTCAATTGCCAATTGGTCATGTTAACTTATTTGTAGATCTTTCTTTGCTTGATATTTTTGCTGTTTACAGTATATCTCAATCTATAATGATATTCAAGATAATTAACAAAAAATAAAAAATTTCCTTTCCTCCACTCCAAAATTTATTTCACCCAGGGCCTGTATAATGCTGAAAATGCCTTTAAATGTTTTTAAGGAACATCCTTCAAAAAAAATTTGGGCAAGGGTTCCCCTGACCCCGACTAACCCGCCAGGTCTGGGTGGGGGGGGGGCATTCACCCAATATAAGTATGCTGAAAGAAAAGATATAATAATGGTTTATAGAAAAAGTAACACTGAATAATACTGAAAATGGAAAATATCAAGGAGAAATTATAAGCACCCCCTGGATAAAAAATCAAGTCATCCCATTGTAGTCTTACAATAGTTACTGAAGACCCCTTATTATTTAAATTAGTTTGCATACCACATCTTTTTATAATTCAAGTTGTGGCCATTTGAAATTGTTTTTTTACATTTTTCCCAAAGACTTCTATAGTAAACCCCTATGTTCTATTTTTACCAATGGGGTCCATGTTGGTTGTAGGGCAGGGTCATCGGATACATTTTTCAATCAAGATACTCTTATAATAATTGTGGCTAAGTTTAATTCCATTTGGCCAAGTAGATTAAGAGGAGAATATTTTTGTAAAAGATTACAATAAAATGCTGCATACGACTTCAGAGGTCCAACCCTGAACAGTTGGGGCAAAAATGGACACAATATTCGCGCTTGATACAGGTCTGAATTTGGATTGTAATTAAATATTTGACACATAATAGGTTTTTGACACAGGATAACTGTAGTCAAAAACTTAGAATTGGTTGTATGATTTGAATTTATATTCAATTTTTTGCTTTTGTGCAATACACCATGCTGTTGTGTATTGACCGTCCCCCCTTTATTTTGCAAAATAAAAAAATAAAATATTTGAAGAAATTTTCTTTTTCATTTCTGAAATCTGAAACGAGAAAAAATTGCCCCCCCCCCCCCCACCACCATTTTTTTTTCATCTCTTCCCCCTTTTTCCAAAAAAAAAATTCTTTCCCTCAAGATATGGTCATAATCTCAATTCAAATTTCCAATGGAGTTTGCAACCATAATAACCAATTTAAATACATCATAAAAGTCTTAAAATAGAAAATGACATACATAATCATGGCTAAAATTAATATTTCTTTAATAGTAACTTCTAAAAATTAATTGACAGCTAATCACCTCAAGACAATACAACATCTTTATACATAATTTAAAAGCAATGTAAGGGAGGTAATCCAAATTTTTTTTTTAATTCTTTAAATGTATTTGAATTACCTCCCTTACACTGCTTTTAAATTGTCCATTAACCAGGAAACCCTTGTTTTTCCCCCTTTTTTGCCCCTAATTCCTAAACGGTTTGAGCCATAACCACCCAAAGTCAATCCTAACCATCCCTTTGTGGTATGGAAACTTGTGGTATAATTTCAGAGATTCATAAACTTTCACAAGTTATTGTCTGGAAACTAGAAAAATGCTTATTTGGCCCTTTTTTGGCCCCTAATTCTTTAACTGTTGGTACCATAACTCCCAAAATCAATCCCAACCTTCCTTTTGTGGTATTGAACCTTATGGTGAAATTTCAGAGAGATTCATTCACTTAAACTAAAGTTATTGTGCGAAAACCAATGTGTCTGCGGACGACGACGATGATGACGCCAACGTCATACCAATATACTACAGCAAAATATTGCGGTCGTATAAAGATTTACGACAAATTGTGAAAATTTGACTTTAAAGGGCAATAACTCCTTAAGGGGTCAATTGACAATTTTGGTCATGTTGAACCGATGAACATTTTAACCCCGTTAGATTTGTTCTAAATGCTTTAGTTTCAGAGATATAAGCCAAAAACTGCATTTTACCCCCCATGTTCTATTTTTAGCCATGGCGGCCATCTTGATTGGTGGGCACAGTCATCGGATAAATTTTTTAAACAAGATACCCTAAGGATGATTTAAGCCAAGTTTGGTTTAATTTGGCCCAGGGGTTTCAGAGGAGAAGATTTTTGTAAAAGTTAATGACAACAACGGACGCCAAGTGATGAGAAAAGCTCACTTGACCCTTTGGGTCAGGTGAGCTAAAAAAACTACATTTAATTTCTTTTAATTATATATCAGAGATTATGCAGTTATCAAGTTTTATCTGAACTTAAGGTAATTATAGTGAAACAGTCTTTCAACTGCTGTTTCTTAAATATAAATGATTAACTTTATACCTTCTCTTCTGGACTAAGGAATTCATCCCATGTATTCACTATCAAGTCTTCTTCATCCTCGTCATTGTATGCTTCAAACACCTGTAATACATAAAGTTGTATATTTATATATGAGAACTTGATAAGACAGATTAAATATTTGAGGCAGTGTAATTATAATTTGTGGAAAATTTTTAAAAAATAATGTTTTTTCCCTGTATAATCCTTGCAAAATGAATCAATTTTCTAAACCTGTAGTTTGAAAACAAGCTCGGTGACCTATAACTTTTTTTAATTCTGTAATATTTAGTTTATACCCCCATACTACTTAAATTACACAAGGTTTAAAGATTAGACACTTAGATTAGGCAGTCCCAAAAAATGAGATTATTCCTTTGAAAATCTTCATAATTTCCTAAAATTATGCTACTATCAATTTTAAGCATCCATTAATATGTTAACAATTTTTTTTAGTATTGTAACATGAAACACAACTCCTCTGAGTCTGTTCTATAGAAACCTCTCATAATTGGTAGAATTGTTTGCCATCATGTGTGATTGACCATATTGTACCACTATTTTGATTCTTCAACCACTTTTACAGGCATTATGTGACTTTAAAAATATTTTTAATTGTGACAATAACATCAATATTTGAAGTTGACCCGATTGTACCGCCACTTTGATTTGACCAATTATACAAGAATTATGGGATTATGACTATCTTTTGGATTATTGTGACAATAACACCTCTAAGACAATTTGTCTGAAAGCTCTCATTCTTGGTACTTAATTGTTTGCCATCATGTGAAGTTGATCATCCATATTATACCTTCATTTTGATTCTAACATTTTTACAGGAGTTAATGGGACCAGGACTATTTTTTGGAATATTGCGACAATAACACTTTGTGAAAGCAGCTCCTTTGAGATCATTTGACAGAAAGCTCTCATACTTATTTCTATTGTTTGCTATCATGTGTAGTTGACCATATTGTACCACCATTTTGACTTGACCTATTTTACTGGAGTTATGGGACTTTGACCATTTGACAGAGTATTGTAAAAACAACCGCTTGTGCAACTCCTCTGAGACTGTTTTACAAAAAGCTCTCACACTAATTAGTGTTGTTTGACTTCCTATGTAGTTGACCACATTATATCGTCATTTTGATTTGACCATTTGTATCAGAGTTATATGACTTTAACCATATTTTGACTATAATACCACAAGACACATATTGTGACACACAATATAATATCTCATTTATAGCACGCTTGGGGCATTGCGTTACAGCATAGAAATCTTGTTTAGAATTTATTTATTAGTCATTTCCAATACCTCATCTTCTATAACAGGATCCTCAAGCCCACACTGTTTAAGAGGTTTTGGTTCTAATGGCTTTGTTGTTTCAGTCTTTACACTGTCTTTCTGAACTGAAAATAGTAAATATATTCTCAATTGCACCCAACCAATTGATAATTATTTTAATCTAGTAAAAAACATGTTTTGGCTTACCATTTATTTTTTAGTATCTTCTTAAACAATACAAGATCATACAAAAATAAAGAAAAAAAGAAAATAATAAAATGAAATTAAAGCAATCAAAAATAAAAATAAACAAAAATATGTTTCAATAGGACACCATTCCCCAATCACAATTTAAAATTTCCTTGTTCAGAGAACTGTGAAAGCTGCATCAAAATCATAATTTGTCATATCAAAAAAAATTCACATCATTATGATAAAGTGTACAAAGTTTCATATTAATGTGACCACAACTTCAAACTATTATTCACCAAATTCACCAAAGTTTCATGAAAATTGGTGAAAAAATTTTTGACTTATTGTCCGGAGTGTTGACGATAGATGGACAATGATATACCATAATACATCCTGTCTTAGATGGCGTATAAAAATCAGCTGCAAATGGTTAAACTCAATAGATCAGTGCTAAGAATAAAAATGAACAGCAAAAATAATAGACACAAAGCATCAATATAATAGAACTATTTACTGAAAGCTAGTTAAAAGCCAATTACAACTAATACCGGTAAATAAATCATGTTCTCTCAGACTAAATAGTTTAATACCCATTTTCTCTTAAATAAAACAAGAATGTGTCCATAGTACATGGATGCCCTACTCACACTATCATTTTCTATGTTCAGTGGACCGTGAAAATGGGGGAAAATCTCTAATTTGGCATTAAAATTAGAAAGATCATATCATAGGGAACATGTATTCTAAGTTTCAAGTTGATTGGACTTCAACTTTATCAAAAACTACCTTGACCAAAAACTTTAACCTGAAGCAGGACGAACGGATGGACAGATGATCAGACGAACGAACCAACGGACGGATGGACGAACAGGCGGACGGACGCACAGACCAGAAAACATAATGCCCCTCTACTATCGTTGGTGGGGCATAATAAAATCCAAGGCAATTTGAATTCTGATGTCTTATGTTGGTAATCCAACTATCTGGCATTTCTTCATTAAGAAAATTTATTACCGATTGCAAAATGCTGTCCTGAAAAAATCTTTTCTTTCAGGATATCCCAGGAAGTCCTGGGATATCCTGAAAAATCCCAGCACTGGTCATTTTGTAAATCCTGATATTTCAAGTGTCCCAGGAAGTCCCAGCAAGTCCTGAAATCTGTTGTCCTGATATTTCAGGAATTTCCAAGACTTTAAATTTGTATCAGGAATTTTTGGGATATTTCAGGACTTACAATATTTGACCAACACAAGTTAATCCTGATTTTTCAAGAACTCTTAGGACTTTAAATTATTAACAGGAATTACTGGGATATTTCAGGACTTCAAATATATGGGTTTCTTTTAAAGTCTTTTTTTGCAATCTTAAATTCCACTGAAGTATATTTACCATTTCCAAGACTAATGCTAGTGCACAGTTAGACTTTAATATGAACATACTAATGAAAAATCTTAGTCCACTATTATAAAAATGCAAAACTTGCATCTCACAAATCATGCAAATCATGTCAATATGCCCCAAGCCAAAAATTTGAGTAACAACACAACATAAATTTTTGTAATTAAACAAACATTTTCAAAGCCCAATTTTAAAAGATCATGTGATCATACAACTATTCTATCTTGGGGTTTAAAAATAAAAGATAATAGATAACCTATATGACTATTATATAATTTCAAGTATCTAAATGAACACACAAATGATGTCCATGCTATAATTCTTATCATCAATTAGACATGTGAGCCTGGTGAGTGAATGAAATCAGAGACATATATACACATGTCTCTGATGAAATGTATAAATGTGCCATCTGGTTTCCGTTTATATTAGTGTAGACACTGGACAGGAAGTGTGAGGCCAAATAAAGGGGATTGAATGGCCTTATACATTTTCTGAAATTACTATAACTTTAAACATTTAAGATGGTAAATAAACAATAAATGGATTTTTTTATTATTTTTATTATAATATATATATATATATATATCAAATATTCAAGATAAAGATCATTTATTCAACCAGGACACATTTTATAGAAAATAGAATTTAAATTCCCCCAAACAACCCCCAACACATTTAGAATTTGAAATTGGACAACAAGCAAAGATGTCTTATATCCTGAACAAAATGGTGCAGATGCATGAAATAGTTCAAAACAGTTCTATATTTTAACATTAGATTAATAGTGCAGATGTTTTCTTCTGGTGACATGACTGTTTGATTTTTAAAGAAGCATTGATGTTTACATGCATTTTGGATAATATCTTCTGGTGAGTAAAAATAAATTAGATTCCACCATTTTGAATATGTGCATATGGCAATAAGAGTAAAGGAAAGACTTATAGAATGTTTACCCTGGGACTATTATACTATTAGTATAATAGTCCCAGGTTTACCTAAGATTTACTGTAATCACCATCATAAAAAGTTGCAATACAATGGTTATAAATAATGAAAAAATATTTAAATAGTATGTATGCTTTTAATAACTATATATAAACCATTGTTCTTAAAAAAAAACATTTATCAAAAGAAAAATACAAAACAAGAACTGTGAGAAAACCAAAAAAGAAATTTACCCCAAGCAAATTTGCAGATAAATAATAATATCTCTGCAATAGGTCCCTTAATTCAAGATACATGCTTCTGGAATGCATCTTTTATTCTAACCTTTCAAATATATGATTGAGTAGAAAAAATTGCTAAAAATAATTGTCAGGAGATGTTTTAAAGTCTATGATATATGAATGGGTCAAATTGTCTTGATCCTAATTGTCAGGGTACATTTATACACAAAATATATACATGTATGTACTCATTTAAATTAAAAAAAAAAAGCATGTTGACTTGAACAAATCTGACATACTAATGCATGAGATTTGGTATTTTATATTTTTTTTATCAAACTTTAGATCTATAACTTTTGTTTTGTTTCAGATTTACTGTTAAAGACATTCAACAGCTCTGATATTATGCAAATCTATAGTGAGGACCAAAATATGTGACCAGCTTAAACTAGTCAACAGGGCTTTTGGGAAAATTTGAGAAAATTGAAGATAACTAAACAGTGACCATAATACGTGTACTATAGAAAATAAATTTGTTTACAAGTGATTTGATTTTGAAAATGCCATCAAATGTGCGGTGTAGAAAAAAAATCAGAAGAATGAATACTGTCTTTTCATAGATTTTGTAAAGGATAAGGGTCCATGTTATCAAGATACAATATCCGATATTCCAGGTTAACAAGTCCTAATAAGGAAGTTTTTAAAACCTGTGACTTCTCAGGACAAACCTGGGATATTTCAGGTTTACTAGTCCTGAAAAGTCCTAAAACCCTGTGACTTCTCAGGACAAACCTGGGATATTTCAGGTTTACTAGTCCTGAAAAGTCCTAAAACCCTGGGACTTCTCAGGACAATCCTGGGATATTTCAGGTTTACTAGTCCTGAAAAGTCCTGAAATGTCCCATTTGGTCCTATATTTTTAGGATCAGGATTTCCTGGGATATCCCAGGAAATCCTGTTCCAATACTCTCCCTAAAAATCCTGAAAAGTCTTGAAATTTAATTTCAGGAAGTCCTGGGATATCCCAAGAAAATATCTCAGGAAGTCCCAGGAAGGTCTTGGGATATCCTAGGATATCCCAGTAGAATCTTGCAAGGGAGTATGGCCTTCAACAATGAGCAAACCCAATCCTTATACTGTGGATTCAATATTATTCGTTGGATACCAATTTTCTTGGATTTCATTAGTAGAAACAAACCTGTAATTTAAATGTTCAATAAAGTATGACTTTCCTATAGGCTTGTACGAAACTTTGACAAATCCACGAAATCAAGTGTCCACGAAAGTATGATTTTTCTTCAGTCCACAAAAATAAATGAATCCACAGTAGTAAACAGTAAAATGCCGCGGTATGACAAAATGTGAAATAATATAGAAGAAAACAACAGTGAACAAAAACAAATTAAGAACCTCTGTGAGCATGCTCACATACCCCACGGCCCCACATCGACATATTACTTCCTTATTATCTATAAAGCTTAGGCCTAAGTTCAAAGGGGGATAACTCCTAGAAAAAAAATTGAATCATGATTCCTGTTGATATGCATATCTACATAATGTGTCCTAACTATCTACAAAATTTCCTGAACATTATGTTGTATGATTTTAGAGGAGTTGCTATGACAAACTGTTTCAGTAGTATATTAAAGCCAAAATTCTAAGTTCAAAGGGGCATTTCTCCTAGAAAAAAAATTGAATCATAATTTCCTGTCGATATGTATATCTACATAGTATGTCCTAGCTATCTACAAAGTTTCATGAAATTCTGTTGTATGGTTTCAGAGGAGTGGCGATGACAAGAACAGGACTGACAGACTGACGGATGTTATACCCTACGGAAGGCAGACAGCAACCAACAACATGAATTCATTGCTTAACCTTAGCAGTATTGTCTTCACACATAACAATTAGTTACATAACCATAGATTAAATAAATATAAAATACAAGTTGAACTAAAGAATGATATGAAAATTGGTTAACTCTTGTATGGTTTATGGTGTAAAATACTAAGTATCTTCCAATAACTTCCTGTTGCAAATTTCAATTAGCAGTATTGAAAGGAGGAAATATGAGTTTAACAACACACGTTACATGATCTTATTCACACTGCTGATTATTTGAAGATGTTTCCATTATCATTGGTACAAACTTCTTGATTACATAGATTAAATAAAACAGCATGTTTTCAATATCTGTTACATGTCTATGAATTATTTAAAAAAAAAATAACAAATCGATTTTTTTTTTCATCAATTATGAAACATCATCTGTTGCCAAACATAAATTGTGAATGAAAACATATAGCAAACCTATGCTATTATCAAACACAAAAAAATAAAGTTTGTCAGTCAGCTGCCCAGTTTATATCATTAACCTCTAAAAAAATGTGTTTAATCCTTATAATTCTTAACCCAATCAATTGCAACTTTTAATTAACATTTTATTTTTCATTGGCATCTATTTACAGTCTAATCCATGGTTGACATGTCGTAATTGAGGAGTAAGACACCATATTGACTGGCTGGAATCCATAAATGTTCGATTAATGCAATAAAATTGAAAATGAAACAACACCTTCCTCAAAGACTCCATTCTAATGAGATATTATACGAATTTGAAGCATACAAGTAACGAAAACACCCTAAGCTTGAGAGTTTTCGTTTGTATGATGTCATATTTTGCCATGACATTAATGCCCCAAGATCATTCATGAAATTTCACAGAATTGTATTTTATTGTAATTTTATACATTTTTTTAAGCTCTAATGTATCATTTCTTTTGTGATGCAATAGAACAGGAATAACAGTTCTGTAGTGGTTTTTTTTCAATATTCAATTATCATAGAACCCCAGGATCCTCTGCAATATGTGTATTGCACAGAATAGTTTACGAAAGAAGTCTTGGCAACATTGTCTTTCGAAGTGTAAATCATTTTAAGAATTTTTCTGAATTATTAATGCTTTATAGGTACTTTTTTTGTTGTTGTGAAAACTGATAAGCTGAGTCCGTAAAGTCTTCGTTCATTTTAAGGATTTGTTTATGTCAAAAATTTAAACCTTCTGTTTTTTTTTTAAATTGTGATAGTATAAAGTAAATGTTGAAGTTTAAATAGAAACACTTTAACATGCAGTCCTTGTACCTATTGTTTGTGTATCTGTCAGTCAATAAAGTTTATGTACTGTAAATTCAGAAATTATTGCATGCATTTATTGTTGCGATTTTGTCATTTTAGACCAAAATGCGATACTGAGAAAAATTCTGCTTCATTCATATAAAAAAAAAATTCAAAATGCAAGTTTAAGTTATTGCAATTACAACCCTGTTGCATTTTTTGCAATAATAAAAACATCGCAATAATTTCTGAATTTACAGTAGTTTCATGTTCTCTTTAAATCTTCATACATTTGCATTTTTTTCTGGTATAATTTACCAATCAGCAAAAATTAATACACAGTGAAATTTAACCTGATTTATAAACTCTGTGCTGTTCAGAGCTTTGTTCAGGGACACAGGATATATATCATTTCAGGGATTGATTCAGATTGGGGCTGCCCTCTCAAATTACAAAACAGTTCAACAAATTTTCACCTTGTGTAGCCACCTAACCTCAAATTGTGGACCCACGTCTGACTTTATTACACAAATTTGAAATATCTGTGCCCTTAATATTGTCACAATTATTTGAGTATCAAACATAATGACTCTTTAATTAAATAATGCATCTAGTTCAGAAACCTCTAATACAGTGGGAATCTAGTGAATGAGAACAACAGAAAATTCACTCTTCTTATGAAAAAGTCGAGAAAATCAATAATAAAACAATGCAGGTGATGATACTGATCATTAGTTTTTTTCTAAACAACAATTGTACATTTTACAGAAAAAATTTGTTAAACTGTGTTATTTAATTAGAAATATATCAATGTTTACATCCGGATAAGGTCCATTTCAATTTGCTCAGTAACTATATTTCAATAGTGTTAATCTTTGCTGCATATCAATCGATTCCTTTGGAATTTTTTCACTGAACTTCTCTGATCTACCTGCATATATATACAGATAATTAGCATGTTCCAGAGAGGTATACAGCCAGTAGAAAAATAAATTGAAGTTGGTACTGCAGGAATTTATTCACTTAGCAACATTTCAAACCAATTTTACATCAAGCTCCTATAGCCTGCTGTACTCCATGTTTGCTATCTAAGGAGGGAAATGATAACATTAAATGGAAGTTTTGTTTTTATTTCAACTTATTTCTATTTTTACTATTTATCAGAACGATTTCCCTTGAATTTATAATTGATAGCGTCCTTGCTAAAACGGGACAAACATTGAAAAGATCTAGTTTTCAGTGTTTACAGGGGAGCTAGTATTTTGTCACTAGGTTTCCCACTGTAATAGAAAATACATTATGATTATCTTTTACCAGTGATCTGTGGTAAAAAAAAAAAAAACCAAATACATGTACAATTGATGATGTAAATCATTGAAATATTTTTCTATTAGTATCTGTCATAGGAATAAATATTACTCTATCATTCTAACATTCTGTTACAAATGTCAATTAACTATAATGAAAAGAAGTCATTACTACCTGATTTGCAACCAATTAAAGTATAAGATAGGCAAAAGAAATTAGAAGTATATGCCATATGATACCTTATTCACACTTATTATTTTGCAAAGAGATTGATTTCCAATGTCTGATACAAGGTCCTCTATAATAAAGATTGAATAGAACAGTTGGAAATATTTATTGGATGTTTCCGAATATATATTTTTTGATAAAGTAACAATAGTTTTTCAACAGTAATAAACTTTAACATCTGGTACAAAACACAACTGATGATTGAAAGCAAAATATCATTCAATAACAAAAACTGAACAGGCAGATAACTACTTCGTCAAAATTTATTTCCCCATTATACATTTTGATTTTTTCAGTCATGAAGATAGAAGCCATTGTAGAGATGACATGCTGTCAGTTTAGCTTCTGAAAACTGATTATTCACATTAAATCATGATGATCCCTTCTTTAAAGTTGTATTTTACATTACAAATGTTTCCTCTAGTCTAAAAGCATCATTTAACAAACTTTTAGTTTCTCTCTATAGTTTCCATGCAAAACACAAAAAAGGATATCTGTAAAAATTGCCATTCAAGGATAGTTATAACTCCTATAAGGAGTAGAGTAACAATTTTTGACATGTTGAATTATTTTTATATCTTGTCCTGCTGCTAATTTTTGTTGTTGACAGTTTCTCCCCATCTGTTATTATACTATAGTTTCTGTAAAAAACACAAAAATGATCATTTATGGGAAATAAATCCCATAAGGAGTAAAACTGACGATTTCAGCCATGTTGACTTATTTGTAGATCTTGTCCTCTAGGTCAATTTTTCTATTTACAGTTTCTCTCTATCTTCTTTAGTTTCTTCAAAATACACAAAAGTGGGAAAAAATCTTCATTCAAGCGCAATATCTCTTGTAGGCACTCAACTAATGATTTTGGCTATCCTGATATTTGAAGATCTTATTTCACTAAATATTTCTGTGTATTCAGTTTCTCTATATCGTTGGTCTCAATGGGGTCTATGCGTGAGGTGGGATTGGCTGATTTTTTGTAAGCTTGACTCATAAAAGTCAAATTATTGTGAAACGAAGTCGAACGGGACATGTGAAATTACAAGCGTTATTATTACAATGATAAGCGGGATAATGGTAATCTGACAAAACCATTAGCGGGATCCGGGATCAGATCCCCCCCAATGAGACCCCTATATCTTTAGTAGTTTCCACTAAAACATAACTAGAGGCTCTAAAGAGCCTGTGTCACTCACCTTAATCTATGAGCGTATTAAACAAAGGACACTCTACTACATCAAAGACCATGAAGACAAGAATAGAATTCATGACAAAATTCTCTGTTTTGGTGATGGTGACTTGTTTGTAGATCTTACTTTACTGAACATTCTTGCTGTTTACAGTTATCTCTATCTATAATGAACTTGGCCCAGTAGTTTCAGAGGATAAGATTACAAAAATTTAGGAAAAATTGTGAAAAATTGACTTTAAAGGGCAATAACTCTTCACGGGGTCAAATGACAATTTTGGTCATGTTTGACTTATTTGTAGATCTTACTTTGCTGAACAATTTTGCTGTTTACAGTTTATCTCTATCTATTATAATATTCAACATAATAACCAAAAACTGCAAAATTTCCCTAAAATTGCCCATTCAGGGACAGCAACCCAACAACGGGTTGTTTGATGCGTCTGAAAATTTCAGGGCAGATAGATCTTGACCTGATGAACATTTTTAACCCGTCAGATTTGCTCTAAATGCTTTAGTTTCAGAGATCTAAGCCAAAAACTGCATTTTACCCCCATGTTCCATTTTTAGCCATTGTGGCCATCTTGGGTGATGGGCGGGGTCATTGGATAAATTTTTAAAACTAGATACCCTAAGGTTGATTTAGGCAAAGTTTGGTTTAATTTGGCCTAGTAGTTTCAGAGGAGAAGATTTTTGTAAAAGTTAACGGACGACGACGACGGACGGACAACAAGTGATGAGAAAAGCTCACTTGGCCCTTTTGGGCCAGGTGAGCTAAAAATTCGTAAGGGTTCCGTGGAACCCAGTGTTTCGCCTACTTTTGCTGTTAGTAGCAGGCTCAACAAAAATGGGGAAAAAATTATTAAAAATTTTCCTCTAGATACTATCTTCTGATTGTAAGAAGTTCTGTTCAAGTTTGGTAAAAATCCAAGAAGGTTTATGAATCTAATAAATGTTTTAAAAACTTTAACTGCAGACTGTACGTATTTGTTAACTGGAATAAAACTAAGTCCATTTATAAGTAATATACGGAAAAACAGGAAATAAATTTTTACCAAATTTCCTTCTAGATACTAGCTTTTGATCATAAACAACCTTCTGTCCAAGTGTGGTACAAATCCAGGATAGTTTAAGAAAGTTATTAAAATTTGAAAAACTTTAACCACAGAGTGAATGTTATGTTAACTGGCAGAAAAACTAAATCCATTTATGAGTAAAATACAGATAAACAGGATTTTTTTTTTTTACAAAATTTACTTCTGGATACTATCTTATGATCATAAACAAGCTTCTGTCCAAGTTTGGTTGAAATGCAGGATAGTTCAAGAAAGTTATTAAAATTTCAAAAACTTTAACCACAGAGTGAATATTTGTGGACGCTATCGACGACGACGACGACAATGCTGACGGAATGTAGGATAGCTATGTCTCGCTTTTGCGACAAAAGTCGCAGGTTCGACAAAAATGGGTTAAATTTGTCTTTTCTTTTAACTCCTATAAGGATTCCACTAATGATTTTGGCATTAGTAGATCTTCTCCTGCTGATCATTTTTGCTATTTTACAGTTGCTCTCTATCTATTGTAGTTTTCAGATAGCCAAAATTGCCCCCAAAACTTATTTGAAAATTAAAGCAAGCGATGAATCACTTTTTGCATTCAATTCTTATATTTACAGATCTTTGATAACTGTTCATAACATATTGAATCTGAAAGTAAAATTTTAAACACAAAACATCAGCAGACATTGTTAAGTGGTATGAAAGCAGTATTAACCCATGTGAAATCAATCTTACATCATACATGTCATAAAGGTGAAATTTACATATTGTAAATTCATCAAATTTCAATAATTATCATATATTCATATATTTTAGAATAATAATTTATTGTTTAATATTTCTATTAATTATTCATATTTACAAAAAAAAAAATGTCAACTTCTTTTTCAAATAAATAAAATAAGAGAACAGAGTTCCAGTGTCCCCCACGTTGCACATTTTTTTTATTTGTCCAAGGACAATAACTGAAAAACAAATTATTTTTTTTTGTTCTTTAAAACATTTTATAAATATCTTAAAGGGTTTGGAATGCTTGCAATGCAATTTTCAATATAATTGATATTTCCAAGGGCACAACTCTTTTAAAAACAACTGATAGGCACTGATTTTCGAACTTGTCCGAGACACTGCTGATATAAACCTATGATATAAGTTTCATAAAAATCTGGCAAGAATTGTACACATGAGAGCGCTAACAATGCAATTTTCCATATAATTAATATTTCCAAGGGGCATAACTCTTTTAAAACAAGAGGCTCATGAGAGCCTGATATCGCTCACCTGTAATTTTAGTTTCAGGCATTTGACTTATTTGTACATCTTACTTTGCTGAACAATTTTGTCATTTACACTTTCTCTCTTTCTATAATAATATTAAAGATAATACATAATCCAAAACTGTAAAATTTCCTAAAAATTAACTATTTCTGGACAGTAACCCAACAATAATTTGTCCTATCGGTCTGAAGATTACTTGACAGGTAGATCTAAACCTGTTTAACACTTTCACCTATGTCACATTTGCTCTAACTGCTATAGTTTTTGAGATAAAAGCCAAAAACTGCATTTGACCCCTATGTTCTATTTTTAGCCATGGCGGCCATGTTTGTTAATGGATCAAAACTTCAGATACAATTTATAAACCAGTTACCCTAAGGAACATTCAGTTGAAGTTAAGAAGTATTAGGCCCAGTACTTTCAGAGGAGAAGAGTTTTAAATGTTAGCAAACATGATGAACAAATTGTGTAAAATTGTCTTTAAAGAGCAATAACTCCTTAAGGGGTCAATTGACAATTTTGGTCATATTAACTTTTTTGTAGATCTTACTTTGCTGAACATTTTTGCTGTTTACAGTTTATCTTTATCTTCAATAATATTCAAGATAACAACCAAAAACTGCAAAATTTCCTTAAAATTACCAATTTAGTGGCAGCAACCCAACAATGGGTTGTTGGATTTGTCTGAAAATTTCAGGGCTGATAAATCTTCACCTACAGTGTATTGAACATTTTTGTCAGATTTGCTCTAGATGCTTTAGATTTTGAGATATAAGCCAAAAACTGCATTTGATCCCTATGTTCTATTTTTAGCCATGGCGGACTTGTTTGTTGATGGATCAAAACTTCGGTAACAATTTATAAACTAGATACCCTAAGGAACGTTCAGTTAAAGTTTGAAGGTATTTGGCCCAGTAGTTTCAGAGGAGAAGTTTCTTGAAATAGTTTACGACGACGGACGCCAAGAGATGGCATAAACTCACATGGGGCCCTTCAGGGCCAGTGAGCTAAAAAGTTGGTCGGCACTTATTTTCGAATTTGTCCGAGACATTGCTGATATAAACCTATGATTTAAGTTTGATAAAAATCTGGCAAGAATTGTACACGTGAGAGCGCTAACAAGACTGGATGGACAGACAGACACCCAGTATTTCTATGTCCCCCCCAAAGGCTTTGCGCGGGGGGACAATTAGTGATTTTTTAAAAAAGATCAACCATTTGCGCAAGTACACAAGCAATATGTACAAAAATAAGGTTAATTAATTCTGTGGGCGAAGCTAATAATTTTTTTACTTGGATTGCTAATACATAAATTCGAAACATATAACAGAATCAGGTTGATTACTTGCATCCAATAAAAATCAATTTCTGTATGAATTGAAAACCTACTGTAAATAATCAATTGGCGGTACATTAACAATGTTAAAATAAGCAGAAATAATTTAATAGGCTAGTCTCTGTAACAATGTACAATGGCTAAAAGAGATGTGTTTGGATTACGTATAATATTTTGTCTCAATATTGTGCACAAATCATAAAATGAAAGATTTTCTATACACCTGACCTTTAATGACTTGATTTTGATGTTTTCTTACTCATCAAATGAAGAACACCTACTCAAATTGTTAATGCTGAATGTTATATCATGAACCTATATGTTGGCGTCTGATTTATTAGATGGATTCCAGAACTGAATCTCATATGGGATAAAAAAAAAAACCAACTCAGATCACCGTACTTCACAATATGAATAACACAGAATTATAATGAAAAATTGTGTTTTGATATTTGCATAATTTTCATTAACTTAATTGGAGATATATCAATTATTTACCAAAATCCTCGTTGAAAAATATTTTAAAAAAAATATTCACAGCATTTTTCTTTACACTTCAATATTACATAAATTATTCAAATGTAAAAATCTCCAAAATGCCTTACATTTATGAAATAAACAGCATATATATATATAGCATTGATTAGCTTGTGTCATTTTTCTAAAAATCTAAAGAACAGGAACTTCTAATCAAAATGTTGTTCACACTATATGCTAGAAGTCCATTTTGGATGAACATGGTGGCAGGACCAACAAGTGCATACCTATCTATTTTGATAAACACTATTGTTTTTGTGGCTTTATTTGATAAGAAAATACAAACACCTTCAACAGTTATTATGCAGGGACTTGCTCTGGCAGACGGCTTCACAGCATTATGCACTTATGGATTGGAGCCTTTGTTTGCAACAAAGTATGAACAGATAGGCATACCTGGAACAGCAAACTTAATAGATATATATGGGCCATCGATTTCCATAGTGGAAACCAAAGAGCTTGTTTACCTTCAGTTTCCATACTGTCTGTTACATTACTACCTCACCAATCTCGCAGATATATTCCATCTCGTATCTATATTGCTAACCATGTCCCTTGGAGTACAGAAACTTCTTGCAGTGGCATGTCCAATATGGAGCAGGACAAAGATGACTGTAATAGGATCAATGATAGTGTGTGGCATGTGCTTTATGTTTTCCTTTGTTATAAATATTCCTAGGATACTGGTTGTCAGCCTAAGTGAGGGGACTGAAGGCACCTGTTTGATGTCACAACCCAAGGAAACAATTCAAAAGTATGTACTAACATATCATCCTGTCCTCTTCATGATTATTTTAACCATTGCAGTAATGGCTATGCTAGCATCTACATGTTACATTATAGTAATATTATGCCGTAGAAAATATATTCGTGGACATGCTTCTGCTTCAAAATCTGAAAAGAAATCATGCACACTGATTGTATGTGTGATGACTGTTTTTCTGCTGTCAGAAATTCCACGACTTTACCTTAATGCTTCCGTGTTCCACACTTTTAGATCAGATGTGGATAAGGATAATATGGCTTTGTACAGAGTTGGTAAAGAAGTAGAGGTAAAATCCTTCTCATGCCTGGCAAGCATCGCTAAAAGACTTGTTGAGAAGGCAAAGGTACGCCAGAATATGAGTATCGAAAGTGACGAATCCTGTGTTACTGGATTGATGGATTTACCACAATACTGGAGAGATTTAACACATGAATTCATGTCTATGACAGAGAAGTGTTTTCTTTTGGATCCCCTGAGAGACAAAATCAAGCCAATCTATTACAGTGAGGTATTGTCAGATGTATATGGGAAGATCCTGATTTCAGAGAAAGCTCTCCATAACAACAGACAATTGTTTTTAAGAAAATCCATCATTTTATACTGCAATGGATTTAACAAACCCATGTTACAAGATCTGTTAAATTACTTTCTTCAACATTTGGACTGTTATGAAGATGTAGACTTGGTTGAACGTTTAGCCATCATGGTACTAGGGTCTACACCCTACAGTGAACCAATGAATTACATACTGAATATCATTTGGGGACAAAGTGACTTCAGTTTGAAAAATCTGAAAGTCCTTATCGAAATTTTAAAACTTTCTATGATTGTTGGCTGCGCCTCAAACTTTTTTATCTATATAATTATGAGCCAAAATCTTAGAGAAACTTTTAAAACAAAGTTTAAGTTCTGGCAATGACATAGATGAATAATATATATTGGAAGAAATCTGAGAAGAATAGAAATTGTAGAAGTCTTCTGATTGGATTAGATCTCAACTAAATAATTTGATTTATAAAAATTGAACATTTCAACATGTCTGACAGTTTCTTTGTCCTGTGGGCTTCCATATAGGATGCAACATTACACCACACCATGACAATTAACTATAAACATGTGTACACTGGATGTTAATTATTTATTATTCAATAAACTGACAATAACTTTCAAAAACTATATACTGAGACATTCCTTCAATTTCCACATTATTAGCAATACTGGAGTCATATTACATGAAATCAATAAATTGTTGCCAATAAATATATTTGTTTAAAATGTTTACTCTGTGTCTGAGATTTTCATGTTAACATAAGATCACAAGGTGTTTAAATTTAATAGTACATTTTATGAACACATTTACAATTCTATAAAACTACAAAAATGCAGTAACTACTCCAACAGTCAGGGGTACTACTTAAACAAGTGATTTCATTATCATCTATTTCAGTGATTTTTTAAATTCACTTATCACCTATTTAAGTGATTTTGGTGTTTCCTTTGATCTTCAAATGCTAATTTAATTGATTTTCCATATTTTCACAAACTTTTCTATAATTTTCCTATATAGATCAATTATCCCTTTATCTTTGGATATCAATTTCACTAGTGCGCTTGGCCAGTAAGTTAGTGCGCTAAAGCTTTTAAAAGTACCCTTGGGAATTGTTCTGTAATCAAATATTCATTAACTACTCTTACTATCAGACAAAGGTCAACAATATTAGGTAACCTGATTGGTTTTCTTTATAGTTAGAATGATTTATTTCAAGGTTATGTCCTGATCTACAAATTATTCCAGTTTTTGCATATTTAAATAAACTGTAAAAAGTGACAGGATTATCAAGCAAAAGACAATTTCTGCATGTACATAGTTGTTTTTTCAATGGAATTCTTGTCTTTTTACCAATAAAAAAATCAAGCTTGTGGGAAAAATATCAAAAAAATGTTATAAACACTTATTGAAGTGATTACATTTTAACTTCTCAAATTACTTGTTTCAGTGATTTTAAAAAGTCTGTGTGAAAAATTTTAATATTTCACAGCCAAAATCACTCAAAGAAGTGATTCTGAAATCACTTGTTTAAGTAGTACCCCTGACTGTCCAAGACAAAAACTAAATATAGTTCTGTTTCCTGCCTCCTTACCTACCCTAACATATTTTATGAACAGCAAAGGTTAGCACTGATAAAATCCAGAACATTTTCCTTTATAGTCTATGTAAAATATTTTACCTACCAACCTACCCTATTTTTTCTCTGCCAGGAGGCATGAAACAAGTGCATATATTTTTTGGTATAATTACATTATTGAAAATCTTTACAAAGATGTTATATCTAAACAAATCCAATTGTTTTGATTGATTGATTGATTGGTGTTTAAGGCCACTTTCTACACTATTGGCTATTTCGTGGTAGTCAGTTTTTATTGGTGGAGGAAGCCAGTGCCTGGAGAGAACCACTGACCTTCGGCAAGAAAACTGACAATCCTAGTCAATTAAGATTGGAGTTGAATGCACCTACCCCGTGCAGGATTCGAACTCACAACTTCAGTGTTGACAGGCTAGTGATACAGTAGTTGGACTACTTAGACCACTCGGCCAACGTGGCCCCTCTGTTATTTTGATGAAGCATCATTAAAGATGTGATTTTTTAATTTGTTATTTAATAGCTATAAAACATCACTAATCATTCCCATTGTTGTCTCTCATGAGATTCAATGAAACACTGAAATCAACTTATTCCAATTACAACAGAAACTATTCATGTTCAAATACAAAAACAAAAAACACAAATAAACCATATTTTGATGGGATCTTGGCTCATTCAGACCAAATTCAAGTCCTCAATATAACTCAAAACATATTAAGCCCCTTTTAAGTCCCCAAATTTTACTCTAAAACATATTGAGCCCCTTTTAAGTCCCCAATATAACTCTAAAACATTTTGAGTCCTTTTTGTGTCCTTAGTACATGTACATGTATTGTGTAAATCAATACATCACCTAGTGGAGTCCAACATCATACAACAGCATTTTGATAAAAGAATGTTTACTGACACAGAGCATAGGCACAGTGTTTACCTGGAAAGAATAATATCCTGGACACAATATTGTGCTGAAAAGTTTTCCAAAAATCTCAAAAATGGTAAGACCTTCAGCAAAACTGCTAAACATTGAAAAAAGACTTCTTCTTAAGAACTCAATGGTAATGGAAACAATTGGATACAGAAACCAAGTGATGACAATAAAAATTAAATTGCCTTTCAACAAAATGGTCTGAATATTGTATAACTTACCAGGTTCTTCTTTAGATTTTAATAAATTTTCAACTCTGCTTAATCCCTCTTCCCAACATCCTTTGCAAGCTAGTAGTTCCTGTTTGATCTGTTGTAATAAGCTGTCACCTGATTGGTCAAATTCATTTGATGAATCATCTGCTCTTTCTATCTGATGTTCCATAATGGTTGATAAAGATCTTATCCTGAAAAAAACCCATAAAAGATAATGTCTTTTGGTTATTTGTGTTGTTGGGTTGCTTTTTGTTGATATACAACCCTTTTCTTTTAATTCCCTTGTTTAAAACTTTTCTCACTCAAAAATTAACACCCACTGTTATTTGCTTTTTTAATAAATACCTGTGAATTCAGAAATTAATGCAACATTTTTTTTTTAATGCTAAAAATGGCACAGAACAGATGTTGAAACAAGTATGATTCAATTTTTAACCTTATTCTATCAATATTATGTATACAGTAATCTCTCATTATTGTCTGTGGATAAGATTTTTAGAATAACTAATCCAAGAATTCGTAGTTATCATTTTTATTACATGGACTTTTTAATGGAAATAAAGAAGAAAATTCAAAGAACTATATCTGTTTTCTATGTATTCTCAATTTGTTTAGATGCAATAATAAAAAAGTGTGTTAAAATTATTCCATTTGCTAAATTTGCCACGGTAAAAAAATAGGACAGATGGACAAAGTGAATGCAATATAGAGTGGGGGTAAAATATCAAACAAACCTGAGTAATGCTGCCTGCAGATGAAGATCCAGACTGTGTACTGCTATGTATACATCACTGGTGGCAGACGTTTGTGATGCTGAAGTTCTAACAGACTGGGTTTCCTGGCTGATTGCACAACAAGAATGGATGTTGTATGATCTTTGTAATTGATCAGTATTGTTTTGTAGTGTACTAGTCACATGACTGATTATATTACTTATTTCAGGTCTTGTGTTGAGACTGGAAGTGTCTAAAATGAAAAAAAAAAGATATAAATTCATGTTTGCCAAAATGTTAAAATTCAATAAAAGTCAAAATACAGTAATTGTTTTTGAATGAATTCTTTTTGTATTAAGGCTGTTGGTTTTCTCTTTTGAATTGTTTCACATTTTGTCATCTTGACTCCTTTCATAGCTTTAGCATATTATACAGCAGGAGTTTTTGCTCATTGTTGAAGTGTCTTGTAGTTGTTTACATCTGTGTCTTTTGGTCTTTGGTGAATAGTTTTTTTCATTGGTAATGATACTACATCTCCTTATTTCTATGTGTACCTTCAAATTTGAAAAAAAATGTGACAGGTGAAGAGAAAAAAAATAGATGACACAGTATTAACTGACCTTGCAGAAGTCTGGCATCAAAGATCAAGACATGGAACATTTAAAATATTCCAAATGTATTCAATGAATAAAAATTATTTATTTTACGGTTTCCAACTTCAATTTCTACTTACGACATTAAATTTGAAATAATGTGTTGGGAAAGCAGCTTACCGTTTACAGGAAAAAGAAATCTTTCAATTACTGTTCGCAAGGTTTGGATGAAAAGATTTTTTTGTCTTCTTAACCTATTAAATTGTCTTATTGTGGAAGTTGTTTTCATACTGAACATGCATATAATATGAACGAGATATTGCCTCGAAAGCAAGATTAGTAGTGTAATGCAGACTCCCCCTAATATTGAGCTGTAATACTGATACCAAAATCATCATTCAAATGAAAAAAAAAAAAAAAAAATTCTCATTAACATAAAAAACAAATAAATGGAGAATGTGTCCATGGGACACAAATGATGCCATCGCTTGCAGATAACGTTATAAAGGGACATAACTAAAGAACTAAAAGTGACACCACCCAAATTCAATCTTGATCTGTGTTTTATGGTAATATGCATGGTGTATACATGGTATAAGTTTCATAACATTTGGTTGAGGCAAACTAAAGTTAGAGAACGGAAACCAATTTTGGGATGTACGTACAGACAGACAGAGAGACTGACAAGGGTAACACTTAATGCCCCCTTTGCCTAGCAGCAGGGTCATAAAAAAAACAAAGAAAAATTGTTATTCTATTAGAGACATTGCATTTAGAGTTCTACTGTATGATTTTATTTTGTTTCGCTCTTTTGCACGCTCTAATAATTACCAACTATTAAAATTGTGTGAGTCTTTAAAGAAAATGTGTGTTGTATTGAAATAATATAATGTTCAGTGTTCTTCCTAAGGCCTATTATGGTATCACAGTGCTATATTTTTTAACATGATGCTATCTAAATATATATTATAAAGGATGTATTATAATAGGGGTGCTATATATATAATTTAAAGGAAACAATTCATTTTTCAAATCCAATTGTACTATCAGGGAATTAAAAAATACTGGGGAGAACACTGTAAAATCATTATTATTATTATTATTACAAGGCATTTTTAAAGCGCATTATATAACAATACAATTACTCTAAGCGCTTTACATGTTAAAAAATTATACACCAATTCGTACATACACGAAACTGCAAAGTAAAAAACAAGCAGAAAAACTAAGTCCATGTTCTGGGGGAAAGTACAAAAGTCCCTCCTTTGATTTCTATCAAGCCATTTTCAAGGAGACGAGTTGCAGATAAACAAACTGGTATAAGCAGAAATTGTGAACTTGTGTTGGTATGCAAAAACCCCAAAATCACTCAGATAAAAAAAAGAAAATTTCCATTCTTGTAGAAGAATCTGTGCAAGTTTGACTGAATTCTGTTCAGCCCTTTTCAAAGTGATTGTTCATAAAGTGTGATCTGGACAACATAGAAGAAGCAAGATGACAAAAGTGATCCTTTTGAGGTGCCTAGCAAAAACTGGACACTGTCTGACGACATAACAACAATCTTACCACTCTCAATAAAGGTCAGTGTTAGTCTTCTCAGAAATTCAGATTGTTGTAAATGGAACAAATGCTTTAATCCCTGTAAATATAATACAGATCATTTAAGCTAAAAAAAAATTAAAAATTAATTATAAAAAACTATTTAATCTTTCATTATGCAGATCTTTACTATGTTGTTTTAGCCATTCAACTTCAAAACTAAAACAGTGTTTCATTATTAGCATGATTTAAATGATACAGTTTGTCTGTAAACTTCAAGTTTATAAAATTTGATAGTTGTTTAAAACTAATGTAACTCCTACAGTACGATTAATTGTTTGATGATTACATAATGCAAACCATCAGTAAGGTTAACAGAAACAGTTGTTTAAATTCACTGGTAGGACCATTAAGTTCTATACAAAACCCTTTCCTTCTTTATGATGCCTTTTTACACCTCCACGTTATTCCATAATGACACCTTTTGACATCTCCCTCTTTTCTCTATACTAAATCTTATTGACCTCTCCCCTTTTCTTCATTATGACCCCTTTTAAGGCTTCCTGCTTTACCTTATAATGACTCCTGTTGATGTCTCAGTAATATTTGATGTGAATTTTTTTGATGAAATAATTTTTTTCCACCTTGCTGTATTATTTTAATGTGATAATTTCTTTTTTAAATCACTGTCAGCATTTTTTTAGAAATTTTTATTCATTAAAGTACGCTTACTTTCAACATTCTATTGAAATATCCTATGCAAAATAAATATATATGAAAAAAATTATCAATGGAGAAAAGGGTTAAGTGATTTAATAGAAAATCAATCATTGAGACAATACAGTTTGTTTTTACCTTAAGTGATGCCACAGAAAATCCACCACCAAGACTATACAGTTGTCTTAACCTTAAGTGATGCCACAGAAAAACCACCACCAAGTCTATACAATTGTCTTAACTCCAAGTGATGCCATAGAAAAACCACTACCAAGACTATACAATTGTCTTGACCTCAAGTGATGCCACAGAAAATCCACCAGCAAGACTATACAGTTGTCTTAACCTCAATTGATGCCACAGAAAAAACTTTCAATTAAAGTATACAGTTATTTTTACCTTGAGTTGTGCCACAGAAAATCCATCAGTTAAAAGTATACAGTTGTTTTTACCTTGAGTGATGCCACATAAAACCCATCATTTAAAGTATACAGTTGTCTTTACCTTGAGTAATGCCACAGAAAATCCATCAGTTAAAGTTTACAGTTGTTTTTACCTTGAATGATGCTACAGAAAATCCATCAGTTAATGTTTACAGTTGTTTTTACCTTGAGTGATGCCACAGAAAATCCATCAGTTAAAGTATACAGTTGTTTTTACCTTGAGTGATGCCACAGAAAATCCATCAGTTAAAGTATACAGTTGTTTTTACCTTAAGTGATGCAACAGAAAATCCAGCAGATAAAGTATACAATTTGTTTTTACCTTGATTGATGCCACAGAAAATTCATCAGATAAAGTCAACAGTTGTTTTTACCTTGAGTGATGCCACAGAGAATCCATCAGTTAAAATGTAGTTGTTTTTACCTTGAGTGATGCCACAGAAAATCAATCAGTTAAAATATAGTTGTTTTTACCTTAAGTGATGCCACAGAAAATCCATCAGTTAAAATATAGTTGTTTTTATCTTAAGCAATGCCACAGAAAATCCATCAGTTAAAATATAGTTGTTTTTACTTTGAGTGATGCCACAGAAAATCCATCAGTTAAAGTATAGTTGTTTTACCTTAAGTGGTGCCACAAAATATCCATCAGTTAAAGTATACAGATGTTTTTACCTTGAGTGATGCCACAGAAAATCCGTCAGTTAAAGTATACAGTTGTTTTGTAGAATCCTCTGTCTCACCAGTGATCTGTAAACACTGACCAAACTCTTCTATTGGTATATGACATAAGTAGTTCATTACATTATCTATGCTGGCATCCAAAGGGTAGCTGTATGAAAGAAAAAAAAGTCATCACACAATCAGGAACATTATTAGTCTATTCAGGTATTTGCACAATTATAAAATTTAATGTCCAGGGTAATTTTTGTTCCTGTCTTTTAAGTTGTATGAAGCTTATCTAGAATCAGAGTGATAGAGATCTTAACGTCTTATCCTTTGTTTATTGCCATGGGAACTTTTGTTGTTCAATTGCCTCTTCATTGCAATTCATCTCAGCATATCTAACCATTGACTATATATGAATTGTATATTGTATAGATCAGAATTTGCCTACACATCTAAGCACTTGATCTTACTTTTTATACTGAAGTTACAAGTAGGTCTCAGCTTTTGATTTACTGTGGATTCATTTATATTCATGAGATTCCTATTTTTGTAGATTTTGTCGGCAGGGGAAATCGACAAATTTAAAAAAAATACTCAATGAACTACAAATATTTAGTTACTTTGATAGGAGCTTATGATGAAAATACAACAAAAAGAGCAAATGATGAAACAACTTAAGGATGTTCGCTACTCTGTTTCAAAATAACAAGCTTTCTAAAAGACTCTTATAGATTGATAGTATATAAATGAAGGAACTAAAAAAGCATAAAAAAATGAAGGGTATGTGTGCTTGTTTTTGAGATATAAGCCATTGAAAATTTAGCGGGAAATGATCCTCTCTAGATTTTTCATACATTTAACATTGTCACCTTTTTTCTCTCAAAAACAATGAAAAAATAACAAGGATTTTATAAGATTTTCAAATATGGCTTTTTAAACTATATGTTATAAAATTGTGAAAAGAAAAGTAGGGGTTAGCGGGCAAAATTTTGATGGTACTACATGGATAAAACAAGAGGATTACGAATATCTGACAAAAACATCAAAAACAAGAGGAGCGAACATCCTTAATTGCCTCAATCGTGCGTAGATCTGGTACTGTGAATTCATTATTATTCCTTGGATCATACCAATTTTCATGGATTTCGTGGGTACAGGTGAACCATGCAATTAAATATTCAACGAATTACAAATTTTCTGTAAGGTTATATGCAGACTTTGGCAAAACCAAGAAATCAAATATCCACAAAAATGCAAGTTTTCCTCAATCCACAAAAATCAGTACCCACGAAAATAAATGAATCCACAGTATTACAGATTGCTGTTATCCTCATTTCTTTGATACCCTGCTAGTATTTATTAGTTTAGACACTTACCTAGTGACAAGATTGGTTGCTGCTGACTTGAGAACCAAGAAACTATTTCTGGCAGAGTGAAACAATTCTGATCTTAACTGTGAGCACTGTCTTTGTGTATGATGTAAAGAATTTTGTTCTAATCTAGATATAGGACTCTTCTGACTCACTCTGAAATATGAAAAAAAAACTTAATGAGGATGAGATGGTGGATTGCGGTAGTGGTGACTGAGGTCTTGATTATTCTAGAAAACAAATATGAGGAATTGGTTGTTGGTTTGTGGTTGTGGTTGTGTCAGAACTTGAAGGGATCTATATTGTCAAATGTATTTCTAATTCTGATTTATTTTTATTGCCCCGCAACAAAGTTGTTGGTGCCATATAGTTTTACCCTTGTCCGTCATTCCGTCATTCCGTAATAAACCATGATACAGACTTTTATTCTAAACGCCTTCAGATATTGGGCTGATTTTTGGTATGTGAGTTAACCATGATGAGTTACAGATCAAGTTTAAGTTTCGTTCCGCTCTGCTAATTTTTGCCTAAATTACGGGCTTTGGACTTTGATAAATTGTTGAAAATCACAGTTATATGGACTTTTTTTCTAAATGCCTTCAGATATTGGGCTGATTTTTGGTATGTGAGTTAACCATGATAAGTTACAGATCAAGTTTAAGTTTCGTTCTGCTCTGCTAATTTTTGCGGAAATTACAGGCTTTGGATTTTGATAAATTGTTGAAAATGCTGATTTTCATGTCATTTCAACACATCTTCAGTACATCCACTACCTGTTTGCTGATAGTTTGAAATTTAACTACTCATTGATCAAGGAAATTTTTCATCAAACTAGTATTGGTCTTGAGAGCTGGATACTATTCATGCATATTTGTGTCCACATGTGTTGTTGAAATTGCAGATTTTAAAACTTTCTGAGACGGGGCCATTTGTGTCGTTCCGACACATCTAGTCTTTCTAAAAAGTTATTTGAGTACCTATCAATCATTTAAATCAGTTGTTTATAGAATGTGTTTCACAAAATGACCATGATAATTTGTTATCATTTTTAATTAAATTTTATCTTCAGTTGTACAGAGCAATTTAGTTTAGACAAATTATTAAATAAGTATCAGGATTAAACGATAAAACCCATCGCCTTCTTTACCAAAGATAATCATGGTACAAGACCATTGAAGCAGTTCAAAATGTATAAAGTTGAAAGTTGTTCAATATTCAAGCGATATTTCATTGTATGAAAAGATTTTTTTAGTTTGAACACTGTAAATTCAGAAATTACTGTGATTTCGAATGACAGACCAAAATGTGAAAATAATTATTGCGATTACAGGAAAAGCTGCACAAATACAGGTATACATGTGTCAGATTTCAGAATGTGTGGTCTTATTAGTGTGATACTCACCCAGTCGCATTATTCACAATAATAAACACCTAGCAATAATTTCTAAAGTTACAGTATATAGACAGTTAGCCAACATAAAAATATGCTAGTTTTTCTTTAGCTTGATAAGGGAGAAATTTAGTTAGATATTACTGCTACATATAGAATAATGGCATTTTTGTTTTTGATACTGACTTTATCAGCAAGAATATCAAAAGAGCCCACTAGGGTTTCAAAGTGCTATTTTTATAATAATTATTCTTTTTATCAGCAATTTGTCTTAAATGTATGTTTTTTTGGTTGAGAATATGAAGTAAAACTACTTTTACACATACAATAAGTTTGGATAGTTGTTCGGTTGTATGAATTAGGTCGTGTGCATTTCATTGATAAATTGATACGGATCGACTTGAGCATGTGGCGTTGCTGCACTGATACATGACGTCATTGCCTAATATTTTCCAGTATCAAGTCATTTCCATGATTTTAAAAATATAAGGCAATAAAATCAAACGGAAAATGTACAATTCTCGATAAAACAGATTTCCACTTACAAAGTAAATCCCCTGGAAACCAGTTCTGATTCCTGAATCAATCTCAGTGATTTCTGAGTGTATTTCACCATAGTTTCTCCTGTCTGAATACAATTCACTACTACATCATAAATATGTTCAAGCTTCCATCTTTGATATATTAATACAAAATATTTCACTATATTGGCAACGATATACAGTAAAGAACAAGTGGCTGACAAATCTGTTAATGTCTTGTACTTCCAAGGAAGCTCAGGGTAGACAATTCTAGTAAACAGATAGGCCAGCAGACAAGGCAGAGCAATCATTGTTAGCCTGTAAATTATAAAAAAAATGCATTTAATCTTCTTTTAAGGAGGTAAATCTAGGTGAAGGGACAAACCTTAAAAAAATCAATGGTAGGTTTTCTTTAACCCTTTTCATAAATACATTTTAAGCTTCAAAGTAAAAAGATTATTTTAATTCTGTTTCACATGAAAACTGACTATTACTATCATATTTCTGATTTACAAATTTATCCCCCTTAACGCAGGTTTACCCTTTAAAACACATGAGAGAATTTGACTCTTTATCATCTGTGACCACAAGGCAATAGAACTGATGGAATGGATAATATTCACAACTTTCAAAAAGATAATTACAAAGATTTTTCCTCCATTGCAGGTAATACTGGAAAATCTGCAATGAAACTGCCACATCATATCTCAAAATTCAAATATATCTACATACTTACATCTTTGATTTTATAAAAGGATCCATGTTTGGTTGTTTCTGTTCTTCATATTTTTCTTTAAAATTTTCTAAAAACTGTTGGTCATCTTGTTCAAATGCTTTTGACTTTTCAGCCAACAAAAGTAGTTTTTCTTTGTAGAAATTCTCCTGAAAAGTAATAATATGAATTAAAGATGACTATTTTTACCTTCTTTCTTTTCCATAAATAGTTTTGTTGTTTTTAAACTGAGTCATAAAACATCTGAATGATTAAGACTTAAAATCATTGGAGAAATAAATAGAATAAATTTAGAAACTACAGCAATGTATCTATTACTGTAAAAAAAATGTTGAAAGATGAATTCAATTTGAAATTATTTTTTTTACTGCAGGTAATGGTTACCATGGTTACAGTTTTCTCCCCATAAATTTGATATAGCATCCTGGTTATAAAAATGGAATTTTTAAATAACATTCTGTTTCTAGAAATTATAGCATCACATCCATAACATAATAATTTTATAACAAAAATCATTTCAGATACATTGTAGCATCACACTCAAACAATATTGCATCTCGTTACCATTATGTTACAAGGCCCTACAGGAGAACACTTTGTTACTTAGATGTTTCAGAATTGTTTTTGATCCTATATATGTGTACTCTAGCCATGAACTATCATTGATATAACATGTACATGTTGTTACTTGTAGTACCATATGTTTATGCTATATTGACCTACATGTAAATCAAACATGACGTAGAGGTCACCATGACCATGAAATTCATGCTGTAATGTCTTAAAGGGATATAGTGGTGAATTTCATTGACATATAAACATCAGAAATGAAGTAATAGTATCAAAGAAACTAAAGCATGAAATTTTGTTTTATCAATAATCACTACATATACATGTACAAGTTGTAAATAATACCATAATATGTTTCTGGGAAATAAAATTTTCAACACAATAACTTAAGTAAATATTTGTGTAAAAATATATGGCCAGACGGAAACAATTTTATTTGTACATATATGTCCCACACATTTGAGCTGAACTGCAAACTAAATTCAGTTGCTCATCTCTAATTTTTGTTATTTTGTACAAACTTTTCTCACTTAAAATAAATTCTCTAATGTTTACCTAATATGTGAACAGCAATAAAAGCATTGGTACCAAACATCTTTAGTAACAAATAATGAAAAAAAAACTTACCAAGTTACTTTTCTCTTCTTTTAAGATATTTATTCCCAAAACTCTAATGATTAAACAATACATGAAAGAGTACCAGTATTGCAACTAAAATATAAAATAATAGTCTTACTGTGACTTGACTGTTAGTGTTGTCGTCCACCTATTGCAATTTATTCAAAATTCTAACCAAATTGCAATTTGTTTTTTAAAACCAAACTGTTCAACTGATCAGAAGTTTGAACAAACTACTGTAGAAATCAGACATCATTTGAATTAAAACATCTTATATTCAGTAAAATATATGTGAAATTACAATAAGTTTCCATTGGAGATAACCTAAAATCATTATTCTTTTGAATAAAGAACACTTTTCGAAAGTTAAATTGTATGAAAGCTTAGTTTGGACATTTTTATAGTAATTCAAAATTACTACCTATCACCTTTAGCATGACAATTATAATAAAATTTGTATAAAAATTGTTAGACTGATTTTTCATAATATCATTGAAGTGGAATTAAAGTCATATAGGATTGTAAGTATGCTTTATTTTATCACCTTGCACTTTCACGACTTGACTGTGGTTTTCTACAGCAGTTTGTTCAAATTTCTGACCAATTGAACAGTTTGGTTTTATAAAACAAATTGCAATTTGGTCAGAATTTAAATAAGTTGCAATAGGTGGAAAGCAACACTTACAGTCAAGTCACAGTTAAGTACAAAAAAATGTATGTCATAACATTTTTCCTAAACATTAATATTTCATGCATTCCATATAATTCCAACCTATTGCATATTGGTTTTTGCTTTAATCTCATTTAAATCAAAATTCTTCATTTTTTATGGAAACAATATGGTAAGCTTTGTGAAAATTTGTGACAAATGAAAGTATACAGATTTAGCATACGAATTACTGTTGTAAAAGTTGGGCTTACTGGTTAACAAAGAATCTTTTGTATTAATAATTGCTAGTTGTTTAAGAGCAACTTTTATCATGTATGTGTTATTTAAATATCAACTGCAACTACATCATTGTCTACATGACCATAAAAGGACATGATAACAGACTGAGATTCGGGCATACATACTTTTTTATTTTTAAATTCAATAAATTCATAAAATTCAGGTATTTTTACTACTAAGTTACTAACTTTCTACTTCAGTCCTGGGTTTTGAAGTATATTTGATCATTCTTAATTATGTTTTATCCATCAGAACAATTAAATGAGAAGTAAAGAAACCCTTCAAAATATTGACAAAAACTCTGGAATCTAATCTAAACTAGACTTAAAATTTCTTCCTTTTGTTTCTAATTGTCACTTACATTAAAACATATGAAGAATAACTTAATTTCAAACTATTTCATTCTATTTAACTACTAAGTCATTTTTGTAAGTAAAAATGTCTGTCAAACCCTAGCTGTAATGAGGGACGATGCTGAATTTTTGAAAGAAAAGGGGGCCTTAGTAATTTCCTAAAACAGAAATAAACAGTGATGAACACTTTCATGCTAAAAATGAAATATTTTCAAATCAAAGAGCCCTATATGTCCCCTGAATCAGCAGCTGCCTGCTTCTAATCAATAATACATGTACCTTAGTCATGTTACAATGTAGCACAGCTAAAGAACATCATTAATAAATTACATATTAGATGACAATTTTACATGTACTTACTTGTGTGATGAAGTGAATCTTAGAAGTAGCCTCTTTTTTGACAGTATCCAATTTGATGGATTGAATAACAGTTTCATTCTTAATATCAATCCCAGCTTCTTCCAGATGTTTCATCAATGGAGAATTCTACATAAAGACAATACATGTACTTAATTCAAAATCAGATGTTTCATCGCAACACCAATGCTCTAACCTACAACTTTATACAAAAATTGGTCAACCAGAATCAAACACAAACTTCATCTTTAAGTCATTGATGAGTAAGTCATTATTGTTCACTGATGTACAAAAAATCCATTCCAGATCTTCATACATGAACTTATAAAATAAGTCTTTTTTGTGATAACCTCTCTCTTTTAACTTGTTTCTTTATATAATCATATTCGTATTATGAATACTGTATTCATGGGTAAAGCATCATGTCATGTAATGGCAGACATTAATAGCGATAAGGTGTATGCAATCTCAGACATGTTGCTAAAAAACCTATCTTCCCATACAGCGGTTTGAATCTAGGTATCTTCAGACTAATAATTTTTACATTTCATTTGTACTTTAATGCCACACTAGTACACTGTACCACATTTTATGTTGCTAATAAAAGGATGGAAAGTCCAAGTTTATGGTGCAAAGCACACGCACTTGTCTATGAAAAAAAATTACCTCTATACCATCATAAAATATACATGTACATGTACATATGTAAGTATAGGTATCAATGATTGTAAATAGTTTTAACCATATCAATCTGATTTTATTGTAAAAAAATACTGTATATAGCCTTAGGGTACTAGATTTTTAATGTCACCATGCATAGTCCCGCAGAGTTTAAACGGTTCATTTAGGAACCCAACTCTTATATGGAAAAAGAAGAAGAGGAGGTAATTTTTATAGAGCCAAGTACATGTACAATGTACCTGTGGTACAAAGCCAAACTATTGAGTATTGATAGCTCTAGTAAAAATGTTACAACAATGTTACAAAAGGGAGTTCTAATTTAATAAATGAAAGACTAAGAAATGTTGATGGTAATGGTACACGACCATGAAGGCCAATGTAGCTCTATGATCTCCCCTTGTACACAGTTGAGTTGTACATACCCGAATAATTTTTTTTTTTATATATTTTTAGGATTGAGTACTAGTATATTTCTTGTTGACATATACTACAAAAAGATTCAAATGCCCCTAGCACTAAAGATTTTTTTTTTTTTTCGATGTCCCAGACTCCCAGTCTACAATCATGTATCCATTAAGATACTCATTATGAATTTACTTATTTTTGACTTCTTAATCTTTAAATTTATGGCAAATTATTTGATAATAGTGTTTAAGTTACTGATTTCTAAACCACCGTAAATTATAAATACCGCAAAATAAACATCCTCGTCTGATTCTTCGTCCATTTCATCGATCGTACAACAACAAATATTGCAATGTCCAAAAATGAAAACTGCAAAGACAAAAATGTCATGGGGAACGACACTACTATTTCAATCTCAATTTCGATCTACTAAAAAAAAATCCTCCTCCGAAGGGACACTTTAGCTGGCGGTGTGAACATGCAATATTAATGAATTTATTCATCAGATTAGATTAAAATAAGAGGATGAAAAAGTATAAAAAAAAAAATACAGAACTCCAGCGTAAATAAAATAAAACGGGGAAGTTCAAAACTGAATGGATGTATAAAATAATCATTTATTTATTTATAATTATTAGGCACTGTCTACAAAACCCGCAAAAAGTAACAATAAGAAATAATTATTATTACTTCCGAGACTAATGAAATATATCCTGTCAGACAGATAATAATTTATACGTACACCTCACAAATATACATTGTCAATTTTCATTCTTCTAATTTCTAATGGAAATGAAGCTTTGCTGGTGCTTTGTTACTGTGTGACCAAGCATAGCATACGCTTGATCAGACTCCTCTTCACAGTAGGAGCAATTGAACTTTGTTCTTGATTTCCATTTCTAGAACAATAAAACATTTTTTCTTATGAAGCAAGAATCTTGCAATCTGATTGGTTAATTACCTTTAAGTAAATAACACCCAACCCTAGTTCACCAGAGGATAAAAGAATATGCCAAAATTTCCTACAAATTTAAATTTTAATATTGAGAATATTTTTTTTCTTCACTTGGATTTTTTTTTTTTTTTTTGCCAAAAACTTTCAAATTTTTTTATTTTTTATTATTATTTTTCCAAATAATAATATTTTCAAATTTTCCACCAATAAAAAAAATAAAATCTTGGTGCAACCAGGGGTGTACGAAATTTTACACCGGTGTTGAACATGCATACGACCTCCGGCTGCGCTTCATGGTGTGTAGATTTTCAACACCGGTGTAAATTCTGTACACTCCTGATTACACCAAGATAGCTAATATTACCATCAAGACAATAGTAAACGAAACATTAAGCAGGGCCGTAACTACATTGAGGCATATGAGGCAAATGCCTCATGTTAGAAATTTAAAAAAAAAAAAAATAAAGAAGTTGAAACAAAAGCTTGTCTTCATATCAAATTATTTTCACGGCGACTGTCTTGCAGTAAGCAAGTTCTGTTCACCCTCTGACGTCGCCCCTGTTTTTCGGGATCCATGTTTCTCTTTTGTTTTTAGTTTTCAGTGTTGATTGTCTATAATTTGTTGTTATGTGTCTTATCTGTTCACTGGTTTGTCTTTTGTTCATTGATTGCCCTTCTTCATGACTATTGTCTTAGCGTTGAATTTCATTTTTGTTTTAAACTTGAGTTTTATTATATTTAAGGACCTTTCGTCTAATTTTAAAAACTACTTTAAATTGTAAAAATATGAATCGGTTAGTCTATGAATCATTGATAATAAAAAATAAAAAATATCGAAAAAGCATAGTCGAAGTGGTCGGTAATGACGGGTGAACGGTTGTGAGGCAATGTTATATGTCCACCGATGTCCAGATATTGTACGAGAAAATGTTTTGAGAAGATACGAAGCAACCGGGACATAGAAAAATTGGTCGTTTTTTCATGGAAAATTATACTTTATATTAAAGAATACAAAACTGGCTCTCTTTTCTGTTAAACTAAAAAGATGACATGGGTTAAATTAAAGTGAGACAACCAATATCCCGGAATCAAATCATTTAAAAAGAAAAATAATATATTGCAATATGACCTTTTACATTGAAGGGCGTAAACTTGCATTAAGCCGTGTTCAGGCCCTTTAATAGAAAATAAAGGGATATGGAGTAAATGTGCATGGAAAAAACACAAATTATCAATGAACAGGGCTTTTATTCCTGTTCTTCATCTTGACAGTCACTGGAGGGTCTTCCAACAATGAACGAATCATTCATACCTTACAACAATGTCAAGACGGCCCCTACCGTCGACTTAAGCGGTACTTAAAGTAGCTGTGAATAAATTTCAAAGTCACAAAAAATTAAACCAAAGTCTTAACACAACACAAGACCAGAACAGGCAGATCCGACATTAATCACCCGGTATACATATTAAAACAGCACAAAAATGTAGCAATGAGGTCTTAAGTTTTCCTAAGTCTACCCTGAGTGTACCCTTTCTATCCCAGTTAGGAATTACATCAATTTGTAATTGAAATGTGTTATAAAAACTGAATTCACATAGCTATATCAATGATAATCAGCCCCTTCTTAACTTAATTTAAAAAAAACATAATTGACAGGTTTATTTGTTCAGTGTATGTTCAATGGTGTTACTATGTCCTTTGATTGAGTTAAGCTATTTCAGTTGATATTTTATATTGTGTCTTTCTATGTTGTGATGTTACACTATTGTTTCAGAAAAAGGGTGAAGGTTTGGTACCATTAAAACGTTTAAACCCGCTGCATTTGTTTGCACCTGTCCTAAGTCAGGAATCTGATGTTCAGTAGTTGTCGTTTGTTGATGTGGTTCATAAGTGTTTCTCGTTTCTCGTTTTTATATAGATTAGACCGTTGGTTTTCCCGTTTGAATGGTTTTACACTAGTAATTTTTGGAGCCCTTTATAGCTTACTGTTCGGTGTGAGCCTAGGCTCCGTGTTGAAGACCGTACTTTGACCTATAATGGTTTACATTTATAAATTTTGACTTGGATGGAGAGTTGTCTCATTGGCACTCATACCACGTCTTCTTATATCTAATTAATACGTTTTTCCTACAAGTAAAAACTGAATAACAAAAGAAACAAAAAACAGCAGCCGCACACTTAATACATATCGTTCTTTTGATGTTGTCCCTAAAAACTAAAAGTCTTACACTGAATCTATATATTTTGCTTTGAGACCAGAATATTGTTAAAAAATAAAATAATTAAAACAAAACTTGCGTTTCAGATTACGAAAGGGTCCGGGAAACGCTCAGAATGCACGATTTTGCGTCATTTTTTCCAGACCCCTCGCCGGAAATAATATTGCCTCACTTTTAACAGAGGCTAGTTACGGCCCAGGAAGCTACCTCCAATTCCCAAAATAGCACCTCAGAAAGGAATTAACATACAGTGGTTGCTTCTTATTTATCATGTTGTAATTTTATCTATCGGAAGCGACTGAGGGATGGGAAAGAAAGAAATTATTTCTTTAACAAAAGAAAATTATGCCCAACATAGAACATCAGTTTCATTAAGAATCCATGTCAGTTTATCTACATCTATTATATAAAAAAAATGAGGTGAAATCATGCATCTTTATAAAACAATTATCTGATCTTTCATTCCAAACAGGCATTTAGGTTCACGATTGCATTTCTTTTTTTAAAGAAAGCAACTTGTCCACACAAGTTTGAGCTTTCTAAAAAGCTGTGGACTGCTTCGCTCTATCCTAATTTAAGGTAATATGTGTGCATGTGGTTGTTGATTTAGTATTGGATATGTGGTATTTTTAGATATTGATTGATATAAAATGGATTTACTTTAAGAGTGTGTGTTATACACCCATGCTTTTAAAAATTTTTCACTTTACTTGTTGAAAATTAAAACATTTACAAAATTTACACGACTCTGGATGTGGGCCTCTCTGGAGGTGTGCCTAGATTGGCAGAAGTTATGAAATACAGATAATGCATTTTTGTAAACATTGTATAGGAACAAAACAAATAAACACGTATTAATAATTGATATTTCAATATTTAAATTTCAGTGTGTAATATATGCATAATAAAACGAACATGAATTAATGACAGTTGATCGGAACTGAAATACACATAGTTAATTTTCCGGCATTTGATGTCTTATCCTGAGACGAGAAAAGTCTGTAATTCTTTATCTCATTTAAGCCAATAGCTGTTGCTGTATCTCAGCCGCATCATAAAGCAACCAATCAGAATCTATATGTGATAAGTAATTATATCAAGATGGCGTGTATGTCGACTGAAACTAATAGCTCCGCACCGTGATGCGAAGCAATAATTAATATTGCCAATAACTTACAAGTTCCGGGTCGAATCCGATACCGATACCAATAGTATATGTCACATGTATTTTCCGGTTGTAGTTTAACTTGCCTGTTACCTTCTATAATTCCCTCCTTTATCAGGAGAACCTGGGATTCTTCCAGTAGTTGTTTTATCTCTATGTTACACTATAGTACACTATTTAACAAGTCTGATTTCTTCCACCTCAATACCACTATCAATTTTGGTTAATTAGATAAAAAATAAAATTTAGTTAATACTAAGTTTACTTTAGTATAAAGAAGAATAGGACGGGTTCAAACACTTTAATTCAGTCATGGATCCGCGGTGTCGCGGGTGTGTTCCAGTTATATCATACAACTTTATTTTAGTAATGTGTAAAATCAAATCAGAAAATATTTCGACAGTTTATTCTGTTCACGTAAAGAGATGAGTATATGTGACCATAAAAATTAGTGGTATAATTACGTCCATTTCGTGCTCATCTAATAATTACATTTTAGTTCTATTTTACTGCAATTGAATTGAATAGTAATATTGTTAATTATTATTATTATTATTATTATTATTAATATTATTATAATTATACAGGTTTTCCCTTTCTCACATTCTTTTTAAATGCTACACATACATATTGCCTGACACAACTTTTAAGCCTTTTTCGTGTAAAATTTATTTCACTGCCATATCGGGTATTTATCAATGTTTTATACAAATTATCTAACATTTATAGCTGCAAACCTATTAATTTTATACTCTGAGTCATCCCTTTCAAAATTATTATGTTTGTTTATTATACTTATAAATAGAGAATATCGTATGGTTTTCAATATCACATCCGTATCAACCCGAGACACCAATGTCATCCCAAGAGCTCTGCTCGAGGAATTATATTGGTTGAGGGTTGATACGTGTGATATTGAAAAGCCATATCATATACACTTTATTATATACATATACCTCACGTAGATGTTTTTATGTGACATGACGTCATACATGTAATGAGGTTTGAAATGACGTCATACAGATTATAGGTTTGATATACAGATTAGGGTTTGATAAAGCCTTTGCAACAGTGACTGCAATCGATGACGTGACGTCATACAGATTAAAGGTGTGATAAAGTTTTGCAACCGTGCTGATATCGATATCATCACGGGAGTCTGATACAGCACGCTTGCCAATGATTGTATTACACATACAATTTATCTGTATTTACTACTAAGTATATAATATGTATCAATAGTTCTTAATATTTCATAACTTTGCAATATTTCTTTCAATTTCAAATCAATTATTTATCTGTAAAATTGGTTCGTTATTGAATATTTTCCTTTTAACAGTAGGAAATTAGCATTAATATGAATTCAAATAATAGAAGGGACATAAATCAATTTGGACTTTTAAAATTAAAAAAAAAATGTATTTCTGCTCAGATATTTGCATTAAAAAAGAGGGACGAAAGATACCAGAGGGACATTAACATGATAGACAATTGTAAATTGATTTTATTTTATCCCGTTACAGTTGATATCCATTATCTAAAGTAAATCGATTTATTATTATCATTAAATGATTTTCCAATCTGTCATATAGTAAACCAAGCATAACAAATCTGGACAGTTGGGTCATCTAACAAGAAATATGAAGGCACTGCTACTTCTGCTCATAATTATCCCTGTTGACGCTGTTTTATATTCTGACGTGAGACGTTTGAATGAATATCTATTGGCGAATTACTCAAGGCGTTTACACCCTAGAATCAACCTTAATGAACCAGTTACAGTAAATGTTGATCTTTTATTGAACTCAGTAATCGATTTTGATGTGTTAACTGGAATTTTGACGTTTGCTGGAACATTTTTATTAAAATGGGACGATGAACAAATTGCTATGAAGTGGAAAAATTCTGAATTTAATGATATTACTATGACACAACTAAATGTACATGAAGTATGGGTTCCAAAGATTTATATTCGAAATATGGCGGAACAAACTTCGATCTTTCAGTTCAGCAGTTCGTTTGATAGTGAGTCAGCATTTGTATCATTTTCGCAAAACGGAACAGCCAGGACAATGCTGCAAACAGTCCTTCGGACAAGTTGTACTACGGATATTACCTATTATCCGTTCGATAAACACTCGTGCGATCTTTCGGTCATAACATTCAGCTTCTACAGCACCGTTATTCTTAGTACGTCATTGACTACAGTGTCAAATATTTTCACTATTGAAAATTCTGAATGGAATATATCGTCTTCAGTTTATAATGGTCCTATTTTTAACGTCATTTATGTTTTAAATTTAACTCGGAAACCGTACTTTCTGGTTCTTAATTTAGTTTGTCCATCTATTATCATATGTACAGTAAATAGTTTATCATTCTTGATACCAGTAGCATCAGGTGAACGATTGTCTTTCTGTGTCAGTCTTCTTTTAACATACATTGTTTTCTTGACAACTGTTTTGGACAAACTTCCATCTACGGACACAGTGTCTTTGTTTAATCTATTTGTGTTTGTTCAACTCATTTATAGTAGTTTGACTGTTTTGGGAATAATAAAAACACTTGAATACTATTATTATGAAGGCAACAAAGTCGTTCCAGTGGCATACAAAAACATTGTTAGATTTTTACTTCGTTGCCACTACAAAGTCAAGATTTCTACAAAACATCCAAAGAAGACCGTTCATCTTTGAGCGCATGTAAGAACAATGTTGACGATAAAATAAATCATACAAAGGGAGACTTGAAAGATAACGATAATAAGGATGACACGGCAGAGCTTCACAATAACTACGATAATATTGCATGGCGAGACGTAGCAAGAGCTTTAGACAGAATTATCAATATAATAGCTACAATTGTTGCTGTGTTGAACATTGTTGTGTTTTTGATAACAATGATTGGATTGCACAAAGCATGAATTGTTATCAAAGAGGGGTTTTGTATCATAAACATGTTTTCTTTCATTGTCTAAATAATTGATCAAAGTTGAAAGTGATTACTTATATTATTTTTATTAAAGTATGTAGAGCCTCGTTTTCGTCATGTTTCTAAAGCACATACAAATAAATTTTATATTTTCCAACAATGTGCATATATTGTATATGTATCATGTTAGGGATAGATTTGGAATTACTTTAGATATTAATGAAGAATTAAATTTGGATATGATTGGCATTTCTACTGACAATCTGTATTCCAATGGGTACTAATTGTAAAAATAAGAAGATGTGGTATGACTGCCAATGAGACAACTCTCCGCAATAGACTTAGTGACAAAGATGTTAACAACTATATGAAAATAAGAAGATGTAGTATAATTACCAATGAGACAACTCTCCACCAAAGACCATATAACATAGAAATTAGTCAAATGCGTTTTGTTAAAATATACTTTTTCACTTTTTTGGTCTTTTGGAAAATGTTGTTTGTGCTGCATTTAGACCCCTCTAACAAGAAATTTGTTTTGCATGCACACGTATAAAAATTGCGGTTTTTATCCAACGCAATCATAGGTTTGAACTTTGTTTTCAATTTAGACTTGTTCACTTGAATATATGTATATATATAAATTTGATTGTCATTAAATTCTACAGCAAAGCAATGACTAAGTGGAATGCGTTGAAATGTTCCCTTTGTTAAGTTAGTAAAATGTATATAGCATCTGACGGGATCATTTGAATGGTATAAATTGGTGTGGTTTTTGAAGGACAGTCTTGTATCAATTTCAGCTTGTTGTATACACAAATATTTAATCTTTGCATACATGTACGTTTATTTGAAACAACAAACAATGCACATTAAACATGAATACATGCCTGTTCAAAGCTGTTGCATTTTTTCATGTTCAGCAGGATCATATTTATTTGATCAAACTACACAAAGTTGTAAGTTTTGCAAAAAGTTTACCATTTTATGCTTGGAAGTGTTGTGAAAAGATTAAACTGGGTGTCATAGAACAGATTGGGAAGCAAAGTAGGGAAATATAAGAACTAGAATATGAGATATATAAAATATCAAGCACCGAAACTATGTATATTTCTAATCGCTTGCTTGCTTAAAATTCTTTTCATAGATTTTTTTTAAATATTTAAAAATAATATTGCTCGCTAGTAAAACATTCTTTCGACTGCAAAAAATTAAACTTTGAAAAAAAAAAAATAACAAAATTCGCTCTCTCGCTACCCTTTTCAAAAGAAAGAGTCCGAAGAACTAGAAATTAATTTGGTGTGACCTAAGAGGTATATCAGATTTTTAATTTTTAATGTCATGTTATTTTAGTTTGATAAGCATTTTACATTTGCAACCGATAACAGATTGTGGAATTTGAAAAAAGAATAAACGTAACCTTGGACTATGTCCCAGATATAACTGAATGCATTTTATTGACTTTGAATGATTTAATGATTTAACAACTATATACATACACATAATGTAATATGTGTAACAATAGTGTTTAGTGAAATAATGATGTAAGCAATACAGTACATAAAGGAATTATGAATTTAGAATACAGAAATACATACACATATTTGAAAACTCTTATAATTTTTTTTTGTCGAACTGAAAAATATTATTCAATTCACAATTCACAACTTCCTCAAGAGATGGTAACAATATTTCAGAAATGCAATATCTTTCATTGTGTAAATTTATAAAACTTGTTTGACCCGTATAACACATGTCTTTGATGTGATTGAATCCGACTATCTACACAAAGACCTTGGTTGATGAATTTATTGTGTGAAGTAATATTTATTGAATCTTAAAGACAAAACAATGTCAATAAAATTCATCAAAGTTCCAACATGTTAAAAAAAGAACATTGCGGGTTGGAGCTGTGTTTCACAAAAGAAAAGACAGTAATCCAAAATAAGATTGAAATCATGTTTAGTGTTTGTTTGTTTTTTAAATCATGAATATCATTTTGTTCGCCTGTAGGAAAAATGACTGATTTAGACGCCTTTCAGAATATTTCGCGTTTCACTGTATAATATGAACATAAATATATTTTATATATTGCAGGTAAATATATTTATGTTCATATTATACAGTAAAACGCGAAAATAATTGAAATTAACGGGGGGGAAAAAACAACAGATTTTGGAAAAAAGGGGGAGGGCTAAAAAAATTGTCCTGTCCACAAGTACCTATAATTTGTGACGGTTACCTAAACACCTATACTATTAGCTTATTTTAAATCGATACATCGACAAAAAGGTCAACATTTTTGGTATTTTATAAAGTGATGGTTAATAAATATATCATGACAGTGGCAAAAGAGTAGACTGAAAAAAGGGGCAAACTTCCGAGAGGGACAAGAAAAAACACAAGTCTAGAAATTAGTCAATGTCCTCTTTCATTTCATAATTTTTTAAGCCAAAAATTGGGAAAAGGAGGGAAAGGGGGAGGGGGTCGGGGCAACAATGCAGACTCTTGTACAGCAGGATAACCAATTACCCCAATTACATGTGTACCTCATCAATCGTGGCATTTGTCATGTTGCTTTAACTAGGAAAATCCGATAATAAGTAATATTCGTCGATAATCACAAGAGAAAGGAGGGCGAGTGTGACTACAACAAATGATACTTACTTCGAGTCACCTATTGCAATGATTATCAATTAGGAACAACAACTGAGTCATGACGGTGTCCATAAAACTTTCGAATCTTACCTTAGTAGCATTCTTGTAAACAGCAACCCTTTATTAAAGATAATCTGACAAAAAACACAAGCGAGGCGTTTCATTTTGGACAACCTCTTGAAATGAGGTTATGTTTGATAGTGGCAGAAATTCTGCCTCGCAGCAGGCCACAAACTAAAAGTTGCTGCAAGATATGATTCTTTTTACGTGCACAGAACGTAGCACTCATCCTACTCCTGTCAATATCAAGGTATGAAGCAGACCCTCTTTGTTGTTTTTTTTGTGTGTATGCTTAGTGCTGATTTGATGAGTAAAATCGTTTCTAACTGATTTTTGTAATTGTTCATATGTTGTGTTGTTACACCACTCTCCCATGTTAGTGGTAGGCTGATGTCTCACAAACATTTTTATAACCCTATCCCGCTTCATTCTGTATGCTCTCCCGTATTTGATTTTCGTTTGTTGTTTTATCATAAATTAGGCCGTCGAATTGTTTCACAATTGTCATGCTGGGGCTTTTTAAGGATTACTATACGGTATTGGATTTGCTTATTACCTCATCCTCGTCCTTTGGTCTCTTGTATATAGTTGTCTTATTTGTAATCAATACCACATTTCCTTATATTGTTTTATACTAACTGTTTCGATCTGTAATATTCTTTAATTCTATTTCGATGAGATAGATGCGATCAACGAATTCATCATGTTTTGAATTATTCATTGAAAGACATCTTTCACATTGCGGATCATTAAGTTAAATGATAATGCTAACCAGCTAGTTTTGAAGTGTTTTTTTTATAAACCACTGTCACACGATGAAGTATACCGTATACAAATAAAGAAAAAAAAGTTCGGGACACAGGAGCACAGTTGGCTCCAATAGGAATGTTGACCGACTGTTGAAAATGCGTCCACCAATTGTAACACATATGTTGTGATAAAATTCAAACATCTTAATAATATGATTTCGATAAACTTTTTCGTTCTAAAAGTGCTTTTGATAAAAAGGTAATAAGATATGAAGGAAGAGCAAATACCCTTAGCCGAAGAAATCAGATAATACCATAACCAAAAAGGTAAAAATACGAAATTAAAAACAACTGTTACAGTCCAAAAACACTACACAGATAAAAAAAAAACTAAAGAATAAACAACACGATCCCCACTAAAAATCAGGGGGAACAAAGATGCCGAAGAAGGGTTTGTAGTCCCTACTCCACTAGTGGCATCAAAAGTGTTACACGCAGCAAGTTAAAATCTAATGATAAGTTTCATTTGCGTATTGGTTAAATGGAAGATGGGTTGTTGCTAAGTTTAGTGGAGCACATCCAACAACTTTTTATCAAATCATTATGGCGTCTGTAAAGCGTTCGAAGAATCTTTGTTTCGTTATCTTCTTTGTATAAGCAGCAGCTGTTTATCAATAAACTTATTATAGGAAACGCAAGCCTTGGAATATCGTACCAACTGGGAGATATATGCTCCATATGTAGGTGCTACATAAAAATGGAAAGTTCATAATTGGAAAATTATTAATCTGACCCTAGCAGTCATTTTCTTTGGGATATCCTTTATATATAGCGGGACGTGAATTAGTATACTGTACACAATAGTTTCTATATAGCACACGTTTGCTAAACAAGGAATGCGATTTATAAACAACGGAAAAATAAAAATTGAAGCAGCAACAAGCATTTCATTTACCCAACTAAACCTTCTTAATAAATCCAATCTCGAGCTGTTGTTTTTATGAACGATTTACACGGGTTGACCCGAGGTCAATTGGCGTAATTGACGTAAATCGGTTCTTACTCTGACGTATAAGCATTGTGACATAGGAAATGACCGGTAAAAATGCAGGAATTCGAAAGTCGTCTAGCCAAACAGATAAAGAATATAAAAAAATATACCAAAATATATATATTAAGAATAGGGAATATTGAGGTGCTATAATATAAAGAATAGAAAATAATGGTCAACAATTAAGAATTAGAAATGGCTTAGATAATTAAAGAATACAGAAATGTTTAAAAACGTTTCATTTTATTTCAACATTCATGGGAAGATTTATTGATTGATTGGTGCTTACAGTGACAAATATTTCATGCATATTCAGGACGAAACATGAAAATAAACTTTTACAATCAAGTCTCTGTGTTTCCTCTATAGGTTTCCATGTGAACAATTAATAAATTGTCCATATTCAAATTAAGTTATTGTCACAAAATTAAGGATGTTAATTTATTCCTTCGTCCAATTATGTCAATGCGCAATTCAAGAAATAGAAAACAATACCATGCTTCGGGAGTTTATTGAAACAGTTGACAAAAATGCTTGGACGTTAATTAACCTATATACCGTTGACAGCATATTACTTCTTTTTATTACAATAAGTAATCCCTTATTGTCACACTTAAATTTTAAGTATAAACTACTATATATTTCAAATGTAAATTAATGTAAGTCCTGTTAAATTATTTTTGTGATTTCGTGTTCACAGTGGGTAAGGTTGTCACAGTTTCGATTCAACACAAATATTCATGTTGCTAAAAAGATTCATTTTAGTGCAAAATTGGAACATCTAGTTTGTTTCTGTTGAGCGAATATATGTAGGATTAGCCAGGTGTAAATTCCATGACATTCCAAACAAAATTTAAGCAAATAATTCTTATCTCAGAATGACAATTTAAGTAACAACAACTTTGCGTGTATTAAACAAATATTCGCAGTTTTGTTTTTGTCCAAACAAATTGGCAACAATTAAATAAGTCATACCGGTAATAGATTGTTCTACCTTAAAATTTGAATGCTTTTATGAACAACCATATAACATTTGAAATTAAGTCACGTATGAATTAGACAAAAGGCTTCAGAGAAGAAGATGGAATTGTGTAAGTTTACGGATAATGTATTCCATAGGATGCAAATAGTCCCATAGACCAGGCGGATGATTAAAACGTGGATGGGAGTTCGAGGAAATCGATTTTAAAAATTCATTCATCAATTATTCCAATGAGATTTCGTGAGGTACTCACCACTTACTGTAACAGTTAAAAATATTTGATACAGACGGTTTAGTATCATCCGCCAAAAATATTTTCATTTCTTCGAAGGCTATGTATGTCTCCATGCATTCTCCATCCTTTTTTGACAAATAGGATGAACTGTTAAATACTATCTTCCACACAACTTTTAAATGTCTGATGTGTATGTATGGCATTGAAAACTGTAGGCACATTATTGAACTTTTGTGTTTTCTGCACTATTTAAACGTTCTGCGCACAAAATTTAAAAAATTGTGAGAAATACGTTGGATATGTACCGATTGACATTTTAGTCTTGGATAATATGGTTTGTGTTTTATTTGAAAATAGGCTTCATCTAGCTTTCAGTAACTGCCAATACTCTTAGATCGGTTATTTGCAGTCATTTTTTTTTTATTTGTGTATCTGCTAAGTATCGATCTGATGGGTCCAGCCCTTTTTTAACTGATTATTACTTTTTTATCTACTGTTGTGTTTGTATATCAATGTCCCAGATTAGGGCAGGATGGGCGCACACAAAAATATTGAATACATGTGGCTGTCAAAAACCAATGGTTCTCGTTGCTAACTGTCTGACATATTTTTTATTTTTATTTTTGAAGTATTAATCAGGCCATTTGTCTTCTCTTTTGAATTGTTTCCCATTTTTGTCATACCGGGGCTTTTTATAGCTTATTATACGACATAGAAGTTGCTCATTGTTGAAGGCCATACACTGACGTGTAATTGTTCAAATCTTTGTCCTATACGAGGCAGTTTTTATCCGACTGGACCCGGATGATTCATGTATGTAAAGGGAGTCTACATTCATTATTTTATCCTGTCAAAATTGGAGACAACGTAAATAATGATTATGGGTTAATGCCACCACTTTGTCACTTTTCAGAAATTGATATTTAAAGTTTGAATGTCAATATAAATTTCTTTTGTATCAAATTATCTTTGATTGCGTAAATACTCATAATGATTATTATAATTTTATTATTTGATGCTAATTGGATGACAGATGATTACCGTCTCCTCGGAGATGGTCTTATAAGTTGAACGATGGACAGTCTTCGGACTAAATGCTTTCTTGCTACCTGATTGGAAGATATTACTACTCTTTCATAGTAAAAGTCTGTTGATTGGTTGGGGCAATTTGAAACCTAGTAAATGTCCTTCAGTCCCGCAGAGTGTCGGGATTGAACTCTTTATATTTTAGTTATTAAAGTTTCATCGTGATCAATCATGCATATCGGTACACAGGAACATTATTCTATATATAGCCGAAACTCATACAATTTTGTAATGTATAAAAACGCACACGTGATCATTCCACGTTTATTTTACTCAGTCGCTCGTTGTTATAAATGTTTAGAGTCATTATAGTTGAAACGTATATGAATATCTAGGGACACACCGCATATGTGTTTTTGCGTGAAACCCCTGAGGGGTTCACGCTTATATATTGATGAGTTCTGGTAGTGTCTATGGGCCATTCGATATCCTCGGAAACAAGATTCTCGGAACGTCTCGAAAATTTTCAATCATTTATACAGGTAGTATAAGTTTCTTTGTCTTTGAAACGGTCCCTCTATGGATAAGCTGCCACGTGACATTGTATATTTAAACAATCAGAGTTCATTTTTAGATCGGAAAGTAAAGACTAGATTGCAATAAAAAAAATCATTCATTTATTCCAACCTATTTGCCGTTCGACATAACTCATGTGAATGTTTATTAAATATCAAGTATAATGATAATACAATTACATAATTTATGTTTTGAGACGGTCCTTGTACGCGTTGTGTGTGTAGTATTTAATACAACGTGCTATTGTGCATTGTAACAATAAACCTGGGAAAAGCATACTGACAATGTTTTATGTCCCAGAATAAACTGATTATTTCTGAAAGTTTACCACGTGAGATTCTTTATTTCCATCAAATGAAGAAATTAAACAAAATAGTTATGTATCATGTCCGACAAGTTTTAACAGTGAATACATTTATACGTAAAATTATATGCAACAAATTAGCACCAATTATCAGGGATGCACACAAATAATTAGTATCTAAAAGTTAAACTGTATAGTGAATGAAAAACAAAATTGTTGCATGGTTTCAATTCACAAAGATTTTAAAATCCTAGCATCTCTAAAAAAAACAACGTAATTAATATTTTACAATAATCATTTAATTACTACGCTAATTATTTTGTACAATTTTAGTTTGGTTTTATAAGTCTCTGCTTATATTTTGTATAGCAAAAAGTAAAATCACAAAAATACTGAACTCCGAGGAAAATTCAAAAAGGAAAGTCCCTAATCAAATGGCAAAATCAAAGCTCAAACCCATCAAACGAATGGATAACAACTGTCATATTCCTGACTTGGTACAGGCATTTTCTTATGTAGAAAATGGTGTATTAAGCCTATTTATAGCTAGCTAAACCTCTCACTTGTAAATACTTGACGTATGTGTTTATTGATAGTAAATTTAAAATTTTCGGATATTTTTTTACAGGATTGTATGTTTTATTATATTTCAATTCTTTTTTTTTTTAATAGTTCAACCTTGCAGAATCTAAATTTTTGCAAAATGGTGCGATTTTGAAAACTGTTTTCATTATATTGCAACCTGTTCACACAACACAACAATACCGATTTGACAACAATATCAGTCTGCGTTCACACAAATGTCGGATTAAATGGCAAAGAACCCAGAGTCAAACCACTTGAGGTAGAAAGTTTGACATCCGAATTCAACCAAGTTTCATTAGATTTGAGCCTAGAATAATTAAACATGATTACGCAAATGCATATTCTAATCCAGAATATCAGTGCGTATGCTTTCCATTTTTAATCCCCAATTGTGACTGGAGAATAGACATATGGTCATTCTTGGTCTTCTTCCGACCGGCAATAAAACACTTGCCAAAGTGGGGTGTCATTTTGTCTGTGCGAGATGTACAAGTACGCAGCCACGTCCCGTCTGAATGAGAACGTTAAATCCGATGCTTCATGTAAAGAAAATTCCACGCTCTGCACGTTAAAAACCATTGCAACAACTCTTTAAAGGATCCGTATGTGACATGTTGCAAGGCACAATGTATGTCCCTATCAAATATCCCCTCATTTTCCAGTGGGAGTCCACAATTTCCCCGACCTTCATCCCAACCGACCTCAATGACAGACCAAGCTATTGTATTTATTATTAATTTGTTCTCGTTCTAAACATACATGAATATTTGCCACTGGACGTTAAACAACCAACAGTCAATCAATCAATCAATACTATTTCTTGCGCAAGAAAACCATGTGAATGCATAAATATTAATTTCACTCACGGAATGTGAATTTTCGGTTTTCTTAATTAAATTCAGGTCGCTGCAGAAAGAGCTTGACATGTGACTTTGAAGCATGGTCATAATTAATGTATTCTGACCTTTAGTTGTTTCTCATTTCCTTTTCTTTCTTTTTTTTTTGAGTGACTTTCTTATTATAAACTTTGAAATTTTCAAAATACTTAGGATTTGCTACCCCCAGGAATTACCTTAGCTGTAATTGGCAAAACCTTCCGGAATTTTGGATCCTCAATGCTCTTCAACTTAGTACTTCATTTGGCCTTTTTAACTTTTTCAATTCAAGCGTCACTGATGAGTCTTTTGTAAACGAAACGCGCGTCTGATGTACAAAATTTTAATCCTGGTATCTATGATTAGTTTATTGACTTTTACCAAACATATCTTTTTATATAAATTGGTTCCATTGAGAGCATAAAACATCTGAAAATAAGAAATTCTTCAAAACTAAGTTTTTAATGTAAATTATTTGGATTGATTTAAGTAACTTCAGGAAATCCTATAAATTTGAGATGTTTTATAAGACAATATTGTCAGTATACTGTATATGAGGTCCTAATAAAGCTGGTGTGTTACTCTCAAGAAATAAATACGAACCTTCTTATAAGTTGTATAACTCAGAATTACACTTTACATGGAAAATGGACTTTCAATTTCTCTATACCACCTCTATCATGAATACAGACTACTTCAATGATTATAATAATAATTGAAGGCATCCAAGGAACAAATATGAAGATATAATAGATAAAATAAATGCATCCAGATTATTAAGCAAACTGAGTGCTGAAATTTATATAGACATCCAGTATGCAGAAACTGGGAATTGCAATAGGATTTGGTCTTTGTATATTAAAAACGAAGAAAAAATTATTTAAACTTTTTAAGAAATAAATAAAATGGTCAAGCCTTAAAAGGTAAATTCAAATGGTAGCTGTATACACTTTTCTATTTACAACTAAAATCCAACAGTACTTTTAATTGACTTTTGCAAGAATCTACATACAATAACATATTTTCAAAGAAGGTGTTTAATTTAACATCATCATTACCTTATTGTACTCACAATCAATAATTTCAAATCAAAAACAAAAACATTTCAAATCAAAAACAAAAACATTCAGCAACAATTTTTTTGTTGACCAGTCAGCTGTCTCGGGTTCACGTATTGCTTTTTTTTGTTTGTTAAAGAAAGCAACTTGTTTCCTCAGCTATACATATTGATACTTAGTAATATAATCCAAAGGTAACAATATCTTATATATGAAACCACCGAAGAGGCCTCGTAATCCTCCAAGAAAGGATTTGCATCAGCCAGGACCAGCCAAGAAACCAACAAAAAAGGCAAACAGAGACCACTCGATCCTGTACCATCAACACGAGGAGCACTTCCAGCTTCATCAAACATGGTGTGCGAAGATCACAGAAAAATGTAATTCAAGTATCTTCGCCAAGAACTGTACCCAATGCACCAGTTTCAAGGACAGTGACAGTTTCCAATTTGTCAGTGGCTCATGGACCGGTGATCAACATCATGGCAGACTCAAATCATCAGGACCCCCATTCATTCCATTCAGGATCCAGCAAGAGACACCACAAGAAAGCCTATGACGCAACGAAGAAAACATCCCTGACAGTTCATGGGGAATTTCTGATCCAATGACTTCACAACCTGGTCCTAGCGGTTTGCTGATTTCGTCAAACAATAATCTTGGTATGTTGAATGTATCTAATCAATCATTTGATTCACAAGGGTCGGGAGCTTTTTCTAGTTCTATTGATACTAGTTAACAAGTGGACCAATCCCTTTTATATATTTCAAGTGTTTTCGATCCTATCTCATCTCGCATTCCGGTCAAAATTATAGAAACAATATGGAACGGTGGGTTCATTGACCTGAATATACTTTTAAAATCTACTCGGGTCCTTGTAAACGAGCAAAATTTAGAGGGTGGACTAGCAGTAATAGGGGGTGCTTTGTCCATGAATAATCAAAAGAGAAGTCCAATGAAAATTATTTATGTATGGACTTCCGCCTTCATGATTTATGGAAGTGTCATGTTAGGTAAATGGACTATCAAAGGTCTCGAGGGTTTCAAATACATGAAAACAGTCAGAATGGCAGCCTCAAGGGGTTACTCTGGAGGCTTGGTTCAATATGATGAGCTATTTCCATTTGTATATAAGCATATTTCAAAAATTGGTATTCATCAATTGACAGCTCATTATAAATCTCATGAAAAAGATGGAAAAACAATTATTTATATAATATCACTCATTTAATTTACGAAGGCTTTAGCAATGAGCATTATGATTGTACTATTTATGTTCAAATATTCTATAAATTATAGGTCGTTCTAGTATATTTATCATCTACAATATCTTCCAAATTCTCGTAATACACACGTAGCGCGATTGTTATCAGAAGATTATACATGATACGCAAGTGCAAATTTCATCAACAACCCTTATCTGCTCTATCACACAATTACCTCTAATTATTTTAGTAATAGCAGTAAAATTATCTTAGTAGGTCACTGTGTTTGAACTACCACGGCGAAAAATGTTTTTTACTCAATGGTATCTAATATCCGGTACGGTGACGGACAATCAACAGACAGCAAAAGGTAGAATTTCTGTTTATTTATTTGTTGTTTTAATGGTATTGAAGAATATACATTAACATATAAAATTGAGAATGGAAATGGGGAATATGTAAAAGAGACAAAAACCGACCAAAGAGCAGACAACTATTTTCGATTGTGTGATGCAATATTTTCTACAACCATTCTAGATTTATGGAGAAATAAGTAAAAAGGCACATGAAAATAGTGAATTGAGTGAACCTTGCCACGAATTTGTTTTTAATTCTCTTTAAATTGAGCACATTGTACGGAAAGAAAAGTACGGACAGAAAGATATTTACACAGAGATTTCAAGACTAGTCACTATGATGACCTAAATATGTGCATATCTGTGCATGGAACGAAAGAAATGGGTCATGTCAAAATTGAAGCACCCGGTTTTGTCAATGTAAACGACCCCGTTTTATCCTTAAATTTCACAAAGCAGACCCGGTTTTGTCATAGAAAATAATGCATAATCGCCTGACGAAAATTAAAATCTGGCGTTAAACAGGAGTTTGAGGGATCGTTGGAAAACAATTTCTTTCAGAGGATAACTTATAACCTGTTCTTATCCGTAAACACTTGAATTCCTGCTATATTAGAACAAAGCTAATTTTGTTTTGTATAAAAAAACTAATACTTTAACGGAGAAATTAAAAAGAACTAAAAAATAATTTAACATTAACAAATTCTTTATTGCACTAGTATTTAGTTGTTAATAACTACCATATATAGAAGTACTATTATATATAGGTTTATCTCTTCATTGTGTAATGATTATCGTACATTGACAAATGTTCTAAAATCTAAGCACGTTGGTCAAGTTTAAAATTGTGAATATGCAAGGGCGGACCGAGGATTTTTGAAAGGGGCGTATTCACAAAACAGATTTTATACCGCCTAGCGTAGCAAGGGGAGCTTGACGATTTTATGCTAAATAAAAAACCGTATATGAATCGTGAAAAACATGATAAAATAATTATTTCTAGCCACCAAGGATAGAGGTCGGCATACTCCCTCTACCCCCCTTTTGGATCCGCCACTGATATAATGTAACTATATCGTATACCATCATAAAAATTGATAAAAGACGAAAAAACAGAGACATCTACATATCGCACATTTACTTAGAGGCTCTATTATCAAATGAGTTAAGCCTTTTTCAACTGACTGATTTTTATAGTTCAAATGTTATAGCAGTTTTTTGTTTGTTGTTTTTTAAGGAAATTAATGTAAGTACATGCTATAAAATATTTATTTCCATTTAAGCTTAGTTCGAATATAAGTTCAATAACGTATATACTTATAGCATTCGAAAATGTCTACTCCCTATTTCAAAAAGTTCCCATTTGAAATATATTTTAACACGACGGTTGTATTGCAATAACATCTTTATAACATATTTTTGACACACATATTTAATTTCTTCCGACGGGCAATGTTCGGAATCGATCGTGTTAACGTAGCTTTTCATAAATGTGTGGTTTCAAAACAAAACAAAACCAGGTCCTATACTGAGACAAAACCGGGCCCTATACTGAGAAAAAACCGGGTCCTTATGTAGTAAACAACATTGACGAAGCAGGGTCCTTCCATCATGGCATTACCCATTTCATTCGTTCCATGCACAGAAATACAAATACTGAGGTGCTCACAGTGATTAGCCATGCAATCTCGGTGTTAATATCTTTCTGTCCGTACTTTTCTTTCCGCACAATGTGCACAATTTAAAAAGAAATTAAAACAAATTCGTGGCAAGGTTCACTCAATTCACCATTTTCATGTGCCTGTTTACTTATTTCTCTATTAATCTTGAACGGTTGTAGAAAATATTACATCACACAATCGAAAATAGTTATATATGTATGTATATTCGTCAATACCATTAAAACAACAAATAAATAAACAGAAATTCTACCTTTTCTCTATCTGTTGATTGTCCGTCACTGTGCCGGACATTAGATACTATTTAGTCCAAACATTTTTTGCCGGGGTAGTTTAGACACAGTGTAGGTTACCAACAATTAAACTATAAATTATTACATGTATTATTTGATGAAATATACAGATAAAATAAAAGTGAGATGGTTTGGATGAAGTAGTAAATGAAATACACTAATTAACGGAATATTCTATCAGATTGAGAATACGAATGACGAATTTTGTTGCGGATGACTTTGTGGCATTAGAATATCCAATCAGAATCAAGGGCTTAGACTTATGTATACACGTGGCAATTCTTTGTACCACTGATAATTCTTATATATTTCCAGTACACTTTGAATCATCAAAAGTAAAATAAAAAGCTACACTTCAACAGAGTTTGCGTATACATTTTAAATTTGGAATAGAATTGAATTAAATACAAATCAATTCATCACTCAAAAAGAGTAGAATTAATTACATACATTTCATCTCTCGAATAGAGTTGAATTATATACATAAATTTCGTCTCTCAAATAGAGTTGATATAATTATATAAGTAAAACAAAGTTGACCATCTCTACATAAGAGACTTCACCTGATATATTACTATGGATGAGAGAAATAGATCCATAAGGAAAAGGAATAAGAAAAAACGATTACTACAAAAGTAATCTCCGTATACATAATAATAACAAAGGCCATCTTCAGCGCACGAAACACTTTCATGAAAATGTGAATAAAGCTTAATTTGAACTACATGATAGTATTTTCACAGGAAAATCTCACGAACTATGAAATACTAGTTCTTGCATAGGGATTAAAATTATTCCCAATCCTGGTGTAAAATACATTAAACAGAAACTCATACGAGACTTTGGCGAACTTGGTAGAATAATGCGATGCAAATATCACTTTAGTGATAAATTTAATGTTAATAGCAATCATCCTTTCAGAATTAAATCGGGATTTAAACTCGCTGGAGCACACAACAACAATAGAAAATTTATCTTTTTGCCACAAAGATGGAAATATGCAGACTGAAAATAAACAAAGTTAAAAATACTGTTTTTAAACATGAAAGAAAAGCACCCAAAACCATACCGTAACGTTCAAATAATAATATAATTATTAAGAAAGCTGACAAAAATCATTTAACGTTGTTCTGAATAAAAGTATATATATCAAACAAACACTAAACTTCATGAACAACAGCATATGCTATGAACAAATTCATGAATCTAATACGAACAAAATATCAGACACTATTCAAGAAATGATAAAACAACTACACAAGAAAGAATTTATCGACGACATAACAACAAATACCTAACCAATAATGTCAATGTACGAGTTGGACGACTCTATATATTGCCAAAATTTCACAAAATTAATCATGAAGAAAGAGAAAAAACCAGGTCACAACCTCATTTATAAACAAAATAGAACAAATAAGGGCACCGGACGACATAATTATGTGCACTTTTGATATTACTAGTATGTACAATTCCTTAACTCGAGAAGATATACTGGAAGCAGAAGATAGAGCATGGTACAAAATATGCCGTAATACATACGAAACACCTCTACCACCAAAAAGGACTTCTTAAGAATCCTTCAATACATTCTGTCCAATAATGAATTTGAATTTGATAACTTGATATTCAGACACACATGTGGAATCCCAATGGGAGCCCCAATGAGCCCATCCCTGGTTGATTTAAGAATGTTTAAAATTATAACAAATTTTCTTTATTTATTTTCTTTTAAGGAACATTTAGCACTATTATCTATATACAGAGATGATGGATAATCTTAATAAATTGTTCAACATTGCAAATAATATACACCCGTTAAATAAATTCACACTTGAAATATCACACACTAGCATTCAGTTCCTTGACGTCACAATTTTCAGTGGAAACAGATTTCTAAACCAAAATATATTACACGTAAAACTATACAGTAAACCTACTGATAATTTCTAGTATCTTGAACAAATATCAGCTCACCCACCATCGGTGTTCAATGGATTCATTACTGCTGAAATATTGCGTTTAATGTGGTCATCAAATAACAAGGATGATACTACAAAAGAAGTTGAAACTTTCAAAACAAAACTTCTTCTGAGGGGATATTCTGAAAAGGATATTAACCCAATTATAACAAAGGCATTACATAAGAAAAGAAAAGTTTGTCTATGATAAAACAAAAGTGCAATGCCTCCATTAGTGTTAGCCACCAAATTTAATCCTTCATTTTATGGACTATATAAAGCTATAAAAAAAACATTGGCACCTATTTGAACAAATGAAACAACAAAAACTATGTTTCCAAAACCTCCAATCATAGCATACAAAAGACACAAAAAATCGAAGGACCTACTTAAACGTCGGATCATATTAGGTTTTTACTTTCCTGCGTTAATGCAGGAAGTTCTGTTGAGACCATCTCGTGTCTACCATGAGTGGCCGGTTTTCAATTGGTACCAGTTCGAGCTTAACTGTTTTATGATCAAGAAATTGTTAATCTTCACTCCCCTGGCAACCAGGGGTTGATGCGAGTATGAGCCGACGTATTTAAGGATCATTGCCCTCGTTCTCTTTAGTATTTAACCTTGACGAACTTGAGTATCCATTGTCACCAATGGTGCACATACTTGTCAATCAAATAAATTACGTCGACATTCTGCTATCATGTCTGACCTCGTCATTCGAAGAGGACTGTGGCCGCTATTTTCTATATAGATTATTTGTTTGTTATGTTTTGATTAAACTTGATTCTTTAATTAAAGGCATTCCATATTGGTTAAATGTAATGCAGATGTTTTTGCCATAAGGTCGTATCTATACGCTCTAAGGTATATCACATTTTTTATTTTGTTTGATAAGCGTCATTTAAGATTGTTGGATAAGCATCATTTGCAAGCGATAATAGATTCAGCAGGGGCGGGTCTAGGTGAGGGCGTAATGGGCGTACGCCCCCCCCCCTTTTCAAAAAAAAAAATATCGTAATCTGCTAATATTGTATTGAACATGGCAATTTTATGTTTTATTAGCAAAAAAAGGTCCTCGCTCCGCTCGGCGAAACATTTGATTCTACGCCCCTCTTTCAAATATCCTAGAAACGCCTCTAGATTGTGGAATTTGAAATAAGAATAAATATAACCTGGGACTATGTCCCATATATAACTGAATGCATTTTATTTACTTTGAATGATTGATTAATTTAACAACTATAAACATACACATAATGTAATAAAACATTGTTTTGTGAAATAAAGATGATGTAAAGCAATACAGTACATAAAGGAATTATGAATTTAGAATACAGAAATACATACACACATTTGAAAACTCTTATAATTTATTTTTTTTGTCACACTGAAAAATATTATCCAATTCACAATTTCCTCAAGAGATGGTTACACTATTTTAGACATGCAAGATCTTTCATTGTCTGAATTTATAATACTTGTTTGACCCGGATAACACATTTCTTTGATGTGATTGAATCCGACTATCTACACAAAGACCTTGGTTGATGAATATATTGTGTGGAGTAATATTTATTGATTCTTAAAGACAAAAAAATATCAATAAAATTTATCAAAGTTCCAAGATGTCCCAAAAAATTGTATGTTGAAGCCGTGTTTCACAAAAGGAAATACAGTAATCCAAAATAAGATTTAAATCATAATCTAGCATGTTTAGTGTTTTTGTTTTTGTTTTTTTTAAATCATTAATATCATTTTGTTCGCCTGTAGGAAAAATGACTGATTTAGTTTGCCTTTCAAAATGTTTCTTTTCCCCAAAAATTAATCAATTTCTCTTGATCATTATCCTTTTATGTGATAAGAAATTAGAAAAGACTTTAAAAACGTATATACTGCACTATTTATCACATCACACTAAATATACCATTGCAGAAAATTTTCAATTTCCCCAAAAAGGATAATAAAATACAAATAGATATTATGCAGTATTTCGGTATATGCTATAAAAAGAGCCTTTCTCAATTTAACTTACGGTTTTATTATATCTGATAATGCTAATATGCATGAACATAATTAGATTTTGTTTTTCAATGTCAACTGATGCAGTGTTCTGCCTTAATCATTTTACTTTTTCGGGGTCAATTTCATCATCCATAAAATCTGGATCAGGTAGTAAGTCTGGTGTTTTTTGTCAGATAGTAATCCTCTGTAAAAGCTAAGGTACTGTCTTGGAATAACACCCACTAAGTTAAAAGTAAATCTTTCTTCTTTCTTCGTCTGTTAAGCTTTGCATTATCTTGGCGGTTTATTCCTTGAATGCATACATCCTTTGATCTGCCGACAAAATACAGGTAAAATTATGTTGGCATTCAAGGAATAGTGTCTGATTAAAATTAAGTGTAGCCAAAACAAAAAGTAATTATAATTTCTGCAGGTAAGCTTAGTGTTCCAATTAAATTTCAAGGTAATATTAACATTTTTCTGTTATGTATCTTTATTTCTCAACAAACCAAAATACATCGGGATAGTTTGAAATGAATATTTTTTTTCTGTTTGTTTAAAAAGAGATTTTGTTTTTGAAAGATTGATAAAACAAAATGTTTAACTCTTGTTTACAGCTCTGTGAAAGCATATTAATGAAAATAAGAATAAGAAGACCCCACAGGTGACTGGGGGAATAGAATTATGATAATGTTTGGTCTTCGTCCGACCGGTAGTAAAACCCTTGCAAAAGTGGGGCGTGGTTTGGTTGTACGGGATGTACAAGTACGCGACCACGTCTGGTCAGAATTGGGAATTAAATCCTATGCCTTGTGAAGGTAGAGAATTTCACGCTCGCTGCACGTTTAGAACTCTTGCAACAACTCTTTGAGGGTCCGTTGGTGACCTTTTGCAGGGCAAAATTTCAGTTCCTATCCAATTTACCCTCATTTTCTTATTACACTCCAAATTTCCCGTCCTTCGTCCTGGTTAATCCCTATTGCAGGACCTTTTTGAATGTATTGTTAATTGGTCCTCGTCCTGAACATGTATGCAGTATTTGCCACTGGACGATTATCAACCAACAATGAATTTTTAACCTGATACATATCTTTGTCTTTAACAATTTGTAGTACATGTACATAAAATACAATACTTTATGGAATGAATTGGATTATAGCGGCATACAGAAGAGGTTTATTTAGAATGATAATAATTGTTGATTTTGAGATTCTTTGAAATTTTTCTGTTAGATGCATAAGATGAATTTGGTGATGGAACATTCAAGTGGTGTCATCACTTGCTTTCGTTTTGATTTTGATCTCTCAAAACAGCCTAAAATTGTATAGTGTAAAATTAAAATTGCATCTATGAACTGGTGTAATACTAGTACTACATTTTTGACACAAATGATACTAGGTATAAAAGGACGCATTTTTGGCGCAAAACGATTTCTTTCAAAGAATAAGCATGAAACAAACCCATAAATATATACGAAGATAAGAACAAAAGAGAACCGAAATGTCAAAGCACATGTTACAATTACATATAAATTAAGCACACACATATTTAAAATTAACAACATGAATGGTAATGTTTCACAAAGGTTCCTTTTGAGTCCCCTACCGACGAAGTCGAAGGGGACTTTAGGTTTGCACTCTGTCCGTCTGTCCATCCGTCAGTCCGGCAAATCAGTTTTCCACACTTTTTTTCTTCATGCTTGAAGATATTGATTTGGTATTGGGTGTATTGTTTTATCATGACAAGTTACAGATCAAGTTCAAATTTTGGTCCAGTTTGATTATTTTGTGAAGAGTTATGGTCCTTTGACTTAGAAAATTCACTAAAATAATCAGTTTTCCACATTTTTTTTTTGTCATTCTTGAAGATATTGACTTGATATTTGTTATAAAGTTTACACCATGACAAGTTATTGATCAAGTTAGAATTTTTTCCAATACAATGAAGTTTTAACCGGTAGGGGACTATGTATTGCCATGCAATACTCACAGAATGCTTGTTTTAAATAACAATTAATTTCGGTAATTTTAAATCAGTCGGTTAAAGAGCTCTTAAGAGCTCATGTTCCTTGTTATTGTGTATATATGAAACCCGACTTTAAATAAAGATTACTTTACTTTACTTTACTTTACTTTAAAAACATCTATAATAACAACTTATTTCGTTTATTTGTTTCAATTTTATTTATTTATTGTAAGTTTTCATACCATATTCCTACAGTTAATCTTTTCCATTTCAATTATTTTTTATTGAAAAAGTTATATTCTCAAGTTGAAAATATTTTTACCTTTTAACTACTAATTAAATTTTGTTCTAAAACAACATCCATTCACAAAAACAACATCCATTCAATTAATTTTGTTGGCATTCGAGGAATAGATATTTTACAAAATGTAGGCATTCCAGGAAGACACAATCTTGGCCCGTGCCTCCAACAAATTGCTGGACGACCTTATCTAGTGTTTTCAGTAACTGTCATCTTTATGAATCGGGTCATAAAATCTATATTTGAAGGATATGAATCTGTCTTTTCAAATCTCCACTATATAATTGGTATCCATTTTATTGTCTTCTTTTGATGTTTAGCACTAATATCTTAAACAGATACAACATAATTGCTGATCTTTTCATAAAAAAAATAATAATAATTTTGAAATGAATAAAAATTCTTAGCTTGAAAATTGTATGTTGAGATAAATAAATGTTCTCGTCTTAACATTTCTCTAATGCGAATGAAATAATTATATACATTTTGTGTATTCGAAGCGCTAAACATTTGAATGTTTAAATAAATAGAAATGTTAAGAACTATATAATTATGACCAAAAGGACATAGACGAAATAGCCAAATATCTCTCAGTCATGCATATTTTTAAAAGTGTTTTGTTTTGTAAAACTAATACATTTTATAGAACTCTCTTAAAATTTTCGTTTGTTGTTATAGTCCATTATGAGGTGAGATTTCGTTTTTTTTAAAGTTTTGAAAATCTTTTATATATATTAATATTATTTTTATACAGTTAAAACACATTTTGTTTTGTAAAAAAAGCTTAAAGTTTTGTTTGTTTAAAATATTGTTAGGATACTTCATTTGTAAATTATAGAAATCATAATTGAATCATGAATCTTGATATCTTTACTCAAATAACATTTACACAACAGCAAAAACCTTGTTGATGAAAATAACTACTTGAAGGGTTTTAAATAGCTTTGATAAATAAACTCATTATAGATACCAGGATTGACATTTAATACGCCAGACGCGCGTTTCGTCTACAAATGACTCATCAGTGACAATCGAATCAAAATAGTTAAAAAGGCCAAATAAAGTACGAACTTGGAGAGCATTGAGGACCCAACATTCTAAGTAATCATGTTTTCATCTGATATTGAACTGAAAATGTTGCCCTTTTACTAATATGTACTAGTAGTTCCGATTGTTTGAAACACTAATTATACAGTCAAATGGATGTCCAAAGTTAAAATAGATGTCACAAGTTCGATTGAAAAAAGAATTCTGTGACCAATCATTTATGATTCTTCAACATTTGATTCAATAAAATTAACTTCTTATCAAAAATTACCAGCACCGTATCGGGACCCACATAAAAAGCCAGGACTCACCAGCACATAATCATGATATGTCTAAACGGTATTAATTCACAATTTGTTGCTGTTTTTACAGAAGTGATTTGTCGTGTGGATTTGTGTATAGAAAAGCGGACTCCAGGAGCTTTTTTGCTTAATTTTTCGTTCCAAATTTTTTTTAAATTAGCATTTTTAGTTCACGCATACTGAAGCAGCACAGAGGGCCAATTGTTTTAGTTGCGTGAATAATGAAAAACAAAATTTAAACATCTCAACTGTTGTTTTTCATATGTAATTCAACAAAACGTCAAACATCATCATTTTAGTCTTTGTTTACATATTTTCATCGATCGCTAGCCTATATCATGACCAATGTACCATCACATGCATATCAGGACCAATACAGCGACACAGAACATTCTTTCGCAGGACAACCTTACCCACCTTTGTAGACCTTTTTTTTTTTTTGTAGACTTTTTTTTTGTAGATTTTTTTTTTTTGTCTTTTTATGACATTTTCAGAGTTTTTTTTTTCCTCGCCAAGTGTGTCTTCGACTTTTAATATCCCTTTGGTATCGTATGACTTTCTTTCGAATAAGGTTTTGACTTTTCGAATATTTCGGCCTCGGGCATCACCGAAGAGTCATTCATTGTCGAAATGGACATCTGGCGCAGTACCATTCGTACGGTTAATGTTATTATTTATATATTCATGCAAAATTTCTTGAGAAGAAAATCTGTGACAGTCCGTTTCATGATAAAAACAAAAATCAATAAGAAATTCAATTCAATTACATGAAAAATATGCAACTTATTATAATTATAAAAAATAATTGTCCATCATATGTCAATCTTCGATAGCGATTTAATGTTTCTGAAGATTTTTGTCAAATCCAAAGTATTTCTTTTCAAAGTTAAACACCTCATAATCATCTGCATACCTTTCAAAAATCATATCTTGAATTTTGGTATCATTGTAATATTGAGACAATTTATCTATAGCTTTTTTTGCATGATACCTTGTTTTCTTTTTACGGTCTTTTGAATATATCCAAACTTTAACACTTTCATTCCATGCTCCTATTTTTACTAGAAGTTTTTCAGTAAAGGTTAAGATATCAGGCATTTTACCAATCATCATATTCTTATAGAAATACTTGGGACCCTTACCTGCGACGCCCAATGGGGATCTTTGCAGGTCTTTCCTAGATTTAAAAACTCTATAAATGATTTCACGGTGCGATTACAATTATTCATCATATGAAAATTGTCTAGGCCTTTCTCTAGATAACTTGACAATATTCGCTCTCTCGGTTCTCTAACAAAAACCGCTTTTGTCCAGGAGTCATCAAACATCATCTCTGTTATTTCATTATCTTTGAAAGTGATAAGATAAGTAAGACCATTAAAATCAGGATGATGTACTTCCTTATTTTTCAGTCCTTGTATAACTTGAAGGAGTTTTTTCCAGTAAGTGCATCCAGACTTTTCGTTCCAAAAGAATATCAATTTGTATTTTGTTACAACTATTGGCGACGTATACGAACTCCTTTTTATCTGTTTCAAGTCTTTGTCGCTTAACCATGGGACGTCTTTTTTCTGGCTGGTTGAATAGTTTTTCGTATTTGGGTTTGATAGTACATCATGAGTTAGTTGTGCAACATTTTCCTCCCAAACTTCTAAAATATGATTATCCATACTTTTGTTCGATGCCTTGATAATACAAAGCTTGTCAATAGAGCTACAATTTATTCTTTTTCCTCTAGATTTATTTTCACTTTTCTCAAAATCAGACTAAAGCTATCAGCATTCACAGAATAATATGATTTGAGCCAAAGTATGATGGCTAAGAACGAAGCAAGTATGCAGATTATATTTTTCATATGTCTCCCCATATTGATAATATTCAGTAATATATAAATAAAATGAATTTGACACCAACAGCTTGCTTATGATAGTATATTATTCATATCATATTTTGCTTTTCTAGAGACTATTCAGTACGTAGTTAATTTTACTTTACGGTCATTTGTTATATAGATAGAAATCAATGAAATTGACATTCTTTCACTGTAGAAGATCAGTCTATGGAAAGTGCGAATCGAGAAAAACGTTTCTTATGTGGAGTCGCAATATTTTCTAATACGAAATTGTAAATATGCAGACACTCCACGAGGAAAAAGATTTTTTTTGCAATAAAAAAGTGTTTAATATTAAAATATATAAATACTTTCAGTCCGGAAATAATTCACGCCACAAACAAGAGTTTTATGTATTACCATTTTTCAATAAAGTGTGAAATCGATTATAACCAGTCTTTAAGGGTCGTTTTAAGGAAAAAAGTCAAGTGGACCAGTTAAACGAGCAACAAGTTAAGATTTCTTTATGGACATATAAACTGTTAATCTATCATTTGAATATAAACGAAAATTAAGTCTTGAAATATGCTGAATGTCAAAGTAATAGCAAAAGATTATGTCCTCATAAAAATCGTATTGCAACGTTTTTCTTTTGTAAATAAATAATCAAATGCTATTTATTTTCTTGTAGAAGCGATATTTTTTTAATGTAGTTGCAATATGATTTTATTGTTACTATACGTTACATGTTACAAGAGGTAGCAGTTTTTTAGCCAACTGCTTAATGTCAAAATGAACTTTTGAGCTATCTTTCGAAATTCTTAATTGTTCTTCAAACATTTTGATATTAGACAAAAGATATATGGTAGATGTTCTCACTTGTTCCGTTGATTGATAGCGTTTGATGTTTTCAGTTTTTATGGACTTCCCCTTTTGAATTTGCCTTGGAGTTCGGTATTTTTGTTATACTTTTTTATGTGAAGAATAAAATCAAGTCATGTTGTATAGACCTACCCGATTTTTCGTTCAATTTGGTGGTATCAACATAACATCTATTAAATGTGTTTATGAACAAGTCTACACAATACATTTCCAATATCCTTACTACATGTAAACTGTATATATGGTGTTCTATCTTAAACACAATTCTAAAAAAATGTTTGCTCACTTTTTTAACGTGTTCAATTTCATAACATGTTAAGATTGAAGACGGTGTTTAGGATTGTGTTGAGGATCAGGCTGTATCTTCTACTCTGTATCGCATTGCTAAACCTGTATCGCACCCCTTTCGGAACATCTCGAGACTGTTTTCACAACTCCTCATCGGCTTGAAATTTTAAACTGGCCACCCGCTGATTGACGCTCCGCCAGAGCTAAACAACAGCAGGGGTCCAGTTTACTTGAAATTTCAGCAGACGCCAATGTCGGACCAATCTCCGGCGCAGAGCTCACATCCGCTCCATACTTACACAGAATATGTTGTAGTATACTATTAGTGTAGTGTACCGAGTATACGGAAGGGGAACGAGCGCTGTATGTCGGACATGTTATCCCCCTTGCTGTTGTATGGACACATGTGCCCATATATTTATTTTATGCAAGCACTTGTTCATTACCGCATCTCTTTCAAATAAAACACCGAAGATTATAAAGTGTAATCACAGTCGCTTCATATTTTTATCACTAAAATTCAAACGACTGTGGTGTAATATTTTTCTTCAATAGGTCTCAAATGTAACGTCATCAGGGCGTGGCGTCGTTTGTCAAATTGTCATGAAAAAATAAATGAATTAAGAGCTGCGCCATGAGTGCATGATACGCCTGTCGCCCTTTTAGTTCGTCTTTATGCTATAAATAAATTTATATGATCAACTAGAATTTCTGTGAGCACTGCTCAAATAGACCGCCCCCTCCCAAAAAAAAAAAAAATTAAATGAAAAAAAAACATGCACACACAGTGGTACCAGTGGCGGGTCCAGAACTTTTTATAAGGGGGCCCACTGACTGCCATAAGAGGGGGCCCGCTGGAGTCATACTTCAGTGATTCCCTATATAATCAACCAAATTTTTCCCACGAAAGGGGTGCAGGCCCCCGTCCCGGATCCGCCTATGGGTACCCATTGACACATAACACGAATAATTTGGCAATATTGAGACTACCTCAAGTTTAACTTAGTTTGTTGCCTCGATTTTTTAACAATCCAAAGTGTGAAAAATGGACAGTTTTCGACGATTTTTCAACGGATACAGTCCCATAACTCCGCAATGTCATATCAGACATTACTAACCTGTTTTAGATTAACTTCACAAAATACTGTACGGTCAACAGTGAACGGGAGAGCTTTTTCGCTCTCCTTTTCTGTGACATTACCTGAAAAACTCAAAACCTTATATATGTGGTAACTTGAACCCAACCTAAATGTGGTATTCAATATGTGGGACAAACGGGACGAGCGTATTACAAAAGAAATCAAGAACACCTTTACCGCTTTCGTAGACCTAAAAAATTCAAAAGTTTGATATATCAACATTTAGATAAGCATAATCACAATCTAAAATTTATTAAATTCCAACCACTTGAAACCGTTCAGAAACAACCAGGAGAATCACACAAGCAATTTGAAAAATCACGTGAAATTCGCGAATTATTTTGGATAAAAAGACTTCAAACTGCTTATCCTCTCTGTCTTAATGACAAAATATTAGGACAGGGGAACATAACTAAAACTTCAATCGATGTCATTAATATTGTCGATAAACGACTTAGAAATAAAAGGTCTCATGGCAAACGCAAAAACCGTAATCAACGTATTAAACATCGTATAAATTATACACTTGCTGATCTGTTATCTATAATAAAAAATAATGGCAGACATCAAGTATTATGCAAACTGGTTCAGATACCAATAAGTAAATTATATGCTATTTTTCTGGAGTGTGATACAATTTCTTTTTTTAGCCCGATATATGAATACACCCGTATTATTACAGCCTTTTGTCATCATAGGCTATTTCCTAGTATCGATAAACCTGAAAATCATAAACGGCATTTTCTTAAATTAAAATATATAAATAGAGGTATTGATTTTATTAACTTATCTAGTATATTCAATGACTCTACCATCCAAAGCCAAATACCTCCATATTTTGATAATATAGAACCACCTATTATTTCGTATTCTTATAAAAACCCAGCAGAAGTTTGATTTTAATTATACGTCAGTTACATCAGACGTCAATATAGTAAATAATGTTCCTTCCACTTGAGATTGTGAAACATCTAGTTTTAGATATGTTCCCTATGGTCATGTCCTTACAGGAGACCTCAACATCGTCGAAGACCGTGAGGTCATAACTTTTCTTAAGAAAGGACCGAAATATCGTCCTCCATCTAAAATAGATTGGAAACAGTGTCGTAAGGTTATTAAAGACGCTCTGTCTGTCTACTGTAAAAATTGGTGTAAACGTGAAAAGTCTGATAAAAAATCTCTAGACAGTTATTTGAATAAAATTATGAATACTGTTAATATTCGTATATCTCATTTTGAAAACAATTCTGAAATTAGTAATAGGGTCCATGATATTCCCATTTCCAGAATAAAAAATAAACTCTAAGTACTCGCAAAGCGGTTTGTGTTCGTACCGGCAGATAAAGCAGCAAATAATGTAGTGGTGGTGTGACGCATATACTACACGGAAGTTCTCCAAAACGAAATTACAAATTCATCTACATTCAGGTCCGTACGCTCCACAGAGAGTCAAATTGTAAACAAGCATATCACTGCCACTACCCAGCTTAAAGCCTCTTCCGAACATTTGAAAGTCCCTACTATGTACTGGTTACCTAAATTGCACAAAAAACCATTTAAATTCCGTTTCATCTCCGCATCTAGTAAGTGTTCTACTACCAATCTATCAGTTCTTCTAACTACCTCCTTACTACTATCAAAGAACTTGTTATTAACTTTTGTAATAAAGCTTATGAAAATAATGGTATTAATTATTTTGGAGTGTTAAAATTCTTTAGATGTTTTAGATAAAATACATGCTTTTGATGGTCCTTTTAATTCTGTTGACAGTTATGATTTTTCTACTCTATACTACACTTCCACACAATCTTATCAAGAAAAAGTTTTAATATTTAATTAAATGGTCTTTTGAAAATCTCATTACAAATTTATTTGCTGTAACTCGTTTAAAGCCTTTTTCTGCAACGAAAAGGAAAGTATGCTAGATACACTTACTGGAAATGTGAAGATATGATTGAAGCTTTAAATTTTCTCCTGGACAACATATATGTACGTTTCGGCAATAAAGTGTATCGACAAGTAGTAGGTATTCCTATGGACACTAACTGCGCCCTTTAATAGTAGATTTATTCCTGTATTGCTATGAATCTCAGTTTATGACCAAACTCAGTAAAGACACGTCATTGTTACATTTGGTTGATACATTCAACAATACCTTCCGTTATCTAGATGATATTTTTTCGTTAAATAATCCAGAGTTCTCTAAATATACTACCGAAATTTACCCAATAGAACTCACTTTAACTAAATCTAACATAAACAGCAGTAGTTGTCCTTTTCTGGACTTGGACATTTCAATCTCTAAAGGAAAACTCCATACGAAAATTTACGACAAAAGAGACGATTTCTCATTCCCTATTGTTAATTTTCCTTTTTTAGATGGCGATGTTCCTTTGGCTCCATCATACGGTGTGTATATATCCCAACTCGTTCGTTATGCCCGTGTGTGTAGTGATGTCATAGATTTTAACGAACGTAATCAATGCATCACTAGTAAATTATTAAGTCAGGGATTTCGTTACCATAAATAACGTAAAACTTTTGCTAAGTTCTTTCATAGATACAAAGATTTGATTAGTAAATTTGGCTGTACCTGTAGAAAACTGATTAAAAACGGTATTTCACATCCTAAATTTTACGGTAATATTGTACTTTAAGCGCGGAAATCACTATATGATCCGTGTAAACTCATCGAACCTTTAAATAAACTTATTAGTTCAGGTTATCTTACCAATGTTGTAATTAGATCTTTGAATATAGTTTACATTGGCACTAATATCGATTTTGTCATCAGCAAATTAAAACATAACTAAATTTGTATTCTTTTCAAACGGGATGTTTAAAGACACACCCACGTTCATTTTGATCTATAAAGAGGTTTGCATTTTTAATCTGGCCTGCGACAAAAGTCGCGGAAAGCGAGACATAGGGATTGCTTTTCCTGCGACTGCTGCGGCGATGGCGTCAATGTTAAGTGTTCTGCTTAAGTTAGTTTGATAGGATCTACTTGTGATAGATCATTGATATTTAATAAAAAGTTGCATTACTATCAGTACAAATCAGTTTGATGACTATTTTGGGCCGGGCCCTTCCCCCTAAGTCATGGTCCAGTGACTTTGAATTAATCAGCAATTTTCAATGTTAAGTAGTCTGTTTAAGTTAGTTTGATAGGATCTACTTGTGATAAATCAATGATATTTAATATGAAGTTGCATTACTATCAGTACATATCAGTTTGACGACTATTTTGAGGCCCTGACCCCAAATTCATGGTCCAGTGACTTTGAATAAATAAGCAATTTTCAATGTTACGTTTTCTGCTTAAGTTAGTTTGATAGGATCTACTTGTGATAGATCAATGCTATTTAATATGAAGTTGCATAACTATCAGTACATATCAGTTTGACGACTATTGTGAGGCCTTGTCCCCTAAGTCATGGTCCAGTTACTTTGAAGTAACAAGCAATTTTCACTTTTAAGTTTTCTGCCTAAGTTAGTTTGATAGGATCTACTTGTGATAGATCAATGATATTCAATATGAAGTTGCATTACTATCAGAACATATCCGTTTGACGACTATTTTTAGGCCCTGGCCCCTAAGACATGGGCCAGTGACTTTAAATAAATAAGCAATTTTCAATGATAAGTTTTCTGCTTAAGTTAGTTTGATAGGATCTACTTGTGATAGATCAATGATATTTAATATGAAGTTGCATTACTATCAGAACATATCCGTTTGACGACTATTTTTAGGCCCTTGCCCCTAAGACGGACCAGTGACTTTGAATTAATAAGCACTATTGCTGTCCATCAGATTGTCTTTTTGTTTTTATGCGGACAAACGAGGCATATCTCTGTGTCAACAGTTTATTTTGTCATTATATTGGGTTGATACCGCTGCTGGTGGACTTTAGTACCCGAGGATATCATCACCTAAGTAGTCAATACTTCAGTATTGACATGATTTATATTAAACCTTTCTTATATTGTCCGTTGATAGATTTAAAATTTTAAAAATTATTAAGAATCTAAAAATTTATGTTTAGGTCTTGTTTGGTCATAAAGTTCTTCCAACTGTTTTGGTTCTTCTTATACATCCTTGACTTTCAAATATTCAGATTTGGGCGTTCCTGATGGAGGTAAATACAGGGAAGCGCTTTGGACACATGAAATTTATTAACTTATCTTACTTTTTTAATACTATATTGCATAGAGAGAAATAGTGAAAATGACAATTACAATTAGTTCTACAAATAAGTAAGCATGGACAAAATCGTTAAGTGGTCCCTTATAGGAGTAATTGCCCCTGAAGTTGATTTAAACCCATTTTTTGCAGAAACTATGACCGAGAGAAACTGTAAGAAGTAAAGCAGGATCTACAAGTAAATCAACATGGCCGAAATAGTCAATTCACACCTTATAGGAGTTATTGTATGGCAAGCTGTTTTACTATTTATTCTAATTCAAGATATCTAATAAACTTTATAAGATATCTTATATAGTTTATAAGATATCTCATATGATTTATAAGATATCTCATATAATTTTCTTTTAAAGATATCTTATAAATTATATGAGATATCTTATAAACTATATGAGATATCTTATAAACTATATAAGATATCTTATGAAATATATGAGATATCTTATAAAATATATGAGATATCTTATATATTATATGCGATATCTTGAAGTTAGAATAAATAGTAAAACGGCATGCCATATTTATTGTGCTTTAAAGAAGATTTTTTTCTCGGTTTTGCAGAAACCATTATAGATAAAGAGAAACTGTACATAGCAAAGATGTTCAGCAAAATAGGATCTATAAATAAGTCAACAAAGCCGAAATTGATCCCTTATAGGAGTTATTACAGTTGAAAGGTGGTTTTTACACATTTTATGCATTTTTTTGCAGAAACCATATCAAATGGATAGAAACTAAATCAACATGGCAATTATAGTCAAGTGACCCCTTTTTGATCATTTTTGCAGAAACCATAGAGATTAGTTTAACGCCACTTTGAGCACTATTGGCTATATCGTGGCAGTCAGTTTTTATTGGTGGAGAGTGCCGGAGTGAACAACTAACATTCAGCAGGAAAACTGGCAATCCTAGTCAGTTAAGATTGGAGTCGAAAATACCTGCCATGTGCGGAGTTCCAAGTCACAACCAAGTTCACAAAAATGATTTGTTAGTTTTTAAAACGTTTTGAAAAATGTTGTAAAAATATTGCAGAAAAACATTTTCCATAACCTATCCATGATATCTTTAAAACGTCTTTAAAATGTTACTGAATTTAGTGTTTGTAAATTGTTTTATAAATGTTTTGAATGTATGTTTGAATATGTAAATGTTTTGTATGAATGTTTAAATATGTAAATGTTTTGTATGAATGTTTGAATATGTAAATGTTTTGAATTAATACTTGAATATGTAGATGTTTTGAATGAATTTTCAAATATGCTTGTTTCAAAAATATCATTAAAACATTTTTAAAACAAACAAAGAAAACCATTCTACGGGCTAAAATGCCGCAATATGAAAATGTAAAAAAAAAAAAAAAAAACAACATTTAGCAAAATGTTTGAATAAAGTTTTTACTCTTGAAACATCTTTAAAATTATATAAAAAAAAATCCTACATCGTCTTTCAGATGTTTTTAAAAAATACCCAGAAGATATTTTAACCATACTGATCAATACCCCCACATCTCCTTTTTCTCTTATCCGTTGTTGAAGATGGTTGTATCTAGATATTTTTGGGTTATTTGTGTGGGGTTGATGTCACTATTTCCTGTTATGATTTGTTATTTGTGAAGTTTTTATTCAAAAAATTTATTTTTTTGTTTAATGGTCCGACATCTGATTTATACACATCGTAAGATGGGGCCAAAGGAACATCAATTCAAAAAAAAAAAAGAAAATTAGCAATAGAGAAAGAAAATTTTCATTTTGTCGTAAATTTCAGTATCTAGTTTCCTGTGTGAAACTGTAATTCTAAATCAAGGAAAGGGCAGTAATTTCTGTTTATAACAGACTTATCTAAAGTAATTTCCCTTGAGTAAATTTCGGCAGTATATTTAGAGAACTCTTGATTTTTAAACGAAAAATATCCCCATTGTAACGACGGGTCTTTACTGAGTTTGGCCATAAACTGTGAATCATAACAATACAGGAACAAGTCTGCTATAGTTATACCTACAACTTATCGACAAACTGTATAGCCGAAACGTACATAGATGTTGTCAAGAAAAAACTTTACAGCTTTAATACTCACATCACACTTTAGTAGATATAGGAAGATGTGGTGTGAGTGCCAATGAGACAACTCTCCATCCAAATAACAATTTATAAAAGTAAACCATTATAGGTCAATGTACGGCCTTCAACACGGAGCCTTGGCTCACACCGAACAACAAGCTATAAAGGGCCCCAAAAGTACTAGTGTAAAACCATTCAAACGGTAAAACCAACGGTCTAGTCTATATAAAAAACGAGAAACGAGAAACACGTATAAATTACATAAACAAACGACAACTACTGTACATCAGATTCCTGACTTAGGACAGGTGCAAACATTTGCAGCGGGATTAAACGTTTTAATGGTACCAAACCTTCTCCCTTTTTCTGAAACAATAGTATAACATCACAACATAGAAAAACACACGATAAAACATCAATTGGAAGGCTTAACTCAATCAAAAACGTAAATTAATAGGTTTATCTAGGGTATTTACCTTTTTTTCATTTCAGAAGAAAGCTTTATATGAGTTGTAGTAAATAAATTTACAATAAGATTTTGCAATGGATCATTCATTTGAAAAGGAAAAGTTTGGTTTAATAAGATTGTGTGGAAGTGTAGTGTAGAGGGTCAAAAAGTCACAATTGTCAACCAAATTGAAAGGACTATTAAAAGCGCGTGATTTTTTTACACTCCAGAAATAATTAAAACCATTATTTTTATATGCTTTATTACCAATCTAATTAAAATATAGTTCTCTGAAATCAGAAAACTATATTTTAATTAGATTGGCTTTATTACATAAGTTAATGATAAGTAAGGGAGCTGTTATAAAGCACAGAAAAATTATTACAGTTTTTTGTGTATTTTATGCCCAAAATACATAATATTTATATATACATTCAACTGTTCAGAGAAGGCCTTAAGCTGAGTTGTGGTAATGATGACTGTTTACATTTTGACTCTGTGGAGCGCATGGACCTGAATGTACAAGACTTTATTTATTCATTCTTCAGCATTTATGTGTAGAATTTACGTCAAACCTCCACCACATTGTTGGCTGCTTTATTGACATGTATGAACACACACCGCTTTAATTGCGAGTACATCAAGTTTTTCTTTTTCTAGAAATGGGCAAATTAGTAACCCTTTTATTAATTTCTAATTTATTTTCACAGTGTTCGCTGTTACGGAAATCTTCAAATTGATAACTAGTATGTCATTGTTCTTGTTTGTTTCTGTAAGGTTTTGAGTGGTTGGAATTTTATCTATTTATCAACTAAATACTGCGTGTCTATTTTCCTAAATGTTGGTACAACATAAATCAAACTTCGAATTTCTTTGGTTGTGGGAAACGGTATAGATGCTCCAATGTTCGTTTAAAAACATTATGTCTAATCTGTCCTACATAGTGTATATCACACTTTGGTTTGGTTCAAGAAACAAGATAAATGAGGATTTAGGTTTTTCACAGGAAAAACGAGAAAAAAAAAGCTCTTCTTTTGACTGTTGACCTCCCAGTATTTTAATCAAAGATGATAGAGAGATGTATTTTTCGAGTGGGAGAAAGGAATTTATGGGTAGGAGAAGGGAGAAAACTACCCCATGTCATAGCTTCCCTTCAAATACCCAAACAAAACCTTGCAATTATTTAAAATGCTTTTTTTTTTTTTTTTTTTGTAGCATTATAAAATTAAAGGCGTTGACCATGCGCACATCTTAGTACCGCCCTTCATAAAATCTGTGCTTAGTTAGGTCAATGCCTAAACACAAAGAGAATCATCCAATTCTTAATGAACACGTCAATGAATTCAAGGCGATGTTTTGTTCTACAACGTCACAATAACGTTCTTGGAGACGTCCAAAATTGGATTTGCATCTTACTATAAGTCAGCAGTACAAGAAATCATGGGAGCTAAGTTAACAAAGCTAAACTGTTTTAAGGGTTGTAGGAAAGCAAACAAGGTCAACACAGCAAGCAGATCAGCCGACTTTGTTTTGGGTGAACATTCACGACAGGAACAAAGACCATCATCCGATATCATCAAAGACCTTTAAAATACTGGTATGATAACAGAGAAGGTAGGAGGTGCTGAATTTTTTGTAGCCATATCTAATGACAAAACGGGAAAGAAAAAACCAAGCCGCCTTCCAGCCATAGTTTGTCCTGAAAGACAGCAAATCAAATTAGCGGACACCACGCTAAAAAAGGTAAATATTCTGTCCGCATAATTAATCAGTTTATCTTCTATGATCTTATATGTTTTCCTCAATATTAAAAAATGCAGAAATCTAATGACTGAGTTGACAGTCCCCCTTTGAACTTAATTCATAACCCTCGTGTGACATAAGTAAATTGTCTAATCAAGACAAGCTGGTATAGTCGTTCGAATTAAGGTAATTTTAAGTAACCCCTATTTCCTTAACTGGACAAAAGGCAAACTTTATTATCTGAATTGAAAGTAACAGGCACTTGAAAGATACCTAATGTGTTTTAAACTAATTTGTGAGTACTTGAAACACTCTCCGTTTTAGTGGATCAGTTGGAAAACAAGACACAATGACCTTTCAATAAAAATTCATATAAAACCACACATTTAAACCATATGGTCTATAAACGATGCTTTTAATCCAGTATAAATATAAAAAATATTTTTATTTTACTCTTTATAATTTTTTTTCTATCTGGATTCAATTTCATTTTATTCTGCTCGTAGCATGATCAAAACTTGTTTCGTTTGAAATACGTGCATGGTTTCATTGATTTTGAATACAATGAACTATGTTTTTTGCTTCTGGTAACAAGGAACTATGTCCAACCATGGAGGTAATTATGTGCTTATATATTTACCAAGGTTGGAAAACGCACGGTCTATATAATCAGATTATTCACTTATCTATACTTTTCAGGAAATGATACCCAGTATGGTCGGGAAGATAAAGACCTAATGACAGAAATAAGAAGAATCGGAGCTTTAGTTGAAAAGGGTAATGTCTAAATATCAAGATTAAAACTTTTAGAAGCCAGATACCTAAAACGTTGGCGTTAAACACATGTACACGTCGATCTTTAAACTGAAAAATTGCATTAAAAAATGTATCTTCCAAATAAAACAAAGAGTTTCCCCCGAGATTTTTTCACGAAGGTTTTCTTATTTTTTTTTGGGGAGGGAGGGATTATAAAAACAAAAATTGTTCTGTTTTAGTATGTTTATACATATCTATTTACTTATTTGTGTAAATTATCATTATTTATCTTAACTTCTTGTATTTGAAAATAAATAATCTTTGATATGTGAAGATTATAAACAGAAATTGTACATTGCTCATATTCATATATTTTTTTAATTTATCTATCAATCTTTTTTATTTTGTAAAATATTGAATTACCTGATTATAATGTACTTCTTTTCACAGGTAATACTGCAAGGAAGAGCAAAGAGCGAAGAAAACAAGTACTTGCAAGGAGAGAGGAAAACATAAGAAGAAAAATGAGAAAGACAGAGGAAAAACTAAGAAAAGATTCCGAGCGGAAAGACCAGATGAAGAGAGAAAATCTTAATGCTCAAATAATTGAAAACAGCTAAGACGTTACCGCCGTTGTGGGCGACGTTCTTCCAATTGTTTCTGTGTAAATAATAATTGTATAGAATAAATATTTTCTGTTTGTATATATATATTCGTCTTATCTATCAAAGAAAAGTCCATTCATCTTTAGTGAGCAATAAGCTTAAGTGCAGTTTCGGAAGATATTGCATATGCATACTTGACTGTAAAAATAACTTGCTTATTTCTAGCTAATCTTATCGTAATTGTAATGGGTAGAGTAAACTTGGAGAGCCGATAAAAGTCGCTCACCTAAGTCTATTTGCATCTTTAACAATGGACACTCTCCAACATTATCTATTGATCTTGTATTGTTGATCATTTGATTGTTTACAGTTTCTCTCTGTCTTATTTAGTTTTTGTCCAAAACACAAAAAATGGTAAAAATCGTCATTCACTCCTATAAGCAGTCGTCTGAGAGTTTTGACGTAAATAGACACTAGGTAGATCTCAACATTCTAAACATTGCTGCACCTTAATTACACGAACAGTGAGTTTCCTTGACCTTCATGGTTAACCCTTTTAATTTCTATTGCTTTTTCTTTGAGTGATAGCTTTACTTATCGCAAGAAATATTGTTTTGGTAGTGGGTATAGTAAATAATGGGTTATTATACTCAAAGTTTGAACAATGGCGCTTAAATTGTAGCTTAGAGGCATCTTAATCTTTTAGATTATTTTGTAACATGAATGGTAATTTTTTCCGCTTATCTTCGAGCGAGTTAACTTCTGTTATTACAGGACTTTTTTATGTATTGTACTTTCGCTTCCCGTCGATTGCTGCCTATACAAGGCTTTATAAATTTACCCCAATCCTAAATATAACTATAACCAATACCTAACTCTAAATTAAAACAAATCCTAACCTAACCAGATATTAAACTGAATACTTAACATGGTTTATAAACAAAGAGACAATACATATGTGCGCATTATCATTACGTTGTTGTGCATTACCATTACATTTGCTCGTAAATAGCATTATGTTTGCAGGCGGTTTTTTCATACGTTTGTTCACATCCATTTTACAGGTAAACAATGGGCAATTATACCTTTAAAAGGGGCATTAGCTGTCAAATTCATGTTCATCGATTTGACTTAAATTCTTATATTCGACTTATAACATACTAAAACGCATATCTAAATTATAAAAAGTCTAAAATAAACAATTAACGATGCATAGACTCGATAGTATATATATATTTCAGCAGTTCGTGTGTATGTTAGTGCAGACGCTATCTAATTAACCATCGAGTGACCTCCGAAGACTGCCGACGGTCATTTAACCCGATATAAACATAAACATAGATATAAATAGATTGCGACCTCGTGCAATTGGATTTTTCTAGGTCTGTTTGATTTCATATTATAGGTTAAAATAAAATGTTAATAATCGTTTTTACCTGTATAAGAACTAGTTTTTCTAGATCGAACCAGTCAACCAAATGGTTTTCCCTTGTTTCAAATTTACCAAATTTCAGGTGTACCCTTTCGCTACTTTCAATATTACTAAATCCCTATATTTCACAGCCATAAAGTAAAATTGGTTTTACAATTTTATGAAACAAATCTAATTAACATTTAACATTCAGATTGTGAGGTCTCTCTTTTTAATACAGCATTATTTGCTTTGGTGTCTTTGTCGGCTATAATCTGTTTTGCGTTTGAAAAATTATCAGATCTTGAGGAATTGATACACGAATAGTTTATATGGTTTATAATTTCAAACGTGTCACCATCCAAAAAGAACGGCCTAGTTTGAGATAAACGTCCTTGGCCGAAACAACAATTTTAGTACTGTCAGAATTAACAGTTAATTTCCAATGTTTACAGTTATCATGAAATATATTCAAATGTCCCTGTATGTTTTTGATACGATATATATGGGGTCAGTAAATTCCATATGGGGTAAGAGCGAAGCTTGAACCCCATATGGAATTTACTGACCTCATACATATCGTATTAGGTCACTAGCACACTGTGTAACGAATTTATCTTACCGACTATCTTAACATGTGGCATTTAAACTAGTGGCCTATCAAAGTGGTCAAGTCTTCAATATACAGAACCGACTTCCATTGGGCTATACAAAAACAACTTGTTAGCTCTCAATGCGTTTTCTGCATTTATTTCAATCGTTCATCATCAATTTCTTCATCTGTTGTCGTGTCGAAACGTTTCAGATGTTTCCTTAACGCCGTGTTGTTTTTATAAAGGAACATAACACTACTACAAACCCCATATTAAATATACACGGTCTCCACGTGGTCGCTTTTAACCAATGATATTCCTAGAAATGTATAGGAGGTAAGATAATAGTATTTGCCGGTGTCATATAGCCATTTCACCTTTTTTTCCGGGGGTTAAGCTGAATCAATCCAGTTTATTCCCTCGGAAAAATTGGCACGATCCCACATTCACCCCTAAGTGTGAAGAAGGAAAATCAGAATCAGGCCTATTTTCCCCACTTTGTAGCACGAGAAGCTCATTCCCCCATTTCGTAGCAGCGTCGGAAACTTCAGTTAGACACTAATTACCCATTAAAGGATAGTAACCTTCTTTTAATTAGTTTAGCGTCACCACACCATCATTGTATTATTACACATTCAATATCAAATGATTTATACATATACAAAATTCGTCTCAAATTTAGCCCAACAGTGTTAGATCTGCAAATTTGCGTCAGCAAATTTTTGTTCTTCCCTTAGCGTGATTCGAACCCCTGCTTCTGTGATATAGTGGCAACACCGCCTGCACTGTGTCCAACGCCCTAGACCATGCGGCCAATTAGGATATATAAGAATATAGCTTGTGTTAGTCGAGTAATGCCTTTTCTCGTCGGCTTTATCTAGGGTTGCAACACAGTGCATGATGTCTAGAGGCAAGTAGGAAGGTTTATCTTTCAGATCAGCTCTCTTTTGTCCATCGTAAAGGATGATGATTTAATTACCATGCCATCAAATCAAATTACACTTTTGTTATATATACGTCTAAACATCAGACAACTTTAGGACAAATATTCTCCATTGGATAATCCATGGTTATACAGGGCTAACACAATAATATATATATAATTCATCTCAAATTTAGCCCAACAATAAAATTGAGAATGGAAATGGGGAATGTGTCAAAGAGACAACAACCCGACCAAAGAGCAGAAAACAGTCACCAATGGGTCTTCAACACAGCGAGAAAATCTCGCACCCGGAGACGGGCTTCAGCTGGCCCCTAAACAAAAATGTGTACTAGTTCAGTGAAAATGGACGTCACACTCAACTTCGAAACATATAAATAAACTAAAATTAAAAAAACAAACAAGACCAACAAAGGCCAGAGGCTCCTGACTTGGGACAGGCGCAAAAATGCGGCGGGGTTAAATATCTTTAGTGAGTTCTCAACCTCCCCTATACCTATACCCAATGTAGAATAAACAAACACACAGCAATACGCACAGTAAAACTCAGTTTAAAAGAAGTCCGAGTCCGATGTCAGAATAGGTAACAGAAGAAACTAAGCAAAATGACAATGATACATAAAATAACAAAGGACTACTACCAGTTACTGACATGCCAGCTCCAGACCTCAATTAAACTGATTGAAAGATTATGTCTCCATCATATGAAAATCAAGCACAATCTCTCCCGTTAGGGGTTTAGTATCATACCATCATAAAATAGATGAGAAGAACATAACCCGTATCATGCCAACAACTGGTTTTAGAATAAATGTGTTTATTTCCGATGCAAAGACCCTATGAGTGAATCAATATTAATTCCAAATTATGCCATCTTTAATGACCTGACAACAGTATGGTAACTATATCTCTTCTGAATAAGCCTGTTTAAAGGTTTGTTTAGCTTTTGAGGTGAATGACGACATTTTTGTGGTTTGTATAGAATATTACCATAAAAGATTGGATGTGAAATACCTGAACGTATAAGATGTCTGCATAATGATTTATATTTACGAATGATGTCCTTGTACAGATGATTAAATTTAGTAAATGTTTTGACTAGTTTGTGATATCGAAAACCCTGGTGTATTAATTTTTCAGTAATACAGAGATTTCTTTCGTTAAAATCAAATACGTTGTTACATACACGAGCGAATCGAACAAGTTGAGATATATAAACACCATAAGATGGTGACAAGGGAACGTCATCATCTAAAAATGGATAATTAACAATAGGAAATGAAAAATCATCTCTTTTATCGTAAATTTTGGTATTAAGCTTCCCGTTGAAGATATAGATATCAAGATCCAGGAAAGGGCAGTGTTCATCGTTAGTATTAGCTTTATCTAAAGTCAGTTCAGCAGGATAAATCTCTTTAGTGTACATACTGAAGTCGTCATTATTGAGAGCCAATATATCATTCAAATATCTTAAAGTGTTATTAAATTTTTGTATCAGATGTTGTTTCGATGGGTCTTTGCTGATTTTAGTCATAAATTGTAATTCATAACAATACAGAAACAGGTCCGCAATAAGTGGTGCACAGTTAGTCCCCATTGGAATTCCGATAACTTGACGATATACGAAATCTCCATAGCGAACAAAAATGTTTTTTAGTAAAAATTCAAGTGCAGTTATCGTATCAAAGCAGGTCAAACTGACATAGTTCTTTTGTTTGTTGTTACTAAAAATTGACCTAAAAAAGTTTGAACATATATATTCGCCTTCTGACTTGTTAAATGCCCATTTAATTAGATGTGTGAATGTTTTCTTAATGAGATTATGAGGCAAAGTGGTATATAGGGTAGAAAAATCAAAACTTTGAACAGATTCGAAATCATCAATATAAGCATGCAATTTATCAAGTACTTCCAACGAATTTTTGACACTCCAAAAGTAATTAATTCCACTATTTTCAACGGCCTTATTTGAACAATTCATTACCAGGTTTTTGATTGTACCAAGTGTACTAGTAAGTAGAATAGACAGTTTAGTAGAGGAACAATGGCTTGAAGACGAAATAAATCTATATTTGTAAGGTGTTTTATGCAGCTTCGGAAGCCAGTACATAGTTGGAACTTTCATTGTATTTGGTTCTGCTTGTAAAGAGGAAGCTAAAAGTTTCTGTTTGTTACAGATGTCATTTTCCGAAAATGGAGTCAGTTTGAATGTTGGTGAATTCGAGATTTCCTTTTGCAGAACCTCAATGTAAAATTTACATCAAACAATAATGATATTATTGGCAGCCTTATCAGCCGGGACAAAAACAAATTCCTTGGCGAGTTCTTTTAGCTTATGTTTGATACGAGAAATAGGGCTGTTATGGTTGTTGTTAGGAGTAAAATGTTTCATACGAATATCAACTATGTTCATTACTGAATTAAAAAAAGAATCTAAGAATTTTTTGTCAGCTTTTTCCAGTTTTATCCATTTCGTGCAGTAAGTACGGAGTGAGTCGTGGATGATGTTACGACAATTATTCCAACTAATAATTGATGGGGGACGATATTTAGGTCCTTTACTAAGGAAAGATTTCAACTCTCGGTCCTGGACGATGTTAAGGTCTCCTGTTATAACATGAGAACTAGGGCCATAAATGTATTTGGAAACACTGCAATTTCATGACGTAGATGTATTGTCACTGATATTAACATCTTTACACACATCGCTATAATTAAACACATATTTCCTGGTAGATTTTTTAAAACATAACAAATTAGAGGGAGTTCAGTATTATCAAAATAACCAGGAATTTGTTCTTTGACGGAATGATCATTAAAAATAACGGCAATATTTACAAAATCAAAACCTTTATTGACATATTTGATTTTAATGAAATGTTTTTGTGGTCTTCAGGGCGATCAATTTTGGGAAACAGTTTAGAATAACAATATGCAATTATAATTTGGACGATTTCATACTTGGGACTGTAATATGGAATTGTGTTGCAGTCCTCCAAAATTTGATGTAATTTATTAACAGGTAAAGAACAGAGCTTGGTTAATAGATAATGTCTGCCGTTGTTTTTCGAAATAGTAATTAGGTCCGAAATATTTGTATTGTTAGTACGAAATTTCCGTTGATTGCTATTTATTCTACGTCCATGTGAACGGTTTTTACGAACCGTTTTAGAAACTATATCCAAAATGTTAACAGAATCGGTTCTTGATACATTACCAATTCCCATGATATTATCATTAAGACCGAGGGGATAGACTGTCTGTAATTTTTTAATCCAATTTAATTCAATTATTTTCCGTGATCGTACATATTTTGAATGTGATTCCCCAGGTTGCTTATTTACTTCTTCTAAAGATTGAACTGTTAAATACTTAAAGGAATGGTTGTGCTTCTTAAGGTGTTGATAAAATGATACTTTTAAATTTATGGGTTCTTTTAAAACGATAAAGATGTTCTTTCGTGCGTTTAGATAAATAGCATCCGGTTTCGCCTACGTACTGAATACCGCATCCCGGTTTGTTTCATGTACACTAGTAAATAGATAGTACTGTTAGTTTTTCAATTGGTATCAGTTTCAAAATTTAAGGAAAATGTGCGATATTAAACGTTGACCTAACCGTATTGTTGGTGGAAAGACGGGGACATGTAAGTCATTTTTTGGCATGACACTTATCGATAGAAGGGTAACCACGATTTTTATTATTCAAAATGTTAGCGATTGTGGTATTTTTAGATAAGCGATTTTGATTATTGAGACGTGTAGATACCTTTTGAACGAGTTTGGTATTGAGTATTTTTCCATTTCTGATTTTCTTTTTGTTATCCGTATTTCCAATAGAAAGGAGCAAAGACTGGCGTCCAGAATATGAACCAGCACACAGAAATTGAATCAAGTAAAAAGATAAAATGATAAAACTGTTCGGCTCAAGACGTCAAGCGCCATCCGTCATCAAGTACCCGACAAAATACGTAACCTACAAAACCGGGGGACAAAAACAAAAGACAGGGTATATCAGGGTATCGCATGACGTCTGACTTAAAAGAAGAATGGGGCTGAATAGTGAAATATGAGTTTTAGATAAATATTCTTAACTTAGAGAAGTTCTCGCTCGGACACACACTCCATTATCTAGTATATTATAACAGCATAAACATGAATCACGGGGAGGCACTCTACTGTCTCCATACGACACTAAAGACAAACTCTGTAAAAAATAAAATTGAGAATGGAAATAGGGAATGTGTCAAAGAAACAACAATCCGACCAAAGAGCAGAAAACAGCCGAAGGCCACCAATGGGTCTTCAACACAGCGAGAAAATCCCGCACCCGGAGGCGGGCTTCAGTTGGCCCCTAAACAAAAATGTGTACTAGTTCAGTGAAAACGGAAGTCACACTAAACTCCGAAACATATAAATGAACTAAAATTAAAAAAAACATACAAGACTAACAAAGGCCAGAGGCTCCTGACTTGGGACAGGCGCAAAAATACGGCGGGGTTAAACATGTCTTGTGAGATCTCAACACACAGCAATAAGCACAGTAAAACTCAGTTTAAAAGAAGTTAGATCTGCAAATTTGCGTCAGCAAATTTTTGTTCTTCCTTCAACGAGATTCGAACCCCTGCCTCTGTGACATCGTGGCAACACCGCCTCGTATATTTATGAAGCATAGTCTGATGTGGTGATCACATCAATTCTCCTTCGTGAACCCTTGGCATGTGTAACGTGACTTTCTGTATTAGGTCGTAAGGCCCAAAGGTCAAACCCATGTTCTAGTTGAAGCCCACATGAAGAAAACTTTATTTGGATGGTAACAGTTGTTGTAGGAATGTTTGAAACGTATGACAGTTAAACCAAACACACTGGTTTAAATGGTTTTATCATATTATTCAAGATAGGTTTGATCTCAATTTATTCATTATACATGCAACAAACTCAAATAAAAAAAAAAAAAACAGTTTGAATTTAAATCAATTTTTGAAACAAATCTCACCTTAATATGTCATTGAATATCTTTAATGAAACCAAAATGAAGGATTTGTTTTACATGATTGTCTGACAGACATAAAACGTAGCAATACTAGCGCCAATGCAGTAAAGATCATGTCCATTTCGAAATTTTAAAAATCCTGTTTTGAAATCGACTGTACGTTGAATACGAATCTTAATTTTAAGAAAAATGTTAATTGCAACGTTTCGTGTCATCCAATTTGTTACGAAATCGTCCTATCTTTAGCCAAAACGCACCGGGCCTCTGTCAACTGGACCCTTTAATTCGCTTATGAATGCACATTGTCGAGACCGATTGAAAACGAAGTATTATTGTTTTAGTTGTTTAGATCAAATGGTCGAGTTGAGATATTATCTAAATGATTTTTAATTTAAACAACTCCATTACCTTATTTACGGAAATGTGTTTTGTAATCCCTCTATAGATACAAGTTAGCACTTTTTGGTTCATGTATATCAAGAAGTAAATGTATATCAAGAAGTAAATGTATATTTACTGGGAAATTGACTATCATAAATACTTTATACGTTGTTGCAGATATTGCCGATTTTATAATGAAACCTTCGAAAAAGATATCGACGGCAAAATGTATTGATAAATTTTTAAATAGCGTAATAATAATAAGTATATTGTATAGTATGGTAGCCAGATTCGGAATAAGCTATCACCAAACGATAATATATATTTTTTGAATCTGAAGAAAACAAAATTGGTGAAAACGCAGTTCTGTTTCTTATTTTAGTAATACCCTTGTTGCTTTTCAAAAAAAAGGAACAAAACTGTTCCGTTTCATTTCGTTCCAATCCGTGTATTTGATAAGAACTCACGTTTGTCTTTTGTTTCTTGTTTTAATAATTTAGTTAATTCTAAACCAACGCATGATTACCACATCATTCTAGCTTGTTTGTTTATACCTGAGCTGATTGTGATTCGCTCCTTAAAATCTGCTTCCAACTCAGTTTATGCCAGGTTTTACGCAGATTATCTCCTCTACTGTAATTTATTAGTTTGACTACATAAGGAAGTTATCGGACAAGGCATCACATCCCGAATAACCGCATATTAAGCAAAACTCATCATCATAAAATCTACAATTCCAGGATCGTTGTCATGTTTTTTTTTACACTCACCAAAACAAATATATTCAAATGTTTGCAATAATCTGTCTTAAAAAAAATAATTAAAGAAAAATAACGATTTAACAAGTGTCCCTCGACTTACCTAACTAAACGTTAATACTTGATACACGATTCAAATACATTTTAGTGAATTATTCGACAGATAGATCAACCCAAGGTTTGATCCAAAATTTCAGACAAACGTTGAACCAGTACTTCGTTTCCAGTTCACGGTACTTTTTCATCTCGAATTAATACAAATCTTGACTTTTCTAATGCCGAAAACCAACTCCCAAGACCTCCTCTTACATAACATGACAATGACATAACATACTATGCTGATACAACGTAATAGGTGCAAAAAACCTACATTACATGCACCTGTCCCAAGTAAGAATAACTAATGAAAGAATTCAAATATAGAATAATATTTAACGAGTGACCGAATTAACAACACATTAATACTAATACTAATACTTTATTTTCCTAAAGCAATACAGCTAATTATAAGCATATAACAAAATATACATCAAATTTCAATACACACATACATATTATATAAACAGTAATAGATAGCGAATAATATCGATATTCAATTGTTTAATAACCCTAAATTATTCAGTTCTTTTACATTTTGTACTGATAATAACTGCACAAGTTTTAAAGCTGAAGGATTTCTCCAATAGTATTGTTTTATATATCTTTTACGTAAATCTTCATATTTCTTACATATTAAAATAAAATGACACTCATCTTCAATTAATTTGCTTAGCGCATGAGATAATCATCAGCGTTTTTCGGTCACGAGTTAGATGTTTGAATTTTTGAATTAGTTACTCTTTTTATTACATTGACCAACTTTTTTATGGAATTAAAGGAGAATATTCAAAGAGACTATTATATCTTTTTCTTCGCATTCTCAATTCGTTTTGATGTAACGTCATGGACAAGGTCTTGACAACACAGTCACTGTAGCAAATTTATTTTTTTTTAATTCCCACATCAAACTTGTCTAAAACAGCTTTGACGGTGCTTATTGAAATGAAAATTCGAAAAACGCATTATATACATAAGCAGCATAAAATAAGTCTACTACAGTGTTTGAAACAAATTGATTATATTCTGAGAAATATCCGTTTATGTAAGGATTTCAATATATAGGTATAATATGCTATTCCAAATTGATTTCTGGTGTCTAAAATAATCCAAAGGCCGCTATTTTCGAAATAACCCTAAAATGCATAAAAAAAATCAGTTCTCGGATTCTCTCGAAATTGTTTATCCACGTCGAACATGCAGTTTTGATGTAATTCCTGATGCCAAAATTTATTTGTAGCCGCCATTTTCAAAATGGCTGCTAAAATACGTAAACACTCAACGTATACGGAATTCAACAAAAAAAAAAGGTAGGATACGGTACCATAATTTGATGTTCTTGGTTTTTATTTTCAAAATACATGTCATACATGAATATTTAATATTTCGATTCTGTGACTCACACGACTGTGTGCAGGCGAGCCAATTATATAATGTATGATCTGTTTTCTAGTTGTAATTTAAATCGATATAAAAATGAGTAAATTGTTCGCGGAACACTGTGTCTCGCCTTTGACTGCTGCTGTCAGTGTCAAAGTGTAATAATGTTGACTGTAAATAGTGAATCCATTTGTCAGTAAAAAACAGAATTTAAAAAACAAATAACAGAATCTTTAGATGCTATTTCTGATCTTGAAGATTAGCTAATGTCCAAGATTCATAACAATCCATGAAGGTTTACAAATTTATCAATTCAAAAAAATGTAATCCTAGACTGTCTGCAAATAGGTATCAAAGGCAAATGTTACATGCATTAAACTTAGTCCATCTATGAGTAAAATACTGAAAAATGAAAGAAATATAATTTCTAAATTTTGCTTCAGATATTATCTCTAAATCATAAAAAAAGCTTCTGCCAAAGTTTCATAAAATTCTATGAAGATATGACAAATGAATTGGTGTGTAACAAACTTTAACCACAGACAGTAACTTCTTGTTAACTGCAAAAAATGATGTCTTTATTTCATTAAAAACTGAAAAAGAAATAAAATATTTTTATTATTTTGCTCTGGATGCTATCTTTTGATAATAAAAAAGCTTCTTTTCAACTTATGTCAAATTCTATGAAGGTTTAACAAAGTTATTGATGACTGAAAAACGTTTACCTTAAACCGTATCTTAATGTTAACTGTAAAAGAACTATGTCCATGTATCAATAAAATACGGAAAAATGAAAATAAACATTTTCATTATTTTGCTCTGGATACTGTCTTTTTGTTATAAAAAAAGCTACTATCCAAATTTCTTAAAATTCCATTATGGAGTGACAAAGTTATTGATGACTGAGAAACTTTAACATTAGACTGTGTTTATATGTTTACTGTAAAAAAAAAAAAAAAAAAAACCAATTAATAATAAAATACGGAAAAATGAAAATAAATATTTTCAAAATTTGGATGCATAATAAATCTATACATGTTCGTGAAATGTTAAAATTATTCAATTGTAAAAGTAACCTCTGTTAAATTGAAGACATGTACTATTTCCATATCCGCCACCCACAAACATAAAAACTTTTTTCATAAACGGATTTCAACTAAATTTGATACAGAGGTATGATACATATCAGAAATTGATTTCTGCTGTCAGAAATATTCTTGGCTGCCATTTTCAAAATATACTAATTATTCGATTATGTGCCCTACACGACTATTTATAGGCGGGGCCATTACATATCAGTTTTCTAGTTGTTATTTGTCAAAAGATATGAAAATCGGAATGTTTATTTTACTTCAAAGTCTGTTACACTTGAAACTTTTCCTGTGCATTTGTTAAATTGGTTGTAGCGCTTGTATGTTATTTTTATAAAACTTACATTGTAACTTTAAAACAATGTTAGTTTTCGTTAGTTTTGGTGCACTAAATTGTTTGAGTACTATTTCTCTCGAAAAAATAAAACATTGATTTTGTATTTTTTTACAATTTATAACCATTTTCTTATATTGATGAGAATTAAAATTTCATCTTAGGTAACGAATAAACCATCGCATCTTGTCCTATTGTAAATTTTGAATGCATAATAAATCTGTAAATGTACTACAAGAAAAGATGAAATTCTTCAATTTTTACAGCAACATTCTTCTTAGTAGTAGACATGTACTCTTTCCATATCCGCCACCTACAAAACATGTACAGTTTTTCAATTATAACCAGGCTCTTTTTGTAACCAACTACTAATTAATACATTTTCAAGTTATAAAACAGTTTGATTATCCTGTATAAAAAGAATGCAATATTTGAGCTATTTTTATATTGGAAAAAATCCTTAAACAGGATATTTCCACAGTCAATAGTTTCAAAGACTGTATATTGCCCGTCTTAAATCACTCGGATTCTACTAATGGTTTTTATTGATGGTCCCTAGGCATCTTATCCGTCTTTTTTAAAATTATGGTTGTATTATCAATCAATAGCTAAAAAAAAAATTCCGCTCGAATATATGACAATACCTCTGAAATAATAGAGCTTGTATTATTTTGCAAGATAGACAAGGTTAAAATGTGTATTGAGTAATTGAACGTTATATAGTACTATTAATCTAAACATACACGTTGAAGTTCAACCTCAAGGTCCATTCTAAGCTGAGACACCATATCTTTCGCACGAAAGACAGATCCAACCTCTGTATTGATAAAGCTTGTAATAAAATCTTGAATAGGCTTATTTACAACGTTGATGATTATATTTGGGAAATTGTCACAAAGACGGCTTGCAAACTGTTGTTCCTGATGTGTACCACCCTTTGCATATAGAAATACACACGATGTCGAAGATAATTAGTTTCTTTCTTATCTTTATCAATACTGTCTTGTGCATCAAGGAGGACACCTCCAGCTAAAATGAATTCTATGACTATTGTTCCCAAAGTTACACCTCCAACACTAACTGCGAATGCACCAACTGTCCAGCCTAAGGAGGTACCACCAGTGAGTGGTCCCATCAAAATCCCAAGAAATCCTAATCCTGCAGCTATATTTCTGCCTCTCCTGAAACTTCTGACATTTTGTCCCGCGTCATTTAGTCTTTCTTCGACACGACGCAGACGAGGTAAAGTTTCATTGCGAACACGTCTCCATTTTCGTGAATCGCCGAACAAATCATCTAAAATGAACAATAGAACTTCTGTTATCTAAAAAGTTATGGACTAATTTTAACAGCATTAATTATCCATAGAAAATAATGGTTGGTCAGGTATGTTTGTTTTGTACTTTATCTTTGCATTTTGATATGTCCTTTTGTCATATTTTATATATCTATATATTTTCTAGTATAGTCGAAACATAAATAAAGGAATAAAGTAATTGCGCTGAAAATTTTCAACCGGTTCCAGTTGTTTTATCATGGAAATGTCAGTGGCATTACCAAGACGTTGCTTATAGTAGATAAAATTGATCCGGATATATTTATAGTTAGGAATAAAAGCCACTTGATATTAAAACACACATGAAATTCATAGAAACTATTAAAAACAATTGTTCTCTATTGAAGGTCTTTCCACAAAAAAAGCATGTATTTTAATATGAAAATAGTAAAATTCGTTTTAAAATGTCATTTCCAGCGTCAAATGATAGCCTAGCTGATTCCAAAAATATATGGTTTCCATACAATATTTTTTAAATAAGGGAGATAATTTGTTACTTCCGGTTTGAAAAATGTTACTTCCGGTATTATTCAAACGTTTAATTGACACTGATACCAAAACTATCTGGTTCTATAAACTTTTATATTAAATAAGTACAAAAAATAGCTACTTCCGGTTTACACAAGGTCACATACGGTTGGCTTTTCCAAGGTTAAATGGCTTGAAACCTAATGCAATCATGTATACATATGAGGTCAAACCAAAGGTCAGAACGTTAATTTTACCTATGAACCTTGAGCTCAATTTCAAGTTCATCAACCAAGGACCTCAAATCAAAAGACCCTAGGTCTTAATTATATTTGGTTCATGAGTTATATCACCATATGCATATTTTTTAATAAAAGAGGGGAGAAAACTCTAATTTGATGTAAGCGTTGAATTTCCCTTTAAACCAATATGTATGTGTTACGACATGTCGCAAATAACAATTAAGTAAAAATACGTTGTCGATATCTCTCTTATCGTGTTTGAAAAGAGGTGAAAATAAGCCAAAATCAAATTTAGAAATGACTTTGATTTTTGACCTTGACCCTATTTTCTTTTTTTGGATAGAGGACCTCAAATTAAAAGACCCTAGGTCTCTATCACTTATGGTTTACCAATTACAATTACATTTTACTTATTTTAAATACAGAAGGGGAAATAACTCTCATATGGAGTTTCCGGACCGCTTCGGTCAAAATTATTCTTAAGATCCTGAGGATATAACGAGCAAATTGGTGACATAAATTTGTCATAATCTTTTACGGTTGCGAAGGAGATGCGTACACAAGAAAAATAGTGTTTGGGGAGATAACTCTTACAATAAAAAGTGTTCGGTTAAACAGGGTCAGTTTCAAAGTCGCAATAACTGTTCGATATCATATGCAAAAAATCTAAGCGACATCTTGCGAAACGAAAAAGCACCGTCAGAAAAAAAGTGGCGGAAGAAGAAAAAATATTAAAAACCAATTGTTCAGAGAACAATTGAAGATCTTTCCACAAAAAAACAAGTATTTTAATATGAAAATAGTCAAAAATTCGGTTTAAAATGTCATTAACAGCGTCAAATGATAGCTTATAGTACGCTGATTCCAAAAATATATGGTTTCTATACAATATTTTTTTAAACAAGAGAGATAATTTGTTACTTCCGGTTTGAAAAAGGTTACTTCCGGTATAATTTAACTGTTTAATTGACACTGATTCCAAAAATACATGGTTCTATATACTTTTACATTAAAAAGGTACAAAAAATAGCTACTTTCGGTTTACACAGGGTCATTTCCGGTCCCTTTTTAAAGTCCCATGGCTCTATCATGTATACGGTAAAAGCAAAGGTCAAAATCTAGAACGTCAATTTAACCTATGACCTTGGGCTCAATTTCAAGGTTATCAACCAAGGACCTTAAATCAAAAGACCCTAGATCTTAATTATATTTGGTTTATGAGTTATATCACCATATGCATATTTTTAAAGAGGGGAGAAAACTCTAATTTGATGTAAGCGTACCCTTTAAACCAATATGTATGTGTTACGACATGTCGCAACTAACAATTAAGTAAAAAGATGTTGTCAATATCTTATATCGTGTTTGAAAAGTGGTGAAAATAAGCCAAAACCCAAATTTAGAAATGACTTTGACCTTTGACCTGGACCCATTTTTCTTATTTTGGGACCAAAGATCTCAAATCAAAAGACCCTAGGTATTTATCACTTATGGTTTACAAGCTACAATTACATTTTTCTAATTAAATATACAAAAGGGAAATAACTCCCATATGTAGTCTCCGGACATAGACTACAAAAATAACAGAAATAGAAAAACATTAATAAATGAGAGAGATAAACGTAAATCACTATACAAGAAATATAAACGCGAGTCAATGTTACTGATGGTGTCGATACAAGTTTAATTTCGACTTCCGTTGTTTTAGCTGGTATAGGAATAGCTTTTCCTATCTTGCTTCCAATACAGATTACAGCTATTGTATGTGGAAGTTTAGGAGGTTTAATTAAATTTGCTAGACGCAAGTTAACAACAAAATCAAAAAACATTATGAAATTAAAACAATGGCAGAATGTAAATTAAACAGTATAAAAGATTTGATATCAAAATCTTTAACTGATGGACAGATAAGTGAGAATGAATTTAAATCAGTTTTGGATGAATTGGAAAATTACAACAAAATGAAAGAAAATATACGTACAAAACAAACACAAACAGTATTGAATGACAGCGAAAGAAAGAAATTGATAGAAGACACAGAAGCTAGAGTAAGAAGTGAATTAAAAAAAAATGGAAAATATCTAATTTTTTAACAAAATTACAATAGTTAATGACCCTCCCCCAATGTATGAACTATAAAAATTTTTGATGTAAAAAATGGCTGAAGGAGGTGTTGAGTTTGGAAATCCTTTATTTGATCGTGATGATTATGATGAAGAAAAAGAAACTACTTTTCGAAATGATGAAGAATTTCAAAGTTCTATAGACAAGGAAACTGAGGTATTAAGAGATTTATCAGAAAATGACACTAAAATTCGCGAAAAGAAATTACCGAAAAAATGATAAAAGATTTTATAACGAAAATAATGAATTATATTCAAACAAAATTACAAAGATTTTTTACCAAAGAAGATTTTAATGGAAGAACAATGTTGTATGTAAAAGATGAATATGGTAGGAAATTGCATTAACATATTATCAAAAGGAGTATTAAAATTTTATAAATTTAGCACTATTCAAAGAGAATACGGTGTTGGTGGTACCGAATTTATCAAAGATGTTTTGGGTGTAGACGATTATAAAATATCTGATAGAATAATAGAAGGTAGAGCAGAGTTTCAGAGAATGTTAAATGAAACACCAATTCGTGAACTCAATAATATAGAAATTCCATTAAAAGAAATATCTACACAACAAGAAGGAGAAGAATTATTAGAAACAGCAAGTAATACCGAAACATCTGTGAAAGAAATAGAAACTTCTTTTATAGAAGCAGGAGTATCTTACAAAGAAATGGAAACTCAAACAGATATTACAAAAGAGATGGATGGTATAATCAGTGCAATGACATCAGTAAAGAAGAGATTGCAAATGAATTAGCAAAACTGAATGAAACAAATAAAGACTTAGCAAAAGAAAATACTAAATTAGAACAAGCTAAAGAAGACAATGATGAATTTCAAATAAATAGAATAAGTAGTCGAATAAGAGTTGGAATCTGAGAGAAGTGCAAGACTAGAAGTAATTAATATTAATAAAGAAAAACTACGTAGTCAAGTAAACAAAATTAAAGAAACAATAAATAAAGTGTTATACGAAGACAAAACATTAGGTGAAAGAATTAAAACATTATTCAGAGAACAAGGAATTACAATAGCTAGTATTTTAACCGCTTTTGGAATGATTATTGGTGTTATTGTTGAGACATTTACTGGTGGAACTACTTTTCTCCTTCTCCTCCTCCTCCACCAAAAGGTGGTGTACAAGACTGGATAAAAAACAATTAAAAATCTTGGAAAACTATTATCTTTTCTTGCAGGAAAATTAGCAGCTGCATTACCAGGTATTATAGGTTCTATTGTATCTTGGTTATTGTCTGCAACAAAAGACGTAGTAAATTGGTTTGCAAACAACTTATGGGCTTTGCTTGTTTTGGTTGTTGGTTTATTGTATGCTGCTGCTAGGAATATTTAAAAATAAATTAATAAATTTTATAAATAATAAGTGCTGTAATACCTAATACAATACTTCCAAATATTATTGCTTTTTATTATCTTCGTGTTCGTCATATTCATTTTTTGTGTTGGTTCTATTTGAACTGGTTCTGATTTTTGGTTCTGATTTTTTGGTTCTGATTGAGATTGTTGAATCGGTTTTGGTTTATTTGGTTGGAAATCGACAGGATCGAGACCGGTAAAATCAAAATTTTATTATTTAAATCATCATTTAAACCGAGTGTTTGATTTTCTGTTGCAATTACAATTTTGTTGTTATAACCAACAATGGTGTCAATTTGTAATACCATATCACTGGGAGACATATATAAACCAAGTCCATAAGCATAATCAACTTTACTTCTTGCGTATTTTAAAACATTTTGATAATTTTTTATCTGAGTGGGTAAATCGATAGGACTATTAATAACATCTTGTACATTTGCTAAGAATTGTTTTTGTGCATCAAATCCTGTTCCTACTTTTAATATTTCTACCCTTGTTTGAGATTGTGCCCTAATAATGCCCATACAAACATTCTAATAATTTCATTGATACGTTCAATACCTGCTTTTGTAAAACCCTCTGATTTATCTAATATAAATGTTGTCCAAGCCATACTTATATCTTTTGTATGACGAATTGTATCATGAATATTAAAGAAGGGACCATCCCCTGAATGATGATATCTGTATTCACCACTTGGTTTATAATATTCAGAAAAAGTTCCTAATCCTTTAGATGATGATTCTACTTTTGTCTCCAATCTGTATTTGGAGAAACATCAAATTCATTGCATAATTTTTGATATGCAGCTTTGTCATATGGGTTTTGTAATAACAGAAAGAAGAATCTGTTGGTAAAGGTGATTTAAGTTCTTTTAAAATTCTGGCAATGCAATAATATAAGTGAAATGTATAAAGTGATTTAGTAAGATTTGAAGTGTTTTGTATATGGTTATTGTAGGAAACACCACATCCTGTACTTGCACACCAGACTGCAAAGTTTAACTGACATTGCCACCAATCAAACGAAGAATGAATCCATGTATTCCATGGTTCGTTGGTGTGTAATGATGGGTTTTGATATTTTGAAATAAATCGGGAAAGCTGTTTTAAAGTTTTCTTTTGATTTACAAATATTATTTGATCGACAAGATTTATATCTTTTTAGAATACTTAACACTTGGATTATATGATACATTTGGATTATATTTAAATTCTTTTGTTATCATTTTTATATTAAAATGTACCACACTATTTCAAATATTGATAAGACAATTAACACAACAATACATTGATAACAGAGATGGAAATAAACGTATTGGTTTAAAATCTATAAGATATAGTGTAGGTTGGTATAATGTTTATGATGGAGTTATAAGACAAACAGGAGAAAGACTTCATAGGATTAAAGATGGTTATTATAGTTTCCAACAAATAGCGGATGAATTTAAAAAAAGATATTGTATTATCCGTAAATGAAACAAATGGTATTGCGTCATTAAACACTCCTATTGAGTTAAGGATAAATGAAGATTTGAAAAATATGTTAGGATTTAATAATGAACGTAAATTCGAACCTAATGAATTACATTATGGAAAAAATTTGTAGATTTTGCTATCCATAAATCATTGTATATCCATTTGGAACAAGTTAGCACTTCTTATAATTATCTTGATGGTATGCCGAGTACTTTGTTGGCTGTTGTTCCAGTTGAAAATAAAGAGTTTGGGGATATTATAACAATAAGATTTGAGAATCCGGAATATAAGTATTTGGTAAATGGTGATATAACAGAATTGAAATTAGAAATAAGAGACGAAAATAATAAAAGATAATTAATAATTTACCAATTAATTGTGTTTTAGAAATTGTATAATTTATTTAATAAAATGAGCATACTTGGTGTCAAGAAAAACACGTAGATACATCGGAAATAAAAGGAAATATTAAATATGGAGAGTGAGCTTCGAACAATGGATACTAAGGATAAAGATTTACGCCGGAGTGTCGCTGCCCTAACCATCAGAGTTTTAAATGTTGAAAATATAGTTACTAATATTAAAAATAAACCAGACAGAAAAATAATAAGTATAAATGCTGGAATTGATGGTTCAATACATACAAATCAAATGTTTAATTTTGGTGATGGTGGTTATTATGTAATGAACTTTCCAGGACAAATATTGGGTATGGGTTTAGTAAGTCTGAAAACAAACACAGATGATATAGCCGTTATGATGACTGTTAATAATAATGAGCCATATGGTTACGGAATAAGTTTGGGTAGTAGTGTCACACACAGTTATTATAACTTTAATACACCTTTTGAAGTTAAGGCTGGAGATATAATAGGTTTTGTTAGTAAGAGTGATAATTCTGCATGTATCAATACTCTAGTATCAGCGGTAATTGAATTATTTTTATAACAAATTTAATCCTTAAAAATGTCGGCATACGGAAACAAATTAAATCCTTACAGAAAAATAAGAGAACCTCGTGGTGTGAAAGGTATTCGTCAAAGTGTAGTAATAACTAATAATCCTTCAACTATTGATCAAAATCAACAGCTATTAGTGAGATTCCCCAATCTAAGCAATAATGATGTTATTGTTCCAGGAACAACAAGATTAGCATTTGAGATAGATCTTACATCATCTACAGACGACAATGCAACCATATATCCAAACATAGGAAGAGCAATAGTTAAAAACAACAATTCGTATAAGTGGAAATGAAATTATGTCAATTGATGATAGTGATATTTATCATTGTTATACCGATTTGTGGAAATCTTCATCTGAACGAACAAATATGGCATACCAAGGTATTGGTGAAGCAAACATGTTAAAACACAGAGTTGGTGTAGGTGATAAAGCAAATGATACGGGTGATGAAGCAATTGCATTAGCATATAAAACAGATTTTGTATCCCACTTGATTTTGAACTATTAGAAACTCATATGCCTTTTATCAATCAGGTCTTGGTGATAGACTTGAATATGAACTTACATTTAATAATTATAGCAACGTTATTAAATCTACAGATACAGATGCAAGTTACACAATTAAAACATTTGTTTAGAATTTGATATGGTTTCCGATGCAGAATTAGCAAGACAGATAAGACAACAAGTTGATGGTAAGATGGTTATTTTGTACGATAGAATACTAAGACATAGAAAAATAACCAAAACAAATCTGATACATTGTGGAATATCAATTTAAATGTTCCAGCTAGAAGTATGAAAGGAATTCTAATGTTGTTCGAAGATCCTGAAAGAACAAGCACTGAAACTTATTATAATCCTAATATAACAAAAGTAGAAATGACAATAGAAGGTGTTCCAAATCAGCTATACAGTCAAGGAATGAAAGCATATCAACAGTGGGATGAAATAAATAAATTCTTTGCTTTAAATTCAAAACGAAATAAAGAAACAAATATACTTGCAAAGATTTAAATTTGTCTTATACAACATTAGAAAAATATCTTACAACTAATTATGCATTATGGTTAGATTTACGTTCAACAGATGATAACTCACTACACGGTTCAGGTAGAAGAATTGAAAATGCCTCTGAAGGTATAACAATCCAAATAACTAAAACAGCAGAGCAAATAAATCAATAAATGTCTATCTGTTTGTCATACAAGATGCACAAATTAATTTTGAAGATGGCAGATTTAAAATGTTGATTACTAGTAAGCGAGCAAAGCTATAGAGTTTTTAGTTTATTTTATTTAAAATGGAGTTGCCAAAATATCCACATTGTGCTATTATATGTGGTCAAACTGGATGTGGAAAAACAGAGTTTGTTCTTGATTTATTAGAAAGGAATATTGTCATGTGTTTAAACATATAGTCATACTTTGTCCAACCATTCAATGGAACAAAGCATACAAAAATCGTGAATGGATTGGTGATGTTAAAAACCAAAAACAAAAATCTAATAATTGTTAATCCCATTGTCAAAGAAGAAGAAACTACAAAATTACTTAGAATGTTTTTAAAAATATGCTGGTTATCCAACATTATATATTATTGATGACTGCAGTGCAACAAAAGAACTAACAAAGAAAAAAGATATGCTGTCTGAGCTTGCATTTCAGGAAGACACATGGAACAATCAGTGTGGGTCATTTCACAGAGATACAACTCTGTTTTAAAAGACTTAAGAGAACAAACAAAATGGTTGTGCATGTTTTACACAAAAGATAGAGATAGTTTTGATAATTGTCTAAGAAAATGATGTTATTCCTACATTAGAAAAAGACAAAGAATAAAGGAAGAACTTAAAAAAGAAACATCGTAAATTAATATTAAAGACAGATCAACCTACCGATTTTTGGTTACTTGATTAGCAATTCTTAAGCAATTCTTAAGCTATTCTCAAGTAATGCTTTAGCAATTCTTTAGTAATGCTTTAGTAATTTAGCAAATATAAGCAATAAAAAGCAATGCTATTAGAAATATTAACAATTATAACAAATACTGCAGTATTATCATTGGTGGGTTATTTTGTATTTAATTTTTGCAAGGCTAAATGCAAAATAACCCACTAATGATACTGCGGTATTGTTATGATGATAATATTCTGTGTTAACCTTTGTGTATATTCTTAATTAACGCATTACTGAAGCTATTGCATGCGAGCATAACAGAGCCAACGGTGCTAATCAATGACGAAAATCGACGTGGCTCAGTTACGATGTTCTTTTAATTTCTCGCTGATATTTCGTCTTCTGTGGGTAGAACATTTTCCTCTGAGACAGTTATGAAAACTCTCTGCTTTGTGTGAAAATGCAGCATGTTGTTCTGTAAGTCTTTAAGGCTGGGTTGTTGTGTTCGCGTGACTCCTGAGCTCTGGCTCGGGCAGCATATGCTGTTGGTGGTTGCACGTTGCGCTGCGTCATCAGTAATATGACGGATGACCATATGTTAGGACAGTGACATATTCACTCGGAAACTCTGTTTCACGTCGACCTACAAGAATCGTGTTTAAGCTCATCGAAATAAATAGAATGCTTGGCTCGCTGCTGATCGGCGTTTCATCGCCATTTTGTTAAAGTTGTTGTTGACTTTGAACATTGATGATTGCTTGTTCAGACTTATGATTTGTAATCTCGAACGTGATTTCATATCTGTTGAACTAATTACATAATGCAATGTGGTGTATGTCTTTCTAATGTTGACTTGTAAATTCTTTGCAATGTTGTTCTTTATTTCGTTAGATAAAACAAAAAGTTTTGTTATCCTGTTCTGTGTCGTAACTTGTAATTAAGTATTCTATTTCTTCACTGATTGGATATAAAGGTATGGAGTGTTCTGATCTTCGATGCATAATTCTTTTGCTATGGTGGCTCGATGATGTTCACAAGTCGTTGTTTTGATTTTTGCTTATGATCTGTCGTCAAAATTCTTCCTTAACTTGTTTCCTGTCTCATTGTGATCATCGGTCATATCGAATTGTTAAACATGTTTTGTTGTACCGTCTGTCTGTGTTTGATCATTAACTTGTAAATGTTGGTTCGGACTTCAATCTATACCGATTGTTAATGGCATATTCTGTGTTAAATCAGTGAATAATCTGTTTTTATGTGATGGTCTATCCGTATATTTGCCTACCTAACGGTTTTTTAAAGTGTTCTTGCTATACTGTGTACATGTTCGTTCATTTCACAAATTTCAGCAATGTGATAAATATCATCAGTACAATGTTACTATTCATTTCACTACATGGTTTTAACTTGCTACGTTCATTTGTTAGACTGTGTCTCTTGTGCTGAGACTGTACCATCAATTACATATTGTGTTCTGGAACAACAATCGTTATTTGCTGGTTGGGATCTTAACGGCACGATTTAATCGGATTGTTAGGATGGAATTTACTGAGTGGCTACGTCTGTTTACATTTATTTTGATTTCTGTTTTCTTGAAGTATCTGATTGAAAAAATTGTTATTAAAAAAATTCAGTCGCTTTATTGTTTATTCGTCATAATCTCTAAACTGATTATAATCTTGTGCCTTCAATCTATGTTATTCAGATATTTGAAACCAAATCGTGAACCATGTTAGCGTTCTTGTCAGATATCAATTTTAACGTTCTATGTAATCTTGATGATTTTGAACCACATATTCATCTCTATGACATGTGTTATTCTGTGATTTGTATACAATTTTTTCGTTTAAATCATGTTGTGGAACTTTCCTTTACGAGTCTCTTGTTGGCTTCTAATTTCCACTACTTTTTTACATTATTTTTTAAATTATGATTTAAACGTGTAATTGTTAATACTTAAATTTTGTTATTTATTTCATAATTATCACTTTGTCAAATCTTGTTCGGTTCAAAGTTTGTCCATAAATGTTATAATGGCTGTTTTAACGGATGACAAGGCAATTTCGAACTCATCAGTATGTAATTGATGTACTTTCGTAATATTGTGATTGGATAAATCTGATTTTCGTTTAATGTCGTCATGGTTCGATTCGTTTGTAATCATCATATTTTTCAATACTTCAACTTCTAATCGATGTTTTCTGATTCTTTATCGTTACCAAATCTTATCTCACTATAATCTTGATTAACGTTTCTATTTTAATTTCTGTAATTCTTAAATGAATGCGTCAACTGTATTTTATAAAAATAGCGTTGTTAATTATCTATATCTGTGTTAAGATTTAGAATTATCTGTTGAAATAATGTACAATTAAAATGTGAACAGGTTTGAGATTCAGTAAAATAGTCAACGGTGTTTCAAATATATCTGGTCGAAATGTTGTGTCGAAAGAAACTTTTACTCTATTGTTTCAAATATCGTTACCGCGAACCAGTGTTACTGGTTCGTTATTCGTATTGATTGATCGATCAGATTAATACGGTCTGTAACTGACAGGTGTTATTGAAACCAGCAAGCTGCTTAAATTTCGATATTGAGTTTCCAAAGTAAGATGGTAAGAGAATCCAAATTCGAATTTTTGAATTAAAACCGTTGGAACTGTCATTTTCAGGAAACTTATCTATTTGATAGTTTCAAAAAGAATTAGCATGCTAAATATTTTAATTGTGTTTCAAAACAGGTTGAACGACCAGAAATCTTCGAATTTGTCAGGATATTGGAAATGTCAATGATAATTAAGTAGAACGTTGTATAAAATTTTCAGGGTTACAAATGTTAGTATAGCTTCGTTTCACAGAATTATTAAAATGTTGACAAACCAAGAAGAAAGTTAAATGTTAGAACGGTATGATGTCTCCAAATATGTATACAAATGTGACAATGTTGTTCACATTGATTATTCAAATCAAAATTTTAATATAAATTAAGTTGATAGTTGGACGGTTTATCTGTCGTTAAGTAACAAACCGATTGGTTTGAACTGCATGTCGATTCAACAAAGATCATTAAATACAAAAATAGTTGAAAAAATAAAATTTTGGATTGATAGATCAGACTATTATTAATATTATTTACGATTGCCAATGTTGGCCCATTGTGGGTGGATTTTCGAACTCGGTTTTTCTTGACGCAATTCCCGTTTTTTTTGTTCTGAAACCGTTTGATTCATTCTTCGTTTGATTGGTGGCAATGTCAGTTAAACTTTGCAGTCTGGTGTGCAAGTACAGGATGTGGTGTTTCCTACAATAACCATATACAAAACACTTCAAATCTTACTAAATCACTTTATACATTTCACTTATATTATTGCATTGCCAGAATTTTAAAAGAACTTAAATCACCTTTACCAACAGATTCTTCTTTCTGTTATTACAAAACCCATATGACAAAGCTGCATATCAAAATTATGCAATGAATTTGATGTTTCTCCAAATACAGATTGGAGACAAAAGTAGAATCATCATCTAAAGGATTAGGAACTTTTCTGAATATTATAAACCAAGTGGTGAATACAGATATCATCATTCAGGGATGGTCCTTCTTTAATATTCATGATACAATTCGTCATACAAAAGATATAAGTATGGCTTGGACAACATTTATATTAGATAAATCAGAGGGTTTTACAAAAGCAGGTATTGAACGTATCAATGAAATTATTAGAATGTTTGTATGGGCATTATTAGGGCACAATCTCAAACAAGGGTAGAAATATTAAAAGTAGGAACAGGATTTGATGCACAAAACAATTCTTAGCAAATGTACAAGATGTTATTAATAGTCCTATCGATTTACCCACTCAGATAAAAATTATCAAAATGTTTTAAAATACGCAAGAAGTAAAGTTGATTATGCTTATGGACTTGGTTTATATATGTCTCCCAGTGATATGGTATTACAAATTGACACCATTGTTGGTTATAACAACAAAATTGTAATTGCAACAGAAAATCAAACACTCGGTTTAAATGATGATTTAAATAATAAAATTTTGATTTTACCGGTCTCGATCCTGTCGATTTCCAACCAAATAAACCAAAACCGATTCAACAATCTCAATCAGAACCAAAAAATCAGAACCAAAAATCAGAACCAGTTCAAATAGAACCAACACAAAAAATGAATATGACGAACACGAAGATAATAAAAAGCAATAATATTTGGAAGTATTGTATTAGGTATTACAGCACTTATTATTTATAAAATTTATTAATTTATTTTTAAATATTCCCTAGCAGCAGCATACAATAAACCAACAACCAAAACAAGCAAAGCCCATAAGTTGTTTGCAAACCAATTTACTACGTCTTTTGTTGCAGACAATAACCAAGATACAATAGAACCTATAATACCTGGTAATGCAGCTGCTAATTTTCCTGCAAGAAAAGATAATAGTTTTCCAAGATTTTTAATTGTTTTTTATCCAGTCTTGTACACCACCTTTGATGGTGGAGGAGGAGGAGAAGGAGAAAAGTAGTTCCACCAGTAAATGTCTCAACAATAACACCAATAATCATTCCAAAAGCGGTTAAAATACTAGCTATTGTAATTCCTTGTTCTCTGAATAATGTTTTAATTCTTTCACCTAATGTTTTGTCTTCGTATAACACTTTATTTATTGTTTCTTTAATTTTGTTTACTTGACTACGTAGTTTTTCTTTATTAATATTAATTACTTCTAGTCTTGCACTTCTCTCAGATTCCAACTCTCTTATTCGACTACTTATTCTATTTATTTGAAATTCATCATTGTCTTCTTTAGCTTGTTCTAATTTAGTATTTTCTTTTGCTAAGTCTTTATTTGTTTCATTCAGTTTTGCTAATTCATTTGCAATCTCTTCTTTACTGATGTCATTGCACTGATTATACCATCCATCTCTTTTGTAATATCTGTTTGAGTTTCCATTTCTTTGTAAGATACTCCTGCTTCTATAAAAGAAGTTTCTATTTCTTTCACAGATGTTTCGGTATTACTTGCTGTTTCTAATAATTCTTCTCCTTCTTGTTGTGTAGATATTTCTTTTAATGGAATTTCTATATTATTGAGTTCACGAATTGGTGTTTCATTTAACATTCTCTGAAACTCTGCTCTACCTTCTATTATTCTATCAGATATTTTATAATCGTCTACACCCAAAACATCTTTGATAAATTCGGTACCACCAACACCGTATTCTCTTTGAATAGTGCTAAATTTATAAAATTTTAATACTCCTTTTTGATAATATGTTAATGCAATTTCCCTACCATATTCATCTTTTACATACAACATTGTTCTTCCATTAAAATCTTCTTTGGTAAAAAAATCTTTGTAATTTTTGTTTGAATATAATTCATTATTTTCGTTATAAAATCTTTTTATCATTTTTTCGGTAATTTCTTTTTCGCGAATTTTAGTGTCATTTTCTGATAAATCTCTTAATACCTCAGTTTCCTTGTCTATAGAACTTTGAAATTCTTCATCATTTCGAAAAGTAGTTTCTTTTCTTCATCATAATCATCACGATCAAATAAAGGATTTCCAAACTCAACACCTCCTTCAGCCATTTTTACATCAAAATTTTTATAGTTCATACATTGGGGAGGGTCATTAACTATTGTAATTTTGTTAAAAAATTAGATATTTTCCATTTTTTTTTAATTCACTTCTTACTCTAGCTTCTGTGTTCTATCAATTTCTTTTCTTTCGCTGTCATTCAATACTGTTTGTGTTTGTTTTGTACGTATATTTTCTTTCATTTTGTTGTAATTTTCCAATTCATCCAAAACTGATTTAAATTCATTCTCACTTATCTGTCCATCAGTTCGCTTCGGTCAAATTGTTTTTAAGATTCCGAAGATATAACGAGCAAATTGGTGAAATAATTTTGTCGTAATCTTTAACGGTTGCAAAGGAGATTTGTATATCATATACGAAACATCTAAACGACATCTTGCGAAACAAAATTTATACGCAAGAAATAAAAGTGGCAGAAGAAGAAGACAAAAAAAAAATTAAAAACCATTGAATTGAAGGTCTTTCCACATCAATTTTCTAAATAATTGATAGGAAGCTACTTCTGGTTTACTCATAGCTATTAATAGCGTCAAAGTATAGGTTTCTTCATACTGATTCAATAGATATGTGTTTTCTATATACTTTTGCCTGAAATAAGGTAGATAATTGCCAACTTCCGGTTTAGAAAATGTCACTTCCGGTCTCATATGTTGAAATAATTTTGTCGTAATCTTTAACGGTTGCGAAGGAGATTTGTACACAAGAAAAACCGTGTTTGGGGAGATAACTCTTACAATAAAAAGAATTCGGCTTAACAGGGTCAGTTTCAAAATCGTAATAACTTTTCGATATCATACGCAAAAAATCTAAGCGACATCTTGCGAAACAAAAAAGCACCGTCAGAAAAAAGTGGCGGAAGAAGAAAATAATAATAATGATAATTAAAAACCAATTGTTCAAAGAACAATTGAAGGTCTTTCAACATCAATTTTCTAAATAATTGATAAGAAGCTACTTCTGGTTTACTCAAAGTTATTAATAGCGTCAAAGTATAGGTTTCTTCATACTGATTCAATAAATATGTGGTTTCTATATACTTTTGCCTGAAATAAGGGAGATAATTGTCAACTTCCGGTTTAGAAAATGACACTTCCGTTCTCATATGATAGCTTTATTCACACTGATTCCAAAAATATATAGTTTGTATATACTTATGCCTGTAATAAGGAAGATAATATGCTACTTCCGGTTTATAAAATGTCACTTCCGGTCTCAAATGATAGGTTAATGTATGACCATTCAAAAATATATGCTTCTACGTACTTTTCCAAGAAATAGTTGCAAAAATACTACTTCCGGTTCACTCAAGGTCATTTCCGGTTGACCTTTTCAAGGTCATATGTCAACCAACAGTTTGCAAAAGACCCTATGGCTTTATCATGTACCAAGTTGGAGTAATAATCAATTAACCTTAAATTGAATCATTTCAGGGACAATAACTCCTATAAGATGTCATTGGATTGTTTCAGACCAAATGTATCATATCTTAATCACAATTAGGCAAACATTTTGCACTAGTTCTTTTATATATATCTTTAAAAGTGACAGAGGAGATCAAATAACAAGGAAAAGTCAAAATTTAGAATATGACCTTGACCTTTGACCTTGGCCTCAATTTCATTTAAATGAACCAAGGAACTCAAATCAATATACCTTAGGTCTCTATCACTTACCATTCATGATATACATTTATATATCCCTTATGTCAAATATAGAAGGAAATAACTCTCATATGGAGTTTACGTATCGCTTCGGTAAAATTGGACAAAGCATCCTGAGGATATAAAGAGCAATTTGGTAAAATAAATTTGTCGCTTTCTTTACGGTTACAGAGGAGATGCACTCACAAGGAAACAGTGTTCGGGGAGATAACTCCTACAAAGAAAATATTCGGTTAAGCAGGGTCAATTTCAAAGGCGCATAAACTGTTTGATATCATATACGAAACATCTAAGCGACATCTTGTGAAACAAAATTTATCGCAAGAACAAAATTTGGCGGAAGAAAAAAAATAATCAGAAGAAAACCAATAGGTCTTTCCACAGAAAAGTGGAAAGACCTAATAATCAGAACAAATACAATAGGTCTTTCCACAGAAAAGTGGAAAGACCTAATAATCAGAACAAATACAATAGGTCTTTCCACAGAAAAGTGGAAAGACCTAATAATCAGAAGAAAACCAATAGGTCTTTCCACAGAAAAGTGGAAAGACCTAATAATAATCAGAAGAAAACCAACAGGTCTTTCCACAGAAAAATAGAAAGACCTAAATAATAATAATAATCAGAAGAAATCCAATAGGTCTTTCTACAGAAAAGTGGAAAGACCTAAATACAAAATACCCGTTTAAAATATAGAGACAAATGAAAATAATTCAAGAACAATGGAAAAGTATTGATAATCTAAAAATATGAAAAACACCATTATTAAAAAGTCGAATAAAGACTTGTATAATAGCGCTGTCGAGAGACAATGATTAAGTATTAATTTAAAACCTATCAAAAGATTCACTGCGGCAGTTTTCATTTGTTCCTAAGAGTTACCAGTAAACAACTGCAACTTACCTTTCACGGTGTTTATAGACATCACAACCTGAAGGTTATCTTCAAGGTAATCTTTTGCGTAAGGCAGTAGTGATGTTAAAATGTATAGTATTTCTTGTCTCAAATTATCAGTTTGCTTAAAACAGCCCTTTTTTACTCGGAGATGTAACAGAATACTACTCTCTTCAACATCTGTTACCACCATTTCTCGGTCGCCAGATTGTTCCAATGCATCAATTGCCTTTCGAAGATTAACTACTGCTTTTCTTTTATCTTTTACACGAAATAGAAACATATTAATCCACACAGTGTCGTCTAGTTCTGTAAATATATAAAATTCAAACTGTTAACTGTGAAAAATATTGTATTGCTTGAGCATATGAATATGTTCTTATTAATCTTATCTTGAAATATTTATTTGGTTCATTTCAGGGTAATGCATTAATAACATCTGTATGTGAATTATATAGTGGTAGGATTTATCAAAAGACACACACAGGAAAATAAATGGATATAAACCATAGTTTCGAAAAATAGATACAGAATATTTTTCATGTATGTTATTATCTTGGATATTGGTTATTATTATTATATATATCATTCAGTAGCAATTGAATAGAACACTGTAAAGGAGGAAGTTCACGAAGGGTTAAAATTGGACCTAAGGTTTTGACGTTTTTTTAATCAGGCCAAAATACTACAAATTTCACATAGAAACAGTTGTGATATAATACAACATAACTGCTTTTTGTCACATCACATTAAAAATGACGAAGAAATGACCCCTCAAGTATTCATTATTTATGTTGTAACGTTAGTTTTGGTCGAATTTTCAATAATTTTTAACAGGTTTTAACATAATTTACTTTGGCCGACATCCCTGATCCGAGAAAGTTTTTGTGTCTATTGATTCAATATCATCATTGGCAACTTTTGGCAACTGAACATTTTGGATCCTAGGTTGCGGCCAAGGGTTTCCGCAATCTTTTAGGTCCGAAAAATCCACAAAATCATCGTTTTATGACAATATATATACAAAATTTGCTGACTTTGAGGCCTAGAATGTACTCAAATGAAGAGATTTGATTAACTTAGTAGTAATGCTTTTGAAATAGATCCATTAAGAACCAAATTATGACCATTTTGATATTCTATGATTAAGTTGAATTTCATGGCCATATTTGACCTTAAGTGAACCTTGTCCTTTCCTTCTACGTAACAAGTACTGAAATGCTAGTGGAAGTAAAGAACCAATATTTGTGAACAGTCAAAGAGAGAACCTAACTATTGGTTTCAAAGAACCTGTATTTAAAGACTAAAAGACAAATTTAAAGTAGCTATGTACAGTCAGGATTCTACTTCGTCAAAATTATCTCCCCATTTTGCCACCTTATTTTTATAATCGTAAAAATGGAAGCCATTGTAGTGATGATGCGCTGTCAATTTAGTGTTTGAAAACCGACAAATTTATCCACATAGCATCATTACGATCCTTATATGCCAGTTGTATTTTAAAAGACAAATGTATCTACTAGCTATTGATCATCATTTTATGTACTTTTATGTATTTGGTCAACTTAAAACTATTGTCTAATCGGTTGTCAGAGGGAATTTTCGAAAGTTCAAAAATATTTAAAAAAATTCTAATTAAATATTTCGTGGAAGGACAGACTTAAATTTTTCAGAGGTTGAAGACTAATTACCTTAGATAACACACACAAAAAATGAAATTTTTTTGAAGTTATGCATTTTTAAGATCCACTTGTAAAAGTCTATCGTCAAGAACTTTTAGTCAAAATTTGTTATTCGAACACACCTACTCTGTTGTTATGACTCATTAGAAAGATATTTCACTTGACCCATATATTTCATTTTTAGTACGGTAAATTTTTAATGTAATTACATCAACCTCGAGCCTAAATATATAAAAATAATATAATCTAAAGCGAGATGATGTATCAAATATTTTTCTTTTATACGTTTTTACAAGATAGAATAGTCAACTCAAACACGCCTGAACATAAAACAGGTGTACTCGACTTTCTCTTTTCAATGAAATTATTCCTAATTTGGGGGATTTTTCCCAAAAAAATGTCGCCGGGGGCAGATATGCAAGTTAATGCTTTAAAAAGATTAATCTATTATCTTTCTTATGAATTTTTTTCGGCGGAATCTATGCTTATGCACAAAAAAGATCCACATGTATTTGCACCTACTACAATCGACTGTTTTGTGAAAATTTGTCTATGATTTAAAAGTTTACAACTATCTCGAAGCTCCATACCATAATTTAAGTAAAAACACATACATAAGACGCATAATATCCTAAATTAGGCACATTCATTAAACTTTTAAGCCCATAGAAACAGATATAAACAATTCAAATTTACCAACTTGGCCATTTCTACATTCTCTAACAAATAGTTCCATTTCATTTGTTTAATTTCAACTAGGTTTCCGCCTGTGTACAGTATCATGATTTACGAACTATAATTATGAGTTGTCTAGAGGAATATTTGAAGTATGATGCGTTTTCAAGAGTTTTAGTGTACCAAAACCCTTGTAAAAGAAGCAATGGGAAAGATTGACCCTGCTCAAAACAATCTCGAATTATAACGAACTCGGCCTCTAGCAAAATCGGCCTCACAAAGTAAGCTTATCACAGAATTGGTATATAACAAACTCGGACTATTAAACAAAATTAAATAAGTTTATGAAAACCAAAGTGTTTGGTTATTACAAGACAAAACATGAAATTGAATAGCATTTATAAAACATGTGGTAAAATCCAAGAAACCGATTATTTGTTTTAAATTTTACTCAAAACAATTGCTTCGAATTACCTCTTTATACACTCAGGTTAAATAGTCCAAAAGAATAACTACCCATAATCCCCACCAATCAATCTACTATTTGGACGGACAAAGTGATTACTCCATAACCCTGTTATTGCTGAAGGTGCAATAAAATGTTCGAAGAATGATTGATATTGGACAGATATATAAAGATAAAAAGATAAGGTATTATTGCCACTGAGATAATTCTCCACAAGAGACTAAATGACAAAGAAGTAAACAACTATAGGTCACCGTACGGCCTTCAACAATTAGCAAAACCCATACCGCATAGAAAGCTACAAAAGGTCCCGAAATGACAAATGTAAAACAATTCAAAAGAGAAAACTAACGGTCGGATATATGTACAAAACAATGAACGAAAAACAAATATGATATACAGCAACAAACGACAACCACTGAATTACAAGCTCCTAACTTAGGACAGGCACATACAGAATGTGGCGGGGTTAAACTAGTTTGCTGGCACCAAATCCTCCCCCTAATCTTGGACAGTGGTGTAACAGTACAACATAAGAAAAAACTATAAAAATCAGTTGAAATCTGCTTAACTCATCAGACATACCCACCATAATACTGTGCACTTTCTTTAGAAACTTAGGGAATAACAAGTGGCAAACATGCAACTCTATAAGACAAAATTGGGTTCTCGAGACGAATAAGAAATGTCCGTTTCACCCTGACACCTGTCCAGATGCTCATGTTCAGCCTTTTTTTTGAGTTGTCGGAAACGAGACTAAAATGCAAGTTTTAGATTTCAAGTTATGTTTGTAATGCATGCTGTACTTTCCCACATAACAAACTTGAATTATAAAATATCTTGGTAGGTGAATAAATAAGAATAGTTATTACATGTACATTAAGCAAATTATATCCACTGATCTTGCAAAGATATGCAGACAGGCCATGACCTAAAAGATGGGAATAAAACTACCCTTTCCGTTAAAATTTCTAATTTTATTTCTGAAGACATTTTATGGTTATGTTAATAAGTGTCTTTCAAACATACAGCGCTTGATCTCTAGATGGTTCGTTTCCATAGCATACTTTAGTCTTTTATGCATAAAGAGTTAATATTAAAGGGGTATTAGTTACTATTTTGACAAACAAATTAAATTACGATTCTTTATGTTTCAAGTATTAATAAAAGCGAAATTTGGAAATAATATTTCGTTATAAGCAGTCAGTTTGGCCAAAATTTGTCAAAATAAGCTCAAAACATTGCTGATGTATTATTGAATTGCAAGTTAATAATTTAGGCAATCCGTATGCATGGGACTTTCAATTTGACCCTTTAGCTGAAGATGAGTTACGCATGTACTAGGCGTGTTCAGCTAAAAAAAAAAAGAATGCCAACAACAAAAGTTAAACAAGGGTGACCTATTTCGTTGACTGATTCGATCCACGAATAATCATCTTAAACAAGTAAAACGATGATTAACATATTTTTTTTATTAAACTATAACATAAAATCAAACAGACCTAGACAAATCCAATTGCACGTGCTCGCTACCTATTTATATTTATGTTTATATCGGGTTATATGACCGTCAGTAGTCTTTGGAGGTCATCTCGATGGTTAACCAGATGGCGCCTAGACTGAAATACACACGAAATGCTGAAACATACTATCGAGTACATGCATTTTTCGTTTCTCGTTTTTTATATAGATTAGACCGTTGGTTTTCCTGTTTGAATTGTTTTACACTAGTCAATTTGGGGCCCTTTATAGCTTGCTGTTCGGTGTGAGCAAAGGCTCCGTGTTGAAGACCGTGCTTTGACCTATAATTGTTTACTTTTTACACATTGTGACTTCGGTGGATAGTTGTCTCATTGGCACTCATACCACATCTTCTTATTTATATTGTTAATTGTTTATTTAAGACTTTTTGCAATTTGGATATACGTTTAAGTATGTTATTAATCAAATCGTTTTAGTATATTATAAATCAAATGTGAAAATTTGAGTCAAATCGGTGAACATGAATTTGACAGCTAATGCCCCTTAAACGGTTGTTTTGTTTGAATGAGACTAATTTCTCTCTTACTCTTGTTCGCATAAAATTACGTGCCTGTTGTCACATGGTGTCGCAAGAGTTGTTAGTCATTTGGCAATAAATAGTTCAAAGAATGGGCAGGTAAACAAATGCGTTAACCATGACTTATAGAAGATTGTAAACATATTAATAAATATATTAAAATTATAGTCTAGAAACCTGTTTATCATTTTCTGACAAAGATATAAATATCAGAGAGATCGATGTTTGGTATACGCAAATGAGACAGCAACCCAACGACAAAGATAACCCAAAGACATCTGGTAGTCAACATTTAATAGATCAACGTACATGTATATACATATTATATCTATGTTATGTTATTATATATGACCGTGACACCCACGGTCAAAATAGGGATTTTGTGTTCACTTTATTGCCGATAAGCTTTATCATTTGACAAAATCTTTTGGTTATTAAGCTAGTTCAGCTAGTTTAGCTACCAGTTTTTAAATTCTTCGCAAAATAGTATGTCTTATTTTTAAAGCGTGTATTCTGGAATTGAAGGAAACATGTGCTTCCTTGAGAAAAATACTTGCCAACCAGTACTTTTATTGTCGTTCTTTTTGTCGGAAAAAAAACTTGAGAGTGAAAAGTCTACGAGACAATTAGACATCCTTTTTAGTTGTTTGTCGACAATTAAAGATTCAAAAAAAGAATTATCATCAGTCGATAATAAAATTCTACCAAGTATTACTAAGCAAAAAACCCATGTGAAATTCATGTTTTGCCTGTTTATCAATTGTGAGATTCATTTTGCAAACTTACCCTCACCAGTTGCGTTTCTAGTCTCTTCACATAACTCATTTATATCTCTTCCATAAAATATTTGGAGAAAATGATTATCCACATAGTCTTCAATCTCTTCTAAAAAAAAAATGATATCGTACTGTTCAATGTATTCATTATAATATAAATGAGTGTTGTTTAATTTCAGTTTGATTTTTGTCATGAGAATTATTTAAGCTACACTAATAATGTTAACATTCTCTAAAAACAACGAGGTGGTAAATTGAAACTAAATGTTGAAGTTGGTATTTTTTTTTTTTTTTTTTTTGAGGACTTCAATGAAAATTAGACCAAAATACCGAAAGGTTTTGCCAAATTATCTATTCCTGGGGTAGAAAATCCATAGTATTTCAAGAAATGAAATGGTTTTTAAACAGTGAGTTAATCTATAATTATGACCATATCAGTGATAATACATGTCAATACTGAAGTGCTGACTACTGGGCTCGTGATACCATTGATGAGGAAACCTCCTCCAGCAGTGGCATCGATCCAGTGATTGTAAATAAACTCATCATAGATACCAGGATTATATATTGCAAGCCAGACGCGCGTTTTGACACATTATTGACGCTCGAATTAAAAAAGTTAAAAAGGCCAAATAAAGTACGACGTTAATGAGCATTGATGACCCAAATTTCCGAAATGTTTTGCAAAATACAACATGCAACCGCATGTAACTGCTACATATCAATTTTTTAGCAGAAAATTACGTATTTTGATAAGGTTTCCTACTCCTACAAAGAACATTTTCAGTGTCTAGAACATAATAGTTTTTACTTTTTTCGTCAATACACGATGCAGTTGAAGCAACCAAGACAACAAATTTTCTAATTTGTATCAGAGAAATATTTGAAATTCAACTTTTCATTAATTAGCTTTCTAACTATGTAATTATCTATTCACGTATTTAGGTTTTTTTTGGGCTAGCTTAATATTTATAAAAAGTCTTTTATTTCTTTCAATGATAATCATGAAATTACAAACAAATAACAAGAAAAGACAAAAAAGGTTTTTAACAGGCTGGCAATTCAACTACATTTTGAAATATAAAAGTTTATCTCCCTAAATTCCCATTAAAAGCATGCATCCCGCGTGTATTATTTCCATCAAACATTTTCAATTTTTTTTAATGTGCTTCTTCAACCTAAAATTGACTACATAGTTTTATTTTAACGTAGAACAAATAAAAACTATCTTTTTACAGATGGTGGTATTTTGGGCAACTGTATGGGTTGTTATGATTGGCTATGTAATTAGCAAGAAGCATGATTGCAGTAATTGTATGATGTCAAAAACTTCCTTAGCACTAAATGAAAAATGTTATTTGGTTTTATGGTGATTAACAATTCAATCGCAGACAAATATTTTGGTTTTCACTCATTTTTATCCTTTTCACCGGAATTTCAGGAAAAAGGCGCTATTTATTAAAAATACGTCATTAATATTTTAAAGTGCGTTTGGCAATTGACTATTAGTCTCTGTTCTAAAAGTTTTTCATATTTTCATACAAAATTTTATTATTTAGAAGACAGAATATGTAAAAAAAATTGACGTCTTGTAAAATAAAAATTTGTCCATCCTTGACCTTTCATCGTGATTTGACAGAAATTGCACCGCACGAATATTTGCTAACCGAGCAAAAAAGATAGTACAGATGTTATGCTTTCGAATGATATATGATTTACCCGTATGTAAGATGAATGCATTAAAATGAAATTTGATGGTTAATGTCAATCGACTATATGGGCCTCGGTTTCAATATTCATGCCTTACGCAAATTGGAAATGTAATAAAGCAAGAACGTGTGAAACAATGCCACTCTATTTTATCATTCCCCGAGGCCCTACTAACAATATTTACATACAAAAACAATCAAAGTATATGTAATGTTCATCAAATGATTTATATACGCATTGGCCTTCAGTTCACGACGAAAGTGAAAGTAGAAGTGAGGGTATACTGAGTTGTCAGAAAAGTCGTATGCACAAACCTACAGCCTACCCCTAACCGTAACAATATGATTTCATAGAATAATTTTTTCAACTTAAATAATTCTTTTCTCGTATTCTCTAAATATATACTGATTAAAACAGCAAATTCTAGAATTCTAACGTTTGATCAATCTTTACGGTTCCAATTAAGTATGATGAAATAGAGATACTTCTAAAAAGCTGTTTTTCATATATTGTTCATCAATTCAACAAGGTCAGTCAAGCGTGACAACAGTGTGTGATTTTGTGCACATGCATTAAAAGTAAAGCGTGAAAGATCAATTGTTTATCAATGATAATTATTACTTTTATAACATTAAAATATTGAGAAGATACAAATCAAGATAAAAAAATAAAACAATAGTGAATCGAATGAACTCAAAAAGGAGCGAAATCATGTTCGTCGACAAAGTAAGCACATCATGCTATGAATGCATCAATATAAACAGGTATAACACACATTTTAAAGTCAGAGTACCAATAAGTTTACATGGATTGTATTTTAATATAAATGTTCTATAAACATCTCCAAAGTATAAAGAATGTTGTGGTTTTCCGTTTGTAATAAGATTTAGAAATGTTAAGTCAAATTTCTTAACCAAATCGTATTCATGAAAGAATTAAGAAATGTTTTAACTAGTACTTACTGTTCTTCTCAAGTACTTTTTCCAGAGCTTCTATGTATTTTGCTTGTGTTTCTGGATCAGGTCTTTGATTTTTCTTTCTGATTACTTCATCTTGAAATCGATTTTCGGACAAAGACTGATGAAGGTGTATATCAAAACGCTGAGCTATCTCATATAGTTCATCAAAGAATTCTTCAAATTGACTCTCGGACAGTTGCGGTTCAGGTGAATGCACTAAAGCATTTCTTCTCTTCCGTAATCTTTCAATGTCATCGCCTAACGTCGTCTGATGTAGACCTGTCGGTGAATTTCCCCAATTTTTCGATGGCCGCCGAACTATATTGAAGAAACTCATCATTTTGTACATTAATGATTCATCAAACATGTCATACCCAGAATGAAGTAAAGTGGGAACCAATGACAACTCAGGTCTGTGTAAAATTTCCTTAATGCCAAATGTGTTTCTTTCTATCATTCCATGTAGCGTTGGTGCACTTATGTGCACACCAGCAAGTTTTCTCATCATTTTGGGATGAAGCTCCTTCACAGCCATTGCGGCTATAGCATATCTCGTTCTATTACTATTTGACATCTGGACCTGTTAAATCAGAAAAGTAATTTTTCGGAATAAGTGAATGTTTCAATAACTTCAGTTATGTTACATTGCTATAAATTAGAGGCAACAGTAATTTATCGATGTTCAGATCTCATAAATGAAAAATTGCTTTAGAAATATGAATTGTTCACACTCATTATCATACCATTTATTTTAGTGTTCTGAAGATGGAACAAGATTTTATGTAATGAAGCTCTTATGATGATGATGGGGGGGAGGGGGCAGGGGTTTAACGAACTTGGCTTCTCATGAGGGTCTTGCACGGTCGGTATGATGAGACTAATTAGTATATATATAAATAGTAACCACTGTGCATCATTTCCATCGATACTAGGTATCATCAAATCGGAGAGGAGGACAAAAATGAACGAGTTGAAAATTCCTTTCATTCAAACAATTTCTATAGGTATAATGAGGTTTAAGGCTTAAAATCGTTTCCTCATGTATGCTGCTTTCATTTTTATGCCAACAAGTACCAAAACAAAGACTAAAGTTTTGTGTTATACTAAAAGATTGGGGACGGGTACCTGAAAATATCGGGGTCTACCGTCTTCCGTCACCCTGCGGTAAGATGTTAAACTGTTTTCACTTCTTTTCCTTATGAATTTAGATATGACAGTGTGATTCCATATACTCCAAAATTCTCATACAAAAAGATGTTTTTAAAAGCATCAAAATAACTTGTGTATGTTGTATACTTAATTGCACGGCGATCTACGGTAACATCTTGTTTTCTGTACGATGTATCGCAATGTGATGATGAGATTAATCAGTATTATAAATAATGGCAATGGGATTTCCAGTATAAGAAATACACAATATAGAAAATATCATGAAATGTATGGCTATAGTATATCATCCGTACTCTGCAATCACAGGTCATATTCTATTTCGCTAAAATTATTTCCTCATTTAACAAATAACAATTCTAATCAAGCAAAAAGGTAGCAATTGTATAGACGACGCGCTATTATAATAGTTTTAACTAACCGTTAGTTTTATTAACATCATTTCGAACACTAATGGGAAGTTGTCTTACGTAAGACAAACCATTCTTCCAAATATCACAATGTGCACATAGTTTGAGTCTTTTTCACTGTAGTTCTTTCACATATATCTCTTTGTTATAAGATGGAGTCATATTCAGAATATTCCTTTGGGAAAAAGTGAAAAAGCAGTTAAATATCTGACCTTCGTGGCGACGGAAGACGATCGACCTCAAAATTTTCAAGTACCAGGTGCACATTGTATTAGTATTAAACAAAAGTGTGTCTTTGTTTGGTATTTGCTGGCTCAAAAAATAAAAGCAGCATACATTAGAACTTCGGTCTCTTTCTCTAGTGCAGAAAAATTGGTACCGTTAATGTTATTAATTTACTTCATTCTTATCAACTTACAATTATAATAAGATGAGGAAATGCAAATCAACTAAATGCGTGTTCATTTCATGAATATTTACGTGCTTCAAAAACCACTTTTCAGCTAGAACAAAACTCAGCCATTAACCGAATTCACCCTCTTAATTCAGTAATTTTCACAATTAGGTGAAAGGAGACAATGCCTCTGCATCCAGATTATTCAACAGAAATGTACATGGTTATATACAAATATTAACAAGCACTGCCTGAAAATGACAAACCTGCTCTAGATTATCTTATATTAATTCTGTATGGTTTCCTATTTCCCTAGTCATTACTAAAAAAATCAAAGCCTCATATAACTTAAATGTGGTAAACAATATGCAGGGCAAACATTTCGGTATTTTTTAACACGAACACAAAAACATCTATACCGTTTTCGTAGTCCAAAGAAATTCAAAAGTTTGATATACTGAAATTGAAAATGGAAATGGGGAATGTGTCAAAGAGACAGCAACCCGACCAAAGAGCAGAAAACACCCCAAGGCCACCAATGGGTCTTCAACACAGCGAGAAAATTCCGCACCCGGAGGCGAGCTTCAGCTGGCCCCTAAACAAAAATGTGTACTAGTTCAGTGAAAATGGACGTCACCCTACACTCCGAAACATAGAAATAAACTAAAATAAAAAGAGCATACAAGACTAACAAAGGCCAGAGGCTCCTGACTTGGGACAGGCGCAAAAATGCGGAGGGTTGAACATATTTTGTGAGATCTCAACCTCCCCTATACCTCTAGCCAATGTAGAATAAACAAACACACAGTAATACGCACAGTAAAACTCAATTTAAAAGAAGTCAGAGTCCGATGTCAGAATAGGTAACAGCAAAATGACAATGACACGTAAATTAACAAAGGACTACAAGCAGTTACTGACATGCAAGCTCCAGACCTCAATTTAACTGATTGAAAGATTATGTCTTCATCATATGAAAATCAAGCACAATCCCTACCGTTAAGGGTTAAGTGTCCTAACATCATTAAATATATGAGAAGAACATAACCCGTATCAAGCCAACAACTGGTTTTAGAATAAATGTGTTTATTTCCGATGCAAAGACCCTATATGAGTGAATCAATATTAATTCCAAAATATGCCATCTTCAATGACCTGACAACAGTTTCGTAACTATATCCCTTCTGAATAAGTCTGTCTTAAGGTTTGGTTAGCTTTTGAGGTGAATGACGACATTTTTGTGCTTTGTATAGAATATTACCATGAAAGACGGATGTGAAATACCTGAACGTATAAGATGTCTGCATGTTGATTTATATTTACGAATGATGTCCTTGTACCGATGATAAAATTTAGTAAATGTTTTGACTAGTTTATGATATCGAAAACCCTGGTGTAATATTTTTCAGTAATACAGATATTTCTTTCGTTAAAATCAAATACGTTGTTACATACACGAGCGAATCGAACAAATTGAGATATATAAACACCATAAGATGGTGACAAGGAACGTCACCATCTAAAAATGGATAATTAACAATAGGAAATGAAAATCATCTCGTTTATCGTAAATTTTGGAATTAAGCTTCCCGTTAAAGATATAGATATTAAGATCCTGGAAAGGGCAGTGTTCATTGTTAGTATTAGCTTTATCTAAAGTCAGTTCAACAGGATAAATATCTTTAGTGTACATACTAGAGTCGTCATTATTGAGAGCCAATATATCATCCAAATATCTAAAAGTATTATTAAATTTTTGTATCAGACGTTGTAACGATGGGCCTTTGCTGATTTTAGTCATAAATTGTAACTCATAACAATACAGAAACAGATCCGCAATAAGTGGTGCACAGTTAGTCCCCATTGGAATTCGGATAACTTGACGATATACGGAATTTCCACATCAAACAAAAATGTTTTCTAGTAAAATTACAAGTGCAGTTATCGTATCAAAGCAGGTCCAATTGCATTCTGACTTTTAAATGCCCATTTAATTAGATGTGTGATTTTTTCTTAATGAGATTATGAGGCAAAGTGGTATATAGGGTAGAAAAATTAAAAAAGCCACATGTGATAAAGAAAAGAACTAAACCTATGAAGGAAATATATATGTTTCATCTTCATTATTAATATAAGAAGTCTATATAGTTGTGATAACATCCGTAAAGTTATAATGAATCGAATTAAAAGTTTTTGGTGCCATACATTTTAGCGATTGATTTTGAACTTAATATAAAAATGCAGACTTTGATTCGCCAACGTTTCCCAAGCAGCAAACAATATGGCGGTGATATGAAACTTAAATTTTCGAAAAACTAAGAATTTTCTATTACAGGAATAGATTACTTTAGCTGTATTTGGAAAACCTTTCGCAATGTCTGATCCTCAATGGTCTTCAACTTCGTACTTTATTTAGTTCTTTAACTTTGTTTAATTCGAGCATCATTAATGAGACATTTGTGGACGAAACGCAAGTCTGGCGTACAAAATTTTATACCTTGTATCAATGATGAGTTTATTTAACATTACAAGGAAGTTCTTCAGAATGACACTATCAATTCCTCAACAGATAAAAGTTTTCTTTCGAAAGTAAAGTCATCAATGTAGAAATAAAGGCAACAGTAGTATAACGCTGTTCAATAGTCATAATTCGATTAAGCAAAGACAAATCCGGGTTACAAACTAAAACCGAGGGAAACACATCAACTATAACAGGAAAACAACGGAACAACAGAAACACTGAACTACAACAAAACAAACGCAAACATACATAGAAACGGACTGTCTGATAACAACTGCTATATTCCTGACTTGGTACAGGACAGTTTAAGAAAACATTGTGGGTTTAACCTGGTTTTATGGCTAGCCAAACCTCCCACTTATATGGCAATGTTAAAAATAGAGATAACATGACAACACTGCGTAACAGGAATACAGTACAAAAAAACGCAAGAACACTCAGCACAGAGAAATACATAAATAAATAATATAATAGTATATAACAACATGTAAACCGCAGAAATTCTGACAGTACTTTTAATAATGGTTGACTCAAATCAATAAACAATAATGCCGTAGCAACGAAAGGTAATAGTCAAGAGTTGCGAATGTGTATAAGATGAGTTCCCGGAAAATCCTGAATATTACATTCCTCCTTAATTTATAAAAAATAGAAGCTTGAATTTGAATAAATAAAAGTATTATACTATGTGTTTGTTGTTTGTGATTAACAGTCTCTAAAGTCTCTTGTGTTTCTCTTTGGAATTTTCACATTATCATTATCACATTACATAGTCATTGAAAAAGTAAAATCACAAAAATACTGAACTCCAAGGAAAATTAAAAAGGAAAGTCCCTAATCAAATGGCAAAATCAAAAGCTCGGACACATCAAACGAATGGATAACAACTGTCATATTCCTGACTTGGTACAGGCATTTTCCTATGTTGAAAATGGTGGATTGAACCTGGTTTTAAAGCTAGCTAAACCTCTCACATGTATGACAGTCGCATATAATTTCATTATATTGAGAACGCTGTGTGAACAAAACAAACAAAAACAATAGGGAAAAATGTCACAAACAGGGGTAAATAGTCTAATTCGGTAGGTCACAATCGTGAAAAGGGAACGGGATTGTAGTTACGACATAAGGAACATATCCGATGTCATCTGTGAAACGGATATTCTATAACTGTCAACCAACTCGTGATGGCGTCCGTAAAATTTACAAAGTGATGATTTCAACTTCACCATTTGGAACTCTTGGTTTAAAATGAAAATTCACAATTGGGAAGCTGAAATCATTTCTTTTGTCGTAAAGTTTTGTTTTCAACCGACCCTCATAGTCAATTTCGAGAAATAAGTCATAATCAAATGGCAAAATCAAAAGCTCAAACACATCAACCGAATGAATAACAACTGTCATATTCCTGACTTGGTACAGGCATTTTCTTATGTAGAAAATGGTGGATTGAGCCTGGTTTTATAGCTAGCTAAACCTCTCACTTGTATGACAGTCGCATCAAATTCCATTGTATTGACAACCCCAGTAAACAATCCAACGTTGACATTACGTTGTGACAACGTAACACTATCGTTGTGACAACGTAGTAAAATTACGTTGGTACAACGTAATTTTGTGGACTCAAGGCACGTGCTGACAACCATCCACACAATGTTGGCACAACGTAATTTGTGACGTAATTTATTACCATCATAAGACGTTGTAGCAACGTTGCAACACAACTGTAAATGTCCCTTGTCCTCATTTGATTGATAGGAGCAATATAATTCCATTGAAGAAGTAAACAGGGTCTATATTTTATTCTTTTGACCTGTTTTAAGTTGTAAATTTGTCTATGTAGAAAAGATAGACACAATGTCGATATGTACTCTATTTCCAAACTGCCAGCTGTGTATAATATAGTCACAAAAGTTTTTTTTACCTTTTGCCAGGTTTCAATGTCAAATGTATAAATATCTCGTTTTCCCAAAACTTTGCATTATGTTTTACATTAAACCTGTAGTTTTGTCTAATTCATGTTTCACACAGTTGTTTAAGGTTAAAGTCTTAGTTTTAACTTTTCAATACTGAAGTACAAGATTTACACATTCCATTCTTTAAAAATTTAACACATAATACTATTCGAAAAGGAGATTTTGTATGATGGCCAACGAGACAACCCTCTATCCTAAAATCAAATATTGATGATGTTAGCACTTATAGATAACTGTACAGCCTTCAACATGACATCTTGGTACATGCTGCAACTTCTGAATGTTTAGGGTTTTAGTGTTCTAGAATATAGATTTCACTATGATGGTGGAAAACATTTTTTAATGAATTATTCAGAAATACAACAAACTACCACATATACCTTAATATTTACTGTAGATTCATTCAGCTGGATTCACTACACAATGACAAGCTAGGAAAAAAGTTTGGAAAAAGGCCCAAAAGCTGACTGTCTAATTTACAAATATATATTCTATTCTACACAACTTATACACACTTCTAAAAATATCCCAAATGAAGAAAATACCTGAAATTCAATCAAACTAACTATTGCTTTTTTCCATTGACCAACTAGGGATAGACCTACCCAAAAGTTAAGACTTCTTTTTTCTTAGCTACATGAACCAATAAAAAAATAATAATATGTTTCTGAATTTTTTTATTTTTATTCCAAATTTTAGTCTTGTGTTGGTTGTATACATGTCATTCCAAATTTTGGTTTTCTGCCCTCTGATCAGCTGGTCTTGTGTTGGTTTCAGGTCTCTGAAAAAATAAATAATCATAAATTATAAAATACAAAAAAAAATTGATCCCAACTTATGAATTACAGCAGTTCTTAAAAATATCCTGTGTGTAAACATAATCAATATTTTTTCTATTGCTGGTTGTATAATAAATCTTGCAGATTCATAATTATGTTGTGTTGTTACTGAGATGTTTGTATCTTTGCCAATTATACACATTTTGATAATGTATGTTAGAAATTTTAACATAATTTCAACAGTATATAATAATTTATAACTTTTGGTTAACCTTTGTTCTTATTTAAAAATAAATTTGTTGTTTAATAAATTGAACATGTGTTAATGAAATTATGGCTGTTCCAGAAAATACTATGTCCGCCCCCAGGGACGGCCCTTTTTAACCCCAGCATCGACAGAATTATGAAAATCAAAAGGAGCTTACATCAATAGATATAAACAATTCACCAAAGTTTCATAAGAAATGCTGAAAGCATTTTTCAGTTTTGTCCGAAAACTGGAAAATCCCCTTTTTATGAATAAAACCATGTAACTCGGAAACGTAAAATCTAAAATTTATAAAAATCAAAAGGAGCTCATGTCAATAGATATAAACAATTCACCACAATTTCTTGCAAGTTGGTGAAAGCATTCTTGAGCTATTGTCCGAAAACTGGAAAATCCCCTTTTTAATGAATAAAACCCCATAACTCGGAAACGTAAAATCTAAAATTTATAAAAAACGAAAGGGAGCTCAGGTCAATAGATATAAACAATTCACCAAAGTTTTATGCAAATTGGTTAAAGCGTTTTTGAGTTAATGTCCAACATGTTGACGACGGACGGACAGACAGACGGACAACGGTATACCATAATACGTCCTGTAAACGAGTGTATAAAATAAATAAGAACAACACTCCTTTGCATTTTGGTATTTCAAATGCTATCACCCCACATAAAATTTAAAAAAAGAGCCTTCCCTGGGGGGACATAGTATTTTCTGGAACAACCAGTAGTTATTCTACAAATAATAATGAATCCAAATTAAAAAAGGAAGTTTGGTTTCTCAAAATTGTCATTTATCAATTAATTTAAGATATTCATAGGATTTTACCTTAATACATTTAGAATTTACAGCAATACAGCAAGACCTTATATCATATGCCAATGAACGCAATCTATAAAATCAACAAATTATAATTTGATAAATAAAATTAATAAAAGAAGAATGTGTCTATGAGCCACAAATGATGTTATTAAAGGACATAACTAAAGAACAGTAAAACAGATGCTCTCCAAATTCAAACTCTGCGTTTTATGATAATAAGCATTGTGTATAAATTTCATAACATGTCGTTCAGGCAAACTAAAGTTAGAGAACAGAAACCAATTTTGAGTTCAATGTATGTACGTACAGTACAAGAGTAAAACTATATCACTCAGTGAAAGAGGGCATAAAAAGAGCTGATCAACTGATGTTTACCTTTTATATCTTGGTCCATCTTTTGAGCTGGTGCATGCTTAAGTGTTACTGCAATGCATTCCTCAACCCCAGACACATTGGATCTGTGGATTTTATACAACACACTAGAAAAAAATTATAAATACATTCAATTATCTTTCTTTATTCTTTTGTCTGTTTACATGCGTGTCAGTCCAACAAATCTTTGGGAGAACTAGGTAAGTGACAAATTTACATGCATTCCAAAATTCATAAGTTTTATGATTGATTACGACATTGTTTCTGATCACATATTTAGTGAGAGTTGATTATAGCTTGTCATTGATAAACATGTAGATTTCATACCATAAATTGGAACAGCAAAAAAACGTCCCTATATACTGTTTTTTAACACCAGTAAACTGGGTTTTACCCTGAAAACAGGAAAATTTTACCCAACTTTTCCCGACTGGATCCTAGTCTAAATAAATATGACGTCTTGGAAGGCTATTTTATTATTTTTCTGTGATGCCTATCTACGACGACCTAGTCCCAAATAATTATGACGTCTTGGAAGGCTATTTTGATTTTTTCTGTGACGCCTATCTACGACGACCTAGTCCCAAATAATTATGACGTCTTGGAAGGCTATTTTAATTTTTTTTTCTGTGACGCCTATCTACGACGACCTAGTCCCAAATAATTATGACGTCTTGGAAGGCTATTTTAATTTTTTTTCTGTGACGCCTTCCTACGACGACCTAGTCCCAAATAATTATGACGTCTTGGAAGGCTATTTTAATTTTTTTCTGTGACGCCTATCTACGACAGTCTTTATTGGCACAATTGTCTATTCCCATGTCAGACCCAGTGATACATTGATTGTTGGTTGCTTAACGTCCAGTGACAAATATTTCATGCATGTTCAGGACGACCCCAGTGATACATGTAGTATTATCATTAATAGGCAGAGTTTGTAATATGCCAAGTTTGTAATGGGTCGAGTTTGTAATGTGCCGAGATGTCTAGCTTCGCATTTGTGATATTGATAAGACTTTTATGCTTCCAACATTATCAAAAAATAACAGTGCAAAAGACACTTGCAGCCTTAATATATAGGGATAGTAGCTCTTGGCATGGATAGAAAACAAGTGCCTGTGGCTGTGCACAACCCCCCCCTTTTTTTACTTTCTACAGTTAATTGCATATATCTTAAAACCAACACAAGTTAATCGAGCAATTTGAAAATGGATTCAAATAACACAAATGTTGGCTAAAATATCTTGACAGTAAAATAAGAAGTATCATATTTCAACACGGTCACGGACAACAGACTTGAAAGAGGCGCCCAACACGGCAACAGGTGTTTTATTTTCTTCAATCATACTTGTTTTATCATGGAGAACCTTTTGGCGTAATGTGCAATTATTATATTACCTTTTTCTTTGTTCTGGAATCTGGATCGAGCTAAATTTCACTGCAAGTTTTATCACTGTTTTAAAAATCAAGCGGTGAAAGTGCGCATGCTCAGACTTTTCATAGTATGCAGCGGTAAAACCCGAGTACTGCTGAACGTTCCACTATGTTCCACAAAATGTTACGTCGGATTATGACAGTTATAAGCACGTTGTCACAACGCAATAAAATGTTACGTCCTGACAGGGTACTAAATTTACGTAAATTCGACGTAATTTTATAACGTCGTCTGTACGTCTGCATCCAACGTTGGGTTTTACGTTCCCACAACGTTGGTACGACGTAAACTCAAGACATGACGTTCAGACGACCATTAACCGACGTCGGGAGTACGTCGTGTGTTTGCTGGGAACGATGCGTGAACAAAACAAACAGACACAATAGGTAAAATGTCAAAAATAGGGTACAGCAGTCAACATTGTGTTATCATCTTAATCACTATAAAACAAACAAATGTAACGAAGAAGCACAAAAGGCATACACCAAATTTAACATCGTCATTTTGCTTTATTATTTGAAATGTTTCGGTACCCTATGTTCTCGTTGGGGTCTCTCATTTGATAATTGTCTATTCTCACACGGATTTAAATTTTGTCCATTGTTAATCTTGTTCTTGTATTCTGTTTTTCTGAGTAGTTCCACTCTCCAACCTCCCCTGCCGCGCCTGTCTTGCGGGGGCCCATATTCTTCATCCTCTGTCCCTCCCGGCCTGTCTAGCGGGGGCCTATATTCATCTACTTTCACAAGTGTGTTGGCTATTTTAAACTTGCTAGCATCTCTACGAATCTCCTTCCATCTGTCACCCTTTTAGCACCTACGGTTGATCCGACTATTACAAATACTATGTAGAATGCTGGTTCATATGCAGTTGACCATTTGTCTCTTTTGTTTTGCTCCAACAAGACGTAATCGCCAATCTTGAAATTGTGTTCTCTTGTATTTATATTCTCAGCTTGATGTTTAATTTTATCTTGGTAACATTTGACTCTTTCGTTCATCTTCTTCTCATCAGTTATTTCTTCATCATCGTTCGTTCTCGGAATACATCCTAATTTTGTTCTAACTCGTCTTTTCATGAGTGCTTCGTATGGTAATACACCTGTAGCTGGATGAGGTGTGGAGCGATATCCTACAAGCATTTCCTGCACAGCTATTGCACTATCCTTGTTTTGTAATTTTGCTATTTGTTCTGTCTTATTCAATACTTTCATGAAGGCTTCGGCTTCTCCATTCGCTCTCGGGTGTAAGGGTGTAATTTTATGATGTTCAAATCTTTGTTCGGCGGCAAAGTTGGCAAACTCCACAGCATTGAAAGGTGGTCCATTGTCATTTTCTAGTTTTCTTGGTATTCCATGTGTTTCGAAGATCCTCATTAGTTTGTGCTTTGTTTGTTTGCAAGCAGTTGTGGTCAGCTTTTCCACTTCAGGATATCTTGTTCTTTTGTCAATTACTACCAGATTGTAGTGTCCATCTGGATATGGTCCTCCAAAATCTACTGAAACAACTTCCCATAGATTCTCTGGTAATTCTGTCATACTCAGTGGTTCCTTTACGTGTTGTTTTGTCGTTACTTGACATTCAAAATCGTTTTTAATTGCTTCTTCAACCATAGAATTCATTGTTGGAAACCAATATTTCTCTCTCAACATTTGCTTTGTTTTCGTCATTCCAAAGTGTCCCATGTTGTGTGTGGCATTTATCACTTTTTCTTGCAATGTCTCTGGAACTATTATTTGATTTAGTCTGAATACGAGTCCTTCTGCTACGTATAATTCATTTCTAATATGGTAATACGATATAATGTCAATGTCTTTCTTATTTCTTTCCCAGTTAGTTTTCAATATACAGTCCTTTAATTTGAGTAACTGTTCATCCTCGTCGCCAATGAAACATCGTATTAAACTCAGAAATTCTGACAGTACTTTTAATAATGGCTGACTTAAATCAATATACAAAATAAAATGCCATAGCAACGAAACGTAATAGTCAAGAGTTGCGAATGTGTATAAGGTGAGTTCCCGGAAAAACCCTGGATATTACACCTCTCATGAACCAGGACACCACAAACGAAATGTAAACTGCGCGTCACATGAATGGATCAACTTCACAAAAGGTGACGTATTTTATATAACGTTTATATTATCACAGGTAAATTTCTAAAATTAAATAGATTTGTTTTATTTATAGACACGTACAAGAATATTGGGATTGAGTTTGTAATCGGTGATATTTTATGTATTTTCTAACCATGACAAGAATATTAAAATTGAATTGTGTATGTAATGGTGTTATCATTTGTATTTTCTAACCATGTCGGTTTTCCTTCTAAATCAAAACTGTGTATAAACAAAAATCCTGTTCATATATTTGCTTTAAACTTAAAATCATATAAATGAAGTAGCTGATTTTTATCTTAACTTTACATACATATAGAAAATAAAAATAAAATAACCGTAGTATAAGGCATGATCATGTAAGACCAAACAGTAAACACACATGAAAACAAACATCATAAAACAAAACCCTGTAGACAAACCACGAGTAACTCGACTAAACTGACAAATAAGACATATGTGAAATGTACCGAAAACATAGAATTCAAACCACAAACGAAATAAACAGACAACAACTCAGCACGAAATGACTACCCGGACCCACACGTATAAGAGAGTAACAACAAAATGCCCGAAAGTGGGAGATATAAATACCGAACCATGTCGTCTCCAACAACGAACATAAGACATAACAATATATCAAAGCAGACTTACAAAAGAAACATCACAACTAAATACTTGAATGTTGGATATATAAATACCGAGACACGTCGTATAGCAATGCGAATTCACACTCGGCAAAACAGTTATATTCGGGAATAGGTCACGTTCGGTACTAAACAGACCAGACGAAGTAGATGGTAAACCACTATTTAAGACGTGGAAAAATGTCTTTAGTTAGTTTAGACACAGACACATCGTATAGATCAACCAATTCGTGATGGTGTCCATAAAATTTACAGAGTGTCATTTTAATCTTTCCTCCTCATAACTCTGTTCGAGCAGTTTCTGTGTAAGGAGTAAACTCCTATATGTGAAGTCCGTATAGTGTGAACATGCACGAGCATAACGTATCAATTGAGATATGTAAACACCATACGACGGGGCAGATGGTATGTAACTGCTGAGAAATGGGAAATTGATAATTGGGAATTGTTGTTGTAATCATCCTGTTTGTCATAGATTTTAGTCTGAAGTCGTCCATCTGTGTCAATATTGAGGAAAAGATCAAGGTCTTTCTAGTATCAGTAGTATCCTTAATTTCAAGTTCACTGGGATATACGAGATACAAGTACTGACTGAAATATGGGTTATTCAGTGGTAGGACATCATCAATATATCTGAAAGTAAAATTGAGGAATTTCGCAAGGTGCTTTTCCTTTTGACTTTTAGAAGGTTCTGAATGAATTATTATAACAAAAAACAAAAAATAGGAAAACGATCATTAAAGGGCAAAACTTTATTAAGGTGTCAACTGACGATTTTGGTAATGTTGACTTATGTGTAGCATGTGTCGTGCTTATCATTTTTGATATATAAAGTTTCTGTCTATCGATTATAAATACTGAGATAATAGGCAAGAATGAAAAAAATGGTAAAATTCGTCGTTTAAGGGCAATAACTCCTATAAGAAGTTGTCTGATAGTTTTAAATGTCAATAGACTGAAGGTAGGTCTCATCATTTTGAACATTTTTGTCCGTGTAATATTGTCTCTATCCACAGAGGTTTTCAAGATAATCGACAAAATTTGCATTTTATTCCTATGCTTTATCTTTAGCCATGTAGGTGATGTTTGTCGGCAAGTGTGGGTTATCGAACACATGTGTTAAACTAGATACCTTATTGATGATTGTGGTCAAATTTTGTTAAATTTTGGTCAGTAGTTTCAAAGAAGATGATCTTTGTTAAAGTTACCTGACGTCGGATGACAAGTGATGACAAAAGCTCACACTGGCCCTTTGGTGAGCTAATAATGTATATAACATATACTTAAATTTTGATTGTTTATGACATCTTTACACTAAATCAATTAGACTTGTATTTATTTTAGTCTGGAAAACATGATTTATTTATTTTCGCAATTAGCTTTGAACTAGCTTTCAGTTACTTCGAGTAGTTTTAGATCGATATTTGTTGTCTTTTGTCTTTTTATTAGTCATTTGTACTTCGTCCTGATCTGATGAATCGATCATTTTCTTAACGATTTTACAGTTTGTTCTGATGTTGTGCTGTCTCGCCACTGTCCATGTTAGGGGATGAAAAAACGCTGAAAAACATATTTAACCTCGACATATTCTGTATGTGCCTACCCAGAATCAGGAGCCTGTCAAGATCAGCGGTTGTTGTTGGTTGCTGTCTGCCATATTTGTTTTTAGTTTACTGATCAAGCAAAAATTAGGCCAGTTTGTTTTTGTAATTGTTTCAATTTTGTCATGCCGGTGCCATTTAAAGCGTACGGTATGGAATTTGCACATTGTTGAATGCCGTACAGCGACATATAGTTGCTTAGTCCATCTTATTTTTTTTAGCAAGGAAAATATTCAATTCATTGACGAACATAGCCAAATTCATGTGTAATTAGGAAGAAATATATATGTATATAAAGTCCCTGCTCAACGCCTAGGACTACCAAGAGCTTCATGAGCCCAACAATTGAAACTGGGTCTAAAATTTATAAAACGGACCTGCTTTAACAAGTAACATGTTTATCTGAACTAAACATTTTGGCTACCGGAAACATCTACATTTCAATCATGTTCAAATAAGTTTGACATCCGGGAAAGTTATGCAGACTATGCATCAAAGAATTACAGTCGCTTCTCTTTGAGAAAAAATGGACGACGGTAATCCTGGAATGTCTGCTGGAACAAAAGATTCATGAAATAAATAGAGAACGAATTTGTGAGAAACTTTAACGGAAGTCGATTAGCACTGTTACCATTCCCTGCGCAAAGACAACCGTTACCAAACAGACAACACACTCTTCATCGTCTTAGCTGTTGGACATCGGCTTAAGCAAGAACGTGACAAAAAGGGAAAATTTTTCTTACATTTTTTAATAATATTGACAACAGTCGCACATAATTTGCTTTATGAATGTACAACCACCAAAGTTTGGGTATTTCAAAACTCATGTGAGATTCAAGGCTTATAATTTAGTATGAACGAATACAAATAATAACACCATTACAAACACAATTCCATTTTAATATTCTTGTCATGGTTATTCATGTGGCGTGCATTTTATCCCTATGTTCTATCTTTAGCCATGTCAGCGATGTTTGTCGGCAAGTGGGGTCATCGAACACATGTGTTAAAATAGATACCTTATTGTGGATTGTGGTCACATTTTGTTAATATTTCAAAACTCATGTGAGATTCAAGGCTTATAATTTAGTATGAACGAATCTCTTGTCTAATAAAGGTTTCCCTGGTTTATACCGTACCAGACGTACTACGATTGATTGATTGGTTGGTTGGTTGGTGTCCAAACATTCTACGAACCAGAAGCCGTCATTGAACACATCGAAAGAATTGATGTATAGAATTCATATTGGCGTACGCTAGATGAAACATAACTGTTTATCTGCAACTTGATATTAATTTTATGTTGATACTTTTTATATTCATAGCAAACAAAATTTTGTTTACTCGATAATACAGTGTGTTTTATTTACTGTTATCCGCTCTGAAATTTCAATCGTGTTGCCAAAATATAATTTTAATCAAATTTATAATTTATGTGATTGTTTAGTTAAATTTTTAAAATATAAAACATGTAGGTTGAAATTTCGTTTGCTCTACATTTTAGAAAATATTTGGCACGAGTCATTGAACAAAGGAAATATACCATGCTTACACTGTACCGTCTGCTTTTTAAAGAAATCGGCTCATATATATGGGAGAGTTTTTTTTATTCAATGATTCTAAACATTGGTGATTTTTTTAATCAGACATATAGCAGAAAAAATGGATGTTAAAGTTTTTGAAGTTAGTGATATATTTCTAAAAGATTTTTGCTTGACACAATAAACAGCTGCGCCATGAGCGCATGATACGCCCGTCGTCTTGTGTGTGAATTTTATGCAATAATCATAAATAGTTTCTGACATACGGCCTGACATGCGAAAACCCCTTTTTACAAAAAACTCAATATCTCTAAAATAAAATTTTGAATCAAAACCAAAAAGTATACAGATCTTTAGATTAATATATCTAAGAAGTGTGTAAAATTTTAAACAATAATCATAAATCGTTTTTGAGATACGGCGCGACATGTGAAAACCCCCCTTTTAAAAAAAATCAATATCTCAAAAATAAAATTTTAATCAAAACCAAAAAGTATACAGATCTTTAGATTAATATAACTAAGAAGTGTTTAAAATTTTAAGCAATAATCATAAATCGTTTTTGAGATACGGCGCAACATGTGAAAAACCCCTCCCCCTTTTTTTACAAAATACTCAATAACTCAAAAATAAAATTTTGAATCATCACCAAAAAGTATACAGATCTTAATATTAATATAACTAAGAAGTGTGTAAAGTTTTAAGCAATAATCATAAATTGTTTTTGAGATACAGCGCGACATGTGAAAAAAACAGACACCTGTTTTAGTTACTAAGTCCCGTAACTCAAAAGTTTTAATCTTATTTTCACCAAAAGTATACAGATCGTTTGACCATCATAAGAAACAACTATGTTAAGTCTAATGAAATTTGGATAAGTCGTTCTCAAGTTACGGTGCGACATGTTTACGCTGGACGGACAGACAGACGGACAGACGGACAGACGACATTTGTATACCATAATACGTCCCGTCAAAATTTTGACGGGCGTATAAAAAGTATTGGGTGGTTTGAGAGAAAATTCACACTTAATATGAAATTACTATTTCTTATTTCAAGGAAAAGGTTGGTACTTTATTACAAGATAAAACTAACTAAATAGTAATCAACATACATGTTTATAATATATCAGTACTGGTCGAGAACCGGCTATCGTCAGAAAGTTTCTCTCAAATTATTTTAACAAAAACTCAATGGATAAACATTATTTCAACATAAAAATGGTTATCAAAAATGGCAAAACATAGTCGTGGACTTTCATTCCTCTAATAAACCAAAAAAAAAAAACAAAAACGAGGATTACTACTATTTCTAATTTTGCGGCAAATGTTCGATGACCAGTCACCATCGCTATTGAATCTTGTCATTGCATGATAGAATTTATATTTAATCGGGACATAAATGATGTATTTTGCTTTGATGTTGAATGAAGAGTAAAGTGTACGTCAATTGAACGATCAACTGTTTACAAAATTTACAATTTTCTACCCAAGGAATAGATCACCTGAACTGTAATTGGCAAAACCTTTCGGTATTTTGGGTCTTATATGCTTTTCAACTTCGTACTTATTTTGGCCTTCTTTAACTATATGCACTGGTTTGTATTTGCTATACACATTTTTATTTATAAGAAAAACCGACATGGTTAAAAATGCAAATAATAACACCATTAAAAACAACATTTCATTTTAATATTCTTGTCATGGTTAAAAAATACTTGAAATAACACCATTACAAACTCAATCCCAATTCAAGATTCTTGTACGTGTCTATGAATAAAACAAATCTATTTTATTTTAGAAATTTACCTGTGATGATATAAACGTCACATAAAATACGTGACTTTTGTGACGTTGATCCATTCATGTGGCGTGCAGTGTATAATTCGTTTGTGGTGTCCTGGTGTGCTGTCGTAAATTCATGGGAGGTGTCCGTTGTTATTCTGCGATTTACATGTTGTAATGTACTATTATATTATTAATTTATGTATTTCTCTGTCCTGAGTGTTCTTGCGTTTGTTTGTACTGTATTCCTGTCACGTAGTGTTGTCATTTTAGAGGTATTTTTAACAATGCCATATTAGCGGGAGGTTTGGCTTGCCATAAAACCAGGATCAACCCACCATTTTTTCTTAAAATGTCCTCTACCAAGTCAGGAATATGGCAGTTGTTATCAGACAATCCGTTATGTATGTTGGCGTTTGCTTTTGTTGAAGTTCAGTGTTTCTGTTATTCCGTTGTTTTCCTCTTACAGTTGATGTGTTTCCCTCGGTTTTTGTTTGTTACACGGATTTGTTTTTGCTTAATCGAATTATGAGTATTGAACAGCGGTATTGCCTTTATTTCTAAATTTTTTTTTATTCGAGCGTCACTGGTTAGTCTTTTGTAGTCTGATGTACACAATGTTAAGCCTAGTATCTATAATGAGTTAATTTACTATCAAAGGTTTATACTTAATATTCAAATATATCACAGTCGCTTGTCAATCTTATTTTAAAGTATGAGTGTCAAAATGCTTTTGATTTATCAAGAGAATAGTCTTACTGTTGTACTAATACGAGCCTTACCAGACACGGACAAATATAATGCATTGTACACAGATTCCATTTATAGCTGCATCGGAGCCTGCTTGAGTCGATGAGGAAAATCGATTGACTTTGCACTGCAAAAACTGTGTCATTGTCTGCAAAATGTCGAATTTGTTGAACCAACAGACCGTTCTGATATATTTTGGACTCGCCGATGCAAAACAACAAAATCCAATAATTGGCGTTAAGCAGGATATAAATTCAAGGTTTTATATATCAAAAGCAATACACATCATTGTGCTGACCTTCTGTCCAAAATACATTCAACATAGAAAGGCATTTATAAGAAGAAGAACCAGACATAGACTACCGAGCTCTTGGAATAAGTGTTATAAAAAACTACGATAAGATAAAACCATGGAACTTTGTAAAATATCAGGTTGATACTCCGGGTGACCAAAAATAGCGAAACATGACTTATTGGTGATATAGACATCAGGAAGAAACTGAAAGGGGTAAAGAATTAAAACAAAAGATTAAAAGTAGGCTCAAACGGTAAATTCGAACAAGATTGAACAAACTCACTATTTCGAATACTAGTAGCGAGACAATGGACCTGTGTATTTTTCCATACTATGACTGAATCTCCAAGTATGAGATCCTTTGTTGCAAAGGATCTTGAAGACGAAGTATTCAACAGTACCAAGATGACTTAGGACATATGGCACTCAATAAGACATACGATGAAATGAGGCCAAAGGTTTCTTCCCGAATATGTACAAGAAAATCAACGTATACTCTAGATTGCCTGAAACATTCACAGTACCTGGTAAGTTAACTAATTACATCCTTCACTTCTTAATTAAAGTAATCGTTCCAAGGCATGCAGAAGCTCTAGAACATGTTTTTGACAATAGTACATAGAACTTCAACAGAAAAACTGAATATCCTGCTTTTAAGGGCTTCATGTTATAATCCACAGGCAAACGGCAAGGTAGACTGATTTCATGGGCCGTTTCATGATGACATATTCAAGGATATAGAAGATGTTAATAATTGGAACCTCTATTTAAACCTTACTCTTGGATCATTTCGATTCAACACCGACGAATCGACAAAATATTCACCGTTCTACCAGCTATTCAACTGTGATGTAGTTCTATCCCTGAATACAATATTCAAACCGAGACGGCGCTATGTAGATGAAGATCAACACTCAAAGACCAGCACAAAGCGTTAAAGGTAGTTCATTGCATTATGAAAGAGGCCAAAAAGAAACAAAATGAAGCTTAAGACTAATGCAGTAAGAAGAAAAAATCATTAGTGTACCAATATCAAAATTTCGTAAATCGATTAGAAAGAGAAAAATCAAGGTAACAATAAAACTTGGGAAAATCGTATGAACTCCAAAAGGAGTGAGATCGGATGCGTCGACAAATATTCTTCTCCTGCTACACAGGCATCACACAAAATGCGAATTAATACTTAAACAAATGTCAAAATCGGTAATAGAACACAATTGGTTAAGTTAACCAGACGACTGTAATGGTATCTAAAGATCTAAGACAGCGAAAACGTGTCGCTAGTGAGTTGAGACACTGACACTTAATCGTGATTGTGAATGTAAAATTTATGTAGTTTCAATTTCAGTATTTCTTCCTCGTAAATCTGTTGGGGCAGTATATGTGTTAGGAGCACATCCCTGTAAATGAAGTCCGTAAAGTGTGTGAACATGCACGAGCGTAACGTATATACTGAGATACGTAAACGCTATACGAAGAAGTACAGGGTATGTTACTGCTGAGAAATGGGAAGTTCATAATTGAAAATTGAAATCATCATGTTTGTCATAGATTTCAGTTTGACGTCGTTCATTTGTGTCAATAGCGAATATCCAAAATAAGTTTAATGTTTTTGGAACGGAATCATTCAATGTATAACTGTTTTTAAGCTATTGAAAACCGTTTTACAAACTAGTTTTATCTAGATTTGGACCGTGATATTATAAATACAGAAGCTGAATTAAGCTATTTTGAGGTTTTTGTTTGGATACTAAATTATTTTTATTGATTAAACATTCTAACAGGATCCTTGTATATTGCCTTAATCTTTATCATTATCGATTATTGATAATTTAACGCATAACTAGATATGAATTGCGATTATATTATTAGCATTTATGGCTCTTTATCCTGTACATATTAATATGTTTGCATTGTCATGGTCAGTATAATCATTAGGAGATGTTGTATGATTGCCAAAAAGGCAACTATCCATAAACCAGACGTCAAAGGTGTGAACAGTTAAAGGTCATCGTACAACATTGAACATGTACAATAAGCTGTAGAATACCGTATAGTCAGAAATAAAAGGTTGCGGTATGACAAAATGTTAAACAAGGTCATGATTTTCTAAGGCTGCTTATGACATCTGCGATGCAGATATACTAATATAAATTCAATATGGGTTATTCATTAGTTGAAATTGAGTTTTTAACTAACTATTAGTAACTGCGAGTACTCTAGATCGGTATGTCTTGTCTAATGCGTCAAACCTTCCTCCGCCACTCTTTTCATCCCTGTCTCACAGCATGAACCTGTTATCCAGTTGATTTCGTTTGTTGAGGTCTGTCATATTAAATTATCGTTAAGAATTTTAGTATAAATGTTGAACTTCTTTTAATAACTGTTTCTCATTTTGCCTTCCCAGGGGCTTTTATAGCTTACAATTTGGTACGGGTTTTCTGTATTGTTTATGGCCGTACGGCGAAATTTAGCTGTTATCGCATATTTCAGGGCGGGTCCAGGTGAGGGCGTAATGGGCGTACGCCACCCTTTTCAAAAAAAAAAAAAAAAACTATCGTAATCTGTTAATATTGTATTGAATATGGCAATTTATCATATTTCACAATTATTTTTGTTTCTTAGCAAAAAGGTCCAAAAATTTTATGGACAAGGTATAATTTACAGTTGTCACTACACATAGGCAGACATACATATATATAAATTTACAGTGATTGTATGCTTCTAAAAATAGAACAGCATCCTGTAATTATACTGAAGAGATGAGTAGATGTTCATTTCTGTACACTTAAAAATACTTTGTGTACTGCGTCTAGATGTCCTTGTTTAATTCCTACGAGAAGGTAACACCTCCCGAAATTTTTTTATCAGCTATAGTTAGAAGAGGAGATAAGGCGTCCGCGCAATGCTAGGCGGTATTGTTGTAGAAGTATGAAGTGAAAAGTACAAGTTCCAGCCCCGGCCGGGTAGGAAGTAAAGAATCCAATCTATTCTAACATTGTTAGGTTGATTTTCTATGCACTTTATATATATATATATATATATATATATATATATTTGAATCATAGGTTTGAACGTTGTTTACAATTTAGACTTATTTATATTTTTTCGTTTGGGCTTGTATTATATTTGCCTTCGGGTTTATATGATCCGTTCATCCTATTTCGACTCTTTCAAAATTCAAGAGTCTATCCTAAATTGAGGTAAATTATATGGCCTTCCAAATACCGTTTCGATTCCTAACATCACTGAAGAGACATTAATTGTCGAAATCCGGATATGGTGTACAAATTTTGCACCTCATCTTTGCGGTATACCATCTTTTCCGCAAGTTTATTGTTTTCTGTTTGGTATTAAATTAATAATAAAGATCCATTTTGTTACAACTTGTGATCCGTTTATTTGGCAATCGCCAATGGCAGTCAGCAGGGTTTAAGAACATCCGTTGTTCGACCTGTTAGTCAAATGCGTTTTGTTTAAATATACTTTTTCACTTTTTTGGTCTTTTGGAAAATGTTGTTTGTGATGTATTTAGACCCCTCTACCAAGAAATTTGTTTTGCATGCACACGTATAAAAATTGCGATTTTTATCCAACGCAATCATACGTTTTCACGTTGTTTACAATTTAGACTTATTTATATATTTGAATAGATATTGATACGTTTGAATTATTCAACTCTTCAAGTTTGCGACTTCGTCTCAATACCAATGAACGGCATGACCCTTCATGATTGAAAGCATACTCTCTCTCTCTCTCTCTCTCTCTCTCTCTCTCTCTCTCTCTCTCTCTCTCTCTCTCTCTATATATATATATATATACAATTCTAAATTGAAAACAACGTTCAAACCTATGATTGCGTTGGATAAAACCGCAATTTTATACGTGTGCATGCAAAATAAATTTCTTGGTAGGGGGTCTAAATACAGCACAAACAACATTTTCCAAAAGACCAAAAAGTGAAAAAGTATATTTTAACAAAACGCATTTGACTATATATATAGATAATAAAGTCTATTCTAAAGACATACGCATAAATATTGTATTGACAAATATATCAGATCAACTTATGACCTACGTCAGTGTCAAAACCCTTACTTTCAGTCAATACTTGCATCTCAGATCCCAGTGAACTTGAAAATAAGGATACTACTGATACTAGAAGGACTGCTTCATACCTTGATCTTTTCCTCAATATTGACACAGATGGACGACTTCACACTAAAATCTATGATAAACGGGATGATTTCAACATCCCTATTATCAATTTCCCATTTCTCAGCAGTAACATACTCTTTTCCCATCGTATGGTGTTTACATATCTCAATCGATACGTTATGCTCGTGCTTGTTTACACTATACTGACTTCATATACAGGAGTGTGCTCCTTACGCAGAAACTGCTCCAACATAGTTATGAGGAGGAAAGATTAAAAATGACACTCCGTAAATTTTATGGACACCATCACGAATTTGTACGATGTGTCTGTGTCTAAACTAATTAACGACATTTTTACCACGTCTTAGATTGTGGTTTACCATCTACGTCGTCTGGTCTGCTAAGTACCGAACGTGACCTGTTCCCGAATATGACTGTTTTGCCGATTGTGAATTCGCATTGCTATACGACGTGTCTCGGTATTTATACATCCAACATTCATTTATTTAACTATGATGTTTCTTTCGTAAGTCTAGTTGGATAATGTGTTATGTCTTATCATTTATGGTATAAATTCTGTATTTTCGGTACATTTCACATATGTCTTATTTGTCAGTATAGTCGAGTTACTCGTGGTTCGTCTATTGTGTTTTTGTTTTATGTTGTTTGTTTTCAAGTGTGTTTACTGTTTGGTCTTACATCATCTTGCCTTATATGACAGTTATTTTATTTTCATTTGTCTATATGTATGTAAAAGTCAAGATAATAAATCAGCTTTTTCATTTATATGATTTTAAGTTTAAAGCTGCTATATGCACAGGATTTTTTTGTTTATACACAGTTGTGATTTATAAGAAAAACCGACATGGTTAGAAAACACAAATAATAACACCATTTTAATATTCTTGTCATGGTTAGAAAATACATAAAACAACACTATTACAAACTCAATCCCAATTTTATATTCTTGTACGTGTCTACAATAAAACAATTCTATTATATTTTTAAAAATTTACCTGTAATAACATAAACGTCACAAAAATACGTCATTTTTTGTGGCGTTGATACATCCATGTGACACGCAGTTTATACTTCGTTTGTGGTGTACTGGTGTACTGTCGTAAATCATGGGAGGTGTCCGTTTTTATTCTTTGGTTTACATGTTGTTATGTACTATTATATTATTTATTTATGTATTTCTCTGTCCTGAGTGTTCTTGAGTTTTTGTACTGTATTCCTGTCACGTAATGTTGTCATTTTATTGGTATTTTAAGATTGCCATATAGCGGGAGGTTTGGCTAGCCATAAAACCAGGTTCAACCCATCATTTTTTCTTAAAATGTCATGTACTTAGTCAGAAATATGGCAGTTGTTATTAAATAGTTCGTTTCTATGTATGTTGGCGTTTGTTTTTGTTGCAGTTCAGTGTTTCTGTTTTTCAATTTTTTCCTCTTATAGTTGATGTGTTTCCCTCGGTTTTAGTTTGCAACCCGAATTTGTTTTCGCTTAATCGATGTACGACTATCGAACAGCGGTATACTACTGTTGCCTTTATTTATTAATCTTTTTTTTTTAAATTAAATAATGCAATCTGACAAATCCTTATTGTGTAATAGCGCTCATATACAACAGTTATTTTAAATTTTGATCCGTAATCTTAGATTATATGTACAACACCAAACACATTACTGTAAAGAAAGTGAAACATCTTATTGTGTTTACATTAGTGAAAGATTCGAATATACTTTTAAATACGGATACATAATACACAAGCAGTCGATCGATTAATTAATTTTCAACTTGTGCATACAATATTTAAATAGAACAAACTTTTGTAACCTGAAAAGTGTATTAATATATGCGATGTTCTAAACAGAAATTTAGGAATTTTCAACACATTGCTGAAATATGAAATATGAAAATTAAATGATTTGTTATTTACTTACCTTTTCCTGTTTCATCTCAAATGGCCAATGTAAATTAAAGACTTGCCATATCATGTCTCATATCTTCGCGGACAGGGTTACATATAAGAAAACTTTCACTTATTTGTCTTAAAAAACAAGAGCGTAAAAGACTTGACTACGAGAAAGCTCATATCTAATATAGTTATTTTCTTCAATGAGGTAGATTAATGTTAAATAAAAATCAATCACAATTACAATTTTTTGGAACGATCTCCTGTATTCCTTTAAAACAAGTTGGTTAATTCAACATTATTGACAGGTCTGAATATGAAAAAAGTACATTAACTACTAGCGAAATGTATTAATCTTTATCAAAATCACAAATACAGACAATGATTCGCTGATCGATAAATTGATATGCACCTTCTTTACACATATTTGAACAGGAATATTTAATCACCCGGATAATTTTTTATATTGATAGATATGTAGTGGTTTCAACAGAAATATGGCGATTTGTCAACCCTTTGTTGAAATGTAAAAAAATTAGTTGTCTTACAAAACAAGAGCGCATATTTTTATAGAATGTTAACAGATTACAAAAATAGTTTAATAGTTTTATAATTTTTAATAAATTCTATAAAAACTGTAAGTTGTGATTGATTTTTATTTAACATTAATCTACCTCACTGAAGAAAATAACTATATTAGATATGAGCTTTCTCGTAGTCAAGTCTTTTACGCTCTTGTTTTTTAAGACAAATAAATTTTTAAATTGTTAGCGGATATTTGCCCTGTGAACCGATGGGTCGAGCTCCTATACAAATGACCGACCATCTCAACCAGGACAAAACAGCATGTTCATAGCACCACAGGCTTACAATACAGAAGATATGCTACATTGATTTTTCCTGAAGCTTGAAATTTTTATAGAATGTTAATGTTTAAATGCACTATCGAAGTATGCAGAGAAAATTATAAAACTATTAAACTATTTTTGTAATCTGTTAATCTTTTCCTTTTTATAATACACATGGCTATATGATCAATATTAATCGCAATTAATTTAAAAGACGTGCCATTTTGATTTTGCCATTTGATAAGGGACTTTATGTTCTAAATTTTCCTTGGAGTTCGGTATTTTTGTTATTTTACTTTTTACGTAAACACTTGGCTTTGCCATAGATGTTTCCTGATAAAGAGATGCGAAAATTGTGTATCTTTGATCATCTTCATTTCCTCTTCCATTCGCCCATGTAATTTCTGATTGACTTTTGCTTTCTCCAGTTTTCTAATACTTCCGGTTCTCTACTTTACCTTATTCACAATTTTCCCGCTTTTTTTTTCTGTCCCATATATCCACACCTTCCTGTATCTTTTTCCATCCTTACAGATAGCTGCCTCCAACATTCCTGTTCGCCTTTTTTCGTTGATAAGCAGTCGACAGATACTTTTTATTTATTATGTTCAATAACATTCGTGCAAAAAATAACTTAAAATGAGGTATTACCTTACTGTTCATTGGTCCTGTTGTTTGTTTAGGGTTAGCGGATATTTGCCCTGTGAACCGACGGGTCAAGCGCCTATACAAATGACCGAACAGCTCAACCAGGACAAAACAGCCTGTTCATAGCACTACAGGCTTACGATACAGAAGATCTCTACATTGATTTTTCCTGAAGCTTGAGATTTTTATAGAATGTTAATGTTTAAATGCACTATCGAAGTATGCAGAGAAAACTATACTTTCAAGTCTTATTTCTCGAGATATTTCAATTTGATTTTCGTATGTTTTATAATTATATATTTTAATATCTTTAATAACACAACTCTAAAACGGAAAATATTAATTCAATGTTTATTTCACAGTGATCCTTTTGTATAGGCATTTAACATATATATTTACTTAAAATGAAAGTTGAAAAATATATATATTTTTTTTGTGAAATCCTATAATTACTGTTACTTGAAAATGTTCTTGTCACTTCAAATGCATAAATAAAATCCATTGTTGTTTTTTTTTCTTGCAACTTTAATTAAACGATCTGGCAGAGCAGTTCACAGTTGTTTGCAAAAGAACAAAATGGGGCCCATATGCCTATTTGTTGGCTATAAACAGAAAACCCTTTTTTTTTTAATGGTGAAGATCCCATTTTATTTTGGCACATAAGTACTTCCAAACTTTTTTTGAAAGAGAGATTAGCTGTCGAATTCATGTCCACCGATTTGACCTAATTCTCATATTTGATTTATAACATTCTAAAACGTATATTCAAATTGCAAAAACTCCAATAGAACCCAAAACTGAACTCCAAAAGTAAAAATTAACAATTCATGTACTCGTTTTAATGAATCAGCATTTCGTGGGTATTTAAGACTAGACGCCAACTCATTATCCATTTAGCTGACCTCCGAAGACTGTCGTCGGTATTTTAACGGATATTAACATATATATATATTTTTTTTTCGTTTGGGCTTGTATTATATTTGCCTTTGGGTTTATATGATCCGTTCATCCTACTTTGACTCCTCAAAATTCAAGAGTCTATCCTAAATTGAGGTAAATTGTATGTATGGTTTCCAAATACCGTTTCGATTCCTAACATCACTGAAGAGACATTAATTGTCGAAATCCGGATATGGTGTACAAAACCTTTGCACCTCAAGTTTGTGGAATACCATCTTTCCGCAAGTTTATTGTTTTCTGTTTGGTATTAAATTATATTAAGATCCATTTCGTTAAATCTGGTGATCAATTTATTTGGCAATCGCCAATGGCAGTCAGCAGGGTTTAAGAACATCCGTTGTTCGACCTGTTAGTCAAACAGAAAAAATAAACTTGCGGAAAAGATGGTATACCGCAAACAAAAGGTGCAAAGGTTTTGTACACCATATCCGGATTTCGACAATTAATGTCTATTCAGTGATGTTAGAATCGAAACGGTATTTGGAAAGCCATACATACAATTACCTCTAATGATTATAATTTTATAATTTGATGCTAATTGGATGACAGATAACCGATAAAATGCACTTGAAATGTTTAACGGATATAGGCATTCCATAATGTTTAAATTTAATGCAGATGTGTTTGCCACAAGGTCATAGCTAGTGATAAGAGGTATCCGCTCTTAGGTATATCATATTTTAAATTTTGTTTGATAAGCATCATTGCATTTGCAAGCGATAAGAGATTGTGGAATTTAGAATATGAATAAATATAACTGAATGAATTTTATTTACTTTAAACGATATATTAATTTAACAATGATATACATACACATAATGTTATAAAACATTGTTATAGCTTGTTGTTCGGTGTGAGCCAAGGCTCCGTGTTGAAGGCCGTACATTGACCTATAATGGTTTACTTTTATAAATTGTTATTTGGATGGAGAGTTGTCTCATTGGCACTCACACCACATCTTCCTATATCTATTAAGGAAAAAAGATGATGTAAAGCAATACAGTACATGAAGGAATTTTTGAAAATGGATTAAGGGTTTTCTCGTTTCTCGTTTTATATAAATTAGACCGTTGGTTTTCCCGTTTGAATGGTTTTACACTAGTAATTTTGGGGCCCTTTATAGCTTACTGTTCGGTGTGAGCCTAAGCTCCGTGTTGAAGACCGTACTTTGACCTATAATGGTTTACATTTATAAATTTTGACTTGGATGGAGAGTTGTCTCATTGGCACTCATACCACATCTTCTTATATCTATTAGCTTTAAGAAATACATACACATATTTGAAAATTCTTATAATTTATTTTTGTCAAACTGAAAATATTATTCAATTCGCAATTTCCTGAACCAATAAGAGATGGTTACAAAATTTCTGAAATATATGTCATTTGTTTTACAAAAGAATATACAGTAACCCCAAATATGATTGAAATCATAATCCAACAATGTTTGTTGGTTTTCGAAATAGTTAATATCATTTTGCTCGCATGAAAGAAAAAAATACTGATTTAGACTTTCCTTTCAGTATATTTCTTTTCCACAAAAGTTCTCTTGATTGTTATCTGTTTATATTATATAATTATCTATTAGAATAGACTTTAAAACTTACATACTGCACTATTTATCACACTATAATATAACATGGGCAGATTTACCAAAAGGATAATAAAATACAAAATACAATTATGTAATGCGGTATTTCGGTATATGCTAGAAAAGGAACACGTCTCAATATGACTTAAGGTTTTATTAAATCTGATAATCCTCATATGCATGAACATTGTTAGATGTTGTTTTACAATGTCAGATCAGGGTGTAAGTCTGGTGTTTTGTTGTCAGATAGTTATCCTATGTAGAAGCTTAGTTATTGTCTTGGAATAACACCTGACCTTGAGTAAACAGTAAATCCTTCAGCTGGTACAGTCTGTTTAACTATGCATTATTTTAGACTGTGCCTCCATCAAATTGCTGGACGACCATATCTGGGGTGGTGTTCTCGAAAGTATCCTAAGATTCGTCCTAAGACACAATTTTAGGATGGACTTAAGATCATTTTTGGACACTCTTTAGTTGTGTCTCGAAGCTATCTCAGACGCATGTTATGTAAAGACGGTCTAAACATTTCCTAACTGCAAAATTTCAATTCGTTAAAGTAATTTTTTATAAAACATTTATTAATGACGAAACTAATTAATAAAATTGTTTACGAATTTTATAATTACATGTATTGAAACTACATACTAAAATTTACGACAAAAGAGACGATTTTTCATTTCCTATTGTTAATTTTCCATTTTAGACGGCGATGTGCCTTTGGCTCCATCATACGGTGTTTATATATCCCAACTCGTTCGGTATGCCCGTGTGTGTTCTGATGTCATAGATTAACGAACGTAATCAATGCATCACTGGGAAATTATTGTGTCAGGGATTTCGATACCATAAATTACTTAAAACTTTTACTAAATTCTTTCATAGATACAAAGATTTGATTAGTAAATTTGGCTGTACCTGTAGAAAACTTACTAAAATGGTATTTCACATCCTAAATTTTACGGTAATATTGTACTTAAAGCGAGGAAATCACTATGTGATCCGTGTAAACTCATCGAACCTTTAAACAAACTTATAAGTAAGGGTTATCGTACCAATATTGTAATTAGATCTCTGAATATAGTTTACATTGGCACTAATATCGATTTTGTCATTAGCAAATTAAAACATAACTAAGTTGTATCTTCTTTTGAGGCGGGATGTTTAGAGACACACACACGTTATTTTTATCTCTTAAGAAGTAGCTCCTCACTATCCTACTACCTGTCGATACATTTATTTTTGGCATTGCACAAGTCATGTCTTCTCTGACTGTTCATGACGTTAAAATACTAAATCCCTGGGATGTGTTTTAGTTGATTTTAGTCTCTGATGCATGATTTTTATCATTAATTGTTTTGGCTTTTAACTAGCTGTCAGTAACTGCAGTACTCTCAAATCATACTTTCTTTTAATTCGACCTGTTGATACTATTTTTAATACTTTTTGTTATTTTATATTAATATGGATCTTGTCTGTATACCAGCTTTGATTATTTGGAATATCTACTAATTTTCACTTCTTCATACTACATTTGTATGAACATCAAGATTATTCTCCTTTAATCTGTACAGGAAGTTTTATTGTTGATATTTACCCTTATGTATCTAGTATTAAATTAGGTATTTATATGACAGACCTTTCTTGGTATTCCTAATTATTGGAAGATTTTATATAGACAGAATAAGTATACCTAAAACGACAAAGTTATTTTTCATTTACCTGTATATATTATGAAAACCGGTTTTTCAAAAGTGATTATTTTCTAGGGTTATATATTTCGCGGTGGTGTATTGCCATGGCTTTATTTGGACTTGTTTGTTTGCTTTTGGCCTTGAATGTTTGTCCCTAATATTTTATTAACTATGTATTTACTTTCAGGTATCAAAGATCGAGTTTATTCGTTCATAGTGTGTTAATTTACGTTTTGATTGAGTTAAGCCTTCCAATTGATGTTTTATCGTGTGTTTTTCTATGTTGTGATGTTATACTATTGTTTCAGAAAAAGGAGAAGGTTTGGTACCATTAAAACGTTTAATCCCGCTGCAAATGTTTGTACCTGTTCTAAGTCAGGAATCTGATGTACAGTAGTTGTCGTTTGTTTATGTAATTTATACGTGTTTCTCGTTTCTCGTTTTTATATAGACTAGACCGTTGGTTTTACCGTTTGAATGGTTTTACACTAGTACTTTTGGGGCCCTTTATAGCTTGTTGTTCGGTTTGAGCCAAGGCTCCGTGTTGAAGGCCGTACATTGACCTATAATGGTTTACTTTTATAAATTGTTATTTGGATGGAGAGTTGTCTCATTGGCACTCACACCACATCTTCCTATATCTATATAATTAAATGCATGATTTCAAGAGTAATTATAAAATAATACCAAAAGAATTGTATTAAACTTGAAAACAATTTGTTATTGTATCGTGTACACGAAGTTCAAAGTTTAAAATCATGCATAATTCCTTAATATACGAGTTAATAACCGATGGTGGGTATCATTTCATGTAAAATAATGAGCCAAAAGCGAAATCCAATCTTTACGGAGGCGGAATTAAACATTCTTTTAAGAGAGCTTCGAGAACAGGACTTAGGACAAATATTTGTCATAAGATGGTCTTAGGACATGTCCTAATTCTAAGATAGCTTCGATTACACTCCCCTTGGTGTTTTCTGTAACGGTCATCTTTACGAATCGGGTAATATAAATTTATAGTTAAAGGATATGTGAGACGGGTCTTTTCAAATCTCCACTATTTCAGCAATTTTATTGTCTTCTTTTGATGTTTCGCACGAATATTTTCAACAGATACAATATAATTGCTGATCTTTTCATAAAAACACTCACAATTTTGAAATGAATAAATATTCTTAGCTAGAAAATTGTATGTCCAAATAAATGAATGTTCTCGTCTTAAGATTTCTCTAATGTGAATGAAATAAACATTAAAGATATTTTGTGTATTCGAAGCGCTTAACTTTTCGAAATCCGTGAGTGTTTAAATAAATATAATGTTATGATTATGACCAAAAAGGACCTAAACCGAAAGGACCAAATATTTCCAAGTCGTGCATATATTTAAAGTGGTGTTTTTGTAAAAGTAATACATTTCATAGACATCTCTTTTCGTTTGCTGTTAGTCTATTATGAGGTGATATTTCGTTTTTTTCCTAAGTTTTGAAATCTTTTAATATATTTATATTATCTTTTATACAATGGAAACACATTTTGTTATGAAAAAAAAACCAACATTAATTTGTTTGAAGTTTTGTGTTTAAAATCTTATTTGAATATTCACTTCATTTGTAAATTATAGAAATCATAATTGAATTATGATTAGTAATCTCTTAATTAAAAAAAACACATCTATATAATAGCAAAAATAAACATGAGATCCTGATATTACTGCAAAATAGTTGATTGAAATTATAAAAATGTGTAATGTTTCTAAACTAGAAAAAAATGCTTAATTTTTAATATAAATATTATGTTTCTTGAATGTTTTGTAACATTACAAACTCATATTACAGGCATATATAACAATAACATTGTTATTATATCATGTATATAGTTTAAAATAAATTCTTTTAATTATAATATTCATTATATAAACCAAATTTTACATACACCTTTCTAAATTATCTGAATATGAAAAATTCTATATCAAACACCATTTAAATCATAACAATTACTTGTTTTATTCTCAATTGATGTTCATATTATATACTATGAGGTCATGCCAGATACACTTAATTGACTTTACGTGCTTGATGACCTGCTGATATTCACTTCATTTTTACAGCTGTAACCCATTATCTGATGTTGATGGGGATGTGGTTTAAGGTGTCAAGATAAATCAATTAAAATGTCAAATGCAACAAGCAAGTAATTCGAAATATTGTGTTATTGCATACGATTTTGCAAACGATATTTGTTAATAGGAATGCAACACACCTTATCTATCGTTACCGTGTTGTGGTTTTCAGGGCAAGCAATTTAATAAAGAGTATTTAACCTGCATTTACAAAGTAATAAGAGATAAGTCTTTCATGCTGGCAGACTTTCTATATCAAACTGATAATAGATTGATGAACATGTCAATTAAAATTTTACTTTATATCCAATTGCTCTAAAAATTGTGAGAATATTCTTTAATACCATTACCTTTAAAAATCAATAAATCTCAAAACTGCAAAATTTTCAGTTAAGTGGTTGTTGCATTAAACCCTCATCCTAAACAAGTTCGTTTGAAACTGCTTTAAGTACACGTCACCGATTTAGTTGTGGCGGTTGGGCTCTATTTACCAATGTTTATAACATTTACATACAAAGGAACTTTACACGAACTTAGAATATTAACTCTTCGGAAACATTTTCCAAACTTTCACTCATGTGAATGTTTTCATATTTAACTACATGTAATTAATCTAATTTTAGTCATATAATTATATTTCCCAATTTCAATATTTCACTTGAACTTGCCATGTTTTTCATATAGAGAAGTTCGTAGTTGTATTTCTCTAGATTTTTCAAAACATTGTATTCTGAAATTTGACTTGGTATATAATTCTAAAACGAGGTATAACAAGTTTGAGAAAATTGATTTCATTGGTTAAACGTTTGAATTATTACTTTCATTTGAATTTGCTATATTTAGAAATATTTCCTTTATTTAGAAATTAATACGTATATAAGTCTAATGACTTTTCTATGCCGTTTGTTTGCAATGGCGTTGTCAGTTTATTTCCGACTTATGAGTTTGAATGTCCCTCTGGTATCTTTCGCCTCTCTTTTCAATCTTTTACATGACACATTGTCTCTTATATTGCGAAATTGTGGCCTTTTTCTAGATTTGTTGGATCTCCATATCTGGGTCTTCCTTAATTTTGTAATTAAATTATTTTACATGAGTAGTTAAATAAATTTCTTTTTAATAAACAAGAATCTAATTTATATGCTAAAAATCGAAATAAAAGGGGAGATGATATGTCGCCATTTTCCTTATAAGGTGTGCTTGCAGTATAAAATGAATAATTAAATTGGGTTCGACATGAGTCTTTTTTGAAATATGTAAATTTGCCCGATTTTCTATAAATTTAAGTACCAGGAGGAGTCAGAGACTCAGGGTTGAACTCTTAATAACAAGCAGAGCTAACCTACACCCTGTTTGTTTGATTAAGTTTATGAACATGGCATCACTTGGTTTTGTCAATATTTTAGGTGTTGCCTGTCAGTAATATTTAGCGGTATTCATAATGGTGTTTTTGGTGTCTCATCATATAAGGGCTTAAGTAGCTGCTTCCGGTGTATATTAAGCAAACACTTGGTATAAATTAACCTGCAGTTTTACGAAAACCTGAAAGAATAACATCAGATATCAATTAACTGTAATCACCAAACAAAACAGACCCATTTTTTTTGATAAAATGAAACTGGATAACTTACTCCAGTTACATTTTGGTGGCCGTGGTGGTATATATTCTATTGTGAAAATTTTTAATTACTTTTTCTGTTGTTAAATTGATTTTTTTTTTAAGTTATTAGGATAATATAAATGTTCACAGACAAATTTAAAATAATTCCAAATCTTGAAAACTTTAAAGATCAGTGTCAACAAATGGTGAGTCAATTGCAAGTTCAAATTGATAATCTTAGTGTAATTATCTCACTAAATAGGAAACAAAACTTCAGACATATTTGTCTATATTTATCGCCTTTGGGCATATCATCTCGAGTTTTTAATAATGAAAATGAAGAACAGATAGCCGAATTGAACAGAGTGTGAGAAGCTCATTTCAGTAAGTTACGTCTGAGAGATAAAGTTGAGGACAAGTCTTTCTTGTACCATATTCGCAAAGGCTTGTTCTATATGAGCTGAAATACCACAGAGTGATATATTTGTTGATATAAACATCTATGAAATCACAATCGATGGAAACTCTTGTAAAAGAAATAATGCGCCTTCTTTATCAGAACACCTTATTTGTTCAACATATTCCGTCACCGAATAAAAATACTAGTACTAACGTGGTCAAAAACAAAATGCAGGCTCCTACATTGACACATGTAGGCTTCAATAGTTCTGAGAAACAAATAATGCGGAGGGAACAGGAAACAGACAAATTTGATGGTAAAAGTGTGTACTAGTATTGGCAAGTCTATATCGTACACTTCGAGCAAACTGCCCAGTGGAATGGATTGAACGTTGAGTCGAAATTATGAATATGTCTTCCAAATGCTTGTATGATTAACATATTTTGATTAAGGTAGGACTCGGGATTTAGAGAATGGCCAATTTATTAAAGGATTAGGCAACTTTGAAGTGCAGAAACGAGTACAGTTCTCACATCTTTAGAAAGTGCAATCGCACTTGGTTTCGAGTACGAAACAGTTATTGGTTCTGTTGAAGAACGTACACCGAATGAACCAATGGTTGAACATGCTTTACATGCTGTTAAAAGGTCCGAAAAGACTGATAAAAGAACACTGTTTAAGGCGTAAACAAGTCTGACTGAAGTTACTAGCACAATTTCAAATTGCTTTGGACAATAAGGGAGAAAAATCGAAGAAATAATAAAACAATTCCCAACAATAATTAAAGTGTAAAATATTTGGTCATTTCGCTAAGGGTTGTAGGACATTAACTTTTTTTAAGTGTCAAAAAGTAGGCCACATATCAAAAGACTTTCAAGCTCCAAGAGCAAATAGTAGACAAGACAATTCAAATCAAACTGTAATCAAGGAAAGTTTAAGATAATGATAAGAACACAAGGCTTGACTTTAAAATAATAAGAGGCCCACTGTAAGTGTTAACCTTATTTAACTGGTCTTTGCCTCTGTAAAAATAATTTTTCCCTTGGGCTTCTTTATTATAGGCATTCAAGGTCGTTAAACCACCCCTATTAGTAGTAGCTTTCCTTTTACACATTAATTTGTCATAGCTGAACTAGAAAATATTGAGGGCATACTAGAGGGTCTGAATGGGGTTTACAGAAAAGAGAATAATGGGTCAAATCTATCTAAGAAAAGTGGGCTAAAAAATAAGAAATGGAGAAAAATAGACAAAAAAAAAGAATAGGGAATGATGGGTTTCTAAAATATAAAGAATAGAGAATAATTGGACAAAGAAATAAAGAACAGAGAAAAATTACCTAAAAAATTAAAGAATACAGAAATGAAGGACCCTCATAATTGGCATAGATTTTTTAGAAGCTCATCAAGCTAAAAAAAACATTATTTTGTATATAAATCAGGGCGTTAGTTTTCTCGTTTGAATTGTTTTACATTTGTCATTTCGGGGCCTTTTATAGCTGATTATGCGGTATGGGTTTTACTCATTGTTGAAGGCAGTACGGTGACCTATAGTTGTTAATTTCTGTGTCATTTGGTCTCTTGTTGAGAGTTGTCTCATTGGCAATCATACCACATCTTCTTATTTTTAAATTGAAATCTTTATTGATCATGCCTGATGACAGTACAGTTAAAGATTCGTTTGCAGACGAAACGTGCGTTTGGCGTACAAAAACGTATGAGCCTGGTATCTTTGATAAGTTTTTACAAGCCAATACTGAGTCTGTTTTTCAAATGTATGTCCCATAAATATAAAGATAGACATGTTTGTTGAACCAAATGGATGATTAACAAGAAATGAGATCTCCACGGCTTTAGTAAACACAACATACGAAAAGTGCAATTTCTGCAATAAACTGTGGGATCAAGATGTGACTTCTAAAAAATATATATAAGGCCGTTAGTTTTCTCGTTTGAATTGTTTTACATTGTCATTTCGGGGCCTTTTATAGCTGACTATGCGGTATGGGCTTTGCTCATTGTTGAAGGCCGTACGGTGATCAATAGTTGTTAATTTCTGTGTCATTTTGGTCTCTTGTGGACAGTTGTCTCATTGGCAATCATACCACATCTTCTTTTTATATTGTAGAAATTATGAAGACATTTATGCAATTTCTGATTCAGTCAGTAAAAATGAATAAAGCAATTTCCATGAGCTTCCAGAACATTAATAGAGTCTGATTAATAATGTCTCTCCTAAAATGATTGAAAGACATAAACTTGATATCAGAAAACCTCTGATAAAAAATCAGGACATTATTTTGGGTCCAGATGGGAAACTTGGCTGATTGTGCAGCATATCATTGATAACAGAGATACAAAACATGTAAAGATACCTCCCTGAAGAAACCCCTTGAACAAAGGGGGACAATTGAGCAGGAGTTATAAATAATGTTTCGAAATGATGTACATTGTGAAAGTGATCCCAATAGTGGCCCGTTGAGTGCCCCAGCTACAAGTTGCTTTAAGAAAGACTCAACATGGCGGTTCTGTATTGAATACAGAATTTCAAGCCAGCATACACTAAAAGATTCTTACCCTTTCCCAAGGATTGATTCATCCCTTGGGAATGACAAGCGGTTTAGTACAATTAATTTGCCTTTTGGATATTGGGAGGTACTTGTAGATGAAAAGGATAGACCTAAAACCGTCTTTTTTGTAATAAAGGGTTGTTCCGATTTAAAGGCCTGTTCTTTTGCTTGTGTAATGCACCCAGTTGTTTCGAAAGACTAATGGATATCGTTTTATAGGTCATCAGTTGGAAAGGGGTATAATACCTTGATGCTATTATTTTTTGCCCGACTTTTGAAAAGGTTCTGGAGAATTTAGATCTTATATTTAATGATTGAAAAGGCTAACCTTAAGCTTAAATATAAGAAATAATTCTTTTTTGGCACCATATGGGGTATTTAGGTCATTTAGTAAGCGATAAGGGCATATCTTATGATGCAGCGAAAAACGGAGCAGTTCGTTATTGGCCCGTCCCTTAGAATCTCAATGTAATCTGTACTTCCCTAGGCTAAGCAGGATATTATAGGAGGTTTATTCCTTTTTTTTTTTAGAAGAAGCATCTCCGCTTACAAGTTTGACTAAAAACGGTCTGAAAATTAAATGTGATGAAGGTTATTAAAATGCATTTGAAACTTTGAAGGAAAAGCTTATTCCCGCACACATGTTAACTTACCCTATAGAGGATGGTCAATTTGTTTTAGACAATAATTCTAGTAGTAATGCAATATGTGTAGTCCTTTTTCATCTTCAGTAGGGTGACGAAAAGGTAATTGTCTATGCTAGTCGGATTTTAAGTGACCCCCATAGGAAATGTTGTACATCATATAGGGAACTTTTGTCAGTTATTACTTTTGTCAAATATTTTAGCCACTATAAGTATGGTCAGAAATTTAAGATTCGTACAGTTCATTCTTCCCTTATTTGGCTTATTTTAACTTTCAAACTGGTTAAGAATTTCGAAAAAAGAGGCGAAAGTGTCGTGGCAGAATAATGATTCTAGCATTTCAAAATTTACAGAGATGATAAATCAGTTTTATCAGAAACGAAATACAGAACATGTTAACGGGTGTTCATATGAACTAGGAATTTATGGAGCATGTGCGATTCCTTTGCAATTAAAGAATTTCACGATTCATTGATGTCTGGTCATTGTCATTATACAATTATAGCTATCAAAAATAGGTTCACTTGGCCAGGTATGAAATCAGACATAAGTTTGTGGGTTCATGCATGTTCAATTTGTGCTAAATCTGGTGCAGGTATAGGTGAGATAACTCTTCAGCAGTCTGTGGTGGTGTATTCTTTTTGACAGGATTGGTGTCGATATTGTGGGTCCAAATTCTATTACTTAAAATTGGGAATGAGTATCTAACTGTCATAAGAAATTTTTTCTCAAGACGAATGAGGCATATGAAGTTTAAAATCATAATGCACTTACTGTTGCAGAAAAATTAGGTAAAGAAACATTTAGTCAATTTAGCATGCCCACAAAAATTATAGTGATCAGGGCAGGGAATTCTAGTCTGTATTGTTTCAAGCAGTTAGTGTTAAGTCGGGTATAGAGAAACTGAGAACCACACCTTATAGTCCACAGAACGATGACCTCGTAGAAAGATTCAATCGAACTCTGCAGAAAATGTTATCCATGTTTTCCAATTTATAGGAATAATTGGGATGATTCATTGCCCTTTTTGTTAATGGCTAAAAGGGTCACAAAAATGTTACTACCGGTGTACCTCCTCATTAAATGTTGAATGGTAGGGAAACTATATACTCTTAGATTCTATGGCAGGAAACCCTTCAACCCTCATACACCATGTCCAGTTGAATTTGTACAGAGGCTTAATTACTCCTTTAGTAAAACTTTAAAATTTGGTAGGGAAAATTTATCAGAAGTCGCTAGCAGACATGATTAGTTACTATGGTTACCTCCTGGAATTGAAGAAGAAATACAGTGGGACGGTTCTGACATTGAAACACTTTAATTAAATATTATGTCAGATTCTGCTGAATTTACTTCCATATTCCTACTTCATTCACAACTATATGTGGAAGAGCAGTCAAAAGTCTAGAGAAACAAATATTCGCCTTTGATTTAGTTTTTTTTTTTAATATTTCAAAAAATTATACAATTTGTACCGAATTTTAAGTTTAAATCGGTATTGTAAATTGGTAATGCTTGCGAATGGTATACAGGTATAGTTATTACTTATTGACTGGGTATGAGTGGAATAGTAAGTTTATTGTCCCCCCCCCGAGGTGCAACTATTGCCCTGAAGCGTAGCCGAGGGCAATAGTTGTATCCGAGTGGACGATAAACTTACTATTCCACGAATATCCAGTCAGTAAGTGTTTCATTATACCGAAAGAGACAACAGACAATAAATGTCGGGGTTTAATCAACTATCGTAATAAAAAAAAAAGCAGAAACACAACCATACTGTTTACGTTTACTTCATATATATTCTGAATGTTAAGGCTACGTCACACACTGACGTTAACCCTAGATATAATAGGTAAAACGCGATGTCGCAACTCCCGCGGTATTCTCAACATCCTCCAATCCCGTAGCTGCATTTGAAATTCCGCGAAATATAATGACGCTTGCGGTCAAATAGTTTCATCGAGGTCCAAAAGTTGGAAACTATTGACCGGTCAAATAGTTCAACGCTTGCAATTTGAAAAATAGTCAAATTAGTGTGTACTTATTTTATATAGTATGATAACTGAGGTATAATAATAAGGTATGTACTCTTCATGTCTGGAAGTTAATAATTTATAGTATCAAAACCGTTTGGAATAGAAGCATAGTTACATGTTATTACAACTGTATAATTTGTACATCATAGATAATGTACAAATAAACAGAAGTTATCAATGTACATTCATTTACACACACATTACTAAACGATATATAGCAATGGGTATGCATAATAAAAGATTTCATATAGAAAAAATATGTTCACTTCTTAGAACTAATCTAAGACTGTTTTAAAAAGAATTGACAGACGTTTTCATATTAGTATCAAGTATCGCATTTTTCCAGTAACTCGTGAAAATAGTTTGTCAAATATTGACAAGAACTTTGTGCATGAGAATAAGATTGTTAGTTTAGATAGTTTCAGTGACAATTATAGTTTAAATTAATAGACCTATGAAAAAGAGTGTCACACATACAGTATAGTATCATATATACCAGGACGTGCGTTTCGTCTACAAAAGATGTTTGTTCACATTAGAGTATTGTTCTGCTACTTGTGCATATGTTCATTGTATTACCGTATAGATTGTCTTCACAAATTATTTATTCCTTGTATGTGTTTATGATCCTGCTTAAATTCAACAATTAACAATTCCAAGATAAGTTCGTGGCAGATGCACTACCCTTAATTTTGGAGTAGATTACCTAAAAAGAAATATGACTATCTACTACTACAGAGTATTGGACGACCTTAACTACCCACGAGGGTCTCGGTTAAAAAGACAATTTAATCTAACAAAAATTCAGCTCATAATATTTTATATAATTATGAAAGATTCCTTGATATTGGTATGTTAAAGAGAGGCGGAAGATACCAAAGGGACATTCAAACTCATAAGTCGATAATAAACTGACAACGCCATTGCTACAAAAGAAAAAGACCAACAGACAAACAGTAGTACACAAAACACAACATAGAAAACTAAAGACTGAACAACACGAACCCCACCAAAAACTGGGGTGATCTCATGTGCTCCGGAAAGGTAAGCAGATCCTGCTCCACATGTGGCACCCGTCGTGTTGCTCATGTTAGTACAAACCCGGTAATGAGTCTAATTCGGTAGGTCACATTCAGGGGGAAAGGGGACGGGATTGTAGTTACGACATTTGGAACATATCCGCTATCATCTGTGAAACGGATATTCCATAACGGTCAACCAACTCGTGATGGCGTCCGTAAAATTTAATATTTTGACTGATGATTTTCAACTTAATTTGAATATCGAACCGACTGCTAGCAACCGGTTGGATATTCAATATCGAATATCGAATAACGAACCGGCTGCTAACTTCACATCCATTATTTTGAAACATTTCAAAACTAATACATAAAAATAAGTGTCTTTTTATAAATGAATTATAAAGCCATATCAATTATAAATACAAATTTCTGAAATACAAATGAGAATTGTCTTATGGGGTATAACATTGATTTACTACACAAATGTTATTCAGATATTGACCTGATATTAAGCAGCAATCTAGATTTTAATAAAATAGGATAATAGATAGTAGTAGTTGTATCTGTAACATAATAACGTTAACTCTTAGTAATAACAAACACTTAAATGCTTTTTTTTTTTTGTTCTAAATTGAACATCATGCATTTCTTTTTTGTATGCTGATTCAATTATCTCCATAAAAAAACCGTATATGAGTTGCAACTAATCTTCTAGAATACATTTTTATTCATTTTGTCTGCTCTTAATTGCTGTTTATTGTAAAAATTGTTTATCTTATTTTTAAGTTTTGAAAATGAATTTCTCAAATACAACACGAACTAAAGCCAAAACGGGAAGTAATTTTTCCGCCTTTTGAAAAGAGGGACGCATCGGTTGGATCCAGATTTTTTATGCTAGCAAAATCTTATTTTATTAGTTTTGATATATATATTTTTTGATATGGAACTGAATGGTTCAAGGAGGTTTTAGCTGTGTTAAGCAATATTTGCAAAAACACTAGACTAGTCTTTTTGGTGTTTTCTATATAATGTTCTTCAACAATTTGCAACAAAATATCCTTATATGTAGCTTGTTAACCAACTATGTATGTGTTTTCCTTGCACACATTACCTTCCTAAACGACGCTTTGTCAATGGCTTGTTACGAGACCTAACCCAAGACAGATTAGGGTAAAGAATTTTGGCAGGTTTATTATCTCTTCATTATCTTCAAGCGGTAGTTGACGTCTCTACATTATATATACTAAAATCTATTTAATGTCATCAATTTTGTAATGATTTAAAATGAATTCAAATAACTACACGAAAAAGTGAAATAAGGAACCTGTTCAAGGGAGATAATAAACTCATCGATTAGTCAGACTTGTTAGAATTGGTACATAGTACAAAAGGATGTCATTCTTGCATACAAATGACATTTCAAAAGAACAAATTAACACTGCATTCAAGTTCCAGCTGATATGAAGATTTTGAATTGTCAATGTAACTAACAGACGTTAATCTAAAGGAAGGTGACTGCTAACGAATGGTAACCTATTTGTTTGAAATTTGTTGAAACGTATTTAGATTTTTTTATCCATGCCGGTTTCGTAACATAATCACAATTTTCAGTTAAGTTAGGATTTGAATAAGTTCGCATATCCCGATATCATCTGGTAGAATCGTTAAATCAATGAAAGAAATACTTTTGCTCACATACCTTACGAATTCGAAGTAAATATAAAAACGTACACAGAGGGCTTAGTTATATAATAATCACCAGAAACTTGTTTTATAGGATTGGATTGACAATATTTCAAAATATTTCCTATATTTAGAAATCAATAGGAAAATAAGCCTAACATATTTTTTAAAATCACCACTTTTCTTTACCAGACTCAAGCTAGCGAACAATAAGCCAGTGAACAATAAGGTGTATCAAGATAGCGAACAATAAGAAATACGCGCCAAACTGATCATGCCTAAAAAACCGAAAACTTGCATTAACATGAAACGTTCTTTGATATCTGATGACAACCATTTCCAGTAGGAAGACGAAATGCAATACATTTTTACAAAGACTATTTATTGAAAATTATTTATTTATTTATATATTCAAGACAACATAATTGATCTTGACCATAGGGCATCTCTTATAGGATTTTCAAAATTCCTTTTAGATTCTCTTTTCCCTTTTTTGATTACCTTTGAGTAGAAACGGTTTGTCTTTATAATCATGATAATAGTGAATAAATAATAAAAATAGATCATACTTAACTAGTGTAAAGATAAAATTAAATCCACATGCTTATATGCTTTTGAAAAGAAAACAATATACCGATTTTGGAACGTTAAGTACAGAATTTTGCAGTCAGAATTATAAGTTGAAGTAAAAGCTAATTAATATCAACATTTTTCGTTAGGAATGATTGAAAACTGGCAATTTATTTATTACATTTACAAGAAATGTGTTTTATGTGACAATGACACACACGTGACACCATTAATATATGAATGGATATAAAGATTTTAGCTAATTTAACAGACAAAATTTTCAAATCAAAGCTTTTCAAGGAGGCATATTTAAAAAAATACTCGGGGAACAGACGGAAAAACCGAAATCAGAAGAAAAATTTCTTTACACTGATTTAAAAAAAACAACAAAAGGATGCATCCACAACAATTATAACATTGGAATTGTAATCGGGGAAACGGACCTAAGTTGGGGTATGGTGACCCAACCCCCTCCCTTCTTTAATTCGTAAAAAAGTCCCTACGGCAAAGCTTTTGTCCACATTAGGTACAAATGATAGGCAATTGCCTAAGGTTGCCTGGACCCAAAGACCCAGGTGGGTAAAGTTACGGAACTTTTATAATTGAGGTCCAAAGTTGGGGTATGGTGACCCAACCCCCTCCATTCTTTAATTCGTAAAATAGTCCCTACGGTAAAGCTTTTGTCCACACTAGGTACAAATGATAAGCAATTGCCTAAGGTTGCCTGGATCCAAAGACCCAGGTGGGTAAAGTTACTGAACTTTTATAATTGAGGTCCAAAGTTGGGGTATGGTGACCCAACCCCCTCCCTTCTTTAATTCGTAAAAAAGTCCCTAGGCTTTTGTCCACTCTAGCTACAAATAATAGGCAATTGCCTAAGGTTGCCTGGACCCAAAGACCCAGGTGGGTAAAGTAAAGGTACTTTAATAATTGAGGTCCAAAATTGGGGTATGGTGACCCAACCCCCTCCCTTCTTTAATTCGTAAAAAAGTCCCTACGGCAAAGCTTTTGTCCACACTAGGTGCAAATGATAGGCAATTGCCTAAGGTTGCCTGGACCCAAAGACCCAGGTGGGTAAAGTTACGGATCGTCTTCAACTGAGGTCCAAAGTTGGGGTATGGTGACCCAACCCCTCCCTTCTTTTATTCATAAAAAAGTCCCGCCGGCAAAATTTATGTCCACACAAGGTACAAATGATAGGCAATTGCCTAAGGTTGCCTGGACCCAAAGATCCAGGTGGATAAAGTTACGAAATTTTTATAATTGAGGTCCAAAGTTGGGGTATGGTGACCAAACCCCCTACCTTCTTTAATTCATAAAAAAAGTCCCTACGGCAAAATTTTTGTCCACACTAAGTAAAAAAGATAAGCAATTGCTTAAGGTTGCCTGGACCCAAAGACACAGGTGGGTAAAGTTACGGATCGTCTACAACTGAGGTCCAATTTTGAGGTATTGTGACCAAACCCCCTCCCTTCTTTAATTCATAAAAAAGTCCCAACGGCTAACCTTTTTTCCACACTAGGTACAAATGATAGGCAATGGCCTTAGGTTGCCTGGAACCAAACACCTAGGTGGGTAAAATTACGGAACTTCTACAAGTGAGGTCCAAATTTGGGGTAGTGAGACCGTACCCCCTCCATACTTAAATTCGTCAAAAACGCCCTACGGCAAAGCTTTTGTCCACACTAGGTACAAGTGATAGGCAATGGTCTAAGGTTGCCTGGAACCAAACACCTAGGTGGGTAAAATTACGGAACTTCTATAAATGAGGTCCAAAGTTTTGGTATGGAAACTCTACCCCCTCCCAACTTTAATTCGTGCAAAAATTCCCAATGGCAACGCTTTCGTCCACATTAGGTACAAATGATAGGCAATGGTCTAAGGTTGCCTGGACCCAAAGACCAAGGTGGGTAAAGTTACGGAACTTCTACAACGTTGCTCGGACCCAAAGACCAAGGTGGGTAAAGTTACGGAACTTCTACAACGTTGCTTGGACCCAAAGACCAAGGTGGGTAAAGTTACGGAACTTCTACAACTGAGGTCCAAAGTTTGGGTATTGAGACCCTACCCGTACCAACTTTAATTCGTAAAAAAATCCCTATGGCAAGGTTTTCGTCCACACTAGGAACAAATGATAGGAAATGAGTTAAGATTGCCTAGACCCAAACTTCTACAATTTCAGGTTCAAAGTGGGGTTGGAGACCCTATCCCCTCCCAACTTCAATTCGTAAAAATTTCCCTACGGAAAAGCTTTTGTCCACGCTAGGGAAAAATGATAGGCAATGGTTTAAGGTTGCCTAGATCCAAAAACCCGGGTAGGTTAAGTTACGGAACTTCTGCAACTGAGGTCCAAAGTTTTGGCATGGAGACCCTACCCTTCCCAACTTTAATTCGTAAAAAATACCTACATTAAAGTTTTTGTGTTAACACTAGGTACAAATGATAGGCAATGGCCTAAGGTTGCCTGGACTGTAAGACCCAGGAAGGTCAAATTACGGAATTGCTACAACTGAGGTCCAAAGTTGGTGTATGGAGGCCTTACCCCCTCCAAACTTTAATCCTTTAAAATTCTCTACGGCAAAGCTTTTGTCCATACTAGTTACAAATGATAGGAAACTTGCCTAAGGTTGCCTGGAACCAAAGACCCAGATGGGTAAAGTTACGGAACTTCTACAACTGAGGTCCAAATTTGGGGTTTTGAGACCCTACCTCAACCCAACTTTAATTCGTAAAAAAATCCCTTCGGCAAAGCTTTCGTCCACACTAGGTACAAATGATAGGCAATGAGTTAAGATTGCCTAGACCCAAATACCCTGGTGGGTAAAATTACGGGACTTCTACAACTGAGGTTCAAAGTTTGGGTATGTAGACCCAACCTCCCAACTTTAATTCGTAAAAAATTTCTCACGGCAAAGCTTTTGTCCACACCAGTAACAAATAATAAGCAATTGCCTAAGGATGCCTGGATTCAAAGAACCTGTAGGTGGGTAAAGTTCCGGAACTTCTTAAACTGATTTTACATTTGGGTTTGCACACCCTATCACATCTCAATTTTAATTCGTCAAAAAATCATTACGTCTTAGCTTTTTTCTACACTAGGTAGAAATAGATAAATTCTCGGAACGTTTGCAACTGAGATCCAAAGTTGCGATATGGAGACCTTTCCCTCTCAAAACTTAACTCGTCAAAAAAAAATTCTCTACGCGGCAAAGCTTTGATCACACCAGGTACAGAGGAAATTCAATGGCATAAAGTTGCCCGGATTAGATGACCCAGGTGAGTTAATTGACGGAACTACTGCACCTGAAGTTCAAAGTTGGGGTAAGGAGATCCTACCCCTCCAAACTTTAATTGTTATAAAATTTCCTACGACAAAGCTTTTGTCCATACTATCAACAAATGATAGAGAATGCCTTGATGTTGCCCGAACCAAAAAGCGGAGGTGGGTAAATTCACCGAATTTCTTCAACTGAGGTCCAAAATTAGGGTATAGAGACCCCCCTCCCAATTTTAATCCTTAACAAATTCCTATGGCAAAGCTTTTGTCTTTTGCCCATACCAGATGGCCCAGATCATCAGATGAATAATCTTATGTTTTTCTTCATATTTCTTGACTCTATGCATTGCTAAACATTATGTGCCAATTTGGAAAAGTTTTCAAACATTTTATTTTTGTTGGGCCAAAACCGGGCATCGATGCCCCTACTCCTTTATTTTCGTGGTTCACCTTTTTTCCACGAAATCAAAGAAAAAATATATCACATGAATCTACAGTACCATACTAGAAAAAAAACCAAATTATTATTATCAGCTTCTTTAACAACATGTTTTTCAGTAACAAGAATACTCAGTTAATCCAAGATGCAGGGTTATTAGTCAAGATTAATGGAGAATTCTAGTTTTAACTTGAAATTTTGTGTATTAATAAATACGCATTAACTATGATATCTAACCTGGCCTTTAGGGTCAGTGTAAGCTTTTTACAATATTTGGCGTCTGTCGTTTGTAGTCCGTAGTCGTCCGCCGTCATCATCCGTTTACTTTTACAAAAGATTTTCCTCAAAAATGATCCGCTCATTAAGATCTACTTGTTAGTTATTGTCGTCAGTTGACTGTTTATATTTTGTTGTTTTTGCAGATAAATTTCTATATTTTAACACTGGACACTTTTAATTTGCAAAACACTCATTTGCAAACCGCCGCCTCAAATAAGAGCTACAATGTCATGTATATAACCACAATGTGCGGAATTACATGGGATTCAATAATTTCATTGGTTTTCTACTGTTACTATTATATTTATTTTGCTATTTGATTCATAAAAACATGGGATTTTCAATATCCCATGGGACAGGCAAAATCCCATGGATTGACCATTATCCCATGGGATTTTGGTTAAATCCATGGGATTTTTGGTCCCATGGGATAATTGTAGTCCCATGGGATATTTGTTGTCCCATGGGACAAAAAAATCCCATGGGACTATAATTATCCCATGGGATTTTAATATCCCATGGGACAAAATAAAATCCTATGGGATTCAAATTATAAATATATAGATATAAATATACAGTAATGTGTATGTTACAATGAATGCTGTTTGGTAGTAAAAGTTTTAAATGTGTAGAGTTTTTATATTTTTATATGTATATATATATTTATTTTCATTTTGTCACAAACATGTTTTTATTTGTTTATATGACAATAAAGATTATTCTTATTTTGCAATTTGGAATGCATAATAATATTTATGGTCAAAGAGTAAAGTCCTTTCACTGAAACAAAATGATGACATGTCTAAATAAATGAAAAATATTGTTTTGAAATCTTTGTCTTGTTTATTTTATTATGAAAAATAGAACTGAAAAAAATATTTCATATTCTGACTGACAAGTTTACTCTTTTCATGAGGTAAGGTTTTCTTTGTTATAGTTTCATTGCAATACATGAATATGCAAACAATTTGAATTATATACCTTTGTGGTGTACATAATATTAAGCTTATATTTGCAAATTTATAATATAAACACTTTTCTGTTAAAGTTTTAGTTTTCTTTTTCACTGCTTGCTATGTACAATTATTCAGTCCACTATATAAGAGTCAAGTCAATAAATTATTTCATCCACTAGAATATTCCTGCAATTCTTAGACAACACATTTTTTCAATCTGTTCTTCAAAGATCTTCCTCTGTACATCTTTATTGGTTGGAGTGATTCAAATGAGAAGACAAAGGAAGTTTATTTGGACAACAACATACTAATATTTTTCTCATTCGTTCCTTCTTTCAATTGATAATTACATTGTTGCATTTACATGATCAAGTTCTTGTGCATCTATGATCGTGATGATATGACTCCTTTTGTTTAAAGTCATTATGTTGAAATTTCCTCTTTCTAATAAATGTAGGAAAAACACGTTCCATTTCAAATTAATAAAAAGTCGCACTATGGAGAAAAATATCAACTTTAAGTTTTCTGTTCAGTATTGATCTGTTGAATGATGACCATGAAAACCGAGATGTCTGACCTACAAATACACAAAACTCAAAAATTATCAGTGAAGAGAAATACAGCAATAAAATGGCTATTTTATCATGTTTATGAACATTTTGATAAACTTTCATTTGAATATTCATTGTTAGTACTCTTATTTCAGTGCTTTGTGTCTATGATTTACATATTACCGGTTGTTGTTTGGTTCCTTGTTGCAGTCTTTTGAGTTAAGCCCATTGCAACAAATGTTTACAATTTGTTCAAATGTTGTGCTGTTATTAAAACCACTGTCGGGTATAGGATTTGCTCATTGTCAAAGGCTGTACAGTGAACTATTTTTGTTAAATTAAGGGGGCTCGCAGGTCTAAATCAAATTTTTTTCTTAATATAGGATTTTGCTATATTTTTCTATAAATGAACTTTATCTTATACTTAATAGAAAAATAAAATAAAAAAAAAAACGGGTCACCGTTCATTTACGCTCACAATCCGCCTTCGAAAGAAGCATACATTTTTGTAAAGGTACTTTTTTTCTGTTGAACTAATAGGAGAAATAGAGGTAATATCGAAATAAAAAAGAACTAAATTACAGAAATCGCTTAAATTTTACAATAGTTTAGTTTAAGTACAGCTTATTTGAAAATGATAATAAAAAATATAGGTCACCGATGAGTTAAAAAAGATATTACAATTCTAATGTCAAAAAATGGCATTTTTGCACCAAAGGGAGATAATTTGGAGCTTTTTCAATGATATATACATTTTAAAAGTCATCTGGGGCCAAAACGAATAGATGGTTTTGAATGATTTTGTACCATATGATAAAGTAACAACTAATAAAGTTATAAATAAAATTAGTTATGAAAATTTTTTTTCAATATTTTTCTGAAATTTTTATATCCTCAAGCCTCCTTAAACACATGTTAAATGTCATTTGATCTCTATCGGAGAAAAGTCTCATTGAAATCAGACTGCTTCTTATTTTTATATCAACCCAGCCATATTATGCCTGTCCAATATCAGGAGCTTGTACATAGTTCAGTGGTTGATGTTGGTTCATATCCGTTATTTTTGTTTTTCATAATTTTTGTTTTATAAATTAGTCTGGTATATTTGAAGTTTGAATTGATGTTTTGTTTCAAATGTTGTTGGTGTTGTCTTTATAGATTACTATATCATGTATAGGGTATGGGTTTTCTCATTACTTACAGGTCATCATTGGCCTCTAATAAGTAATTACAATGCTTACATCCACTTAATTGAACTCTGATGGATAGTTTTCTCATTTATCATACCACATCTTATTTTAATAAATATTTAATCATTATTCAAGGGCAAAACTTTTATAACAGTGGACTTACCATTTAGGCTTTATTGACCTCTGTAAATCTATTTTTGTTGATAATTTCTTCTGTTTATAGTTTCCTTTATCTTTAATGTTCTTGCCCTACACATAAAAGGGTAAACATTATCATTTAATGACAAAAATAACTACTATTACATAATTAGTAGGCAACTGAAAATTTTGCCTCATTTGTATATAATGTCGACTTGCTCATCATTCTTGCTGTTTAATATTATCATTATTCTATGAAAATGAGGTCACAGTAAAATTAACCTTGGCAGACAGACATCTTTTATTCTTATATGACACCTTGCAGTCATTCCGCACAACAACAAGTAGACCAATGCTTATAATATCTGATAAAATGACAAAACCAAGAAAACTTAGCATTGACCAAAGAACCATAAAATGCGGTCATGGTTATATGAATCTGCCAGACAGACATGCACACCTTACATGCCTTACAATTGTTACATATCCACCAAATATAATCTAGCTGTAACTTTAAGCATATGATAAACTGACAAAACAATGCAGTGTTTCATTGACCAATGAACCATGAAAATGAGGTCATGGTCATATAGAATATGGCAGACAGATATGTGCATCTTACAATCATTCCATTCACTAAATAAAGGGGCCTTATTGCTTACAGTATCCGGAAAATAGACCAAACCACAAAAACTAAACATTTTCATAGTTCCTTATACCCTGCCACATTCGTTATGTATGTGCCTGTTCCAAGTCAGGAGCCTATAATTCAGTGATTGTCGTTTGTTTATGTGTAACATATCTGTTTTTCCATTTTTTGTACATAAATTAGGTTGTTAGTTTTCTCGTTTGAATTGTTTTACATTGTCATTTCTGGACCTTTATAGCTGACTATGCAGCATAGCCTTGGTCATTGTTGAAGGCTTTACAGTGACCTTGAGTTGTTAATTTCTGTTTCAATTGGTCTCTTGTGGAGAGTTATCCAATCATATCCCATCTTCTTTTTATATTGTCCAATGTACTATGAAAATAAAGTAAGATGAAACTTCTCAGTCAGACATATGTACCTAGTTGACCTTTTGCTAATTTGAAAATAAGAAAATAGAAAAACTGGCCAAAAAACAAAAAGGTAACATCAAGCAATGAACCATAAAATGAGGTCAAGATTGAATAAAACATGTCAGACCAACATGTACATCCCTAAAATTTTCATACAACGAATATACTTGACATGTTGCATACAATATTAGAAAACCCGACCAAAACACAAAACTTAACAATAACCACTGAACCATGAAAATGAGGTCAAGGTCAGATGAAACTTGCCAGTTGGACATGCATACCTTACAATCATTCCATACAATAATTGAAAGTAAATACAGTAGACACATTGTTTATGGTATCTGAGATATGGACGTGATCACAAAAGCTTAACTTGTTCACTGATCCATGAAATAAGGTCAAACCAAGTGAAAACTGTCTGGCGAACATGAAGACTTTGCAAGGTATGCACATATCAAATATAGTTATCCTTAAATTTTTTAGTATTCTTGATTTCTCTTATAATGAGTAATAGGAATCCTATTACTCATTATAATCATGATAATAGAAATTAAGGATACTAAAACACCTTAACTTTTTTCAATGCAGTCACTTAGCCATGAAATGAGGTCACTCAAGGTCAATCAATATAAAACATATGACAGACGAAACTTCATAACATAAGGCATGTATATACAAAGTATGAATGGTCCAGGTCTTCTGCCTTCTTAATATTAGGATTTAATTAAGAAGTAAGTTAACATTTTATCACTAGTATTTTGGGGTTCGTGAGGATAGAAAACCAGAAAAATTGACACAAATCCCTGTGGTACGACAATATGTGCCATAATATTAGTCCAAATGATAATGACGTCTTGCATGGCTATTTCAACTTTTTTATGGGACGCCATCATGGTAAAAAAAAGCCTTGCAAGACGTCTTAATTGTTTGTATTACAAAAAGAAGTAACCTAATTCTTACTTGTTAGTTGTTAGGGGCTAGCAAAAAAGACTTATTTAAAGTCGGTTATACATATAACAATACAACATAAGCTCTGTCATTCTGTAGAGCTTTTATCCGACATACATATATGACAAGCACAATACATAAAACATAAAGCTCATCACTGAGATGGTAGTCTCAGATAGAGGGAGACGGGGTCAACCAAACCCCTATTCAATCTGAATGTAGGACAGAAAGTCACAGGACAAAAAGTCACGGTCAAAAAGTCACAGACAAAAAGTCACAGGACAAAAAGTCACAATTAAGTTTTGAGATTATTTTTCTTTGAACATGTTGAACAAGAAAACACTTTTTTTTGTATTTTTCTTGGAAGTTTTATACATGAAGCAACTTTGTAGTTGAAATGTATTCAATAAATATCAATAATGATCAAATAATTGTTATGAAAACAAAATGTCAAAGTGGCTTGGTACTTAAATGGCTTCAATTTGCCAATAAATATATCCTTTGCATGATTAAAAACTAATACATTTTCATTTATCAAGGTTTATGACATGTATGAGCAATTTCCTTAAATTAAAATGAATATATGTAATAAAAGAAAATATTTCAAGATCTTTTCATATATATTCAAACAATTGTCAACAATTTGTTTGTGACTTTTGTCCTGTGACTTTTGCAGTGGCGGATCCAGAGGGTGGTTCCGGGTTGGACCCCCTTTTTGGACGATCAATGCATTTGAATGGGGACATATAGTTGGAACCCCTTTACAATGGGTTGAGAACCCCTTTTAAAATGGATGTTTTGTCCTATCAAATTTGTGACTTTATGTCCTTTGACTTTTGTCCTGTGACTTTCTGTCCTTTTACCTTCCATCTAAATCAGTGAACTGAATAATTGTTTTTGCAGTAGTCCGGGTAGTGAGTCGATATCTGTTATTAATCATGCAAATTGAGAGTCAACACTTACACAATACCTTTTAAAAACAAAGAATCACTGATGATAGGGAGTGTAACCGATGAATTGATCCTGAATCAGATAAGATTTTCCAAGTAACGGAGAACCTCTTAATTGAGCACAGTCGCCTGAAGATTTAATAATAATGCTACTAAAAATATTTTATTTCCCCATTTGTCGCTATTTTTCGCTATAATTTTCGCTATACTTATTAAATCTCCAGGCGACTGTGCTTTGAGTGAATATAAATAATGACGAGGTCCTCACGAATAAATATAAATCTGAAATACTGGAACATCGATTAGCAGAGCTCGAGCAGCAGAGTAAACTTACACATAAATCTCGAAGTTATTTACGATTAACAGACTGTGCTCCTGAATAAAGCTGTTAAATACATTAATTTGTGTTTTTTACTACTACAAGATATTTGAATCAAATGCTAATTACGCACCAGTTGCTGAGCAGAGAATCATTCTAAGTCAGGAACAGTCTATTACTAACTGTTAACAGTAAGAATAGAAAGTCCCTGTAAAAAGGCAGTCAAATCCTAACAGAACTATAACTTAATGATACATGTATATCAAGTTCCAGCACCTCACCCAGCACACTGAGTTAGCAAACTGGTGTGTGTCAGTCTTATAATATAAAACTGCGTAGGTTTGATTCAACGTTTGTTTGCATATTTTCTTAGGATCGTTGTAAAATTATATCTTAATCCTTCTCACTATACAAATCCTTGATCTTTGTTAAAATACGATTTTAAATTGTTCAATTCTTTCTATTTCTATTTGTAAAGTTTTAAATTTTAAAGATAAAATGAATATTCCATTTTGATTTGAGGAAAATCTTTTGAACTGTAGTCATGGTCAGTCAACTGATTTGTTGCAAAGCTGATTACAGGTAATTATAACATACAGTAATTTTCCATTACGACAGTGCGTGTACCCTCGGGTGTGTATAACGTATAGTTTTCTAGAGAACATCCTGTCTACGCGTAATACAGATTGATGACATTACACAAAATTTCTTTTGTTAAATGTGCTTAGGTATCTGTGTCCATTCCTATTTCAACACCACAAATTTAAAAAAAAAAAAAAAAATCATTTATATGAAATAAAGAAGAAAAGTAGCAAATATAAACTTCAGTAACTGCGCATTGAGTAAACATAATTTCAAAATTGCATGAACCAACCCTTGAGAAAACGTATACATGTATGTAGATGTGTTTAAAAGACCAATTCCCATTGGCTTTATTTCACACCAGGACCTAAGATAACTAGAACTAAGCAGTGGTTGATCCAGAAATTTTCATAAGTGGGGACCCATTGACTGCCTTAGAGGGGTCCTTCTAGTCATGCTTCAGTGATTCCTATATAGTCTACCAATTTTTTCCAAGATGAGGGGGCTGTGAAAAACCTAAATCAGCCTCTGCTAATTGGGAAGTCATTTGGTCTGTTACACACATATATATATATACCTATTATGTACAAAATTAAAAACAGCTTCAAATATATGCATATAAAATAATGGTACGTCTAAAAACCGTTCAGGATCTCCTGGGTGCACGCAGGACATAAAAAGTCACTTAGGACATGTATATATAAGTTTTAGTGAGCGTTGAGGGTATACATTCGATTGATAATTTATTTTATAATTTTGTAATTTTTGTTTTGATAAAATCAGAGACATATAATACATGTATTGAGACATATAATACATGTATTGAGACATATAATACATGTATTATATGTCTCTGATAAAATCAAATGATTGGTGTGCCTTATATTAAACGCTAAGGTAACATTGATGTTGATTTTTTAATATTAAAAAATCAGCGTATTATTTAATATTACAAATTCATTTATTAATATTAAAAAATCAGACTGAATATTTAATGTTAAAAAATGATTTTTTAATATTAATACATGATTTTTAATATTAAATATTCATTTATTAATATCAAAAATGACAGTATTTTTAATATTAAAATTCGATTTATTAATATTAAAAATGATTTTGTAATATTAGAAAATCATTTTAATATTAATGAATAGGAATAAATTCCACAACGGCTTGCCATACAAACCATCTTTATCTATCATTCTATCTATCTATCAGCATGCGCCGGTATTTGGGATACGCGACGGATGGCCGATGATCATATTCAATACCAATCATCATTTGAATTTGGTTAATTGATCTTTAATGATTAGGACTGATTGGTGATGGCAGAGAATATGTCTCTGGTGATGGTTATAAACACATAGAAGTAAACTTTTCCAAAAAAAAGTTTCCTTGGAAAAAATTATAAAAATATATGAATATGCTAAATAATTTTTCTTTCGTATGTAATAATTGAAGACGTTTAGGAATATAAAAACCTTCACATAGCCGGAAAATTTTTCAATTCAAGTTATTTCATTTAAAAACGTTTAGAAATATAGATCTTATTCGATGTGGCCCGCTTGGAGATCAAAACCCTGTCTACTTTCGTCTATCTATATTGCCGAACATTCTATAATCAAGGATTTGTACAAGCCTTTGCTATCATATAATGAATCTCGTCGCCAATATCACCATAATTACATAAAGTACAGATACAATCTTCTCCTAAATAGTTTGCCATCTAACAATTCCAAAAGAAATTTTGAGTCGAAACTGATCGAAGTACCAAATCTATAAAAATAATCACTATTTTTTGTAGCAGTAGACGTCGAAAATTAAACTGTATATATTCTTTTTCAAAACTCCTGAAATAATTTAACATTATCTATAGACAGCTTACATATGCAAATCTTTGTAGAAGTATGTGAGCGTATAGTAAAATTTGTTTATTTACCCCCCTTTTCCTTCTATAAAATTTAACTGTAAACGTTTTGTTTCTTAATTTGTGTTTGCTAATTAACTGGGGTTCATGCTGTCAAAAGTCAAAATGTCTCCTTGTGTAATAAGTTATTGATAAAAAAATTTGAAGCCGCCAGAAGAATAAATCATTTCCCGAACTAAAATACATTTATCTGTAAATAAAGACAATTCGCCTAAAACATTCTCTCATATATTTAAACAATTGTAAAATAATTAATTCAGTGACTTTCTGTCTGTTAACTAATACTTTTCTTGTTCAGTTTTTTTTTATACCCATTGCTCTTCATGCATATATTCGAATGATAATTACTGATCACAAATTTTCCGGATGCTTTTATCCTATTTTCGTATCGAACTAACATGTTAGCAGTTGAACGGAATTAAGTACTTTTTAGAATTTACAACTTAAATTTTCAACAACAAAATTCTACACTTTTTTACCTTGATTTTTTTCTCTGTTTCGAAGCCGCCACCGGTGACCCCATAACATAGCCAACACCTCACATGGCGTATTCACGATGTTGTGGTATTGACAATATACAATCACGTTTATCAATATACAGCAAGTAAGTAATTTGGTGTTGAATGCCAGTAGATCAGAATTTGTTAATTGAATTTTACCTGTTAAAGGGCACTAGCTGTCAAATTCATGTTCATCGATTTTGATCAAATTCACATATTGTGAAGTGTTGAATTGTTTATTAAAATTTCACGCACAATCTTGGCTGATATCAAGGAATTGTATGTTTAAATACAATTCCTTGCTGATATGCATAAAACCATTATTTCATGAAACTGCATGAAAAATTGACTTATCGCATAATACAGGGGCGGATCCAGAACCTCGATGTCTGGGGCACCATGAAACCAAAATTAAAGATTTTTTATATATGCATATATGCGAGTGTGGGGTGGTGGTGTCATGTATTGGGGATGATGGTGGTCGTATGAGGGAGGGTAGGGGTCGGGTCTTCATTTTATATCTTTTCATTATTTTGGGGTCCGTTTCTTTCTACTCTTTTATTTGTTGCCAATTGTCCTCTATTCTTTACAGTTCATCACAGCTTTAATCTGTTTTCTATATTTTTGGGCCCATTTTTTCTAGCCTTACCTTTTGACCATTATTCTCTAATCTGTAAAACCTGTTCATACCCTCATTCAGGGTAAACCATTCATACCCTAGTTCACGGTAACCTATTCATACCCTCATACATGGTAATTAAAACAAGAAAAATATAGGCCTACACATATTACTGTACTTTAATAGAAAACAAAGGATATGGGGTATCCATCCATGACACAAAATCAGCACATGCACAGCAAAAACACACAATAAGCTTTTATTGTTGTTCTTCATCTCAAATATAAGTAGGTTTTCTATGATACAATATAATTTTATTAATGGTTATATATAAGGCACAGACCATTCATGTTTTGCAGAGGGGAAGGGTTTGTTTCCTAAAAAATAAGAGGAAAAAAACTTTATATGTATGGAAACTTGTGGTATAATTTCAGAGAGATTCATTCACTTAAACACAAGTTATTGTCTGAAACTGCAAAATGCTTATTTGGGCCCCTTTTTGGCCCCTAATTCTTAAACCCAAAATCAATCCCAACCTTCCTTTGTAGTTATAAACCTTGTGTTTAAGTTTTATTGATTTCTATTTACTTATACTAAAGTTTCTATCCGAAACCATCTGTCTTCGGACGACGCTGACGACGACGACGACGTGATACCAATATACAAGGATTTCTCACTATACAAATCCTTGTAATATACGACCAAAAATTTTTAATTTTGCGGTCGTATAAAAAAATGCTGTATGCATTGAAAAAATCGTTTGTTGTTTAATAAAATCCGAAAAGACTGTTCTGAGACAGGCACATTCCCCAGAAACCGTATACAATGTGAGTGTTTGGTAAAAAGACATATCTCATATCGATACTAACATTCCTGACACTAAACATCTATTTTACATATTCTTTTAAGACCGATTTTATAGTTGGTAATTTCTTTCCTGATCAGAAGATTTCACTTGTTAATCGATCTCGATCCTGTAATATTGTATTAGAAACCAATAAATATGTTCGTATTAATTCCAATCAGCATGTACATGTACATGTAGTTTACATAAATGCTTTTGGATATAGACATTATATATACACAAAGTTGTCAAATTAACACCCATCGATAAGTTGTCATAAATCACATGTTGAAGCTGGGGTTAATTAACGACCAGTTTAAGAAGTCAAATCAAGCTGTGTCTTGATTTTCGATCTAGATATCTAAATAACTAGCAATAAAACTATGTTAGAAAATTTTTGGTGACCTCGACTGGGGCACGTGCCCCTGTGTCCCCGGTAAATCCGCCACTGTAATACCAGAACTAAAAAACCACCGAAAGTCCACTTAAGAGGGTAGGGATGTGAATTAACAGAATAGAGAATAACGGACAAAGAAAAAAGGAATAAAGAATAGTGAAAGAAAGAGAATAATGGAAAAAGTGTAAGTTATTAAAATTATAGCTAAAAAGAAGACCCCTCCCGAGACGATCCTTACTTCAACTGTTATTTGACGCTGCCGAGTTATTTTGAGACAAAGACATGTATTAGTAGTCGGCCGGTAGCACTCTTGCATCAATTTGAGGATTACCCAAGGTTAATTTTACGGCGGATCATCTTATTTTGGCTTAAATATAAACATAATTGACAAGTTTCCTTCCCTGCATTATCGATCGCACATGTAAATAGCACGTTGGCCTCAAATAAGACATTGATTGATGATCATTGATACATTACAACACTTGTCGTCAGTATTTGAAAATATTGATTAAGAAGGTACAGAAAATTAATGCACGCACACTATTATCCACCACAGGCCTAAATCGTTAGTCCGCAAACAACGAGGGTGATGAAAACCCAGTACTTTGAACACAGCCACCGCATGTTGTGAATTTGAAAGCTTCCCAAATTAGTAACTATCCATTTCTACCCATAGAAAACTTTTGCCCTTCTTTTATCAAAAATGAAATATGTTGATATTAATGAATGGTATAAAGGTTAAATCAATTTATTCATATATTTGACCGACTAGAATTATTGGGGAATTTAAACCATTCCTATTGTAAGTGATAAAATTAAATTTATATCAGGGTGATTGAAATGAGGAAAAAGGGGGCTGATCAGGAGTTCAGGGCCCCCTTTTTTGGAAAAAATTGATTGATTATATAGAGAATTACTGAAGCATGACAGGAGCAGGCCCCTCTTACATGTACATGTCTTAGGCAGTCAGTAGGCCCCCACTTATGAAAATTTCTGGATCCACCACTGTGGGCTTCAGTTGTATTATCTTGAAAACTTTATACCTGTATTCTAAAGTGTAAATCAAGGAAAATAATGTAAATTAGCTGTGCATTGGGGTCTATTAAGGGTATTTTGGGAGGAAGAAAGAAGGAGGGTTTACTATAGAACCCTATGGGATTTTATTTTCTACAATTTTAAATGAATATAACTTGTAAACTGTAAGTGATAGACACACGCAGTCTTCAGAAATGATGATAGGACAATTAAACAAATCACATGAAATATAGGGTGAGTCCCTGGGGTAATACCCACCCCCTTCAATTTGAGAATATGCTATTATCTTGTAAACAGTCCAGATCCCCACCCCTAAACCATACATATTCTTGAATGGGACAATAAAACAAATCAATTAAAATTAAAGGGAAGTCCCTGGGGGTCACCCCACCCCGTTCAATTTGAGAATGTGCTATTATCATGTTAACAGTCCAGATCTCCACCCCTATACCATATATATTCTTGTATGGGACAATAAAACTAATCAAATGAAATTAAAGGGAAGTCCCTGGGGGTCAACCCATCCCGTTCAATTTGAGAATGTGCTATTATCTTGTGAATGATCCAGATCCCCACCCCTAAACCATATATATTCTTGTAGGGGACAATAAAATAAATGAAATGAAATAAAAGGGAAGTCCCTAGGGGGTCACCCCACCCCCTCTTGTTTGAAAACTTGTAAACGGTCAAGATCCCCACTCCTAAACCATATATATTCTTGTATGGAACAATAAAACACATCAAATGAAATATATAGGAGAGTCCATGGGGTCACCCCAACCCCCACATGTTTGAAAAACTTTTAAATGGTTGAGATCCCCAGTGGTTAGGTGAAAAAATTTCCGGATCCCTGATCCCCACCCCTAAACCATATATATTCTTGTATGAGACAATAAAACAAATCAAATGAATATGGGACAATAGGAATGGCGAATTATGTGAGCTTTGTTTGGGAGACTTCGTTACAGCATCCTGTTACAATTACTTCTTGTTTGAACATAATTTTGGTTTTTATTATGCATGTCTTTCTTCTACATTTTTGGATAAATAGACCCATAATCCGCAAATTGCAAGTTGAACCTTCTTCAGTAGGCCTATCCCCATCAGAGACCAAATGATGTACAAGTAAGGTATAGGTAACGATATGAATGTAACTATGAGCAAAAGCCTTACCAATGGCGGATCCAGGGGAGGATTCCAGGGTTGGAAGTTCAACTTGAACCCCTTTTTTCAAATGCATTTGAATGGGAACATATAGTTGAACACACCCTTTGTCTTGGGTTTGGAACCCCTTTTAAAATGGCTGGATCCGCCCGCATACCATCAAGCTAACTATAAAGGCTTTAAAAATATGAAATAAATCAAACAAGGAAATTAACGGTGTAGGCAACTGTTTTGAATTTTTAAAAACCTTTAATAACAATGTTAAATTTTGTGTGCATTTATTTTTGCTTATTTTCAATAATGGATGAAATTGCGTGATTGATTATTGTAATTTAAGAAACATCTGCATACATGTTATGAAATGGGAATTTGTCAAAGAGACAGCAACCCAACCAAAGAGGAGACAACGGCTGAAGGTCACCAATGGGTCTTCAATGCAGTGAGAAAATTTCGCACTGGTCTTCAGCTCATAAATATGTATCAGAAATGAGAATGAGATACAGCTCTCAGTTGCATTAATAAAACCTCACAATAAGTTCTGAATATCAGAATATACAGTATTGCAAGATTCTCTCAAAATGTACACATGGAGCTGAGAAACTGTAAAATTAATCATGCTAATTTAACATTAAAGTCCTCGGAATCAATCTTAATATGCATACTCTTGTACAAAGGAATATAAGTATGCAATAGACATATATGGTCTTCAAAAATAAGAGTATCGATGCTATTAATTTATGACAAGATCTTAATCAAGTTATAATTTTGGTTTGTTTAAAAATTTGGAGGTTAGTATGACCTCCTTTTTGTGATGATGTTTTTGTTTTAAGTTGGGAAAAATTGTTTGTACCAACAAAATAAAAACACAAAGTTAATCTAGAAATTATGTTTTTATCATTTTTTATGTTTAGGTTGTCAGCAAGATGAAAAGAACAAATATGCAGTTCAAAAATCAAAATGTGGATAAGCTGAGGTTCAAGGTCCTACCTTTGCAGATTTCCATATTTTGCATGAATAAATTTAAAGTTTATATCATGGACGACAGAGAAAGAAAAAAACTTTTCAATTTTCCTGCATCTGAAGGATAAATGTAAAACATCTTGTTTTCGGTAAGTTTTATGCTCTGTTTTAATAGTGTTTGTGCATTCATCTGTCCAGTCCTTCCTCTAAATTGTATCCTCTTTAAGTTTTTGGTGAGTGTTCGCCATGAATTTCAGTAAGTATTTTGTGGATTGACATGTATATACGCAAAATTTAGTACTAATATTAATGGGATTTTAGCATGACATCCTGTCAAATGCTTGTTAATCATGTTTATGTTCCAGAACATATGAGTATCTGGTCTGTACGCTGCACAGTCTGCCCAATTTTAAGAAGTTGGTCAAGTTTATTAGAAACAAATGTACATTACAGATCAACATAACTGAAATCTTTAATAGATTAATACAAAAGTTTAATTGCAGTTGAAATAAAACACATGTTTGGTCGAGCTGGTACTAGACAGTACAAGTATACTCAAATGGTCTGACTATATGCATATGGTTGGACTATAAGAGTATACTTATATGTTAACGTCGGTCCAAATACTGATATGGTCTAGAACATTTATACATGTCTTAAAATTAATATAAAACACATTGGTGTTTGTGAACTTGGTAATAAGTTATTCGATAGAACTATAATGTTTTGGGATATCAAAATAAATAAATATCCATTTTTAGCTCACCTGGCCCAAAGGGCCAAGTGAGCTTTTCTCATCACTTACGCCCAGCGTCCGTCCGTCGTCGTCCGTCGTCGTTAACTTTACAAAAATCTTCTCCTCTGAAACTACTGGGCCAAATTTATCCCAAACTTGGCCACAATCATCATTGGGGTATTTAGTTTAAAAATTGTGCCCGTGACCAAGCCAACCAACCAAGATGGCCGCCATGGCTAAAAATAGAACATAGGGGTAAAATGTAGATTTTGGCTTATATCTCTAAAACCAAAGCATTTAGAGCAAATCTGACATGGGGTAGAATTGTTTATCAGGTCAAGATCTATCTACCCTGAATTTTTCAGATGAATCGGACAACCCGTTGCTGGGTTTCTGCCCTGCATTGGTAATTTTAAGGAAATTTTGCTGTTTTTGGTTATTATCTTGAATATTATTATAGATAGAGATAAACTGTAAACAGCAATAATGTTCAGCAGAGTAAGATCTACAAAAAAGTTGACATGACCAAAATGGTCAATTGACCCCTTAAGGAGTTATTGCCCTTTAAAGTCAATTTTAACAATTTTTGTAAATTTTGTTATCTTTACAAAATCTTCTCCTCAGAAACTAGTAAGACAAATTAAACCAAACTTGATCACAATCATCATTAGGGTATCTATTTTAAAAATGTGTCTGATGACCCCGCCTGCCAACCAACATGGCTAAAAATAGAACATAGGGTAAAATGCAGTTTTGGCTTATATCTCTGAAACTAAAGCATTAAGAGCGAAATTGACATTTGTAAAATGTTCATCAGATTAAGATCTATCTGTCCTGAAATTTTCAGACGAATCAGACAACCTGTTGTTGGGTTGCGGCCCTGAATTGGCAATTTTAAGGAAATTTTGCAGTTTTTGGTTATTATCTTGAATATTATTATAGATAGAGATAAACTGTAAACAGCAGTAATGTTCAGCAGAGTAAGATCTACAAAAAGTTGACATGACCAAAATGGTCAATTGACCCTTAAGGAGTTATTGCCCTTTAAAGTCAATTTTAACAATTTTGGTAAATTTTTGTAATCTTTACAAAAATCTTCTCCTCTGAAACAACTGAGACACTTAACCATTTAACCAAACTTGGTCACAATCGTCATTAGGGTATTTAGTTTAAAAATGTGTCCGATGACCCTGCCTGCCAACCAACATGGCAGACATGGCTAAAAATAGAACATAGGGTAAAATGAAGTTTTGGCTTATATCTCTGAAACTAAAGCAAAAGTATAACGGTTGCATTGATTTATGCATCAATTGTAAATAAAAATATCAGGTGAGCGACACAGGTTCCTTGGAGCCTCTAGATACTTTTAATAAAGAAGAAGATTATTGATGTATGTATAACTGTATATAAAATGAGACAGCAAGCCAACAACACAAAAATAGGGATAAAACAATATAATTTTTGTATCAATGTTATAATTTCAATATGTCCAAAGAGTTCAAGGTATTTTTCATTGAAATAAAACACAAATTGAACTCTGTCAGAACTTCAAAAGCTTAAGGAAATATTGTTTCTGTTGTCTGCGTTTTGTATAATATATTGCAAATTCTTGTGAATAATGGAATGTTATTATAATTGCCTAAAGTTTTAACATTGATCTTATATATATATTATATATATATTATATATATAACCTGGGAAAATACCCAAATGTTATAAAGAAGAATAAATTAATTGATTGTTATATAGTATTAATATAGGAAGATGCGGTATATTGCTAATTTGACAAATCTCCATCAGAGACCAAAGGATGTAGGAGGTTAGCAACTGATGACACTGGACAACTTTTAAAAAATCAGTAAAATCCATACCGCATAGCTATTTTTATTGAAAATCATATTATTGCTACATGTATGCAAACAATTTTGTATAATACATAACTTCAGATTTTATTGGTTCTTTTTCAGAAGGATTGAAATTCATCACCTAAAATAAATGGAGAAAACATAGAAACAAGACCAGAATAAATTCAAAGACAAAAGTTGGATCAGTTATTATTTTCATCACTCAGTCAATGAATCAAGTTCTATTAAAACCAAAAGATATTGAAACCTTAATAATGTCAATGTTCTGTGTTGAATGACTAAAAAGTGGACTATACAATCACACAATGCTGGATGATAAGAAACTATTAATGTTTTGTGTGGAGGGATATTGTGAAAAAAATAGATTTACTTAAATAGCTACTAGTATGTTAAGCCTAATGATAGAGTTTTTCATTGATTTCAAATGGTAAATAATTGTGTTTCAAGAAAGTATTCTATAATTCATAAATAAACATATATTGATACTTACATTATCTGCTTTGTTGTTTAAAAGTTTAGTTTTGAACAGTTATAGAACAATATGTTGAATTAACATTTCCAAAGAAAAAGATATTCAATTAAAAGATTCATCTTATAACAATTTACCACCAAATAGAATACATATTGTAACATACACATTAATATATATTTATATCTATATAATTATAATTTGAATCCCATAGGATTTTAATGTGTCCCATGGGATATTAAAATCCCATGGGATAATTATAGTCCCATGGGATTTTTTTGTCCCATGGGACAACAAATATCCCATGGGACTACAATTATCCCATGGGACCAAAAATCCCATGGATTTAACCAAAATCCCATGGGATAATGGTCGATCCCATGGGATTTTGTTCTGTCCCATGGGATATTGAAAATCCCATGTTTTTATAAATCAAATAGCAAAATAAATATAATAGTAACAGTAGAAAACAAATGAAATTATTGAATCCCATGTAATTCCGCACATTTTGGTTATATACATGACATTGTAGCTCTTATTTGAGGCGGCGGATTTGCAAATGAGTGTTTTGCAAATTAAAAGTGTCCAGTGTTTTTGTTAAATAATCTGAAGCGTAAGCAGCATTCCCTGTTATTTTATTAACTTTTCAACTAGAAATTATGTGTTGTGTGAAATGGCTTTCCGTACTTTCGGCATCCAATTAGTTCCTAAAATAACATTTTTTGTAGAATAAACATATAGACAATGTATAAACTATTTAAATGATTACCTTTCAAAACAAACACGTTTGATTAAATTGATTTCTTTTTGAAAAAGCGGATTTCGTTCTTCTTTTTGTTAAGGTTCATGTGGACCCTTTGGCTAAAATGGCTGCATTTTCACATCAAGATTTACTCTGAGTACAGACAAACTTGTGTATCTGGAAAAGTTTTAAGGCATAGCATGCCCTAGATAAATAAAATTCAAATATATATTATGTTTTAGGAAATTAAAAACTTAACAGGATTTTGCAATGCACTTTTTTTCGTTCTGCCAGAAGGTGCCAAAATAAATTAAGTTGGGAAAGAGGTTTGAGAACTTCCCCACAGGTAATTATTGAAGTGAACTGTATTGATGGACATGGACAATAGATGGACAATAGATATCTGACAATAATTGATGATTTAAACTGTGTACCTGAGTGGACCATATCAAGTGAAACTTAATTGTTTGTTAATTTTATCATCTTCTGCAGGGACGAAAAAAAGTGCACTGAAAAATCCAGTTAAGTTTTAAATTTTCTAAAACATACAATGTATTTGAATTCTATTTATCTAGGGCATGCTTTTCCAGATGTACAGGTTTGTCTGTACTCAGAGTAAATTTTGAGGTTAAAACGCAGCCATTTTAGCTAAAGGGTCCACATGAACCTTAAAGACTTGAGAACTATATTATGTATCAATGTACGGTGCGCCACTTTTTTTTTGAATTAAAGTAGAAAAGTAATATACCCCCAACTTTGGACCTCAATTATAAAAGTTCAGTAACTTTACCCACCTGGGTATTTGGGTCCAGGCAACCTTAGGCAATTGCCTATCATTTGTACCTAGTGTGGACAAAAGCTTTGCCGTAGGGACTTTTTTACGAATTAAAGAAGGGAGGGGGTTGGGTCACCATACCCCAACTTTGGACCTCAATTATAAAGTTCCGTAACTTTACCTACCTGGGTCTTTGGGTCCAGGCAACCTTAGGCAATTGCCTATCATTTGTACCTAGTGTGGACAAAAGCTTTGCCGTAGGGACTTTTTTACGAATTAAAGAAGGGAGGGGGTTAGGTCACCATACCCCAACTTTGGACCTCAATTATAAAAGTTCCGTAACTTTACTCACCTGGGTCTTTGGCTTCAGGGACCTTAGGCCATTGCCTATCATTTGTGATTATTGGAAAAATTTTAGATAATCTTGGATTCAAAAAAATTGCCGTTTAGATTAATCAAAATCTTTATGTCAATTCGTTTCTCGTTCTATTAGTGCGTCACTCTTATAATAATCACTCTTCCTATCGAAATATAATAAATAAATTACCAGTGTTACGACATACTTTTTAATAATTAGAAAAAATGTACTAGTTCGTTGACAAAAGAAGAAAACTGCGTATAATAGTTATCAGCTTTTATTTCAACAGAAAATCTAACAAAAAATACTTGATTATTCTCCTTAAATCTGTACAGGGAAGTTTTAGCTAGCTCTAATTGTATAGTTTTATTGTTGATATTCACCCCTTATGTATCTAGTGTTAAATTAGGTATTTATATGACAGACCTTTCTTGGTATTCCTAATTATTGTAGTTATTTTTCATTTACCTGTATATATTATGAAAACCGGTTTTTTCAAAAGTGATTATTTTCTAAGGGTTAAATATTTCGCGGTGGTGTCTTGCCATGGCTTTGTTTGGACTTGTTTGTTTGCTTTTTGGCCTTGAATGTTTTTCCTAATATTTTATTAACTATGTATTTACTTTCAGGTATCACAGATCGAATTTATTCGTTCATAGTGTGTTAATTTACGATTTTTGATTGAGTTAAGCCTTCCAATTGATATTTTATCGTGTGTTTTTCTATGTTGTGATGTTATACTATTGTTTCAGAAAAAGGGGGAAGGTTTGGTACCATTAAAACGTTTAATCCCGCTGCAAATGTTTGCACCTGTCCTAAGTCAGGAATCTGATGTACAGTAGTTGTCGTTTGTTTATGTAATTTATACGCGTTTCTCGTTTCTCGTTTTTTATATAGACTAGACCGCTGGTTTTCCCGTTTGAATAGTTTTACACTAGTAATTTTGGGGCCCTTTATAGCTTGTTGTTCGGTGTGAGCCAAGGCTCCATGTTGAAGGCCGTACATTGACCTATAATGGTTTACTTTTATAAATTGTTATTTGGATGGAGAGTTGTCTCATTGGCACTCACACCACATCTTCCTATATCTATTGACGTTCCAAAATCAGTCTGGTTTTTTTTCTTTTCTTTTCAAACGCATATATAAGCTAGAAGATTTAATTGTATCGTTAAACTAGTTTAGTATGAACTATTGTTTTTAATTGTTTCATTATTATAAAGACAACAAACCCATCTCTAATCAGAGAACACTAAAGGAATTTTGATGTCCGGCTTAAAAAAAGTGTATTAAATAAACGAATAACTAATCAACTTTGTCTGTTTGAAAATGAATTGCATTTCTTCATCCTATTGGAAATGATCGTCATCAAATTTCAAAGGACGTTTCATGTTATTGCAAGTCTTCGTTTTTTAGCCATGATCAGGTAAGCGCGTTTTCTTATTGTTCGCTGGCTTATTGTTCGCTAGTTTGATGCATCTTATTGTTCGCTGGCTTATTGTTCGCTAGCTTGAGTCTGGTCTTTTCTTTCCAAGAGCTATCAAGAATTTTTAACTCCTTGTCAGAAACAGTCTCTGACTGGACATATATTGGCTCTTATATTGCGGAACTTTGGTTTTAAAATTTGTCGGATCTCCTCACCTGGTTCTTCCCTACCTTGTTTTAACCATGTAATCTAATTATTTTATTTAAGCAGTTGATACATTTCTTTATAACATAAAGACGCTAAGCAATTTCCAATTTTCACCATTGAGAGAAAAAGGATAACTAGCTTCGTTCAAAAATAATAAAGTTATCATTTTCCGATAGTTTTGGCTGCTTATTATTAGCAACGTTACAAAAACAACGCGATAAATTTGGTAGCGTTATTATCTGACCTGCTATTGTATAGTATACCTTTAACAGATTATTAAAATTGAGAATGGAAATGGGGAATGTGTCAAAGAGACAACAACCCGACCACAGAACAGACAACAACAGAAGGTCACCAATAGGTCTTCAATGCAGCGAGAAATTCCCGCACCCGGAGGCCTCCTTAAGCTGGCCCCTAAACAAATATATATACTAGTTCAGTGATAATGGACGTCATACTAAACTCCAAATTCACTCGATGTATTTTGTAAATTGATAATATTTCTTATTTTCATTTCAGTTCATATTCTATTCGTTTTATCTTGCAAACAGATGCGAAAAACATCCCATTGGGTAAGAGAGAGGCGAAAGATACGAAAGGGACAAAAGTAAAATAATACAAGACTAACAAAGGCCAGAGGCTCCTGACTTGGGACAGGCGCAAAATGCGGCGGGTTAAACATGTTTATGAGATCTCAACCTTCCCCCTATACCTCTAGCCAATGTAGAAAAGTAAACGCATAACAATACGCACATTAAAAGTCAGTTAAAGAGAAGTCCGAGTCCGATGTCAGAAGATGTAGCAAAAGAAAATAAACAAAATGACAATAATACATAAATAACAACAGACTACTAGCAGTTAACTGACATGCCAGCTCCAGACCTCAATTAAACTGATTGAAAGATTATGTCTTCATCATATGAATATCAGGCACAATCCCTCCCGTTAGGGTTTAGTATCATACCATCATAAAATATATGAGAAGAGCATAACCCGTGTCATGCCAACAACTGGTTTTAAATAAATGTGTTTAGTTCCGATGCAAAGACCCTATAAGTGAATCAATATTAAAGCCAAAATATGCAATCTTTAATGACCTGACAACAGTATCGTAACTATATCCCTTCTTAATAAGTCTATTTAAAGGTTTTGTTAGCTTCTGAGGTGAATACTGACATTTTTAGTCTTCAAAGAAACTAAGAAATTTAACAGTATGCACGTACATGGAATCAAGCATGAACTGTTTTCACTCGATGTATTTTTGTAAATTGATAATATTTCTTATTTTTCATTTCAGTTCATATTCTATTCGTTTTATCTTGCAAACAGATGCGAAAAACATCCCATTGGGTAAGAGAGAGGCGAAAGATACGAAAGGGACATTCAAACTCATAAGTAGAAAATAAACTGACAACTTCATGGTCAAAAAAAGGAAAAAGACCAACAGACAAACAACAGTATACAAAACACAACATAGAAAACTAAAGACTGAGCAACACGAGTCCCATCAAAAACTGATGGTGATCTCAGGTGCTCCGGAAGGGTAAGCAGATCCTGCTCCACATGCACCCGTCGTGTTGCTCATGTTAGTACAAACCCAGTAATAAGTCTAATTCGGTAGGTCACATTCAGGGAAAAAGGCATCTGTAAAACTTAGAATTTTTCGAAATACTAAGGATTTTCTACCTTAGGGATGAAAAAAGTAAAATAACAAAAATACCGAACTCCAAGGAAAATTCAAGACGGAAAATCCCTTATCAAATGGCAAAATCAAAAGCTAAAACAAACCAAACGAATGGAAAACAACTGTCATATTTCTGACATGGTACATGCATTTCCTTATGTAGAAAATGGTGGATTAACCCTGGTTTTATAGCTAGCTAAACCTCTCACTTGTGTGACAGTCGCATAAAATTCCACCACACTGACAACAATGTGTGAACAAAGCAAACAAGCACAACAGGCAAAAATGCCAAAAACTAGGGCACAGCAGCCAACATTGTGTCAAAATCCCAATCACCATAAAAACAAATAACCACACCAACAAAGAAAAACAAAATGGCATACAGACACTCTATAGACAAAGCACACAAGCAAAAATGAAAGACAAGAATGCAAAAAATGACCATAGCACAATAACACAATGGCGGGATGTATAAATACCGAGCCACGCCAAAAGGATATAACAAAAAATGAACTAAACAGTAAAGGTTAACAATCCACAAAGACAAACAAAAAGAACACTATAACACGTAATTAAGATGCTAAACAACGTTAGTACCTAGATAAATTACTTTAACTGTATTCGGCAAAACCTTTTGGAATTTTGGGTCCTCATTGCTCTTCAGTTTATTTATAACCCTTTTTTTTTATTTTCGAATCGAGCTTCAATGATGAGTATTTTGTAGATAAAACGCTCGTCTGGCGTTCAAAATTTAAATTCTGGTATTTCTGATGAGTTTATTCCTTACGTTATGCAATGTTTGTAGTTTTAATTCGACGGAAATCATGCTTCAGCTTTTTTTTTTAAAGAAAATGTCAGAAGAGTTAAGAATTTTAATCTCATTCAATATTCGATTAAATTATATTTTCGACATGAGCTTTTAAAACACAAATGCAGGTAATTGTGTATGTAAGTGCTTAGAAGTTGTTTAATTGAATATAACTGATAATTAATATAGTAAAAGATTGAATTTGTCAAAGTAAAATAAAATTGAGAATGGAAATGGGGAATGTGTCAAAGAGACAACAACCCGACCGAAGAGCAGAAAACAGCCCAAGGCCACCAATGGGTCTTCGACACTAGGCCTTCTTTTACAATCAATTATTAGTGGCGATTCGTTGAATATGTGGTGTGACATCTGTACCGTACATTTCGTCTTTATACTTCTAATATTGTTTTGGAAGTCTAATTATAAATACTATCTCGAATTACTAGTACCTTTAAACCAAATTGATGAGAATAACTCTTTATCATTTTGGTGAGTCCGAAGTGCTTTTCTGGATTTATCATGATTAGGTACAATCGAACTAAATAGGAAAAAGTTGCATAGATACTTGTATACGTGACTAGCTATATGACTAAGAAAGTAGCAATTCCTTGTAAGGTCAACTTTACTTGAGGGAATTGGGATCTTAGTCTCTTAATAATATGAACATGTCAGTAATCTGTTACTTGAACCTTCCGTATTCTTTTAATGTTTTCAACTTTGGCAAGGCGCTAAGACCATTACAATATCTAGTTTATATGGAAGCCGGATGTAGACAATTTCCCGTTTCCTCGTTTTCGCGATGTTGTCTTAGCAAAAACTTAGAAACGCTTCTGTATTTTTGCGTTTTTGCGATTTCGTGTTTTCGTGCTTTTATGTTTTTACAATTTTGCACAATCTTATTTTTTACGAACGAACGTAAAGGGAGCAGGTATTTCATTCTCACGATAACGAATCTTTAAAAATTGAAGCACATCGCACATACATTACGCATCTAATATCTGAAAATAAAGAAAAATTGTTTAAATTACACTTACGTTCGATACGTTACTTATGTTAACCACGATTACACACATTTCCGCGGGAATTGTCAAGCATGCTTTTTCCTTTTCATTAACATTTTTAACTAATGACATTTTTGAAGTATGATACTCTAAATTAAACCACAGAATTCACTATTATTATCATTAATTAATGGGTATGCCATCATCAAATTGTCAGAAAGGATTTTCAAGATTTGCCAAAAAATGTATGAACAAAATTTATGAAAAAAAAATTTGGGAGAAGAGCTGGAAAAAATAGATTTTGTGCTGACACTTTTCCCAAATATTGAAAGGTTAAATGTGAGCAAATACGACACTTGCGACCACATAAAACAAATATGAAACGGATACTACCCCCACCCTTTTTGAAAGTTAACTGATCGTTGCCTTATTATTCCTAAATGATTTTATTGTCTATTTTCAACTAGCAACAAGGTATACTGCAAAAAAGGAAACCAAACGGAGATCCAGAATAGGAGGTTTAGACTATGTTTGCTAAGTAGAGATACATTGGGTGTGCCCAACTCCTAAGATCGCCATCGAGTCCTTTAGAACAACCAGTTATAAATCATCTTGTTTTGTTCGTTAAATACTGATTTTAATATCTGAATGTATATCAACAAAACTTATAAACAATCGATTAAACAGTTACCATTGTGGAAAGAAAAAGCAATATTGATTCCACAGGTAAGCTTTAAGACCTGTATCTAACTCGGGTGTATGTACTCACTGCAAGACTATAAGAAGAATTACCAAGGAGGAGGCGGAATCTCTACAAAGTTATTAAACGTATATTTTGGGATCTTTTTACTATTTTTGGGGTTTCAAAATTTAGAATTTAGAGTAATTTTTATTTTATTTTTTGGGGAGGCGGGGGAGGAGGGGCGGTTGGCACAATCTTATTTTTTAGACGTACTTCTTCTTCTGACGAGCCAGTATTTAGCAAATTTTGTGTATCTCTTACGTCTCATGACATGTGTCGTTGCCTGCAATGCAATGGTACTTGATAGGCAAACATTTAGGCGAAACGTCACCTTAGTCCCATAAAACCTTAATTGAGATTACATAAATATGTCAGATTTTAAAAAAAGAATTCAAAAGTCAAAATGGTTCCCTCAAACGAGTCTTACGTATGGTTCAAATTAAGTGGATGTTAGCAATTATAGGCAACCGTACGGCCTTCAACAATGAGAAAAACCCATGTGTATAGATCAGGCCTTTCGATCATAAAACTTCCATTTTAAATATAAGAAATACTTCACATAACTACATATATCTGTTAATGTTTGTCCTTCAATTTAACGACAACAAAAAAAGCTCACTGCAATAGAATAAAACGCGCAACGAAGCCCTTAAAAAAAGATATATACTTTGATTGAAAAAAAAACTGATATACTTATATAACAGTTTTAAATAAAAAAATCATCTGGACAATTCCTAAATTACCAAGATTTTGTTTTCGAATATTCCATATAACCGTTGATTGTTTTAACTGGAAATGGTATGTTGATAATAGTCTTTTCATTCTTTTCTTATTTGGTCAAGGCCTTTCTTAAATTTTCGTTCAAACTGTCGTATAGAAAGTCCAAACACGTCATTTTTTCAAAACTATGCTACCATCAAACTTTTCATTACTAAAAGGGGAATACTTCCGCTTTCCTTTGTAAGTGAACCGTTGATTCCATAGATTTACAAGTGTATTTTTTACTATTTCTACTTTATAAATAAAGGCAACAGTAGTATGCCGCTGTTCAATAGTCATAAATCGATTAAGCGAAAACAAATCCGGTTCACAAACCAAAACCGAGGGAAACACATCAACTACAGTATTTGTGTACAAGTGAATACAACGTTTCATTTTATGACTTTTATAGGTCATGATCGTGATTTAAACCATCCCAGCTTCATTAAGGTATATTTCTCGGAACAATGTTAATTTCATTTCTATGGTTCAACATAAAACATATTTAACTACGTATTTTTAAAATACAAACTTGCATCATTTGTATCATATCTTTTTGAAGATATGAGATCTCTTCTATCTGTAATAACACAATAGTGACTTGTGAAGATAATTAATATAAGAGTATCGTAATAAACTAGTAAATATATACTGCCTAAGAGACAGTAGTGTTGGAAGAATCCTTGATAATGTTGAAGTCGATACTACTGCTTTAAGTGCAGTCTATATGATGATCGATACCTATAGACATTTATTGCCCTTGTGTTAGAAATATGAAGTTTTGTTCACCTAGAAAATTCATATTTGCAGAGGGTATCGCTTGAGGAATTGTAACATTTCGATTATGAACAAACCTTCATATCTCCATAAGCCAATGGAAAGGAATGTGTTATTCCACTGCATATACTTTTTACTTCCTGAACATAAAATAATAACTAACATACAATATGTTTTGTACGCTTGCTTTTATGACTATACACAGCATAAACAGCACCGATCAAAAGTTAATTATTTATTCTTTTACATGGTTCTTTTCTGTTTTGTTTTTCGTCTGAAATAACGAATTTAGAACACGATACTGAATATACTATCGCTATTCAAAATGTTCAAAACGTTAAGTACATTAACCGCGCACAACGTCGCATGATCGAGGTAGTCCCGATGTTGAGAGGGGAATGTGATACCCAGAGGGAATATGAAGTTTTGTTCAATGTCATGCGCTATGCTCACAGCGGGCTCGCTTGATATTCTTGCTGATAAAGTCAGTATCAAAACAAAATGCCATTATTCTGTATGTATTATTTGAAAAGTTGATACAGGTCCAAATATCTTCCGATGAATTTTTTCGATCATATCTTTTGAAGATATGAGATCTCTTCTATCTGTAATAACACAATAGTGACTTGTGAAGATAATTAATATAAGAGTATCGTAATAAACTAGTAAATATATACTGCCTAAGAGACAGTAGTGTTGGAAGAATCCTTGATAATGTTGAAGTCGATACTACTGCTTTAAGTGCAGTCTATATGATGATCGATACCTGTAGACATTTATTGCCCTTGTGTTAGGAAATATGAAGATTTTGTTCACCTAGAAAATTCATATTTGCAGAGGTATCGCCCTGAGGGAATTGTAACATTTCGATTATGAACAAACCTTCATATCTCCATAAGCCAAGGGAAAGGAATGTGTTATTCCACTGCATATACTTTTTTACTTCCTGAACATAAAATAATAACTAACATACAATATGTTTTTGTACGCTTGCTTTTATGACTATACTCAGCATAAACAGCACCGATCAAAAGTTAATTATTTATTCTTTTACATGGTTCTTTTCTGTTTTGTTTTTTCGTCTGAAATAACGAATTTAGAACACGATACTGAATATACTATCGCTATTCAAAAATGTTCAAAACGTTAAGTACATTAACCGCGCACAACGTCGCATGATCGAGGTAGTCCCGATGTTGAGAGGGGAATGTGATACCCAGAGGGGAATATGAAGTTTTGTTCAATGTCATGCGCTATGCTCACAGCGGGCTCGCTTGATATTCTTGCTGATAAAGTCAGTATCAAAACAAAATGCCATTATTCTGTATGTATTATTTGAAAAGTTGATACAGGTCCAAATATCTTCCGATGAATTTTTTCGATCATATCTTTTGAAGATATGAGATCTCTTCTATCTGTAATAACACAATAGTGACTTGTGAAGATAATTAATATAAGAGTATCGTAATAAACTAGTAAATATATACTGCCTAAGAGACAGTAGTGTTGGAAGAATCCTTGATAATGTTGAAGTCGATACTACTGCTTTAAGTGCAGTCTATATGATGATCGAGACCTATAGACATTTATTGCCCTTGTGTTAGGAAATATGAAGATTTTGTTCACCTAGAAAATTCATATTTGCAGAGGGTATCGCCTGAGGAATTGTAACATTTCGATTATGAACAAACCTTCATATCTCCATAAGCCAAGGGAAAGGAATGTGTTATTCCACTGCATATACTTTTTTACTTCCTGAACATAAAATAATAACTAACATACAATATGTTTTTGTACGCTTGCTTTTATGACTATACACAGCATAAACAGCACCGATCAAAAGTTAATTATTTATTCTTTTACATGGTTCTTTTCTGTTTTGTTTTTTCGTCTGAAATAACGAATTTAGAACACGATACTGAATATACTATCGCTATTCAAAAATGTTCAAAACGTTAAGTACATTAACCGCGCACAACGTCGCATGATCGAGGTAGTCCCGATGTTGAGAGGGGAATGTGATACCCAGAGGGGAATATGAAGTTTTGTTCAATGTCATGCGCTATGCTCACAGCGGGCTCGCTTGATATTCTTGCTGATAAAGTCAGTATCAAAAACAAAAATGCCATTATTCTGTATGTATTATTTGAAAAGTTGATACAGGTCCGAATATCTTCCGATGAATTTTTTTCGATCATATCTTTTTGAAGATATGAGATCTCTTCTATCTGTAATAACACAATAGTGACTTGTGAAGATAATTAATATAAGAGTATCGTAATAAACTAGTAAATATATACTGCCTAAGAGACAGTAGTGTTGGAAGAATCCTTGATAATGTTGAAGTCGATACTACTGCTTTAAGTGCAGTCTATATGATGATCGAGACCTATAGACATTTATTGCCCTTGTGTTAGGAAATATGAAGATTTTGTTCACCTAGAAAAATTCATATTTGCAGAGGGTATCGCCCGAGGGAATTGTAACATTTCGATTATGAACAAACCTTCATATCTCCATAAGCCAAGGGAAAGGAATGTGTTATTCCACTGCATATACTTTTTTACTTCCTGAACATAAAATAATAACTAACATACAATATGTTTTTGTACGCTTGCTTTTATGACTATACACAGCATAAACAGCACCGATCAAAAGTTAATTATTTATTCTTTTACATGGTTCTTTTCTGTTTTGTTTTTTCGTCTGAAATAACGAATTTAGAACACGATACTGAATATACTATCGCTATTCAAAAATGTTCAAAACGTTAAGTACATTAACCGCGCACAACGTCGCATGATCGAGGTAGTCCCGATGTTGAGAGAATGTGATACCCAGAGGGGAATATGAAGTTTTGTTCAATGTCATGCGCTATGCTCACAACCAATTCAAATAGTGATTTCGCTATCAATATCTAAATACAATGGAATCATTATTTTATTTGATAATTTATATACAGATGGGATGTAACTCTTACAGTGTGCGCAAACATTTACATGATAATACCAGCGATAATGCCACGGCACGGTATTATCATTATGATCATGATACTGCCTTATTAAGTTTTTTTCTGTAAATTTAAGCATGGCACATGCAACTTTTGTGTATTTGGCAAAACGTATCAGCACTTTTGTGTTGACATGAGAATTATCTTCATATGTTCATTTTCCGTAAATGTACTGTTTATGAAATGTTGAATTATTCGAAACAGTAAGATTTTCCTGCCATCTGTAGATAATAAAGTATTAATCAGAAAACGTAGTTAAGGTTCACGTTAAAAGTACACATGTCTGTTTCATTTAACATTTTAGTTAATACAACAAACAATTAACATCCATCCTATATCCTCTGTTTTCTTACGACACAGGAAAATGTATGTTTAAAAATAAAACTTACACAGCAATCGGTAGCATGCCTTTATCTTCATAAAACAACACACATAAAACGATACAAGTATGCCAAGTAAAACTACAGAGTTTTAGTAATCTAATGAGAAAGAACTCAACTGAACTAGGATCTCATAAGCTCGAAAACTCATATACCATTGGTAATCACTAGTAACGTTTGTCCGAAATTTTCCGCAAAGGAAAAAACGTTCACTACAATCAAACAAAACGTTCTACGAAGCCTTCAAAGAAAGATACACAATTGATGAAAAAAACTTATATGTTTATCATAACAGTTTTAAATTAAAAAAGGTTAACTGGACAATTCCTATTTTTAACTTACCGAGATTTTGTATAATAAAGGATGCAGTTTTTGAATTCTCGTTCAAACTGTCGAATAGAAAGTCCAAACACGTCATTTTTCAAAACTATGCTACCATCAAACGTTTGATTAATACAAGGGGAATACTTCCACTTTCCTTTGTAAGGGAAACGCTTGATTCTATAGATTTCCCAGTATGTTTTTTTCTTAATGCCGTGCAAATTCTCGGCCCTTTCTAAATTATCCATTATCAAAACTATGAGCGGCATATATGACTTTAAAATATATCGGTGACCATTCAGGTAAAAATGCTTCCTTATTTCTACTCTATTTTTTTAAATAGCAATACAATTTTTCACGTAATTGCTTTAAACTAGGTCATGATCGTGGTTTAAACCATCCCTGTTGCATAAAAGTATATTTTTTGGAACTATGATTTGTTTCTATAATTAGATATTATATATATCAAATACGAATTTGAATAGAATCGTCATTTTTATCGTATTGACATCGTTAGTCAGTGTGACTGGAATCTTATATCTATATTTACATAATAGTTACCTATGAAAATGCCATTATTGTGATATACTAGTAAACACCACCAAGGAACAGTAGTATTGAAACCTTGATTATGCTCAAATTTTTCTCCCTCCCTCAGCGGGATTTAAACTGATGCTTCTGTGACATCGTGGTAGGCGACTCCGCTTGTATTGTCGCAAATTATGCCTTTTCTTGCATGACTACTGTGCTAAATACAATGTGAGGCTGTTTTAAATGCCTCAGCATCATTTATATCTATCAATTTTACTGGTGAGCTGTTCCAGTTTTTGATGGTACAACGAAAGAAGCTCTACTTGTGTTGGTTGATATTTGAAGGTTTCTAAATTTTCGTTGTTGGTATTATCTTGTTGTCCTGTTTTGTTGTTCTATATAATCTATGAAACAAGCAAAGTCTTTTAATTTTTGTTTGATTCCTAATGACGGTAATTCTAACTTCATCAGTTTGTAAGTAACTGATCCAGGTTCTCTACTGTATTGATGTTCATGAAACGGGCTGATCTTCTTTGCACTATTTCTATCTTTTTATGTGGTTTTCCTGGTATGGATTCCATGCACTGCTTGCATATTCAAAGATTGGCCTTACAATACCTTGGTAGGCTCTTTTCTTACTTTTTTTCAGGGAATTTATTGATGTTTCGTCTCAAGAAACCTAATGATTTATTTGTTTTAGCTACTATGTTATTAATGTGTATATTCCATTCAAGGTTGTTGGTAAACTGAGCTCCTAAATTTGGCTGTGCATGTTATAGTTATGCATTATAGGCTTTTTCTTGTTGGAAATTCTTAATACATAACATTTTGACGCATTAAATTTCATCTTCCATTTTGATGCCCAGTCAACCACTCTGACACGATCTTTTTGTAACTGATTCCAGTCATCAATGAAATCTATTGACAGCTATAAAAGGCTATTATCAGCAAAAAAAAGCCCAACTTTTACTTGATTTCATCTCCAATATCATTGATGTACAAAAGGAACAACGATTGACCTAAAACTGTTCCTTGATTTCACAAAGGCGTTTCTATATGTTTCACCTTCAACTGCTGTACACACTGTTGACGTTGTGTGAGCCAAGCCTTTATTCACTCAAGTATGTTGCCTTTTATTCCGTAATGTTCTAGTTTCCGTAAACGGCACGTGTGTGGTGTGTGGTATCTACCTCGAACGCTTTGCTAGAGTCTATTTGCATATCTACTTGCTCTTTGTTATCCAGCTATTCGGTTACATCTTCAATTGTTACTAATTGAGATTCGCATGAGCTTTTCTGTCTGAAGCCGTGTTGGTAATCTACTAGGATTTCATATGTCTCTAGATGTTGCATTATGTGTTTGAAAATAATGTCTTCCAGGAATTTACATGTAACTGACGTCAATGAAACAGGTCTATAATTGTCTGGCATTCTTTTATCATCCTTCTTAAAAAGTACTGTGATAATTGCTTTATCCAATCGTCTGGGACGGAGCCTACTTCGTAACTGTATCTTTTTTTAGATATTGTTGTTATATATAGCGAGATACTGGTAGCACATTTTCAAGGACTCTGTTCGAGATGTTATCTGGTCCGTTTGCTTTTTTGGGATTGATATTACTTAAAAGCTTTCTTACGACTTCTTTTGTGATTTCTAATTGGCTTATAATAAGCGATGTGTTACCTTTCAATTCTGGTTGGCTTGATGTATTTTCATCTAAAAAAAAACAGAAACAAATCGATGGATTACTTTTGCTGCCTTCCATTATTTTTCTACTTGAAGAGAGTGTTGCTATTCCACATCAGTCTCTTTTCTTTGATTTAACATATTGCCAACAACAGGGCTTTTTTTTCTTTCTCCTTCATCTTCCAGTATTTGTGAAATATTGTTTTGGTATGCTTCTTCTAGTTTAGATTTTACCGTTCTTCCCAGTGTTTTTCATTGTTTGTACGTTTCGCCTTATTGTAAACTCTGTGGTTTTTTCCTACTAATTGTTCTGGTCTTTCTATTGATTCAAAGTAAATTCCTTCTGGTTGTCTGCATTTGGTTAGCATATTTATTGTATTGCCTGTAATAGTATATCTTTAAATTTATTCCAGCATTCTTGTATGGTGTTTGGTTTTGAATTATGTATGACATTGATCAACTCTTTATCTAGATGTTTGTTTACTCCATTCATATTGCCCTTTTGTCGAGCCTGCGACTTTTGTCGCAAAAGCGAGACATAGCGATCCTACATTCCGTCGGCGTCGTCGTCGTACGGCGTCGTCGGCGGCGTCAACAAATATTCACTCTGTGGTTAAAGTTTTTCAAATTTTAATAACTTTCTTAAACTAGCCTAGATTTGTACCAAACTTGGACAGAAGCTTGTTTATGATCATAAGATAGTATCCAGAAGAAAATTTTGTAAAAAAAAAATCCTGTTTTTCCGTATTTTACTCATATATGGACTTAGTTTTTCTGCCAGTTAACATAACATTCACTCTGTGGTTCAAGTTTTTCAAATTTTGATACCTTTCTTAAACTATCCTGGATTTGTACCACACTTGGACAGAAGCTTGTTTATGATCAAAAGCTAGTATCTAGAAGGAAATATCATAAAAATTTATTTCCTGTTTTTCCGTATATTACTTATAAATGGACTCAGTTTTATTCCAGTTAACATTACGTACAGTCTGCAGTTAAAGTTTTTAAAACATTTATTAGATTCATAAAAAGACAGTTTTCTTCAAGTGCTTCTATGAACTTCTTATTGATGTCCATACTATAATTGTTTGGTTTTCTTACTTGGAAGTTGTTGTCTACGTCTGTTTTACATTTAATAACTAGCATGTTGAAATCACCAGTGATTAAGTGCTTAAACCTCACGTAACCTGTGACGTGACAGTGGTGTAAAACACAACATAAGCACAAACTGTTAAAATCAGTTGGAAATAGCTTGACGCACCAGATGGGCACGAACCACAAAAAAAACTTACATAAAGACAAAAGACACAAAGCGTCTATCTAGGAGTACTCACAATTACTAAAAGCTATTTTAAAGCCAATAACAAATAATATATAAATCATTTTCTCTCGTACTAAAGAAACAATCTGTTCACATCAATCGGATTTAGAGTAAAGACGTCATAAACAGTCTGAGAAAAGCATGACCTTGTGCGATGCCAAAATATAAGTATATAATATCGGCAAGATGTAGGTTTTCATAAAAGTACAGTAATAAATACCTAGTTATGTTTTAATTTATCACAAATAAAGTCAATGTTAGTACCGATCAAAACAATATTTAAATGATAAATTGATATCCCTTAAAAATAAGTTTCTTCATATGATCAATTAATTTTCATGGATCGTATCTAAATTTACAGGCTTTATAAACAACATTCCAGTCAAAATTATGATGTGATAAGAATTCTACAGGTACAGCCAATCTTAAATTAGTAAATTTTAAAGTAATTTATGGTAACGAAATCCCTGACTTAATAATTTACCAGTGATACATTGAAATTAAAACGTCACATATATATTGTTATATCTAATATTGTGTCCCAAGTTCTTATTATATTATACAATTACTGTCTTTTGATGAGGTAAATATGTGGTTTTATTAACTTTTGAGAAACTGATATTCCCTGAGGCCAACGGCCGAAGTGAATATCAGTTTTTCAAAAGTCAATTAAACCACATATTTACCGAAACAAAAGACAGTAATTGTTTTATTCCATATTCCGAGAGAAATGTATGTAATGGAAATTATTTACCAAAACCAATTGTACATCAAACGTTTTTTTACTAAAATCATACACGTAAAAGCACGCGACGTTTTGCGCGGTGAATATGCTTATTTATTCAAAATCCAATTCTGAACAGATATATCATGCTATGGAGGGGTATTTGCGAAAAATACCAGTCAAGGGACTGTAAAATTTTCCGAGCCGCTAGGCGAGGGAAATTCGGTCCCAAGACTGGTATTTTTTCGCAAATACCCCTCCATAACATGATATATCTGTTTAATTACACCGAATAGATTTTGATTGAAACTAATTCATTAACATGTATTATGCATAATTTTGAGGATAAGAGGATATTATCATAGAACCGCGGGAATTATACATGTACTAATACGCGTTAGCTCGCTTTTTTATGTAACGTCATATCCGAAAACTTTTGGCGGGAAAATGCTCGAGAGGGTAAAAAAGGAATATCCAAAATGGCAAATACCATGGTATTTTAGGCAAATTCACCGGCAGTGGTGAAAAACAGGCAAATTCGTTTGAAATGAGGAAAAAATATTAGAATATGCGAACAATACACTGGCTATCAACCAATCAAAATCTGGCTTTCTTATATAAGGTGTAATTAATATAGAAAACCCTACTAAAGTTTTATCAATATGGAATAAAATCATTTATTATTTCTTTATCTGATGTTGCTGGTTATTTATACTGTGGTTGTGTAACAGTATTCTCATGGTCTATAGATTCATAAGCCTGTAGTTATTATTAATTGTTTACTGTTCAAAGTTAAATAAGGAGATGTGGCATGATTGCCAATGAAACAACAAGCTAACAGCGTTCAAATGATGTGGTTTATTAATCTCTTCACAGATACAGATGAATTCACTTATTTTAATCCAGTTTTTTCTGTAAACTAATTCCAAGATCGGATCTGGTATGCATAGCCAAGACATGTATAGCACTATAAATGTATTTGGCATAGCAAAGCCACCTCCGTTTGTGGTATACGTCCCTAGAAACAGGCTTGAGTATACCTACACTTTCAAAGCAACTCAAACCTATACTTTTTTATCGAAAGCCAAGAAAATGAAAACACCAGCATTGTACCTGCATAAACCCCTCTGAAAAAGAAAATATCCTAAACGAATAATTCCGATCTGCTTTCACACCTGAAGCAATTGACGTACTCATGATCAATGAAAATTAAGTCAAGTTCATGTAGTGATGTAGATACTAAGATATGATTAAAATTTAGAGTTTAGAATTTAGAAAACAACGTTTGAATATTTTACAAAGCATAAAAAGACTCTCGATTTGTCTACCTCAAGTGTAAAATGCTTTTATTGTCGGTTGTGAATGGTCAATTACTCATGACTTATAACCTTTTATCTGTAAGTCAATTACAATAGAAAAGCGTAGAGTCATGTCCGTCTGACAGGGTTCATCTGACTTTATTTTCAGTGTTCATGAATCAACGTTTAGCTTTCGTGATTTGGTCCATTTTACAGATACCATAAGTATTCTGTCACTTTATTCGATCTATTTATATATGCATACGAAATAACATATTTGCAGAACCAGCACATAATAACACTAAAATGTGCAAAAATGTATGCTTTATTATTTTTCTTTTACTTAAATTTTTAAATTTGGCAGTTTTTATTTTAAAAACAATACTCACCGAGATGTAAACTTTGCATTAATTATGCGGTGCAAAGAAATCAACTTTCTATACAGCACTAAAAACAATGAAATAAAAGGTATTACGCATTGCCAACGACTGTTGTGTCGAAGATATACAGATGCTTATCCGGCGGCAGCGACGGCGTTAGCTTTTTGTATAATATTTTTGAAATACATGTATAAATTGAAGTTTCTATTATGCATGTCACAGGTAAAACCTTGAGCTTAAAAGATTTTAAACATAAAATTCAAACATTTGTTAAGCATGCGAGGCTAAACAATTCAGCGTGTGCAGTCCTGTTTCATACTTTTGTTTCGTCGCAATAAAATTACGAGGGCGATATTATTTCCTTTTTAACTTGTAAAATAAAATGAAATGACTTGTTTAAAAAGTGAGTGCACCTTTCAATAAAACCACATCATAGTTATTACAACGACTTTTAAGTGACAACTGGTTGCATCACTACTGACCGATAGACAGACAAATTTAAACCCTTGCAATTTTTAATGCTTCTTTATTTTGTAGCATTATAAAATTAAAAGCATTGACCATGCGCACATTTTAGTATCACGCTTCATAAAATCTGTGCTTAGTTGGGTCAATGCCTATACACCATAAACAAACTACAAAGAGAAGCATTCAATTCTGAATAAAGACGTCAAGGAATCCAAGCCGCGCGATGTTTTGTTCTACACCGTCACAATAACGTTCTTGGAGACGTCCAATTTGGATTTGCATCTTACTATAAGTCAGCAGTACCATAAATCATGGAAGCTAATTAACAAAATTAAACTGTTTTAAAGATTGTAGGAGAGCAATGTAGGAGAGCAAACAGGGTCAACACAGCAAGCAGATCAACTGACTTTGTCTTGGGTGAACATTCCCGACAGGAACAAAGACCATCATCCGATATCATCAAAGATTTTAAAAATATTGGTATTATAACAGAGAAGACAGGCGGTGCTGAATATTTTATAAACATATCCAATGGCAAATCGGGAAAGAAAAAGCCAAGACGCCTTCCAGCCATAGTTGTCCTGAAAGACAACAAATCAAACAAGCGGACACCACGCTAAAACAAGGTAAATGTTCTGTCCGCATAATTTATTAATTTATCTTGCATTTTTTCCTCAATATTACAAAATGTAGAAACTAATGACTGAGTTGACAGTTCCCCTTTGAACTTTATTTCATAACCCTCGTGTGACATAAGTAAATTGTCTAATCTAGACATGCAGTTAGTGGTTAGAATTAAAGTAACAATTATTTCCTCAACTTGACAAAAGGCAAAAATCATAATTTGAATTGAAAGTAACAGGCACTGGAAATATACCTAATCTGACGTTAAACTGATTTATCAGTACTTGAAGAACTCCCAATTTTAGTGGATCAGTGGGAAAACGTAATTATGTGCTTAAATATCTACCAATGTTGGAAAACGCACGGTCTATATAATCAGATTTATTCACTTACGTATACTTTTTTTTCAGGAAATGGTACCCAGTATGATCGGGAAGAAAGGCCTGATGACAGAAATAAGGAGAATCAGGGGCTTTAGCTGAAAAGGGTAATGTATTAATATTAAGATTAAAACTTTAAGAAGCCAAATATAAAACATTCGAAAGTCTAAACGGCATCAACAGATCAACCTGGGAACAGTATATCTAACAATATATATGTTCCTGAATCAACCAACATTTTACATGTGGTGTGAAACACATGTAAACGATCTTTAAACTGAACACAAAGTATTTCAAATAATACACAAAGATGTTTTCACGCAGTTTTTTGGGGTTGGGGTGGGGTAGGGGTAGGGGTTGGTAAAAAGTTTCAGTACATCTTTTTATGTATATACATATTTATTTCCTTGTTTGTGTAATTCGTCATATATTACCGATGTCTTAAAGTTCTATTATTTGAAATAAATTTATTGGGTATGTGAAGATTATAAACAGAAATTGTACATTGCTGATATTTATATAAGTTATTTATAAATCAATCTTTATTTTGTAAAATATTGAATTACCTGATAATGTAAAATAAAATGAAATGACTTGTTTAAAAAGTGAGTGCACCTTTCAATAAAACCACATCATAGTTATTACGACTTTTAAGTGACGACAACTGGTTGAATCACTACTGACCGATAGACAGACAAATTTAAACCATTGCAATTTTTAATGCTTCTTTATTTTGTATCATTATAAAAATAAAAGCATTGACCATGCGCACATTTTAGTATCACGCTTCATAAAATCTGTGCTTAGTTGGATCAATGCCTATGCACCATAAACAAACTACAAAGAGAAGCAATTCTGAATAAACACGTCAAGGAATCCAAGCCGAGCGATGTTTTGTTCTACAACGTCACAATAACGTTCTTGGAGACGTCTAATTTGGATTTGCATCTTACTATAAGTCAGCAGTACCATAAATCATGGAAGCTAATTAACAAAATTAAACTGTTTTAAAGATTGTAGGAGAGCAATGTAGGAGAGCAAACAGGGTCAACACAGCAAGCAGATCAACTGACTTTGTCTTGGGTGAACATTCCCGACAGGAACAAAGACCATCATCCGATATCATCAAAGATTTTAAAAATATTGGTATTATAACAGAGAAAACAGGAGGTGCTGATTTTTTTGTTAAGATATCTAATGGCAAATCGGTAAAGGAGAAGCCAAGACGCCTTCCAGCCATAGTTTGTCCTGAAAGACAACATATCAAACTAGCGGACAACACGCTAAAACAAGGTAAATGTTTAACTTTTGTGCGCATAGTTTATCAATTCAACTTGTATGTTTTCCTCAATATTACAAAATGCAGAAATCTAATGACTGAGTTGACAGTTCCACTTTGAACTGTAATTCATAACCCTCGTGTGACATAAGTAAATTGTCTAATCTAGACATGCAGTTAGTGGTTAGAATTAAAGTAACAATTATTTCCTCAACTTGACAAAAGGCAAACATCATAATTTGAATTGAAAGTAACAGGCACTGAAATATACCTAATCTGACGTTAAACTGATTTATCAGTACTTGAAGAACTCCCAATTTTAGTGGATCAGTGGGAAAACGTAATTATGTGCTTAAATATCTACCAATGTTGGAAAACGCACGGTCTATATAATCAGATTTATTCACTTACGTATACTTTTTTTTCAGGAAATGGTACCCAGTATGATCGGGAAGAGAAAGGCCTGATGACAGAAATAAGGAGAATCGGGGCTTTAGCTGAAAAGGGTAATGTATTAATATTAAGATTAAAACTTTAAGAAGCCAAATATAAAACATTCGAAAGTCTAAACGGCATCAACAGATCAACCTGGGAACAGTATATCTAACAATATATATGTTCCTGAATCAACCAACATTTTTACATGTGGGTGTGAAACACATGTAAACGATCTTTAAACTGAAACATTGCAATCAAAATGTATCATTCAAATAATACACAAAGAGTTTAAAAGATGTTTTCACGCAGTTTTTTTGGGGGTTGGGGTGGGGTAGGGTAGGGTTGGTAAAAAGTTTCAGTACATCTTTTTATGTATATACATATTTATTTCCTTGTTTGTGTAATTCGTCATATATTACCGATGTCTTAAAGTTCTATTATTTGAAATAAATTTATTGGGTATGTGAAGATTATAAACAGAAATTGTACATTGCTGATATTTATATAAGTTATTTATAAATCAATCTTTATTTTGTAAAATATTGAATTACCTGATAATCATGTATTTTTTAACAGGTAATATTGCAAGGAAGAGCGAAGAGCAAAGAAAACAAGTGCTTGCAAGAAGAGAGGAAAACCTTAGAAGAAACGGATTAAAAAGACAGAGGAAAAACTAATAAAAGATTCCAAGCGGAGAGACCAGATGACGAAAGACAGCCAAAATGCTAAAATGATTGAAAACAGCAAAGACGTTAGGTGTACCGCCGTTGTGGGGACGTTCTTCCAATTGCTTCTGTGTAAATAGTAATTGTATAAAATATATATATAAATATCTTCTGTTTGTATATTTGTCTTATCTATCAAAGAAATGTTTGTTCGTCTTTAGTGAGCAATAAGTGCAGTTCCGGTAGTTGTTGCATGTGCATACTTGACTGTAAAAAATTAACGTGTAGATTTTCTAGGTAATCTTCTCGCTAGAAGTATTGTTTTGATAGTGAGTAAACCCAGAGAGGCGATAAAAGACGCTCACATAGGTCTTTGTGCATCAGGGGCGGATCCAGCCATTTTTAAAAGGGGGGTTCCCAACCCAGGATAAAGGGGGTTCCAACTATATGTCCCCATTCAAATGCATTGATCGTCCCAAAAAAAGGGGGGTTCAAACCCCCGGAACCCCCCCCCCCCCTTGGATCCGCCACTGTGCATCGTCAACAATTGACACTCTCCATCATTATTTATTGATCTTGTATTGCTGATCATTTTATTGTTTACTGTTTCTCTCAATGTTATTTTTTTTTTCTTACCAAAATACATAAAAGGGTAAGAAAGTCGTCATTCACTCCTATAAGAAGTCGCCAGACAGTTTTGGCGTAAATAGACAATAGATAGATCTCAACATTCTGAACATTTCTGCCTGAGCAATGGCGGCCATGTTGATTGGCAGGCGGGGTCATCGGACACATTTTTTGTTACACGTTATCCCAATGATGATTGTGGTCAAATTTGGTTACATTTGGCTTTATATAGTTTCAGGGAAGATTTTTTAAAAAAGTTAACAGACGACAACCTATGGCTCAGTTGAGCTATAAAGGGGTCGTTGTCATACTCAAAGTCTGAAAAATCAGTGCCGCCAAAATTGTAGTTTGTCGTAAATTATCAATGTCTCCAAGTCAAAATAGATCATTTTTTGTAATTTCTGAAGAACAAAACAAAATGTATAAGTTAAAGATCCGTTTTGTACTTAATTCACGTGATTCTGTTGAATTTATTATGGCTTTTAAAAAAATTAGTCCTGTTTACTATAATTCATGAGCGAATTAAAGGAGGATCATATTTTAGTATGTGTCTAAACTGAGAATACTAGTCTCGGATATAAAGAGGGAAAATAAATACATGCAAGATGAATATCAAAAGACTTTGATGGTCGGCAAATGCAGATGAAAAATATTTAAGGTTTTTTGTTTCACTTTGTCCAATAAATTTTGACACTCTCTCCATCTTTAAATAATCTTCATATGCACAGTCTTAACATTTCGGAAATAAAAGTAAGAAATCTTTACTTACATGTACCCTTAAACTAAGATTTGTCATGAACCGATTTTAAAGTACATCAAAGCCATCAAACGGAACTAAAAATGTAGGAATAAAAGAAGATGAAAAATACGCCTACGAGACAGCAATCAAACGACAAAAAAATCAAAGAATATTTACAGGTCAACTTATAGTTTTCAGCAATAGTCAGACGGTAACGGTATCTAAACAATATGAGGGTCTTGATTGGATTTACAGAATAGAGAATAATGGCCAAAAATATAATGAGTATAAAAAATGAGCCCCCCAAAAAATAAGGATAGATAATAATGGGGTGAAAAAAAAGAATAGAGAATAACTGTGGAAAATAAAAGAATTAGGTAATTAAATACTGATTACAGAAATGAAAGATGCACAGAATAAAAAACTCATTTAAGGGACTGGTCATTTTCATTCATTGAGGGGATGGAAGGAAACATCCGCTGAATTTCTCTTATTTTTTTCAAGTCCCTATCTTGAAGAAGGAAAATAAATTCAAGACTCCTTCCAAAGAAAGAAATGAAAATATCCCCAAACACTTTTCAATGTTTTATTATTTACAACAACAAAAGTGTGCATACATTTCTAATAATATTATCATTATAAATAATAAAATAGCCATCAGTAGTGGAAATAATGCTTCAAGTGGAGAAGTTGTTTGTGATTTCAGGAACTTTATTTAGATATGCCTGTTATGGTCTCATTTACATTTATCACACATTCGTTCAATTTCAGCACAGTGTTCTTATCCTTTATGAAAGAAGTTATTAATTTATCATTGATATGTTCCTGCAGAGACATATACACATGTGTATATATGTCTCTGGTTCCTGGAAGAACTTGTTGAAACTTAGGATGTTCATCTTAACAATTGGACCGAGCGGAGCAAAAAAAAAAAAATGATGTCTTTCCTGTCTTAAAAATTAATCACATGGATAAAACATTGAAATGAAGTTTGAAGCCAAAAGATATGACACAAGAGATAAAGATATGACATCTGAATCAAGTGTTAGACACTTCTGTGTAATCAGATAGGCTGCTGATTCAGAGTATTCATCAATGATCATCAAATTAGCTATATTTCTGCAAGTTTGAAATACAGATCTTCTCAAATCTTGTAAAAATTCGATGCCCCTCCCCATCTGAAGTGTTGAAAATTTGAATACTCCCCTTTCCCACTCCCACATCGCTTCCGCCCTCATTCCCATGTTCCTTATACCTGTCAGAGACATATAAAACATTTTATTATTATAATTCACAGTATAATATGTCTCTATCCCTGTCCACCCCTCATATATCCAAGATCTACAGAAGAGAAAAATTTCCGCTTACAAAACTTTTTTACTTTTGGCGACGTTAACAATTTTTATTGGTTAAAAATTTATATTACTCCGCACATTTTGGAAACCCATTATTTTGCCCCTATTATCAATAATCTACGGCAAAATTTTCAATGCTAAGAAATAGGAATATGAACTTAATTCTTGGATTTGATTGTGTTAATTGTGATAAAAAATAAAGATAAAACTATATTTTGATGCGAATCAAATTCTCAACCGGAATTTGTTGCTCGACACTTCCTGTTGATGTTGGTATTTTGAGTTTAGCAGACTGCTTTATTGAAAGTGATGGCATATGATGAAAAATTGTCTTTTTGTCTGCACGCTCTGCCTTTCCTTGGGTTTTGTCTTAAATTTCTTTAAACTTGATGAAAATTTTGATTTTAATGAGAAGAAATATGGTTATTTCAACGAGTCTGAGAGAATCGAACTTTTACAAGCAGCTAAAAATATGTTTTATTTTGGTTATGACAACTACATGAAGTATGCTTATCCTGAAGATGAGTTGGACCCAATAGACTGTGAAGGGCGCGGACATGACCATGAAAATCCGTAAGAAACTTTCGTACATTATGTTAAACATCACGAACATAGCAAATCATTCATGTTTATAATTCTGTTCAAACTCATGCTAGGGACAGGTGCAAGACTTGGCCCAAAGACAGCTCGGACAATAAAGACAACTTGGACCGTCTATGAAGACAACTTGGACTGTCAATAAGTCAACTCGGACTGTCAATAAGTCAACTTGGACTGTCTATAAAGTCAACTTGAACTGTCTACCAGGGCTCATGCTACCAGGCGACTAGGCGAAGAAGTCGCTTTCCGTCCGTCACCGCTTTGCCCGACCCTGAAAAGCGAAAACAAGTTGCCCTGTTGTTTACGATACTCGCTTTCAGTCGCTTTCGTCATCGGACATTTTCAATTTTACCAAGTTGATAAAACATCAATTTCTTATTGATTATTAAAGAAATTCAGACATAAACGATTCATTTTCTTAAGAAAAGGGTTTAACCATTGACTTTACAGTGTGTAGCAGGTTATTTTATAAAAGACAACTTTTATCACTGCATGCACTTCGGTACTTGTTACTCAGAGCGTACATCAATCTAACTTTCGGGCAAAATAAGTTTGTTACTTCATTTGAAAGTGATAAAAGTTGCCTCCAGTAAATGTTTAATCCATTTATTGCATTAAAACGTCCTATTCCTTTCCAAATAGCTTGTCAAACATCGTTTATTTTTGTAAATTTTCTTGTCCGCCATTAATCGTTTACTAACTACGGATCGGTACGGACCAGCTATGATAGAAATCCGTATTTTTACAATAATAACTACGGACGCATGAATGGAAAAGGTGACAGAAGAATATTGATCCCAAAAGGAAAAATTCGCATTCCACACGCATTAACAGACTTTTGGTTAGATCTAATTGATTAATGTATATAATTCCATTTCGGAAATAAAAGTAAGAAATCTTTACTTACATGTACCCTTAAACTAAGATTTGTCATGAACCGATTTTAAAGTACATCAAAGCCATCAAACGGAACTAAAATGTAGGAATAAAGAAGATGAAAAATACGCCTACGAGACAGCAATCAAACGACAAAAAATCAAAGAATATTTACAGGTCAACTTATAGTTTTCAGCAATAGTCAGACGGTAACGGTATCTAAACAATATGAGGGTCTTGATTGGATTTACAGAATAGAGAATAATGGCCAAAATATAATGAGTATAAAAATGAGCCCCAAAAATAAGGATAGATAATAATGGGGTGAAAAAAGAATAGAGAATAACTGTGGAAAATAAAAGAATTAGGTAATTAAATACTGATTACAGAAATGAAAGATGCACAGAATAAAAACTCATTTAAGGGACTGGTCATTTTCATTCATTGAGGGATGGAAGGAAACATCCGCTGAATTTCTCTTATTTTTTTCAAGTCCCTATCTTGAAGAAGGAAAATAAATTCAAGACTCCCCTTCCAAAGAAAGAAATGAAAATATCCCCCCAAACACTTTTCAATGTTTTTATTATTTACAACAACAAAAAGTGTGCATACATTTCTAATAATATTATCATTATAAATAATAAAATAGCCATCAGTAGTGGAAATAATGCTTCAAGTGGAGAAGTTGTTTGTGATTTCAGGGAACTTTATTTAGATATGCCTGTTATGGTCTCATTTACATTTATCACACATTCGTTCAATTTCAGCACAGTGTTCTTATCCTTTATGAAAGAAGTTATTAATTTATCATTGATATGTTCCTGCAGAGACATATACACATGTATATATGTCTCTGGTTCCTGGAAGAACTTGTTGAAACTTAGGATGTTCATCTTAACAATTGGACCGAGCGGAGCAAAAAAAAATGATGTCTTTCCTGTCTTAAAATTAATCACATGGATAAAACATTGAAATGAAGTTTGAAGCCAAAGATATGACACAAGAGATAAAGATATGACATCTGAATCAAGTGTTAGACACTTCTGTGTAATCAGATAGGCTGCTGATTCAGAGTATTCATCAATGATCATCAAATTAGCTATATTTCTGCAAGTTTGAAATACAGATCTTCTCAAATCTTGTAAAAATTCGATGCCCCTCCCCATCTGAAGTGTTGAAAATTTGAATACTCCCCCTTTCCCACTCCCACATCGCTTCCCGCCCCTCATTCCCATGTTCCCTTACCCCTGTCAGAGACATATAAAACATTTTATTATTATAATTCACAGTATAATATGTCTCTATCCCTGTCCACCCTCATATATCCAAGATCTACAGAAGAAAAATTTCCGCTTACAAAACTTTTTACTTTTGGGACGTTAACAATTTTATTGGTTAAAATTTATATTACTCCGCACATTTTGAAACCCATTATTTTGCCCTATTATCAATAATCTACGGCAAAATTTTCAATGCTAAGAAATAGGAATATGAACTTAATTCTTGGATTTGATTGTGTTAATTGTGATAAAAAATAAAGATAAAACTATATTTTGATGCGAATCAAATTCTCAACCGGAATTTGTTGCTCGACACTTCCTGTTGATGTTGGTATTTTGAGTTTAGCAGACTGCTTTATTGAAAGTGATGGCATATGATGAAAAATTGTCTTTTTGTCTGCACGCTCTCCCTTTCATTGGGTTTTGTGTTAAATTTCTTTAAACTTGATGAAAATTTTGATTTTAATGAAAAGAAATATGGATATTTCAACGAGTCTGAGAGAATCGAACTTTTACAAGCAGCTAAAAATATGTTTTATTTTGGTTATGATAACTACATGAAGTATGCTTATCCTGAAGATGAGTTGGACCCAATAGACTGTGAAGGGCGCGGACATGACCATGAAAATCCGTAAGAAACTTTCGTACATTATGTTAAACATCACGAACATAGCAAATCATTCATGTTTATAATTCTGTTCAAACTCATGCTAGGGACAGGTGCAAGACTTGGCCCAAAGACAGCTCGGACAATAAAGACAACTTGGACCGTCTATGAAGACAACTTGGACTGTCAATAAGTCAACTCGGACTGTCAATAAGTCAACTTGGACTGTCTATAAAGTCAACTTGAACTGTCTACCAGGGCTCATGCTACCAGGCGACTAGGGCGAAGAAGTCGCTTTCCCGTCCGTCACTTCGCTTTGCCCGACCCTGAAAAGCGAAAACAAGTCGCCCTGTTGTTTACGATACTCGCTTTCAGTCGCTTTCGTCATCGGACATTTTCAATTTTTACCAAGTTGATAAAACATCAATTTCTTATTGATTATTAAAGAAATTCAGACATAAACGATTCATTTTCTTAAGAAAAGGGTTTAAGCATTGACTTTACAGTGTGTAGCAGGTTATTTTATAAAAGACAACTTTTATCACTGCATGCACTTCGGTACTTGTTACTCAGGCGTACATCAATCTAACTTTCGTGCAAAATAAGTTTGTTACTTCATTTGAAAGTGATAAAAGTTGCCTCCAGTAAATGTTTAATCCATTTATTGCATTAAAAACGTCCTATTCCTTTCCAAATAGCTTGTCAAACATCGTTTATTTTTGTAAATTTTCTTGTCCGCCATTAATCGTTTACTAACTACGGATTGGTACCGGACCAGCTATGATAGAAATCCGTATTTTTACAATAATAACTACGGACGCATGAATGGAAAAGGTGACAGAAGAATATTGATCCCAAAAGGAAAAATTACGCATTCCACACGCATTAACAGACTTTTGGTTAGATCTAATTGATTAATGTATATAATTCCATATAATTTATATGGATTGTTTCAAAATATTGATTAAAGTTGCTTAACTACTAATTTCAATATATTATGGTCCAGCTTAACTTTGTTTATCTTTTGATGAGAAACACTGAATTTCATAACATGATAAACAAGATAGTTTTTAATTGAATTGTAATTCATATATTATAATTTCTTTACCTTTTGACCTAAAAAAATTCTTTTAGTGCTAGATATTTAGTTGGTAGTTTCTCACAAGAACCTAGACTTAAACAACTTTGAATTTGAACTGTTAATTTAATTGTATACTCAGATATGAATTGAACAATATAAAAAGAACATTATTTACATATGACCCTTTATACTATAGTAAAATCAAAACATTGTAGCGCAGGGCGCGAAGGAGCACTTCTCTTTCAAATCTCACCACTTCTCCCTATCAGTTTCAAAAAGAGAAGTCAATTCTCCCTATGATTCTGAAGTAGTGTGAGCCCTAGTCTACAATGCCAACGTAGACAAAGTATTGAAGTAAAGTTTTGATTATCTAAATGATTAATTGAGTGTCTACGAAAAAGACAAGTCGGATAATTAAATTTACATTACTAAATGTTAATTATGACTTTATGTAAAATGCAACGAGATTATAATGAACTAATGTAATAAACAATGAACTCAATAAATGGATAAATTAAGTTTTTTTAATGAATTAATTAAGATTTTATTTGAAATATTGTATCACCATGATGAAGTAAAAAAACTTGATTTCACATTAAACCAATTACTTTTGGCATGGCACTTCATTTTCAAATGCAGGATACATATATGTGAAATATAACATTTAATCATTTAAATAGCACAAACTCTATGTTTATACTTTGTCTAAGTTGCAATGGTCATTTTTTGTATTCTTGTCTTTCATTTTTGCTTATGTGCTTTGTATATATAGATATAGGAAGATGTGGTGTGAGTGCCAATGAGACAACTCTCCATCCAAATAACAATTTATAAAAGTAAACCATTATAGGTCAATGTACGGCCTTCAACACAGAGCCTTGGCTCACACCGAACAACAAGCTATAAAGGGCCCCAAAAATGATTAGTGTGAAACCATTCAAACATTATGTCTGTTTGTTTTGCTCACACATTGTTGTCAATATAATTGAATTCCATGGAACTGTCATACAAGTGAGAGGTTTAGCTAGCTATAAACCCAGATTAATCCACCATTTTCTACATAAGGAAATGCCTGTACCAAGTCAGGAATATGACAGTTGTTTTCCATTCGTTTGATGTGTTTGAGCTTTTGATTTTGCCATTTGATAAGGGACATTCTGTTTTGAATTTTCCTTGGAGTTTAGTATTTTTGTTATTTTACTCTTTGGCACTGTAGACAGTCAGAGTTGACTTTTTAGATGGTCCAAGTTTACTAATTGATAAACTTCAGGTAAAATACAAAATAAATATGCAATGAAATTAAGATATAAAAGATAAATAATAAATAACAAATTTAAGAACCAAAAATAAAACATATTCAGCATCAACTACCGGTACATATCCTATTGACATACGTTCATGTATGGTCTTCATATTCGTGTTTGGATTTCCTTGAAATATTCGCGATCGTTTTATTTTAGTGTTTGAACTCTTACTGCGAAAATAAAACTGCTGCGAAAATTTCCCTGTTTACAGTACCAGGAAGTAGTAACATCTAACAATGGCCAGGTTGGAAGAGAAGTCTTGCAAGTGGTAGGAACCATGGGAAGATCGTCCATTTGAGTATTAATAAATAACAAATTCAACAACCAAAAATAAAACATATTCAGCATCAACTTCTTTTTGGGACCTAAATTAAATTTTATGATAAATAAAAGATAAGTAGAAATATAAATTGAATAAATTATTTATATTTGTATTTTTTGCAAATTCAGCAACATTTAAAGGATACTTATCATTAATATGTGAAATATAACATTTAATCATTTTTTAAATACTTTGTCTGGGTTGACATTATAGACAGTCCAAGTTGACTTTATAGACGGTCCAAGTTGACTTATAAATTGGTACAAGTTATTGGTCCGAGTTGTCCCATATTCCTAGGGACCATCTATCTACCCAATCCCATAAATCCAGTGCCTTAAGACATTTTCCAAATTATTGTCCTAATAATTAGAACAATTTTCAAGATTTGGCAGATTATTTTGAGAAACCATAACCAAATATACATGTACTGTATAAATTTGATTTAATTTTCCCACTGACCCACAAGTTGCGATTTCTTTTATTTGTATTTCTTTAAGGGCCATGCCATGTGACCAAGGTCCTTTACAATTGATTAACGGAATCTAAAATATAATCCTTTTCGGAATAAACAAACACCAGCCTTTTATTTTACGTTTCTCAGTCAGCACAGAACGAAAACCTGGACATTATTTATCGTCCATGGTCAACAATATACATTAATGGTAGATGAAAACACGATGCATTTCGTTCAGTTCCTGTTGGGCGTTGGTAGAGATCCTCTGTGAAATGTGCAGATCGTTAAAATCCGATCCACATTTTTTTTCATATTTCTTTCACGATATAGTTTCATTTTAATATTCTATAGTAATTGTTGAATTACTTCTTTTCTTTTTTTTATTTCAACAAGGACTTTTAACATCCAATAATAAAGGATCAATAACAGATCATAACAGAGATAAACAACACATGATTTTTTCTTCTTCATATAATTAATTAGGTTGTGATTATTGTGTTGTGTCTGGGGGAATGTCTCTTAGTGTTGTGTTTTATGAATATAGGGCACATTGCATACAAAACGTTTTCCTTCGTTCAACAGAGTTGTCACTTTACAGTTTCTTTTCTGAATTCAAATAATTCAAGTCGGTAATGTACGGAGGTAGTGAAACAATATTTTACATTGCAAAATAAATTGAAAGTTCACTTGTTGATCCGATAAATTAACTCTTGGGTTAAGATTGGACAAATTACCGTTAAAACAACATTTTGTTTTAAGCCAGTTGATTTTATATATTGAACAATTATTAATGTACCGGATATTGCTCACTGAGTAGGTCATAAAAGACACTAATTGTGGTAAAATCGTCTTTGTTGAAAAACACAAATTATGACCTGACGGACTATAGTAAAAATACAAAATAAGTGTTTTATTCGTATTTTTATTCGTTGGTACGTTTTATTTCAAATGACAATGACATGGGACAAAACATACAAGAATAATTATCTTATTTTGAATGATAATGTCACATTTTATCTGTCAAAGAAAGGACATTTTAATACCGTGTTTTAAAGCACACAGGTGCAATCAAGATCGATTAAATGTACATAGGTAATAAATCTGGCTAATCCGATTATGTTGTCACGCGTCATTAATCTTCAGTACATCCGATGGGCAATAAACCAATTAACAGCCACGCGGTGTTGGGAGAGAATCTTTGGAGGAAATTGGGAGTATAATCCGTGATTCGCGGTGTCACACGCTACACTCAATCGGTGATTAGAGTTCGCGATTACAAACTCTCTGTGCGTACTGTAGACAAAGTATTGAAGTAAAGTTTTGATTATCTAAATGATTAATTGAGTGTCTCGAAAAGACAAGTCGGATAATTAAATTTACATTACTAAATGTTAATTATGACTTTATGTAAAATGCAACGAGATTATAATGAACTAATGTAATAAACAATGAACTCAATAAATGGATAAATTAAGTTTTTTAATGAATTAATTAAGATTTTATTTGAAATATTGTATCACCATGATGAAGTAAAAACTTGATTTCACATTAAACCAATTACTTTTGGCATGGCACTTCATTTTCAAATGCAGGATACATATATGTGAAATATAACATTTAATCATTTAAATAGCACAAACTCTATGTTTATACTTTGTCTAAGTTGCAATGGTCATTTTTGTATTCTTGTCTTTCATTTTGCTTATGTGCTTTGTATATATAGATATAGGAAGATGTGGTGTGAGTGTCAATGAGACAACTCTCCATCCAAATAACAATTTATAAAAGTAAACCATTATAGGTCAATGTACGGCCTTCAACACAGAGCCTTGGCTCACACGAACAACAAGCTATAAAGGGCCCCAAAATGATTAGTGTGAAACCATTCAAACATTATGTCTGTTTGTTTTGCTCACACATTGTTGTCAATATAATTGAATTCCATGGAACTGTCATACAAGTGAGAGGTTTAGCTAGCTATAAACCCAGATTAATCCACCATTTTCTACATAAGGAAATGCCTGTACCAAGTCAGGAATATGACAGTTGTTTTCCATTCGTTTGATGTGTTTGAGCTTTTGATTTTGCCATTTGATAAGGGACATTCTGTTTTGAATTTTCCTTGAGTTTAGTATTTTGTTATTTTACTCTTTGGCACTGTAGACAGTCAGAGTTGACTTTTAGATGGTCCAAGTTTACTAATTGATAAACTTCAGGTAAAATACAAAATAAATATGCAATGAAATTAAGATATAAAAGATAAATAATAAATAACAAATTTAAGAACCAAAATAAAACATATTCAGCATCAACTACGGTACATATCCTATTGACATACGTTCATGTATGGTCTTCATATTCGTGTTTGATTTCCTTGAAATATTCGCGATCGTTTATTTTAGTGTTTGAACTCTTACTGCGAAAATAAAACTGCTGCGAAAATTTCCCTGTTTACAGTACCAGGAAGTAGTAACATCTAACAATGGCCAGGTTGGAAGAGAAGTCTTGCGAAGTGGTAGGAACCATGGGAAGATCGTCCATTTGAGTATTAATAAATAACAAATTCAACAACCAAAAATAAAACATATTCAGCATCAACTTCTTTTTTTGGGACCTAAATTAAATTTTATGATAAATAAAAGATAAGTAGAAATATAAATTGAATAAATTATTTATATTTGTATTTTTTGCAAATTCAGCAACATTTAAAGGATACTTATCATTAATATGTGAAATATAACATTTAATCATTTTTTTTAAATACTTTGTCTGGGTTGACATTATAGACAGTCCAAGTTGACTTTATAGACGGTCCAAGTTGACTTATAAATTGGTACAAGTTATTGGTCCGAGTTGTCCCATATTCCTAGGGACCATCTATCTACCTAATCCCATAAATCCAGTGCCTTAAGACATTTTCCAAATTATTGTCCTAATAATTAGAACAATTTTCAAGATTTGGCAGATTATTTTTGAGAAACCATAACCAAATATACATGTACTGTATAAATTTGATTTAATTTTCCCACTGACCCACAAGTTGCGCGATTTCTTTTATTTGTATTTCTTTAAGGGGCCATGCCATGTGACCTTAAATTGGACAACCAGGAAATGATATAGTATTATTCTGGCAGGCAAACGGTGTTTACAGTCAAATTTTGCCTATCATTGTTAAAGAAAAATAATCATATAGCACATATAATTTAAGATTAATGTTTTGACTTCATAGGTTCTGACTGCAAGTGTAAACATCTGAAGTTTTTTAGTACGCTTCAGAATTGAATCAAATTTGACAAAAAGATTTTCAGGGGAAAAAAGTGAGTGTTTTGTATATTATTGGAGCAATCACATGTCTCCATTGCCAAGAAGGAAATTAGTCCATTGTGTCTAATTGACCTAACAAATAGCCAATGGAAATGTTGCAACTTCGTATCATATACCTGTATTCATATCACACCCTGTTGAGTGTGATAAGAGAAATATTTCTTCATGTAGGAAATAGATAATAGGTCACAACCATAACAGAATATATATATGAATATTATGGAAGTTACTTATTTCAAATAGAATTTTCCTAGTTTACCAAGTTTTCTGTACATGTACATTTTGTAATTTTACACACCAAAAGCAGAAATATAATAAATTTGTTTAAAAAAAACCCATTAAATAACCATGTAAATGAAGGGTTTCCTGATAGAAAAAAAAAACTAAAAACTGTTCATCAATGTTTATAAAAGCTTAATGGTTTGGTTGACCAGACATGATATAAGTTTATTGCATGATTTTTCTTAATCCCAAAATTAGTTAAAAGTTCAAAATACATGTACACAGTATTTTAATTTGACATTATTACATGTACTTGTATTTTTATAGATCCAACATCAATATTAATGATGCCCTTGGTGACTATATGCTTAGTCTGGTTGATACACTGGATACACTTGCGGTAATTATGGTTTATATGAAAATCGGGAGACATTGTATAGTTGCCAATGAGACAAATATCTATTAAGATCAAAGATGAAAACTACTACAGGTTACCATACCATCTTCATCAGTTAGTAAAACTACCATAATAACACATATAGAAAGTTATAAAAGGCTCCAGGATGACAAATGGTGAATTAGTGCAAGAGAAAATCATTGGCCTGATTTATACATTAAAAGAAAGACAACAACTAATCACCATCCAATTAGCCACTGGATTACAGGCTCCTAGCTTGGGACAGGCACAAAAGAATGTGATTGGGTTTAGTGGGTTACACATGTTTGTAAGTAAGCCCCACTCCTCTTTTTCCTGGAACTGGTGAAAAACCAATTCAATCCCTGCCATGTCATGTAAGGAACCCCTCCTTTTCTTGGGACTGCTGAAATTACTACTTCAACCCCTTTCATGCCACTGCATACTGTATACATACATGTAGTTATTAAGTTATCAGTACATCATTTAGCTGTAGGTTCACTACTATATCCGTAAGATATCTCCAATTCGCATATCCTTATTAACTACCTTTGCAAAACTTTGACCACTCTTTCATCAATAATACATGTGTATAGTAGTTCATTTTACAGCATACACATGGAGTTCTACATCTTATGGTTCATAAACCCTTTACCAGCATGTAAGACTCAGTAAAACATTGTTATACTATCAGATCTGATCAAATTTGTTTATTACCTTCTTTTCAGTCCAGATTCATGTAACTTCCCAAAAAGATTTCACACATATATATACTTAGTGCACTTGTTATTATTTTATGAAACTGTTTGAGGAATATTATTTTTCCAGACTTTAAACTAATACATCTTTTCAGCAAAAATTTAAAGAGACAGTACATGTAATTGTTTGAAGACCCCCTTCCCCTAATTTTTATGGGTGCTGCTATACAATCCTAGATGTTTTGTTAAAGCAAGTTATATTTTAGGTCTCTAAATATAAGAGAAATAAGTTAATTAAGGATAATCTCTAAAATTTGAGGGATTATTTTGGATTGCTTGAAATTTTGCGAAACAGCAGTAATGGTATAGAATAAACATGTACATGTATATATATAAAAGAGACAAAAATGCACTTTTTGATTTTAAATTACTATTTTTTCAAAAATGTTTCCACCAAATTTTGTTTAAAATTATGATCTTGTTCCACTCAGCATCAGTATGAATACAAAGTTTTATTGCTGTCTTTCTGAACCACATCCTTTTTTTTAACATCTGTATCATTGTGTGCATTTTAATGTAAAGACATATGATCTAGAAGAGAAAACGGGGAAGGATGAACATAAGACTTGTTTTATTCCACCACATGTTATGTACGTACCATGTCGGGCTATATGAACCATATATTACTTTTTGTTTGTATATGTCAATTTTTAGTACTTAGGAGTCGGGAGTTGGTGGCTGATGTCAGAGGAGGATTGAAGGGGAGGGGGCTTTAGTCCCCCTTATAAAGATTTATAAATATGGTTATTTTAATAGACTTTACAAGTCCAACTCCTATGGTGCCAAGTTGTTGGGCCTTGCCTTATTCAAAATCCTGGATGTGGTTTGTTGTTCTGTCCTGTATTTTTGGTGATTCCTGTTAATATCCTTTCTATACATCATTATACCAAAAATATATCATTCATTTTTTTAAAATTATTTATTATTTTAGATAATGGGAAACAGTACAGAATTTAAGAATGCAGTACAGATTGTGATCAATAATCTTGTCTTTAAATCAAACACAGTGCAAGTTTTTGAAGTAACTATAAGGTTAATATAACTATTTAATTATAATATATCAGACCATATGAAGTTAATTATATTTGTTTTGCATTTTCTTTGTATTTTCACATATCTATGCCTGATTTTCTTTTCATTGGTTGAAATTGAAGAAAATAAGAGATTTATTAATATCTCACTTTACATGAAATTGTATATCTTTGTAACTAAAATAAAATTTATGGTGTATATAAATACATTTTTCTCCATTAATATTATTTTAAGTAGTGTGTCCTTTATTGAAGACTAGACACTCAGTACAGATATGCCTGAAAATTGTGAAGTAAACATAGTTTATCCCCTTTGTCCAGTGATAGTCTGAAAATTCATTTGTCTATTTTCACATTTTAGCTAGTTCGAAATTTTTGTCACATTTTTCTCAGAACTACAAATTAGACCTTCCTGAAATTTGGTATCAAACTTCATGTGAGCATCCTATATTGTGTGACGCTTTTTCAGATTCATCCCTTTCTGTTAACCAAATGCTTTGTTATATATTTTTAAACATAATGGCCTTTTATAGCTTAATATGCAGAATGGGTTTTGCTCATTGTTGAAGGCCATACATTGACCTATAGTTGTTTATGTTAAGGTCTATGTCATTTGGTCTCTGGTGGAGATCTGTCTCATTGGCAATCATACCATATCTTCTTAATTTTATATGTATGTAATTTTCATTGCATTTTTCTCTGAAACTATATGTCAGAGTTTTCTGAAATAGGGAGTCAAGAACCATGTAAGCATGCTACACTGTTTGTCTTGCACCTTAAATTCAACTGTCTAAATAAATGTGATAGACAGAAAAAAGTTTTTATATAGCTGTTTGTTATACTGTCAGTTCTTCTATGTAAAAAAGGGGCCTCGGTGGCCGAGTGGTCTAAGTAGTTACTACTGTAATCACTAGCCAGTCAACACTGAGGTTGTGAGTTCGAACCCCGCTCGTGCGGGTGCACTCGACTCCAATCTTAATTGACTAGGATTGTCAGTTTTCCTATCGAAGGTCGGTGGTTTTCTCCGGGCACTCCGGCTTTCTCCACCAATAAAAACTGGCCGCCACGAAATAGCCCAAAAGCGGTGCTTAAAAGTGACGTTAAAACACCAAAAATGAAATCAAATCTATGTAAAAAATACTGGGACAATTATCCTAATTATATTCATATGTTGGTATTAGGTAAACTTGTATTTAGTTAGAAATTATTTCTTCATTGTATAATGCTTTAATTTTTAATATTAATTCTAACACAACTTTATGAATATAAGTATTTAAATGTCAGATTGTTGAACAAATTCAGGTTAATGAACTTATACATGTAACATCTGGAAGATAAAACAGAAATGTATTTACAATATAAATCCATAATTATTAACTTAATATCAAATGCACTTTATAAAATTAATGGATAATTCTTTATAACCAATGCAAGCAGCATTAATAATTTCTTTGTGATATTTCCTTATTCCTTGTATTTCTTGGTTCTTGAATTAATTTTCGAGATGTCCCGATTTCCAAATATATGTGTCACATTTACTGTTAGATAGTAATCATCAATATGTTTGCTGAACATTTCATAGTTGCTATGTGCCAAATTTACTTCCACAACCAAGAGGTCCATTAATTTGAAAAACTGCTACATGTGTATTAGGGCTGTTACAGAAAAAAACATCTAAAATTTTTGATGGCACTTGCATATCAATTTCTAGGGGGAGGGGTGGGGGTCATGGAACATAAAGTTTTTCATCAGTACACATGTAAGTAAAATATAGTTGGTGGGGCTTTTGAAAAAGTGCTTTGTAATATGGATTATTGTTTACAAATCCACTAGTCTACTTCTTAAATTCTTGACTACAGAAGTATTAATGGATTGTGTTGATTTTAGGACGGAGAAAATAATAAATACAGATTAGATGTAGGTAGACACCTAAAAAGGTAACATGTGAAGATAAAAATTCTTAACACAAGCATTATCATAATGAAGTGTCTAAAATGCTGTTCATCACCCTGATTTTTTTTCATAATGATAATTCAGCAATGAAATGATATACTGTAAACCAACTAATTTTCTGACTTTTGCGAGTATAAAAATAATGGCAATGTTAATTGTAGCGAATTAGTAAAACATGGATCTCATCAAGAAAATAAGAAAATTGTGATAACAAATTGCTGCGAAGTCGGATAGAAAGTGTGTAGCGTGAAATTAAGTATCTGCAAAAATAAGTTAGTTTACAGCACATGTATATTTATTTAAGTTAAGCACAGCTATGAACTTCTACATGAAGAAAAAAACAAGTGATTATATTTTGTTTATTTTGTTTTTCCAGAATGTTAGGTGCCTTATTGTCAGCTCATCTAATCATTACTGACACAGAACAGCCATTTGGTAACATGAGTATACCTGGATATGATAATGAACTGTTATACCTGGCTAATGACCTAGGCACAAGGTTACTTCCAGCTTTTGAAAACACAAAGACTGGAATCCCATATCCTAGGGTTTGTATAATATAAAAGATTGCAGTCATACATGTGTCATAGATCACCATAGTGAATCTAATCACCAAATTTGTACTAGCTATGAGCAACACAATGGATTTGACATGTGGAGCGGAATCTGTTTACCATTACTGAGCACCTGAGAGTTTTTGTGGGTTTTGTGTTTCTAAGTCTTTATTTTTAGTTATGTAGGATTTGTTGCCTGTGTTTGTCTTTTCATTCTTTTTCCTTTTTTGCTATGATGTTGTTAGTTTTCTTTGACGTATGATTTTTCATATGTCTCTTTTTTTAGTTAAATGTTTGTATTATTAGTGATACTTGTGGCTGATACATTGTTCAGTGTTAATTTTTTTAGTCCGACATGTGATAGAAATACTATAGCTATCAGCCTATGTACAAAAAAAATGTAAGTGGTATCCACTGCAAAATGCATGCAATACTATGATACTGCATTAAATTAAAGTTGTTGGTTTTTTTTTCAGTTTTACTGGTAAACAGGGTAGACATTTTTTGTTTGGTAATCAAATAGAAATTTTGTCTCATAATTAAGTAAATGTCATTGAAGCACTTTGATGTTAATTAGGGTTGTTTCATTTATTGATTGATTCATTGATTGGTGTTTAACGCCTCTTTCAACACTATTGTGCTATTTCTTAACATTGAGTTTTTATTGGTGGAGGAAGCTGGAGTGCCAAAAGAGAACCACCGACCTTCAGTAGGAAAACTAACATTCTTAGACAATTAAGATTGGAGTCGACCACACCTACCACGTGCAGAATTCGAACTTACAACCTCAGTATTGACAGGCTAGGGATACAGTAGTTCGACTACTTCTATCACTCGGCCACTGAGGCCCCTTTGTTTCATTAAGACATACATGGAGCATGTAGTAGGGACTTTTGAAATTGTATGTAATTATGCAAGTTATCCATTTAGAAATACTTAAATTTTTCCACAGACTTCCCCGGTCTTCTAACATATGTTCAGTCTAAAGAAAAATTACATGCCCACCATGGTAACATACATAAAAACTCCTGTCCACTGACATTTTTATTTACATGGAAAAACCGTTAAAGAAAATTAAGGCACTTTTGTTGATGATAGATATAATTTGAAAGTGATATTTAAGGAGTATTCATGAATTGCAATGAAAGCAAACTTTTTATATCATTTTACATATATGAATGTGAAGTTGTAAGGAAAAACTCGGAAAAAATGGGTTTCTATAGAGATGTAACAGTTTCTTATCTTTTAGGTGAACTTAGAGAATGGTGTGCCAAGTGACTGTGTCAATACAACATGTACGTCTGGGGCAGGAACTCTTGTGTTAGAATTTGCCGTTTTATCTAGATTATTGGGTGATCCTATATACGAATCATATGCCAGAAGAGCAGTTAGAAATTTATGGCAGCTAAAGTCTAATGTTACAGGATTGTTAGGTAATTGCTTTGTTTGAATTGTCATAGATATTACTGTTGTGTAAACCAATTGAAGTTTACAGAAGTTTATGTGATCTAACAAAGACTATTTTGTTATAGAACTGATATAGAAAAAGTTAAATATATTTTGCTAAAATTAGAAATGTCCATCATATTGTTAGCTTTTTTCTCTAAAATGTGTTCTCAGACTTCCCCTGTTTTCAACATGTGTAAGATAATGACTTAAAGGATGAAAGTTTTCTTTTCTTTTCTATTTGATTCAGAAAATGTTACTCAGTAATTCTGAATAGACACTTGTCTCTCATGTTTTGTGTTGTTGGGTTGCTGTCTTATTGCAGTATATCCTTGTCCTCCTTTTATTTAGTTACACACAAGGTTGTTTTAAAAATAATCACACTCTTAAAGTATTGTTATAGTGAATCACTGTAAAACAGCGTAGTTGGTTGTGCTATCACCCAGCTTGGTCCAGGCTAACACTATGTCCTAGAATTAACACATCCTTAGCCATTTAATTATTTTAATTAATATATAAATTACTCATTATGTAGCTATGTTTACCTGGTCTATACTTTACCACACTTACATACATCTATTGAATATATAGAGTATGAATAAAAGGAGATGTTTGGCATACATCAATGTAACAGCAACCCAGTGACAAAAATTTAAAAATCTAAAGGGCAACATACTGTGGATTCATGTATTTTTGTGGGTACCAATTGCAATTATCGTGGATTGAAGAAAAATATTTTTCAAGGAAACTTGATTTAGTGAATTTGTCAAAGTTTTTATATAAGCCTATAGGAAATTCATACTTCGTTGAACATTTAAATTCATGGTTTGCATCTACCAACGAAATCCACGAAAATTGGTATCCAACGAATAACAATGAATCCACAGTAGTCTTTAACAATAGACAAGTGTCATTTTAATTTGTTAAGCTATAAATCGTCTCAATTCTATAAAATTTGGGAATATATTTAACAAAAACAATCAAAGATGGTTAGTTTTTAGGTGTATCACCCACATGAGAAATTTGTATTATACTTAATCACATTGTTTGTACTGTGCTCTGAATTGTCATAATTGTCTTAAATTTAATTTTCAGGAAGTGTTTTAAATATCCAGACAGGTGAATGGACAGGAGAAATGAGTGGTTTAGGGGCAGGTCATGATTCATTTTATGAATATCTGTTAAAGGTTTGTTTAAGGTTTACCTATGATAAGGGAGATTACTCTTTTGACCATGCTTTTAAAGCATACAAATGAAACAGAATTAAATTAATTTTTGTTACATAAAAACTTAGAATATTTATGAAAATTGTTAACACTAATGTGTCAGTAATGAGAAGTTCCTTAGCCAAGATCTACACCTTTAATTTATGTTAATAAGAAACAAGATAAAGTTTATAACTATCATTTTATATAATAACAGGACTTCTTGTAAGTTTAAAGCTTTATGAATGATGCAACAGAATTTGCATGAAGAAGCAAAAGAATTTGGCATAAATATGAAATAATATAATGTTTAAATACAATTATTGGTATGTATAATTCCATATAACTAAAATGAGATGTGACATGTGTTAGGTAAACATCAATGAGATAGAAGCTAAACAAAACATACAAAATTTTTTAGCACATTTTCACAAAACCATGGCATGTGTTTTATAAAATAGAAAAACACTAAAAAATGCAGATCCACTTTGAACATAATGCAATGAAAATCTTTTATTTAAATAAAATGGCTACTTTAATGCTAGTCACTCTAGCATTATGGCAACCAACAGTCAGTTATCTATGGACGACTTTCAAATTTCATGCACTTTCCCAAACGTTTCTGATGTCGCAATACTTATGTTATTAAATAAAAGTAAGATTTGAATGTTCAGTGCTGTCATTTATACTGATTGACCTGTGTAGCTCATTTATAAAAAAGAACTCAAAATTGGTCTATAACTTTAGGAAATATACGTTGTGCAAAAAAAAAAACAACACTAAACCGATCATAATAAGATATAGGACAAAAAAAATATGTGTTTTGAAAGAAGATTTGTTGCACAAAATGAAGTTGAAGGTTGCATTTCTGTAAATATTGACAATGCAATTTCCCATAGGAACTCCAAAAATCACTGCATAAACTCTAAGTTTGCTTTTACTGTTCATTTGATACCCCCTCCCCTGTTTCAATTTTTTAAAGAATTTGAAAACAAGACTTTAATTATTGCCAGCTTACCCTATTTGCATGTTTTCTGACATGAAATGCCTAGAACCTGTTTAAAACTGTTCTGATAACATATTGAAAGCATTTCAGAATACTGTAAATGTTATGATTAGCACTCAATCATTCCAACATTCAAGATTATATAAAGTATCAAATCCTGCCTGTGTCTCCAGTCCACATTTTACTGTATGCCTATTTGTCAATGAAAGTTCACAATTTCTGCCTCAAATGGTCAGTTTAGAATTCTTGTCACAACAGTATCATCTCTAACCATATATCTGACACAATTTAGCTAATATGTGAGCTAGAAGTGTTAAAACAAAGCCATATTTGCAATAGTTGTATGTATGCAGATACCAGTCTGATGTATAAATTCACTTAAAATTTTATAGCAATGACTGCTAACATCTATTTTTGCATAACTTCCAAGCACAGTTATTGTTTTCTATATAAAGACCTTTAAAATCATAAAATCATAGCATTTAAAAGTTAAATTATTTGTTTTATGACCCATGGGTAGGCAATTTTCTCTGTTTTTGCCCTGGGGCCTCAAATTTCCTAAGTTATTCTGCTGTTTCTAGCAATATGGAATATTTAGTACATATTCAGGATAGAACACACTATTGTAAGTTTTGTTGAGATATTTTGTATTTCTAGCTTGTATTTTTATACCGCGGTGACAAAAAGGCAGATTTAGGCGTTACGGCTTACTTTTGGGTTATCGACAGGACAAAACACCCCACCAATAATATTCAGGAAGGATCTATGAGTTTCAATGACTGCGAAGAGTAAATATAAGCACTTCTAAACAATTTAACTTACAAATATGCATATACTATGGATTTATTTTTGCATTCAGGGCTTTAAGTAAACTATGCATACTGTAAACTGTGAATTTATGCTGAGTCATCATAGTTAAAGCCCAGGATTTTCTCAATCTTCATGAAATATTTATAAAACTTCATATTTGACTTAATTTCTTTAAAATCTGTCAGATAAACCAAATTTGGTTAAATTCTGTATGTTCTCTTTTTTCACCCAATATAGGTTGCATTTCTGTAAATATTGACAATGCAATTTTCCATAGGAACTCCTTTTACGGCTAAAACTGTACCACTTTTACTAAGAAGTTTTGAAAAAAATCATATCCTAGAATGGAAAGTTCATATGCACTACAATTTTTTTCAAAGGTCAAAATATAGGGCTGTGCGGCATATTTTCAACGTTTATATGCCCCGAACTTCCAGGAGTTTAAACTAACACTAAATTTCTTAACTATCCCTACCTTGACTGTAGGATTACCACAGATTTCTATATAGACAATATGCATATGTATATTTACTGGTAACATTCCCAAGTTATGTCTCTATGAGATGAAACCTAGAGATCATAACTGGGTACCAGTATGTAAACAAAATTAATTATCTATGAATATTCTATATCTCCCCAAAAGAGGCGTGGTTTGAGAAACAGCTGTATTTACAAAGTGCAACCTGAAAGGTTGCCAACATGGGTTTATAGGGTTGTGTTTTGAGTCGCAAGCCAGAAAATATCATGACTTCATATGTCTAGTACCAGTATCATAGATACTGTGTTACAAAAAGTTTGCCAGCTATAGTCTTGTTGATCAAAATGACTGATTAATGTGGTCTTAATTAACTCTCTTGCATATTTTAATAGTATTAGTTAATACTTACGAAAACTGATATTTTTGTGAAAAGTTTATTTTCCGAAAGTAATGGTCAGAGCTTAAAACATGCATTACCGTATTTAATTTGTGCAGTATGCAAACTTTTGAGTAAGAATTGACCATGTGTTGTGACTTACATGTTGACCTAGAATAACTATCTGCGGCTCCAAATGACCCAATGGAAAATATACAACAAGCCTTCCATTTTTGGACTTAAATAAATCTTGAAGATAATATAGAAGAATGGTTGTTTGTAATGTTAACTGCTTTGTTGTTCATTGAATTAATGATGACACTAACTTGTATATATATTGTTTTTATGTCCCACCTAGGGGCATTATGTTTTTTGGTCTGTGTGTCCTTTCGTTCGTCTGTTCATCCATCTGTTTGTCCGTCTGTCTGTCCCTCTTCAGATTAAAGTTTTTGGTCAAGGTAGTTCTTGATGAAGTTGAAGTCCAATCAACTTGAAACTTAGTACACATGTTCCCTATGATAGGATCTTTCTAATTTTAATGCCAAATTAGAGTTTTGACCCCAATTTCACGGTCCACTGAACAGAGAAAATGATAGTGTAAGTGGGGTATCCATGTACTATGGACACATTCTTGTTTTTTTTATATATTTAACTGTATGGGAAATACAAATATGTTGGACTCAAGTTTGATTCTTTATACAGACATAGATGACTTATTGGGTGTACCTCTTGATTATAAGATACTGTGGATTTTGAAAATAAAAAATGTACCTTGACATCATGAAGTTAATACATCATATAACTCTGTCTGTTACACTTGTGAAAAATTTATATTATTAATCTTTTTTATTTTAGAGTTATATATTATTTGGAGAAATAGAAGATTTAGAAATGTTTAATGAAGCTTATGAAACAATAAAATTCCATTTACGCAGAGGGTAAGTTATTACTTCATTAGTGAAGATTATTTTTTAAAGTTCACTCAAACCTGCATATAAAGGTCACCCTGGAGACCATCATAAACTGACCTTACAGGAGAGGTGACCTTTGAATTGAGATTTAAAATGCACAGGTATAACTACAGCGGGACAAGAAAAGAGTGACCTAACAACACAAGTTTTGCACTTTTAGGGTGATCTTCATAGCAGATTTGACTGTAGTGTGGGTTTGAGTATTTTCGTGGGTACCAGTTTTCATTGATTGAGGAAAAATTGGTGTTCAATGATAATGGATTTCATGATTTTGTCAAATTCTACAAACAAGCCTATAGGAAATTTATATATAGTCCAATCAACAAAAATAATAACGCCACAAATAATATTAAATTCACAGTACTGTAAATTCAGAAATTATTGTGAGGTTTTTATTAATGCAAATAATGCGACTGGATGAGTATCGCAATAATAAGAACTTGCATTCTGATAACTGAAATATAGACCTGTATGCACTTTTTTTTGAAATCGCAATAATTAATGCACGCAATAATTTCTGAATTTACAGTGTTTGATAAAGTAAGGGTAGCATTTGTGATGTCATAATTTTGATAAAGTCTGCCTTTTACCTTATGGTGGATTGAGTTGTTTATCATATTAAAGTGATTAAATATCCAACAAACATGTGTTGTTATCATGTTGTTCAAAAAAAGATGCCCTTAAGCTTTGCAATGAGAATAACAGCTGAAAGATGCTAGGCAACATATCTGTTCATTTAATAAGAAAATAGTAATGAGTTGTGAAAAAAAAACCTGGCATACATGTAAACATGATGAGTTTATAATTTTAATCAGCAAATCTTTTCTAACAATATTAAAAAGATCAGTTGATTTTTTATATTTGATCTGCAACAAGACTTATTTTTTTTCGTTTCTTGTATTTCTTTTAATCTGTTTTATTTGATCTGCAACAAGATTTTTATACGACCGCAAAAATATTTTGCGGTCGTATATTGGTATGACGTTGGCGTCCTCGTTGTCATCCGAAGACACATTGATTTTCGCACTCTAACTTTAGTTTAAGTGAATGGATTTCTATGAAATTTTACCATAAGGTTCAATACCACAAAAGGAAGGTAGGGATTGATTTTGGGGGTTATGGTACCAACAGTTAAGGAGTTAGGGGCCAAAAATAAGCATTTTTGTAACTTCCAGGCATAACTTGTGTGTTAGTGTATGGATCTCTCTGACATTGTACCACAAGGCTCCATATCACAAAGGGAATGCTGGGATTGATTTTGGGGGTAAATGCCTCAAAATTTTAGGAATTAGGGTGCCAAAAAAGGGGCAAAAAACAAGCATTTTTCTAGTTTCATGACAATAACTTGTGTGTAAGTGTATGTATCTTTCTGAAATTGTACTACAATATAAGTTATCTACGTTCATATCCGTAGATATGGATATTTTAACACCCTGAAGTATCCAAGTACACCCTGAGGCGAAGCTGAAGGGTGTACAGAATACTGAAGGGTGTTTAAATATCCATATCTACGGATATGAACGTAGATAGCGAATTTATCCTCGGTCTTAGTCCAAATCTGTCGATTTTTAGAGAAATTCTATCACAAAGTGTAACGTGAAAGCAACGTTTTTTTCATTTTCTAAAAATCTTTTATTGAAATTTGGGAATTTGACATATCTTTTACGGGGTGTAGGGTACTACCTTTGGTAGAACCCTAGAGGTAGTCAAATATAAGATGTTTTTGATACGGAGACAGAGAAACTGGAGTGGGTCGAATTTGGCGCTCAATGTTGTGAGAGTTCATCATAGACGGTGTGACGTCAACGTGGTTCATTTGCATAGCTAGGTCAGTAGTCCCATTCATAGACAATGTGGCAGCCAAGTGATGCATTTACTAAAATGAGTGCAAATGATCGACAAAATAAGATAACATCGTTAGTGGATTAAATATTTAATTACAGACATCATGAATAATCTACAGAATTCTATATTTCACAAAGAACAACCATGGAACTAAGGAAAACGCGCATGACGTCCCCCGGGGTATTTTTCCATTTTAAATTGGTTATTTCTGATTTATATATAAAAGCAAATAATAATGATATGGTTTGAATAGGTAAATTAAGAATTTTTAAGTTCTTAGACCACATTCATTCTGTGTCAGAAACCTATGCTGTGTCAAATATTTAATCACAATCCAAATTCAGTGCTGTATCAAGCTTGAATGTTGTGTCCATACTTGCCCCAACTGTTCAGGGTTTGACCTCTGCGGTTGTATCAAGCTGCCTCCAGCGGAGCATTTTATTTTTTTTCATTTTCAGGAGATTAAAATGTAATAATGGTTCAGGTTATCCCCCTTTATATGTTAATGTACATATGAAAACAGGAGATACTGTAAATAATTGGATTGATTCACTGCAGGCAGCATGGCCTGGTATTCAGGTAAGTAAGAATATAAACTTTCAATATTGGATTGATTCACTTGATTGATTTGTAGACAAATAAGTTTTGCTGTTAACAAGCATTCTTAGGGTATGAATAAAATATTCATTGTATTGGAACAAAATTCTAACTTGATTTATAACTTGTCATGGTGTAAACTATATAACAAATATCAAGTCAATATCTTCAAGCATGATGAAAAAGTGTTGAAAACTGATTATTTAAGTGAATTTTCTAAGTCCAAGGACCATAACTCTGCACAAAATCATCAGACCGTAACAAAATTCAAACTTGTACTGTAACTTGTCATGATAAAACTATATACCAATCTTCAAATTAATATCTTCAGGAATGACAAAAAAAAGTGCAGAAAACTGATTATTTGAGTGAATTTTCTAAGTCAAAGGACCATAACTCTGAACAAAATCATCAGACTGGAACAAAATTTGAACTTGTTCTGTAACTTGGTATGATAAAACAGTACACCAAATATCAAATCAATATCTTCAAGCATGAAGAAAAAAATGTGGAAAACTGATTTGCCAGACTGACAGATGGACAGACGGACGGAAGGCAAACCTAAAGTCCCCTTTGACTTCGTCGGTAGGGGACTAAAAAATTACAGTTAAATACTCACTCATTATGAGTAATAGGATAACTATATTTGGTATATGGTTCCTTGCAACATCTACATATCGGTCAGGTAGGGTTCACCTGACCTCAGCCTCATATCATGGATCAGTGATTAAGGTTAAAATTAAGTGGCCAAGTTGTATCTCAGATATAAGCAATAGGTCAACTATATTTGGTGTATGGAATGATTATAAGGTTTACTTGTCCGACTGGCAAGGTTCATAGAACAATGTTTAGTTTTTGTGGTTTGATCTATTTCTCAGATATTATAAGCAATGGGACAATTATAATTAGTTTATGGAACAATTGTAAGGTGTACATGTCTGTCTGGCAGGGTTGATATGACCTTGACCTCATTTCCATGGTTCATTGGTAAATGATAAGTTTTCGCAATTCTGTAGGTTTATAGGATACTTTAAGCAAAAGGTCAACTACATTTGGTGTATGGAATGATTGTAATGTGTACATGTCTGTCTGGCATGGTTCATATGACCTTGACCTCATTTTCATGGTTCATTGGTTAATGTTCAGATTTTGTGGTTTGATCTGTTTCTCAGGTACTATTAGTGATAAGACCACTATATTTGTCTTATGGAATGATTGTAAGGTGAACATGTCTGTCTGGCATGGTTCATTTGAATGTGAACTCATTTTCATAGAACATTGATAATTTTATGTTTATGTGATACTTGTAGTAAAACCATCATATTACAGACTTACAGCATGAATTCAATGACCAATAGAACAAGTTGGACATTTCAGCATGTGCACTCTTGTTTACTTGTTTGCAAGAATCAAGCTCAATGTCAACATTTTTATTTTTGTTTTCTTAATGAAATTCATTGGTGCCAATGAGACAACTCTCCAACCAAGTCACAATGTGTAAAAAGTAAACAATTATAGGTCAAAGTACGGCCTTCAACATGGAGCCTTGGCTCACACCAAAAAGCAAGCTATAAAGGGCCAAAATGACTAGTGAAAAACAATTCAAACTGGAAAACCAGTGGTGTAATCTATATAAAAAACGAAACACTTATGAACTACATCAACCACTGAACAGGCTCCTGTAAAAGCATATTATAATACCTATCTTCACATATTTTATTTCAAAATTCTATCTTATAGATTTCTTTTTATTCACAAAATTTTTTTTCTATGAATACATAATATATTCAAAATTGGTCAATTTGCACAATTTGTAGCTTGAAAAATAACTTGGTGACCCATACTTTTTATTATACTTTTGAAAAAAACATGGTAAAATCTTTATTTGGGCATAGTTTAAGAGAATTCTATTTTGGGAAATATATACCAATTATCTACCTTTACTTTTATGGGACAAACATTACATTGTTACTGATGTATTTTGAAAATTCTGGTAGCATTCGATTTGTGTGACCATAGATAGATAATGTATGATTTATTTTTAATGTTTTATTCTTCTTTATGTTGTATATAAATAACATTGTGATAAAAAGGACATTACTTTTGTAAAAAAATGTTTTGGATGACATTCAGGTAACATTGGTGGGATATTTATATAGATGCTACCTTATTTTAGTATTTTCATTAGTTATAAACAGATGATTAAAAAATATGTTTTCAAAGTTTTATACTTCTTTATGTTGTATATAAATAACATTGTCATCGTGACAATTGTGAAAATTAACAATATCCTTGAAATGTCCAAACTTGTTGTAAATAGAAATATTGCACATAATGATATTATTAAGAAGTTCTTTAATGTTGATATTTATATATTTCAGGTTTTAAATGGTGACATTGAAGAAGCTATTTGTTCTCATGCCTTATATTATTTTATATGGAAAAGTATGGATTTTTACCAGAAAGATATAACTGGAATTTACGGGTACCAGAAGTTATGTTTTATCCACTGAGGCCAGAACTTATTGAATCCACGTACTTCCTTTATCAAGCAACTAAAAATCCATTCTACCTCCATGTTGGCAAGGAAATCCTTCAGAATATTAATACCTATGCGAAAGCAGAGTAGGTTATAATATATTTGATATTATTTTTGTGGTGTTCTTGTTTCACTTATTTAAATGGGTCAACAGAATTCATTTAATGAAATCCAGCAAAAAATACCAGCTGTGCCAAAAAATGGATACCTACTAGCCCAAATGCTTATTTCAAGAAAGTACTTTTATATGTCCAACCAATTTTTTGAACAATTTTACTACTACTAATCAACTTTTACTATTAACAGGCTAGTGGTTTTGGACACAAACTGAAATTCCCCACAATTATTTATGCATTTGTTAAAAGATCATTGATACCTTGATGATTGGATATTAGTACATCAGTTAAAAGATATATTTTGAAATGAATGTCAGTTTTAAACATGGTTTAACACAATGCATTCATTTTGTTAATTATTGTATGGTGAATGCAACATAGCTGTAAGGGTAGGGGAGGTTTAATGTTTTATGACAACAGATATTTAGACAATTTTTATACCCCTCAACTGAAAGTTGGGGGGGCATATTGTTTTACCCCTGTTTGTCCGTCCTTCTGTCCTTTTGTCTGCCCATTATGGATATATAGCTATTCCAGATAACTCCTCCTACAGTTTGAATGCTAGGAAGTTTTCACTTTGCTGGCTGTTTGTACATATATTGAAGGTGTGCATGGCCTCCACAACTGAAAGTTGTGGGGCATATTGTTTTACCCCTGTCCATCCGTCCCATTATGGGTAGATGGCTATTCCAGATATCTCCTCCTACAGTTTGAATGCTAGGAATTGTTTTTTTTTTGCTGGCTGTTTGTACATATATTGAAGGTGTGCATGTGGTCAGGGTATTTTATTGATATTCTAGTTGAACTTAGTCATTTTGGAGTATATACTTGCATAAGATGTGCATATGTATTCCAGATAACTCCTTCTACAATTTGAATGCTAGGAAGTTTTCACTTTGCTGGCTGTTTGTACATATATTGAAGGTGTGCATGTGGTCAGGGTTTTGATTTTGATTCATATTTGCTCTTTTGGGAGATGGTTGAACTTTGCATAAAAAGTGCATAGGGTTTCCAGATAAATCCTCCTACAGTGAAGCTGAGTGAACCATAGACCTATGTGCTCCCATGCTCAACTTTGTGTATTTTAGAATAACAATTTGCATCATCGGGGCATCTCCCAGAAACAATAATATCTCAAAAGAAATTCCTTCATTGACTTTGTTATAATACAGTTACTTCAGAGTGGAGTGCGGGGGCATCACTTTGTCTAGTTTTTATTGTATTAAAGACTGATTTTATTTACTGATTAAATAATATTGTAGTTCAGTTTAAAATATTTATGGATTTTTTCTCAACTTCACTTTTGCATGTATTTGTTTTAAAGATTTCCACAAGCTTTAATTCAATCTAATATTCCATCATAAGATTGAAATTTATGTACCATTATTCATATTAAGAACAGATTTATACACATTACAATACTTCATACAATTGTTCCCAAATATCCAGGTCTTAAAGGTCAAGGTCACACACGATTTATTTATTGAAAAAATTAAAATACCAAAGGAGAATTCAGAAATCATAAGTAAAAAAAAGAGTAGGTACCACCATGGTAAAAGACAATGAATAAAAAAACACTACCAAGAATACTAGTCCCTATTCCACTAATTGCATCTGTTGCATTGCTCCTAACAAATAAATTTTAGTGATAAGTTTTAGTGTTTATAAATATAAGAAAGCAAAAAAGAATGATGGATTGGGATATGTAGTACCCATGCTTATTTTGTGAAAATTTTCCACTGAACTACAGTGATTTTTGTTTGTTTTAAGCAAATTTCTGCCTACATAGTTAGTAAAGGAGATTAAAATTCAAGAAATCATGGTATTTAAAAACTAATGATTTTTGTTTTGTAGATGTGGTTATTGTACAGTGCATGATGTCAATACAAAGGAATTAGAAGACAGAATGGAAAGTTTCTTCCTTAGTGAAACTTGTAAATATCTATACTTGGTAAGTCATTTTTTAAGAAATTGTGTTAAACTATTGCATGGCTGTCAATAATTGATAAATCCTATATTAACAGTATATAGGATATTTGAATACTTTGAAAGTGGTGTTGTTTGTAGGGAACCAGTTCATTATTTCCTGGTACCCTTTAACAACAATACTGTAAATTCAGAAATTATTGCGATGTTTTATATTAAAAATAATATAAGTTTTAATATTAAAGTTGGAATGTGTAATATTTAATTTCTGAATTTACAGTAATAAAGTTTTAATACCACAGTTAAAACCTAATGAATTAATGATTTTTGTCTTATCTCCTATTGTATAAGAATACATAAATGCTACACATTCTATTATTTATGAATTTCTATATTGAGAAGTATAATTCAAATGATAATCAACTGCCTTGGTTGTCTCTTGGTAGAGTGATTGTCTGAATAGCAAGAGGTCATGAGTTCAATCCCAAGCTGTATCAAACCAAAGCCTTGAAAATTAGTATCTGCTGCTTTCCACGAATCACATGGCTCTTAGTCAGGTAGAGTGAAATGTCTTATTGCTTACAGTTAACTTGTGTCACTATTACATTTTCAGTCTTGTACAAAGCAGGGTTCATCTTCACATCAAACTCTCCTCGTCCTGATATGCATGTAATATTTGTCAATGGAGGTTTCACACAAACCCATTATAATCATTATCATAAAATGATTATTGTATTTTTATTTTATTTTCAGTTGTTTGATGAAGACAATCATTTAAACAAACATGCTTCAAAATATGTGTTCACAACAGAAGGACATGTGTTCCCTATAGATAAAAGGTTTAGAGTTAAACCATGGGAGGAGGATACACAGACTGATGAGAAAGAGAAAGAAAGTGTTACAAAAGTTATGAGTGTGGTGAATGTTGCAGATAATTCCACATTCAATGTAAGTTATACCCACATAAAAGTCAATTTTAGTCTACTGTGGAATTATTATTATTCGTTGGATACCAATTTTCGTGAATTTTGTGGGTTCAGGGGAACCACGAATTAAAATTGTGAACGAAATTAGTATTTTCTAAAGAAATATATAGAGTTTTTCAAAACCACAGTATCAAACATCCACAAAAATGTACAGTAGGTTTTCTCTATCCACGAAAATAAATGAATCCAGAGTATTTTACTGATATTTAAAGAGGGATCTACATTTATTTATTAATTTTTGTTGATTTTACTGAAATGATTTAATGGAATTGGGCCATTAGGACCATTTTATTTTTGGTTTTGAGAACTCCTACAATATAATAAATAAGACAAATCAAGAATTGAAAAAGCATATTTCACAAAAAAAATTACTACAAATGTTGGTTATATGCAGCTACCTAACGACCAATGTTTCATTTCAGAAATCACACTCAACAATCGCAATAATAAATGCATGCAAAAAATTTTGAATTTACAGTATTATTGCATTATCTGTTAACTTTTATATTTTCAGTGTGATACCATTCCAGATGATCGTAAACATTTTCTACCACTAAGAAGTCCATATTTTGAACAGCTTCAGAGTGCAATTGGTATAGATTGATATGTACCTGTTTTTTTAGGTCATTTAAATTATTAACTGTCTAAGGAAAAGACCCTTGGAGGGTTTAAACTCCTGCCAGTATTTTAGTATCAAATAATTTCTTTTAAGTCATAGCGAACTTAACTTTATAGCACTGGATTTTATTGGATATTTGAGGATATTCTGTATTTTGAGATCACTTAAGGTTGCAATTCTGTAAATATAGACAATGCAATTTCCCATAAGAACTCCTTTTACGGCTAAAACTCTACCACTTTTACTATGAAGTTTCGTATAAATTATATCCTAGAATGGAAAGCTCATATGCACTACTATTTTTTCAATGGTCAAAATATAGGGCTGTGCCACATTTTTTCAACATTTATATGCCCCGAATTATTAAGAGTTTAAACTTATACTAAAATTCTATAGAGATCATAACTGGGAACCAGTAGGTAAACATAACAAAATATCTATGAATATTGTATATCTCCCCAAAAGAGGCATGGTTTGTGAAACAGCTGCATTTACAAAGTGCAATCTATAGATGCTTACTTCTTATATTTTAATCACATGATGTTCATGGATGCATTATTTTCTAAAGTTATAAATGAATTTGTTATGTTGCCTTTTTATGCACTTATTGTCAAAACACAGCAGATCTCAATTTTTTTTTACTTCATTACACATGATTTGCTGATAAAAATGGATATTAACAGTGTGAAAATAAAGGCAAGAAAAGAAACTTTTTTTTTTTTTTTTATTCTATGTAATAAGTATATATTGAATATATATTCTACTGCATTAGATAACTTGATTTATATTATTGTTGCATCTTTTAATTTGTGCCAATTTAAGGAGGCTCGCGGGTACAAAAATTTCTGCAAAAAAACAAACATTTGTTTTTTCATTACAAATTTTATTTATTACATTATTAGTCATTACTTTATGATATGGTACAAAAATCAACCAAAAAAAAATCGTTTCCGTTTGGCCCCAGATAATTTTTAAAATGTTTATATCATTGGAAAAGCTCCAAATTATCTCCCTTTGGTGCAAAATGCCAATTGAAGTATGTTTTTAACTCATCGGTGACCTATATTTTTTATTATTATTTTCAAATTAGCTGTAATTAAACTAAATCATTGTAAAATATAAGCGATTCTGTAATTTTTTTTTTTTTTTTATTTCGATATTACCTCTATTTCTCCTATTAGTTCAACAGAAAAAAAGGACTTTAACAAAAATGTATGCTTCTTTCGGAGCCAGATTGTGAGCTTAAATGAACGGTGACCCCATTTTTTTATTTCATTTTTTTATTAAGTATATGATAAAGTTCATTTATATAAAAATATAGCGATATCCTATATTAAAAAAAATTTGATTTATACCCGCGAGCCCCCTTAAGATAAATATGTAAATGAAAAGTCACAGCAATATTAATAAACAGGAAGGAAAATTAAAACTTGATGTTTTATATTTATTCAAGATACATTTTAGTCACTTTAGTTTATGCTAAAATTTTGCATGAGCTTGAATTTTATATTGATGCCTGGTAGATTTTGTCTCAAATAATTTTTTTTCTGTTGCATATTGAAAAAATATACAAATTTTCCATGTATACCAAGTAGCTATAAGATATTTTAGAAAAATATGGTTACAAAATCACGAGCATCTTCTCAAATGCTTTTAACACCTTAGTTAAGTAGATCAGACTATAAAGCTACTGTGGATTCATTAATTTTTTGTGGTTTTGAGAAAATTGTGTTTTTAAATTGTTATACTGGTTAAACTGATACAATAGTCTTTTTACGAAATTTGTATCTTTTAAAACAATTTTTTCTTTATCAATCACCAACTTTTATATCCACAAAATTCACAAAAAATAAGAACCCCATAATACTATTGAATCCACAATAATCTGTTTTTGTGTCTTGCATGGCATTTTTCTGAAATCTGCATCATCATTTATGTAATATAAAACTAAACTGCAAAGATTTAAATAAAATTCTGTTTTTCTGAGATGTACCGGTATGTGTATTTCTTCATACAAGTCAGTTTTTGACACTTTGTTAATGCCATTGTTCACCACTTGCCAAATTTAATGAAAATTTGTTTGTAATATATAAGAGTTGCGGCATATTGCAGGCTTTTAAGAGAGTGTTTAGTCCTTAAAGAAATACCCGAGCTTCTCTGGTAATTCTTATTTTTTTCAACCTTAGCAAAACGTTTTCCCTGATGTCGTTTGTATATATCAGATGTTTTATTTTGATAAAGGAAGAAATATTTTTAAACAGTATTTCAAAAAAGTTTAGTATTATGTATGTTTTTTTATGTCTAAAATGTGAATAGAAGAAGAAAATAAGTCAAAAGTGTTCTATTATAATCTGATACAAAATTTTTTAAGGAATCAAAAAAAGGTTCAGTAGTAATGGCAATAATTGAAGAATCATGTTTACTTTAGTTTTCACTAAGTGATGTTGTTGAAGTTTGTTGACTAGTTTATGCAAGTCTGATTTGTCCAGTATTTCATCCATCAACCAAGTCAAATATCTCAATTTTACAATTTGTTAACCACAATCAAAAAATCATATTGCAGAAATTAAGTGTTAAATTATTTTTTTTTGGATAAATGTTTTGATTGTGTTATATAACTTTCTGTGAGTAGTCTTAATTATACCACCGCTTTACAAAAGTGGGGGTATACTGTTTTATCTCTGTCTGTCCATCCATCCGTGTCAGTCCATCCATCCGTCCGTCCCATGAATATTTTCGTCGCATCTTTCTCAGGAACTACATTACAAGGATTTCTGAAATTTGGTTTCAGGGTTTATATAAGTCAGCTATATGGTGTGATGCGTTTTCAGATTCATCACTCAACAACTCCCTGTTTACCGAACACTTGTTAGCTCACCGGGGCCCAAAGGGCCCCATGTGAGCTAATGCCATCACTTGGCGTCCGTCGTCGTCTGTCGTCGTAAACTATTTAAAAAATCTTCTTCTCTGAAACTACTGGGCCAAATACCTTCAAACTTTAACTAAATGTTCCTTAGGGTATCTAGTTTATAAATTGTATCCGAAGTTTTGATCCATCGACAAACATGGCCGCCATGGCTAAAAATAGAACATAGAGGTCAAATGCAGTTTTGGCTTATATCTCAAAAACTAAAGCTTTTAGAGCAAATCTGACATGGGGTTAAATTGTTCAATTGGTCAAGATCTATCAGCTCTGAAATGTTCAGACGAATCGAACAACCTATTGTTGGGTTGCTGCCACCGAATTGGTAGTTTTAACAAAATTTTGCAGTTTTTGTTATTATTTTGAATATTATTATAGATATATATAAACTGTAAGCAGCAATAATGTTCAGCAAAGTAAGATCTACAAAAAGTTATATGACCATAATTGTCAATTGACCCTTAAGGAGTTATTACCCTTTAAAGACAATTTTACACAATTTGTTCATCAAGTTTGCAAACATTTAAAAATCTTCTCCTCTGAAACTGCTGGGCCAATTACCTTCAAACTTTAACTAAATGTTCTTTAGGGTATCTTGTTTATAAATTGTATCCAAGTTTGTATCCATCGACAAACATGGCGCCATGGCTAAAAATAGAACATAAGGGTCAAATGCAGTTTTTGGCTTATATCTCAAAAACTAAATCTTTAGAGCAAATGTGACATGGGGTTAAATTGTTTATTTGGTCAAGATCTATCGGCCCTGAAATTATCAGACGAATCGAACAACCCATTGTTGGGTTGCTGCCATCGAATTGGTAGTTTTAACAAAATTTTTCTGTTCCTTATCTCGACAATTTCTGGAATGTCTTCAACAGTGAAGTTCCAACTCACAGCCAGATCAAGAGGACTACTATAGTACTTCTAGTAAATATTTATTCTGCTAGTCATAAATATAACATCAGCTCATTGAAGAAAAAAATTCTGCTTGATTGATAAGCAGTTAGTTTACTCATATTAGTAGATGACTTAATATATCTATCCTGAAATTAGTGTGTATTGTCCATTTGATAACTGAATACTGTAAATTTTGAAATTATTGCAAAAAATGCGACATTATATGAATGAAGTGTTTTTCTAAATATCATAAAATTTTAAAATTTCCCATTTTGTCTTAAATGACAAAATTGCAATAATAAATGCATGCAATAATTTCTGAATTTAAAGTATCTTGATCATCTTAAATGAGATATTTTTTTTTAGACTAAACATTTACAATTAGATATAATAGTAATGTAGTCATTTCTTTCCTTTTAATTGGCTTTTTTTCTGTGCACAGTTGTTGTATTAATGAGTTTTATATATAATACTATGCCAAAATCATCAACATGCTGTATTTAAATAAGATTTTTGGAATACTATATATATACTGACATGATTTTGCTGCAGATTTGTTTGTTATTTATATTTATGATTATACAAATATGCAATCATATTGTTATAAATTAAAATTTTTATAAACTGGTAGTATTTTTTTGCTTTTATTTTTATTTTAAATGATTAAATACATAAGAAAATGCCTGTACCAAGTCAGGAATGTGACAGTTGTTATCCATTCATTAGATGTGTTTGAGCTTTTGATTTTGCCGTTTGATTAGGGACTTTCCGTTTTGAATTTTCCTCGGAGTTCAGTATTTTTATGATTTTACTTTATACTGCATGCTTAATTACCTGGTACCTAAGACAATTTAGTAAATACAACTGTCTGCAAAAGTGCTATAGCAATTTTTTTTTTGTCGGCACATACAGTTAATAATTTGAAATTATTCTAACAACTCTTCAATCTTTCCACCAGTTGTTATTTTCATCACTTTGATACAATCCATGACAACATTGTAAAAGGAAATATTATATTGATCATGCAATGTTACTGTCACCTTAAGGGCATGGGGTTCCTGCAACTGATCATCACAGTGCATGCTTATTTTGGACAATTAAAAACATAATAACAAATTCAGATTTTTATTATAAACTAAAAAGTGGACGGAATTATAAAGTTATTGACTGAAAAAGTTTAAGTAATAAAATCTAATACATAGTTAACAATGTATAAAGCTAAGTACTCATGCATAACAATTTCATAGATATAACAAGTTACAAGTTGGCTAAGCCATGAGTTGCTCCCTGAATATTGCATAATTTTTTTTTATTATATAACAGTTATATAAAAAGAAAGACTTGCACAAAATAAATTATGATGGTTGTAAAAATAAATTGTGAAGGTTGTAAAATTTACAGAAATTCTAATTGCCAAGGAATGAAGCTGTCATTTTTAAAATAAAACTCTGAACATCTGAATAAATCCCTTTAAATTAAATAAAGCAAACCATAATCATTTAAAAACCGTTGACTTTGAGGTTTTTAATATTTAAAAGAACCAATTCCTTAACCACAGAAATTGAAAACTGAATATAAATACTAGTACAGAATTAATAGTTATCATCTTGAATTTTTACATGTATATTCCTATTTTTGAAAGGTAAAACTTCTCATAAAGAGAGCCACCGTTAGAACATTAATCTATTGTATGCCAATGTAGAAAGAGACTTGGACTTAGTAAACTATAGCACCTATCCTGACGCCAATCGTTCTTTGAGGGTAAACAAACTGACCAGGGGGTGACCATTTACTCCCCTTTTAATTTTTTGTATACAAAAACTTAACAGGAGTAAAAAAATATAAATAAAATTAAAAAAAGTATCAAAATAATTATATTATAAACATTTGTAAAATATATCAAAATACATATTTAAATAATATCTTTTAAACAAAAACATTCTGTCTAATATCAAATCTCAATTAACAACCAACTTCAATATTGACAAACAATTTGTTTTGCACAATAAACTGAGATCTTCTGCATACTTCCTATAAAAAAAAAAAAAAAACTAGTATTTTTTTTATAATAAATAAGACATTGCAGAATAAAGTTGATGTTTTATTGCTTAAAATTGTGTGATTGTTTATTGCACTGGACTTGATTAATTTATCAAGTTTTACCCAAAAATAAGTGGGGACACATGACACAGATGATGCCCCTGATTGTATATCATATAAAGTTATAAAGGACATAACTGAAGAACGATAAAAGTGATGCTAAATTTGTACTTAATCTGAGTGTTTTTGTAATAAGTACTGTGTATAAGTTTCATAACATTTGGTTGAGGGAAATGTAAGTTAGAGAACGGAAATGAATAATTCAGCAATTTTTCCATTCGTAAAGGGGCATAACTCTAGAACGATTAAAGTGACGCCACCAAAACTCAAACTTGATCTGTTTTTGTGTTAATAAGCATTTTGTATAAGTTTCATAACATTTGGTTGAGGCAAACTAAAGTCGGAGAACGGAAACCAACTTTAGGATGTACGGACGGACAAGGATAAAACTTAATGCCCCCTCCACTAAGGTGGGGGCATAAAAACACAGAACAAAACAAAGTCAGTTATAATAACTGAAGTTAAACAAGCAAAATCAACATGCAGAAAGTTAAATCTGTAAAGTATTTGTGATTTCTGAACTGAAGTATTCTGGACAATGCTTTAGATTAAATGATTATAAAGCTTTCACTAAAAGATACAATAAGTTAAGTATACACTATTCAATTGATATTGTTATAATGATGCAATATTATGATCATTTACAACAAAATTACTTCTTTAGATTCTAGAGACAGATTATAAGAGGGGTAATAAATCAAGTAGCACTGAATGGCAATAATTTTCCTCCCAATTCCATTTATGGTATAATGAACGTCTCTTACAGTTTGAAAAATAATAGACAATGCCATCAATTTTTTCAATCAAAATCAGTTTACTTCAGGTTTATTCTCTTTTTTGCCTCTTTTAGAAATAAAAAGGCAGGTTAAAAATGACAAAAAAATCTTCAAATGGCAGACATTGAGAAAATATTTCTACTCATAACACAGTACTAAATCTTTCCTGAAATATAGGTACCAAAAATATTTTTAGTAAATCAGGTAATCAGTCTCTATTGTATTACCAGAGATTTCTACAACAGGTAAATATTATCCTAATATTATGAAATATGGGGGAAAATGTAAATATCAATTACACTACAAAAAATATATTATTACTGTTTCTGACTGATGTCAGCTATGCATAAAATACACAGAAAGTATTGACTACTATGTGAGTTTTTCAATAAATGCTAATACAAATAGTAAAATGTATATATTTTCCTCAATCTTCATCATCCGGATCCTCATCTTCATCTTCATCAGTATCTGAATCAGGGGGTTGTTCTTCCTGGTCAAGGTCATCTGGACTTATCTCTACTTCTTTGATTTCAAGGATGGGTATCACTTCTGAGTCCGAGACTGAAAGTTAAAATGGTATTTTCTTTCAGACATGCACAGATAATTATGAAGTATTTTACCAATATTTTATATATAGTAATAACACTTATAAGATAAAATGACAAAAATAAAAAAAATAATGAACACAGCTTACAAATTAAGAAAAGGTATCTAAAAGTTAACATAATGTCTTCAATTATGGACAGCTGTGTTGATACATTTTCAATGTCAAATTGTTAAACATTTCTAGGGTGCTTTCTGATATTTTTTTTTTCAGTGGCTTCATATGAACAGACTTTACTGTATAAGTTTTCAGTGGCTTCATATGAACAGACTTGACTGTATAAGTTTTCAGATTCATCAAATTCCTGTCTTCAGATAACTTGTATATTCTAACACAAAATGGCCATGTATGAAATTTGGTCACATGCTATAATTGGGATACATTTTCATATGCATTGCTTTATAACTTCCAGTTTACCGAATACTTAAAGCATGGTTATCATAAGTGAGCAATAGTACACCGTTCTACTTGGGTTGTTTTTTAGTCTGAATTTTAATGGGGTTTTCCTTACCATAGCAAGGACTGCTTTATTTGGAGGTACTCATTTTTTATTCACAACCCTTTTTTTACAATTTAGTAAATTATCTCACAATCTAAACAACATAATGCCTTTTCACACCTCTTACTTATTATTTTTGGGGTTTCTATTAAAAAATCATGGACTTACAACTCCTCTTAAACCCCTTATTACAATTCATTGAACCTTTCTCACGATCTTAAATGGGCATCCTTCTATTTGTTTTAGAGAAAAAAACATTTATGGGGGTTTCCCCTAGTGAATTTCATACTTTATTAAGGGATTTTGTATTCATGACTCCTCCTAAACCCCTTGTTACAATTTGATGAAGCTTTCTAAAAGCTTTTATGCAACTCCTTTTTTCAATTCTTTTATTAGAATTATCATTTGCATTTTCTTAGTAAATAATGGACTTTGCAAAGGGTGGGTGGTATCATTTCAGCCTTGTTTGTAGTAATTCCAGTATTTTTCTTGAGCTGAAACAAACGTCAAACAACACAGAATTTGCATACTTTTATGCTCATAGTTTGAAGTTTTCATTTTTTCTAGGTAAGCTCATACATATTTCCTCCTATGAAGTTGGTTTGGAACTTTATTTTGTATGATTGAAAACGAACACATAATAACATGCACAACATGAACATTTGATAAAAGACGATTTGAACTTCAGTTTTTAATTTATATAAAAAGTTTTAAAACAAACCATTTCCTTTAAATGTAGCAGGATACTTTGACAAACTACTTCTTTGAACATTGGCTCCCTCTAGCGTCCACCGTACAATTAAAATGGGATCTCTACTATAGCTGACAAATGATAGTCCATCACTACACCATTCAATTGAATCTATCTACAAAACAAAACATCACATTAAGTCTGTTATGGAGAAGTGCTGTGGAGGTTATATATAGCATGTGAAAATTGCAGTACTCCTTATTTTTTCATAATTTGAAGTGATGCCACAAGTTGTTTGAAGTTGCCTACCTACTCACCTAAAAAGCAAATTTTATGACACAAATCGTTCCAATTTTTATTTTATAAGTAATTTTTGTCTCAATTTACCTCTTTTTTTACAATTAGAAAATTGCTGCAACTTCCAATATTTTTTTTAGAAATTTATCAATATAAAAAAAAGGATTTATGGATTTTTTTTTTCTGAACAATTTCTTATATATCACATGGAACTTCACTAAAATAAGCCAAAACAAAAAGCAGACATATTGTAAGAATTGGGCAAAGACAAATGAACAGACTGTGATAAGAATAAAATGTATTATGTCCCATAAAAATTGGTGTATGAAAAGTAAACCTCAAGAAATTTCATCTAGAAACTAAGATTTTGGTTGAATTTCAACTTATATTTGATAGGGATTTCAACTTTTTGAAGAATTACTATAACAATATCTGTTGGTTTTATCTAGTGATACTCAAGTACTAAAATATCTACACAAACTAAAACACAAACACATTTCACACTTTGTGGTGTGTTGTCTTATGAACATAACAGTGACATAGTTGTTAACTTCTGTGTCATTTGGTCTCTGGTGGATCTTCTTATTTTTTTTTAATATTAAACCTTATACATTATTATCTGGGACTAGAAAAATAGTCCCAGGAATTATATACCATAATAGCTCATTTACTACATGTACTAATTAAGTAAATAATAATCTAACCAATAATTTAATAAACACCTATTGAATATAAATAAATGATTTAATACATAGTTTAGGTTTATCAAACACTAGAAGCTCTTAATATGTAATGAGTGGTAGGGATTAACACTTGAATAGATCACTATTTGCAGCTTCCTGATATGTGATCCAGCTTAAAGTAACCTCTTTATCAAGCATAAAAGATAAAAAGTTACCTCTTTATCAAGCTTAAAAGATGAAAAGTTACCTCTTTATCAAGCTTAAAAGATGCTATCTGCTTGAATGTTTTCTTGTCCCAGAGACGAAGAGTTTGTTCCTGATATCCTCCATAAGTCAAAACATATGGTGACTGGGGAGTGTAATAAATTTTAGATGACGTTGCCCTATGTCCAGTAATTCTTTTCAACAAAGAACCTAAAATAGATTGATTGATTGGTTGTTATATGCTCAACATCCAGTGACAAATATTTCATTCATGTTCAGGATGAGAACAAATTAAAAACAATTTATTATTGTTGTACTGTGAATTCATAATCATTCCAGGGATACCAACTTACGTGGGTACAGGTAAATCACAAATTTAAACGTTCAACGAAGTACAAATTTTCTATAGGCTTGTATGAAGCAGGATTTTGTCAAACCATGAAATCAACTATCCACAAAAATACAATGTGTTCTTAATGCACAAAAATTGGTTTATACAAAAATAAACGAATCCACAGTAGATAAACTATTTACAAGACTTTTTGGCCATTGGCCTTCTTTACCGTCTCTGTTATTTCTCCAAACTACATGGGAAAAAGCTTAATATTTTAATCAGATTGATCACTGCAAAGACAACACGACTACAAGTTCTTGAACTAATTAATGAAAAATCAGCAAATTATAAAAGATATATTGAAGCACAGATGATATTTATTGACCATTTCAGGTATTCATCAGAAGTGAATAACTTTGAAATAACTGATTAGAAATTCATTGACTTTCATTCATAAATAGAGAATATCATATGGCTTTCTCAATTTTACATCTGTATCAAATCGAGACACCAATATAATCCCAAGAGCTCTGCTCGAGGGATTATATTAGTGTCTCGGGTTGATACGGTGTGTGATATTGAAAAAGCCGTATCATATACACTTTATTATATACATTTGAACCTCAAGTAGATGTTTTTCACGTTATAATGAGGTAATACAAATTAGGTGTTTGATAAAGCCTTTGCAATTGTGACTGATATTGATGACATGATGTCATTTAGATTAGGGGTGTAATAAAGCCTTTGCAACCGTGACTGATATCGATATCATCACAGATTGCTGATACAGCATGGTTGCTATTGATCGTATTATACATGCAATTTATCTGTATTTACTACTAAGTATATAATAAAAGATTTATTATACCTCAGTATTTTTTTCTATATAAAAAGAATGAAATATTTGTGCTATTTCATTCCACAGACTATTTGCCAGTCAATAGTTTCAAAGACTATTACCCGGTCAATAGTTTTATGAACATATTTCCGGACTTTTTCATACTAATTTTCATTGGACAACAATGACGTCATTGACTATTCTGCTTGGATTTGTGTGCTTGGCAACACTAAACCCTGAAATATCAAAACTGTATAATCTGTATGTGTCTGTCATTTTAATTTCAAATTAATATATTACTTACCAGAAGCATTAAAAAAGAAAATCTACGAAATATTTTAAGAACTAAAAATAACAAATGTATGGTATGGGTCTGTCATCGTCTTCATAATCTGTGATTGCTTTGCTGTACGGTAATATATTTTAGATAGCGTTTGTTATGTGCACAGGAACTTTTACTCAAGGATTCCTGGTCTTGATTACAGTACTAAATAAAATATTTAAAATACCGGATGGGCCAAAAAAAAAACCTGATAGTTCATCTTGTGCATGTTTATGTGACTAATAATATAAGTTGTTTTCCAGGTGGTGTATGTAGATTTTTTAGACAGATGTTTTGTTCGGTATAATAAAACATTTAATGACTGGTTATGAGGGTAATAGCAAGTTTGTTGTCCTTTGATACTAACTATTGCCCTCGGCTCTGCCTCGATCAATAGTTGGTGACTAATATTAATTTGGCTCGTTTATTTCAGGGACAACAAACTTTAGGTACCACCTTAACCTCATAACCAGTCAATAGGCGTATAATATTTGACTTCATAACTTTACCAAGGATTTAAATGTTTAACATCTAAATTCATTGTGAAAATTGACTGATCTACCATGTAGTTTAGAGAAACAACAGAGGCCAAATCAGGCAGAAATGTCTTGTAAACGGTTAATTTACTACAATAATATACATTTGATATAAAGTATATTCCCTTTTCTACACAAGAAAAAAACCAATATGTAGGTTTTGAAAGTGTAGAGTTGTTGCAAGGGTTCTTTAACATGCAGAGAGCATTGCACACTCTCTTCATGAGGCATGAGATCTAATGTCTCCATTCTGATGGGACATGGTTTTGAATTTATACATCCTGCACAGCTTAACAGATGCCCCACTGTGGCAAGGGTTCTACTGCTATTTGGCAGAACAACAAAGTGAAAATATTTCTATATTTCTATACCCATGTCACCTTTGGGGTCTAAAAAAGATTGAGAAATTTGGTACAGTGTCTTGCAATGTGTATCAACTATGCTTAATCAACAAATGCCCAATGAAACTCCACTTTAGCACAGTAAAAGAACAAGATATATGCAAGAACAAATTATATGTGTATAACTTATTAGGGAGAGTACAATACCATTTTTTGTAGACCAGACACGGAGGATTTTATCATCATGAGTAGACATAATGGAATCATCATCCAGGAGAACAAATGAGAACACATCAACCGAGTCTCCTTCTTTTAGTATTTTATATTTCTTATGAACATCCAAATCTGTGAGTTCTTTTATCAGTTTATCTGGAAAACATAAGAAAAAATAATGTCAATTTTCTGTAATCATAACAAGGGTTTTATATGGTAAATTCAGAATTTAATGGTAGCATTTATTATTGCATATTCACAATTGAAACCTAATGCATTATCAATCAATGCATTTTCCAACACTGTTGTAGAGGGATATAACTTTAAAAGATTTAAATGAAAGCTTTGATAATTGAAACTTGTCATGATACTTTGTTTTATCACATTTTTGCATTAATAAAATCAGTGAATAAATTTCAATATTTCTAATCTTTAAAGCATTGTCTATTAAGTACTGGAGACTATAGGGAGAAACAATTTACCAACGAATTAAACACTTCTTGCCCCATTAGATATTTGGCATCTTTTAAAACTGTAATCTATTCAGCTTTGATCTGAATTTTGGATTTTTTGGCACAAAAACTGCAATATTTATATACAGGTCATTTACCCTTAGAAAAGAAACTTAAAACTAATGGTGGAGGTCTCAGTGGCTCAGAGCTCTAATCAGTTTAAACTATTGTGATTACTAGCCTGTCACCACTGAGTTCAAACTCCGCTTGTTGCAGGTGCATTTTGCTCCAATCTTAATTGAATAGGATTGCCAGTTTTCAAGCTGAAGGTTGATGATTCTCTCTGGCTTCCTCCACCAATAAAAACCTGATTTAAAACACCAGCCAATATAAACTGCTTCTGTATACTCCCAAAATTCTACATGGCCTAGTGCCTGTCTATCTTGAAGAACTTATTAGCACCATCAAGATCTCTTAAATCGGAAAATGCAATGCGACTAATACAACCTCCTGTATGCACCAAAATTTATGAAGAAAGACGTTTTGACAAAGCTACTGCAAGCCTCTGGAAGCATCTTCCTAACCATCTAAGACATGAACACTCCATCGAACTTGTTAAGAAAAACTTTTTCAAAATTTTAATTCATTCTTATTGTATTGAGGTTTTAATGTTAAACACCTCTTTTAACAGCATTGATTGTTTTATGTTAAGCGCTTAGAGTAATTTTATTTAGATAATGTGCTTTATAAATATTGTAAATAATAATAATAATAAATAGCCAATAGTGGTGAAAGTGGCATTAATCAATCAATAAAAAAAAAACTAAGGGCTAATATGATCCTGTATCAAATATTCAAATGGTTGTTCAAATTTCAGCTAAACAATTCACATTTGATTGGTTTAATTAGTATGATTGTTGTGTAAGATTTAATGTTGTGAGTCATATTATATATCTAATGTTTTAAAAATATTTGAGATAAACTTTGTGAGGGCCACATTACGGTTTTATTTTCTTAACTTAAAACTAGAGGCTCTCAAGAGCCTGTGTCGCTCACCTGTATTTACTGATGCTTTGGAAATCATGTAAAATAAGGTTTAAATCATAATTAATAGTATTAGATATTAGATATTATAATGATATCTAAGATAATAACAAAAACTGCAAAATTTTGTAAAATTACTCACTCAGGGACAGCAACCCAACAACGGTTTGTCGGATTCGTCTGAAAATTTCAGGGCAGATAAATCTAAATCTGATGAACATTTTGCCACTGTCAGATTTGCTCTAAATGCTTTAGTTTCAGAGATATAAACCAAAAACTGCATTTTACCCCTATGTTCTATTTTTAACCAAGTTGGCCATGATGGTTGGAAGGTGGGGTCATCGGACACATTTTTAAACTAGATACCCTAATAATGATTATGGCCAAGTATGGTTAAATTTGTCTCAGTAGTTTCAGAGAAGAAGATTTTGTAAAAGATTACAAAATTTACTAAAAATTGTTAAAATTGACTATTAAGGGCAATAACTCCTAAAGGGGTCGACTGACAATTTTGGTCATGACAACTTATTTGTAGATCTTACTTTGCTGAACATTATTGCTGTTTACAGTTTATAGATATAAGAAGATGTGGTATGAGTGCCAATGAGACAACTCTCCATCCAAGTCAAAATTTATAAATGTAAATCATTATAGGTCAAAGTACAGTCTTCAACACGGAGCCTAGGCTCACACGAACAGTAAGCTATAAAGGGCCCCAAAATTACTAGTGTAAAACCATTCAAACGGAAAACCAACGGTCTAATCTATATAAAACGAGAAACGAGAAACACTTATGAACCACATCAACAAACGACAACTACTGAACATCAGATTCCTGACTTAGGACAGGTGCAAACAAATGCAGCGGGTTTAAACGTTTTTATGGTACCAAACCTTCACCCTTTTTCTGAAACAATAGTGTAACATCACAACATAGAAAGACACACTATAAAGTATCAACTGAAATAGCTTAACTCAATTAAAGGACATAGTAACACCATTGAACATACACTGAACAAATAAATTTGACCTATGATACAATGTAAATTCAAAATAAATAAACTAAGGGAAGAATAATAAAAGTAACATGTTATATCTCTATCTAAAATAATATTCAAGATAATAACCAAAACTGCAAAATTTCCTTAAAATTACCAATTCAGGGCAGCAACCCAACAACAGGTTGTCAGATTTGTCTGAAAATTTCAGAGCAGATAGATCTTGACCTGATAATCAGTTTTACCCTTAGTCAGATTTACTCTAAATGCTTTGGTTTCAGAGATATAAGCCAAAATCTACATTTTACCCTATGTTCTATTTTTAGCCATGGTGGCCATCTTGGTTGGTTGGCAGGGTCATCGGACACATTTTTAAACTAGATACCTAATGATGATTGTGGCCAAGTTTGGTTAAATTTGGCCCAGTGGTTTCAGAGGAGAAGATTTTGTAAAAGCTAACGACGACGGATGCCGACGACGGACGACAAGTGATGAGAAAGGCTCACTTGGCCCTTCGGCCAGGTGAGCTAAAATTTAACCTACCTTCCTTTAAATCCCATAGGTACATGGTGTTTCTACTATCTTTTGTGAAAGCAGTAAAAACAATGTAGCTCTTGTTGTTTGGCACCAACAGTTCTACACTACAAAAATCATCATCTAGTCCAAGATCCTTCTTCAAATCCTTTGCTTCTAACACCTTTACAATAGTTCTTGCTTGAACATCAATCACTACTATTTTCTTATCATCATCAGTTACAAATACTACCATGGTCCCATCAATATTTGACTTAGTACAAACAAAGAAAAAATAAAATATAGTCAACATCACTTTTATAATGGCATATAATTTCTCCAGCACAAAACCATTTCCTATTTAGCTAATGTTAAAACATTTACTCTTATTCATAAACTAGCAAGTGCACTTTTGGTTACTTACATAGAAAACAAGAAATGATTGTACCAGGATGCTGTTACGAAGTCTCCTAAACAAAGCTCCCATAATTCGTCATTCCCATGGTCGCCTGACATTGGGCAAAGTCCAGTACAAATTGGTTTGGTCCAGTAAAGTGATATGCATTAGTGACGCCTAGGGACTGATTCTGTATGTCATTCAAATCTTCGTGAAATGACGAACAGGAATATATATGGTATAGGGGTGGGGATCTCGACCATTTACAAAATAATAGAACATTGGGGGTGGGGGAACCCCTGGGGACCTCTCCTACATATCATTCAAATCTTCATGACATGACAAACAGGAATATAAATGGTTTAGAGGTTGGGATTTCGACAATTAACAAGATATTTGAACATATTCAAATGACAGGGGGTGGGGATGACCCTTTGGGTCTTACCATGTATATAATTTAAATCATCTTGGCATGACAAACCAGCAAATATATGGTTTAGGGGTGGGGTTCCGGACCACTTACAAGATATTAAAACTTTCTCAAATGGCAGGGAGTGGGGATGACCCCTGGGGACTAACCCTGTTTATCATTCAAATCATCTTGGCATGACAAACCAGAATATGCATGGTTTAGGGGTAGGGATCTTGACCACTTACAAGATATTAGAACTTTCTCAATGGCAGGGGCTGGGGGTGACCCCTCGGGACTAACCCTGTATTTCATTTGATGTGCTTTATCATGACAAACCAGAATATATATGGTTTAGGGGTGGGGATCTTGACCACTTACAAGATATTAAAACTTTCTCAAATGGCAGGGGTGGGGTTACCCCTTGGGACTAACCTTTTATTTCATTTAATGTGCTTTATCATTTAGAACATTTTCAATTATAAAGATTGTGTCTATCACTAACTGTTTTCAAGTTATAATCATTTGAAAATAAAAAAAATAAAATCCCATAGGGTTCTATAGTAAACCCCTCCTTCCTTTTTGCCTCTCAAAGTACCCCTTTATAAACCCCATTGCACAAACAAAACCCTGATTACACCACTAGACATGTCAGTCTAACATATTGTGAACCCTAAATTAATCTGACCAGCGGTTTTGGAGAACAAATGCGGACAAGTTCAGCGGAAGAAGAAGAAGAAGAACAAGAAGAACAAGAAGAAGAACAAGAACAATATGTCTAATAAGTGGGAATATGTCCATGGGACACAGATGATGCACACTTGCATATAATGTTATAAAGGGACATAACTCATGAATGGTAAAAGTGACACCACCAGAATTCAAACTTGATCTGTGTTTTGTTGTAATAAGCATTGTGTTTAAGTTTCATAACATTTGGTTGAGGCATACTAAAGTTAGAGAATGAAAATCAATTTCGTGACATATGGACCTACAGGTCGACGGACAAGGATAAAAATTAATGACCCCTGTGCTACGGCTGGGGCATTAAAATGCATCTAGATATGATACATTAAAATCTGAATTAAATGCAGCAATAAGGTAAGTAAAAGTAATAAAACATTGTTCTTACATGCATTCTTAATTTTCTTTAAATTTTATACATGTATCACACTTGACTTAGTAAGAATAAATGAAAAATGAGTAACTTTTATATGGATAAAATCATATTACAAAACTATATTGTGTTAATGTTCCATTACAATTTTGTAATAGGATAAGTTTCACAATATTAAACCTTCACATTTTAAATTTTGATAGCACTATTTGTATGCAGCATTTCATCAAATCATAATTATTAATCTCATATATTTGTGACTTATTAAAAAATTGGAAAAATAGTGCATACAAGAATTTCTGAATTAAAAGTAGCAGTAATATATTTATTACATTTTTGCAGCTGAAAATGGTACCATAAAATGTTAACACAGAGATATGTCTCGCCTATTTGTTATTTTGATAATGCAAATGTTGAAATTAAAATAGCAATACTTTAACATGTAAGTTATGCAAATATTCAAAGTCAGTGAACCATGACTGAAGGTACATGGCTAAACAATCTACATGGAAATGAGATGTGCCAATGCTAATACAACTGCAAACCAAATACCATTGACTTTTCATAAGTTATTCCCTTTTAAACAAACCTAAACACAAACATGAACTTGTAAACTATGTGAAAGTTTCAAAGTCAATGAACCATAATTAGGGGTGGGGTTATATAATCTCCATGGAAATGAAACTTGCAAATGCCAATACATTGACTTAACATTAGTGGTTCATCTTAAACTGACCTAATCACAAACTAATACATGTAAACAAAGCAAAAGTTTCAAAGTCAATAGACCATGACTGAGGGTAAGGACCAAATATTCTCCATGGACATGAGATGTGCTAATGCTTATACAACTGCATACCAATTATCATTGACCTACCACTAGCAGTTCCCTTAAACTGACCTAATCACAAACTAATACATGAAAACTAAGCAAAAGTTTAAAAGTCAATAGACCATGAATGAGGGGCAGGGCAAATAATCTCCATGGAAATGAGATATGACAATGCTTATACAACTGCATACCAAATATCATTGACCTACCACTAGTGGATCCCCATAAACTGACCTAATCACAAACTAATACATGTAAACTAAGCAAAGTTTCAAAGTCAATAGACCTTGACTGAGGGGCGGGCCAAATAATCTCCATGATAATGACTTGTGCCAATGCTAATACAACTGCATACCAAATATTATTGACCTACCACTAGTGGTTCACCATGAACTAGACCTAATCACAAACTAATACATTGTTGACGTCTCCGCCCGTCGGAAACAGCATACCTATTTCTCGCTTTTGACTCCGTCAAGGCAAGACAATAAAAGCTACTGCTACAAAATGCAATAAATCCTCTACCAAAATTTAACGATCCACCTCAATACATGTAATTAACTCTCAAACGGCGATATTTGATGAAGAGTAAAGTTTACTACAGCATTTCATTAAAGATTACACATTTTATACATAACTAAATAAAAGCACAAAGCTTTGAAATGTGCAGGCAATGTCTTGCACTTGCATGTCAATGTTTTTATGTTTGTCCTGACATCATTTTCAATGAAACAATAAATTTCAGACCGAGAACAATAAACTATTTACACAGTGATAAGTGTTGCTTGTTGAATCTAATCATGTCTTCAAAAATTTTGGTGGAATTTGGGAAACAAGCAGGTAATTTGCAGGTGACCTTTTGCAGGTAGAACAAAAATCAGGACTGCAAATTACAGGAAATAGTTTTATTGTAATGAATGGAATAAATGAGAAAAGAGTCATTTTATAAAAAACAAGAATGTGTCCATAGTACACGGATGCCCCACTGGCACTATCATTTTCTATGTTCAGTGGACTGAGAAATTGGGGTCAAAACTCTAATTTGGCATTAAAATTAGAAAGATCATATCATAGGGAACATGTGTACTAAGTTTCAAGTTGATTGGACTTGAACTTCATCAAAACTACCTTCACCAAAAACTTTAACCTGAAGCGGGACTACCAGACGGACGCACGGACGGATGCACAGACCGAAACATAATGCCCTAGGTGGGGCATAAAAATATCTATCCAGAATCAAAGCAATAAAATACTCACTTCATAATTGCTTCCAATATTTGAAGTATCTACTATCTCCATTATGTAAGTTGCCTTCAGTGTCTCTGTGCTGTAAAATTTCACATTCTTTCCACTTCTAGTTGGTACCATAAATTCTAAAAAGATATATGATTTTGTTTTTTATGTGCTGTTCCAGAATTGAGGGTGGAGTAGGTGCTCTGAAAGCATTTTTATTGTACCCATACATACATAAAATTTTAAGTGATTATTTCCTATAATCGTTCAGTCTATCTTAATTTTAAAATAATCACTAACATCAAGTGTATTCCGATACCTGATTCATTTAAATGAATGAACACACACATGGATTCACTATTATTATTGGGGTACTTATTTTTGTGGATTTAGTAGGTAAAGGTGAAACAACTAATAAAGGCCTGTATGCAGAATTTATATAAGAAATAAAATGCTCAGGGCGCAGCTTGATACGACCGCAGAGGTCGAACCCTGAATAGTGGGGGCAAGTATGGACACAACATTCAAGCTTGATACAGCTCTGAATTTGGATTGTGATTAAATATTTGACACAGCATAGGTTTCTGACACAGAATGAATGTGGTCTAAGAACTTAAAATTTTAAATTGGACATTCACCTATTATGGTCCAATATCCAAAATCTAAATACATGGTTAGATTCAGCATATCAAAGAACCCCAAGAGTTCAATTTTGATGAAATCAAACAAAGTTTAATTTTGGACCCTTTTGACCTCAATGTGGACAAAGTTGATAACGGGCCAAAAATCAAAAATCTAAATACATGGTAAGTTTCAGCATATCAAAGAACCCCATATATTCAATTTTGTTGAAATCAAACCAAGTTTAATTTTTTACAATAAGGAGACTACACGTGGCTGAAATCATACACGTGCTGCATCTTTTCTGAGTGTATGTTTATATACTTTAAAACTGGTTATGCGAAGCGCTGTTGTTTGTTTGAAGTTTCAATGATCATTTTCATTTAAAAAATAATATATATAAATGAAAATGAATATGACGAAAAACCAAACCTTGTTTTCTGGACTAATATTTCATTTTCTGGACTAATATTTCACACTCGTCGATTCTGAATCGAAGCTTCCAAATATCTAACTCTAACTCGGTTAAAAAATTTTTGAATTGTGTAAGGATATGAAGTTGATTCTTTCGCGAGCGGCGAAGACGTTTTTAGTGAATATGGTGAAAATGTACCACAATTTCAATTATCATGTATATTAAACGAATCATGTTCCAATGAATTGTCCTTTAATATAATAATATTTGTTTACATATGAATAAAACAGATAAGTAAACGTTCGAGAACTATTTTCTTTTGCACATTTTTGCGTAAATTCTTAGTTATTCGGTTACCCCCCCCTCCGGGAAGAGTTTCCGTTGGTAGCTATCACAAATTCGATTGATCCAATGTCTGGAAAAAATTACGATTAATTGACACCTCATCAAAATTAACACATATTGTAATAGCATTTAAAAAAATACATAAGTGTCAAACACTTAACATTTGATATTCCATGCAGTGTCTTGAATTGTAACCAAATTCTGAAGCTAAATATAAAGTGCAAACTATGCAGATAAAAAGTGGATTTTGAAACGGACTAATAACTAATTATTTTTAACTTTATAAACTTTTGTGTTTAAAAGGTGTGGTAACAACAAGGATTTTTTTAACTTAATTAACAACGTTGTTTTTATTCTCTAAAGAATGTATAAACATTTTATTTTTCTGAATTGACCCATGCAGCACAGAAATTAAATGCAATTTACTTTAATATATATATGTAAAAATAGCATGAATTATGAAAGTAATTGTATAACTGAATTATGAAAGTAACTGTATAACTGAATTAATAACATAAATTAAATGATTGCAGAATTATGCAAATAATGGTAAAACTGTGCACTTGAATTAAAGCCGTGCATAATCATGCAAGAAGTTGTAAAGCTAAACTGACCTATTCACAAACTAATACATGTAAACTAAGCAAAGTTTCAAAGTCAATAGACCTTGACTGAGGGGGGTGGGGCCAAATAATCTCCATGGTAATGAGATGTGCCAATGCTAATACAACTGCATACCAAATGTTATTGACCTACCACTAGTGGTTCACCATGAACTAGACCTAATCACAAACTAATACATTGTTGACGCCTCCGCCGCTGTCGCCAACGCTGGACACAGCATACCTATGTCTCGCTTTTTGACTCCTTCAAGGCAAGACAATAAAAGCTGCCGCTACAAAAATGCAATAAATCCTCTACCAAAATTTAACGATCCACCTCAATGCATGTTATTAACTCTCAAACAGCGATATTTGATGATGAGTAAAGTTTACTACAGCATTTCATTAAGATTACACATTTTATACATAACTAAATAAAAGCACAAAGCTTTGAAATGTGCAAGCAATGTCTTGCACTTGCATGTCAATATTTTTTATGTTTGTCCTGACATCATTTTCAATGAAACTATAAATTTCAGACCCAGAACAATAAACTGTTTACACAGTGATAAGTGTTGCTTGTTGAATCTAATCATGTCTTCAAAAATTTTTGGTGGAATTTGGGGAAACAAGCAGGTAATTTGCAGGTGACCTTTTTTGCAGGTAGAATAAATGTGGATTGTGTCCACATGTGGACACAGATGATGCCCCTGCTTGCATATCAAATAGTTATAAAGGGACATAACTGAAGAACGGTAAAAGTGACACTACCCAAATTTCAAACTTGATCTGAGTTTTGTGGTAATAAGCATTGTGTATAGACAGGTTTTCCAATTATCTGCCTTAGTTTGTGACGCGACTCTAGGCGTCGTCAGTACGATCGCCATTACAACCGTGAAAAAATAAAACAAGATATAGATCTATATGCCCTGACCGTCGTACTTGACCTCGGCAAAATTATATGTGCTATAAATAATAAAGTAATTAGATAAGGATTCTAAGTGTATTGCAGGCCAGGTGTCGTGTCCTTAAAATATAACTGTATTTGATATGTTACACGCGGACATTATAAATTTTATACCAATATTAATCCCAGGTTACATGTCGATTATAATCATTTGGTAATCATAATATTAATAATTATAACGCATACATAAATAAAAAAAAAATAGTCTTGACCGTCGAATGTGATATATCAGAAAAACCAGGGTACAATTTTATCAAATCATAGAAATTTCTGTGGTCAGACCTATAATGAAACAGTCCTAAAATTTAACAATCCACTAATCAGACAGCCTACAGAGACGGAGTTTCGTGCTTTTTGCTTGACTCACGATAATGCTCAAAATTGAGTGACATTTTCAGTTACTTTGGTGTCCTCATGAATTGCGCTATATGCTACCGATGCGTCGGGCCATATGTAGATATAACTGCGATTAGAATATGGGCTTAAAGTTTTAAACTTTCACGGCCCATGTATTCCTATAGTTATTATGTTTTCGATTCCAATTTCTTTTGCAGAAAATTACTCGACATACAACTACTATAGTATGTATAGTATATAACATCATGATCCAGCCCGTGCTGTTGTCTGCTCTTTGGTCGGGTTGTTGTCTCTTTGACATATTCCCCATTTCCATTCTCAATTTTATTAATATAAACGAATGCCATTAAACCACCAAAGACTCCAACATGTAAATTCAAAGCGATGATTAGTTATGTTTTAAAGCGTCATTTAGTGTGTTGCCAACTCCCCTCCCAACCACTCCAAAACAGAGGTCTCGTAGATTTTTATCCTTAATCCGTATTAAACTCTTATATATGTCCCCGGTGTATATAATACAGTGAAATACAGTATTACAATATAACATTAGGGGTGTATATCGGACCGTCGGACTACTGAACTGTCGGAATTTCTGGTTGTCGGATTATAGCTACGCTTTCGTAGGTTCTAGTAAACTATTTGATTACTAAGAGTTAGACCTTTGAAAAATCCTTTCTAATGTATAAAATTTTAAAATTCATGCACAGAAGAATCTACTGAGGAAAGTTCAAATCAACAGAAGTAACTGTATACGTCTTATAAAGAAAATAAAGTGAATATATACTTTAAGCACACAGATATACCTTTAAGTTTTTCGGCAAGAACTGTACCCAGGAATAAAATATTTTACAAGCCTTACTTTTCGAAATATTAAAGCGCCGTCCCAAATAACCAAATATCAAAGTTTTTTTTTAACTAAGTGTTAACCTCATCAGTACGATCGAGCAACAGCTAATCTGCAATATCGTAGTTGAAAATTAAATTGTGTAGTAATTCCACCAAAGTAAAGAAAACTTAATTACATAAGTATACAATAAGGCGTCACTGTCATTCATAATATTACTTAAACGGCTGACGAGGTCCCCCTCCTTTTATTTAATTTTGAACTCCTTACTCCTCTGTTAACAATAGTTTTGTCTGAGTTAATATTGTCGGAATGTCTGTTCATTTTGCAGCATAAAGATACTATAGAAGTCGTCATGAATGAAAAAAGTTTCGTCTCTTCACACTGGGTTGATTTGCTTGCAATTATAACTACATGTAGCCTCGGGGTAGGTTTCATTGTTATTAGCTTCATTTATGGTTAATCCAGACATTTTACCGCTTCCACTACAAAAGTTTGGGGCACGCGCCTCTCCCCTTTTTAAATTCCTGGATCCTCATCTGATGTCGCGTGGATCTTCTATACAAAAGGAGGCAGATGCACTGTAGTCATCGGATTAAATTTTATAGATTAATTTAAGTTTTAACAGTCGTTTTACATCGTGTAAACATTCGTCGGCCAGTATTATTTTACTTTCATAACAAGTTTTATTAACAAAAAACGGATTGTGTGCAATGGCGCATCATCCAAAAAAATGTCTGGACCATACAAAAACCTGTTTATGCAAAGTTTTTATTATTCTTATACGGCTTTGATCCACTCAGGTTTGTTGGCTCGTCTGAAAGCATCACAGTCATAAGACGATATGGAATCAAACGAGGGCAGTCATCGTGCAACTCGTTGTGTAATTCGCATATTGATTTTTCCACACCTGAAGTTTTTACGATAATTTGTACAACTATTAACTGCACAAGAAATGCTTCCATGTTTTTATAACTTTCGGTAGCATTCATAGTAAAATAAATCAGAAAATGAAAGAAATACAAATGTAAACAGAAAATCGATAATGTTTTGATCAATACACGTGCGTTATTTTTCACGGTTGTAATGGCGGATCGGTCACGTGAGAGGTTAATGGATGCGCCCATGTTTTCTAGGTCAATTACAGATAAACCCGTCTATAAGTTTCATAACATTTGGTTGAGGCAAACTTAAGTTAGAGAACGGAAACTAAAATTTTGCAATTTTCCCATTTATAAAGGGGCATTACTCTAGACCGGTTTGAGTGACGCAAAACTCTAATTTGGCATTAAAATTAGAAAGATCATATCATAGGAACATGTGTACTAAGTTTCAAGTTGATTGGACTTGAACTTCATCAAAACTACCTTCACCAAAAACTTTAACCTGAAGCGGGACTACCAGACGGACGCACGGACGGATGCACAGACCGAAAACATAATGCCCTAGGTGGGGCATAAAAATATCTATCCAGAATCAAAGCAATAAAATACTCACTTCATAATTGCTTCCAATATTTGAAGTATCTACTATCTCCATTATGTAAGTTGCCTTCAGTGTCTCTGTGCTGTAAAATTTCACATTCTTTCCACTTCTAGTTGGTACCATAAATTCTAAAAAGATATATGATTTTGTTTTTTATGTGCTGTTCCAGAATTGAGGGTGGAGTAGGTGCTCTGAAAGCATTTTTATTGTACCCATACATACATAAAATTTTAAGTGATTATTTCCTATAATCGTTCAGTCTATCTTAATTTTAAAATAATCACTAACATCAAGTGTATTCCGATACCTGATTCATTTAAATGAATGAACACACACATGGATTCACTATTATTATTGGGGTACTTATTTTTGTGGATTTAGTAGGTAAAGGTGAAACAACTAATAAAGGCCTGTATGCAGAATTTATATAAGAAATAAAATGCTCCATGAGGCAGCTTGATACGACCGCAGAGGTCGAACCCTGAATAGTGGGGGCAAGTATGGACACAACATTCAAGCTTGATACAGCTCTGAATTTGGATTGTGATTAAATATTTGACACAGCATAGGTTTCTGACACAGAATGAATGTGGTCTAAGAACTTAAAAATTTTAAATTGGACATTCACCTATTATGGTCCAATATCCAAAATCTAAATACATGGTTAGATTCAGCATATCAAAGAACCCCAAGAGTTCAATTTTGATGAAATCAAACAAAGTTTAATTTTGGACCCTTTTGACCTCAATGTGGACAAAGTTGATAACGGGCCAAAAATCAAAAATCTAAATACATGGTAAGTTTCAGCATATCAAAGAACCCCATATATTCAATTTTGTTGAAATCAAACCAAGTTTAATTTTGGACCCTGATTTGGACGAACTTGAAAACTGGGCCCATAATCAAAATCTAAATACATGTTTAGATTCAGCATATCAAAGAACCCTAAGAACTCAATTTTGTGAAAATCAAACTAAGTTTAATTTTGGACCCTTTGGACCTTAATGTAGACCAATTTGAAAACGGGACCAAAATTAAGAATCTAAATACACGGTTAGATTCGGCATATCAAAGAACCCCAATAATTCAATTTTGATGAAATCAAACAAAGTTTAATTTTGGACCTTTGGACCTCAATGTGGACCAATTTAAAACGGGCCCAAAATCCAAAAACTTAATACAGGTTAGATTCAGCATATTAAAGAACCCCAAGATTTCAAGAATAAAACCCCATTGAAATTGGTCAAGAAATAAGCAATTTATACAAAGTATCTTCTTTTGCACAATACTGTGCAATTGAATATTTCTTGCAATTGCGCAATACTGTGCAATTGAATATTTCTTGCTATTGCGAATACTGGACAATTGACAATTTCTTGCTATTGCAATATTGTGCTATTGGATATTTCTTGCTATTGCAAAACTGTGCAATTGAAGATTTCTTGCTATTGGGCAATACTGTGCAATTGAAAATTTCTTGCTATTGCACAATACTTATTATATAATAATTTACACATCCTGTTTGGTGTGTATCTCCTGCCATATCATTAATATTTGCTTTTAAATATAAATCAGAAATAACCAACTTAAAATGGAAAATTTTAAAGAAAAAAAGGAAAAAGGAAAAAAAATCCCCGCCAAATTTTTGAACCCCTTATGATTCATCACCCCAAACTCAATCCCAGCCTTCCCTTTGAGGTATGGTACCTTGCAGTACAATTTCAGAGATCCATACACTTGAACACAAGTTATTGTCTGGAAACTAGAAAATGCTTATTTTGGCCCTTTTGGCCCCTAATTCCTAAACGTTTCAGGCAATTACCCCAAACTCAATTCCAGCTTTCCTTTGTGATATGGAACCTTGTAGTACAATTTCAGAAAGATCCATACACTTACACACAAGTTATTGTCATGAAACTAGAAAATGCTTGTTTTTGCCCCTTTTTGGCCCTAATTCCTAAAATTTTGAGGCAATTACCCCAAAATCAATCCCAGCATTCCCTTTGTGATATGGAACCTTGTGGTACAATGTCAGAGAGATCCATACACTAAAACACAAGTTATGTCTGGAAGTTACAAAATGCTTATTTTTGGCCCCTAATTCCTTAACTGTTGGAACCATAACCCCAAAATCAATCCCAACCTTCCTTTTGTGATATTGAACCTTATGGTAAAATTTCATAGAGATCCATTCACTTAAACTAAAGTTAGAGTGCGAAAACCAATGCGTCTTGGACGACGCGACGACGTCATACCAATATATGACCGAAAATTTTTTACGGTCGTATAAAACCATGATATCAAGAATCTATGGCAATGGAATATTCCTGAATCCAGTTTATTCCTTTGACTTTTCTAGTTTGCACCAGACACAAGCTGGCAATAAGTATTTACTTAATCATATTCTCCTATCTTCATCACTATTTTTATCTCAAAGTTTAAGGTCCCTACTTCATTCAAAGCTTTAAACAAGTATCACCAATATCATACATGGACTTGAAATGTTATTGGCTAATCATTAATGCATCATTATTTGAGTCTTTAGGATTCTTCATGTTGTTGGGTTGTGTACCTCGAATGGGTACGTTAGTACTTCACTTTGAAGCAAAATTACATGAGGGTCGTAATGGGGTACCTTCATGATAAGGATATTTTGATGAATCACGGTTGCGAAATTGACCGTTTGACACCTGATGGTAAAGGGCATTGTATGTATGTATGTCGTAGATCCCTACGTTATTCGGAGCACCCTCGAGAGCTGCGAGGGTACAGTGGAATCGGTGTACACTCCCAATCGGGATTAATGGAGATTGTCACTAACGTATTTACAACAATATTTACAAGGACATCCCCACCCCAACACAAAGGGGTGCTAGGACACGGGCAGTCTGTTATTATGGTGGAGGAAGCCAAAGTACTCGGAGAGAACCACCGGGCTGCTCGGTGGAAACAAACAAACCGAAGAGATTTCAGAAGAAGTAGGGGCAACTTTGACCTACCAAGGCCCCATAGTACCCATTCTAGTTTAAACTCCGGTCTAGGTACCAGAGATGTGTGTGGGAGGTGAAAATCAGAAAAGTCAGAGTCAAACTTGGGACCTTCAGCACTGTAGCCATCGGTCTTAACCACAAACCCTCATACATGTGAACAGTTCCAATTGTATTTAATGACTCTACTTGCTCATATGACTACAATATGCAATAAATGTGCAACGTAAATGGGTTTTCGTGTGTAAACTGATTTTCCTTTCATAATTTGTCTCATGACGTCATACCCGCTAGCTCAGCCGTTCACGTTACTGGTAGAGAGGGTTCGGCCTGTGCTTTCCTCCAGGACTTGGACAGCATACTGACAATACAAAGAAACAATAAATTCAATAAATGACAGGTATAAGAAACCTAGAAAGGACCAGAGATGACGATTTTGCCAAGCAATGCATTTGCTCATATAACAAATAACCAAGATTCATACTGAGGGTGGGGCCAAATAATCTCCATGGTAATGAGATGTGCCAATGCTAATACAACTGCATACCAAATGTTATTGACCTACCACTAGTGGTTCACCATGAACTAGACCTAATCACAAACTAATACATTGTTGACGCCTCCGCCGCTGTCGCCAACGCTGGACACAGCATACCTATGTCTCGCTTTTTGACTCCTTCAAGGCAAGACAATAAAAGCTGCCGCTACAAAAATGCAATAAATCCTCTACCAAAATTTAACGATCCACCTCAATGCATGTTATTAACTCTCAAACAGCGATATTTGATGATGAGTAAAAGTTTACTACAGCATTTCATTAAGATTACACATTTTATACATAACTAAATAAAAGCACAAAGCTTTGAAATGTGCAGGCAATGTCTTGCACTTGCATGTCAATATTTTTTATGTTTGTCCTGACATCATTTTCAATGAAACTATAAATTTCAGACCCAGAACAATAAACTGTTTACACAGTGATAAGTGTTGCTTGTTGAATCTAATCATGTCTTCAAAAATTTTTGGTGGAATTTGGGGAAACAAGCAGGTAATTTGCAGGTGACCTTTTTTGCAGGTAGAATAAATGTGGATTGTGTCCACATGTGGACACAGATGATGCCCTGCTTGCATATCAAATAGTTATAAAGGGACATAACTGAAGAACGGTAAAAGTGACACTACCCAAATTTCAAACTTGATCTGAGTTTTGTGGTAATAAGCATTGTGTATAGACAGGTTTTCCAATTATCTGCCTTAGTTTGTGACGCGACTCTAGGCGCGTCGTAGTACGATCGCCATTACAACCGTGAAAAATAAAACAAGATATAGATCTATATGCCCTGACCGTCGTACTTGACCTCGGCAAAATTATATGTGCTATAAATAATAAAGTAATTAGATAAGGATTCTAAGTGTATTGCAGGCCAGGTGTCGTGTCCTTAAAATATAACTGTATTTGATATGTTACACGCGGACATTATAAATTTTATACCAATATTAATCCCAGGTTACATGTCGATTATAATCATTTGGTAATCATAATATTAATAATTATAACGCATACATAAAAAAAAAAAAATAGTCTTGACCGGTCGAATGTGATATATCAGAAAACCAGGGTACAATTTTATCAAATCATAGAAATTTCTGTGGTCAGACCTATAATGAAACAGTCCTAAAATTTAACAATCCACTAATCAGACAGCCTACAGAGACGGGAGTTTCGTGCTTTTTGCTTGACTCACGATAATGCTCAAAATTGAGTGACATTTTCAGTATACTTTGGTGTCCTCATGAATTGCGCTATATGCTACCGATGCGTCGGGCCATATGTAGATATAACTTTGCGATTAGAATATGGGCTTAAGAAGTTTTGAACTTTCACGGCCCATGTATTCCTATAGTTATTATGTTTTCGATTCCAATTTCTTTTGCAGAAAATTACTCGACATACAACTACTATAGTATGTATAGTATATAACATCATGATCCAGCCCGTGCTGTTGTCTGCTCTTTGGTCGGGTTGTTGTCTCTTTGACATATTCCCCATTTCCATTCTCAATTTTATTAATATAAACGAATGCCATTAAACCACCAAAGACTCCAACATGTAAATTCAAAGCGATGATTAGTTATGTTTTAAAGCGTCATTTAGTGTGTTGCCAACTCCCTCCCAACCACTCCAAAACAGAGGTCTCGAGATTTTTATCCTTAATCCGTATTAAACTCTTATATATGTCCCGTGTATATAATACAGTGAAATACAGTATTACAATATAACATTAGGGTGTATATCGGACCGTCGCACTACTGAACTGTCGGAATTTCTGGTTGTCGGATTATAGCTACGCTTTCGTAGGTTCTAGTAAACTATTTGATTACCAAGAGTTAGACCTTTGAAAATCCTTTCTAATGTATAAAATTTTAAATTCATGCACAGAAGAATCTACTGAGGAAAGTTCAAATCAACAGAAGTAACTGTATACGTCTTATAAAGAAAATAAAGTGAATATATACTTTAAGCACACAGATATACCTTTAAGTTTTTCGGCAAGAACTGTACCCAGGAATAAAATATTTTACAAGCCTTACTTTTCGAAATATTAAAGCGCCGTCCCAAATAACCAAATATCAAAGTTTTTTTTTAACTAAGTGTTAACCTCATCAGTACGATCGAGCAACAGCTAATCTGCAATATCGTAGTTGAAAATTAAATTGTGTAGTAATTCCACCAAAGTAAAGAAAACTTAATTACATAAGTATACAATAAGGCTCACTGTCATTCATAATATTACTTAAACGGTTGACGAGGTCCCCTCCTTTTATTTAATTTTGAACTCCTTACTCCTCTGTTAACAATAGTTTTGTCTGAGTTAATATTGTCGGAATGTCTGTTCATTTTGCAGCATAAAGATACTATAGAAGTCGTCATGAATGAAAAAAGTTTCGTCTCTTCACACTGGGTTGATTTGCTTGCAATTATAACTACATGTAGCCTCGGGGTAGGTTTCATTGTTATTAGCTTCATTTATGGTTAATCCAGACATTTTACCGCTTCCACTACAAAAGTTTGGGGGCACGCGCCCTCTCCCCCTTTTTTTTTAAATTCCTGGATCCGCATCTGATGTCGCGGTGGATCTTCTATACAAAAGGAGGCAGATGCACTGTAGTCATCGGATTAAATTTTATAGATTAATTTAAGTTTTTAACAGTCGTTTTACATCGTGTAAACATTCGTCGGCCAGTATTATTTTACTTTCATAACAAGTTTTATTAACAAAAAAACGGATTGTGTGCAGTGGCGCATCATCCAAAAAAAATGTCTGGACCATACAAAAAACCTGTTTATGCAAAGTTTTTATTATTCTTATACGGCTTTGATCCACTCAGGTTTGTTGGCTCGTCTGAAGGCATCACAGTCATAAGACGTATATGGAATCAAACGAGGGCAGTCATCGTGCAACTCGTTGTGTAATTCGCATATTGATTTTTTCCACACCTGAAGTTTTTTACGATAATTTGTACAACTATTAACTGCACAAGAAATGCTTCCATGTTTTTTATAACTTTCGGTAGCATCCATAGTAAAATAAATCAGAAAATGAAAGAAATACAAATGTAAACAGAAAATCGATAATGTTTTGATCAATACACGTGCGTTATTTTTCACGGTTGTAATGGCGGATCGGTCACGTGAGAGGTTAATGGATGCGCCCATGTTTTCTAGGTCAATTACAGATAAACCCGTCTATAAGTTTCATAACATTTGGTTGAGGCAAACTTAAGTTAGAGAACGGAAACTAAAATTTTGCAATTTTCCCATTTATAAAGGGCATTACTCTAGACCGGTTTGAGTGACGCCACTAAAATTCAAACTTGATCTCTGTTTTGTAGTAATAAGCACTGTGTATAAGTTTCATAACATTTGGTTGAGGCAAACTTTAGTTAGAGAACGGAAACTAAAAGTTTTGCAATTTTTCCATTTATAAAGGGCATTATTCTAGAATGGTTTGAGGACGCCACCAAAATTCACCCTTGATCTGTATTTTGTGATAATAAGCATTGTGTGTAAGTTTCATAACATTTGGTTAAGGCAAACTTAAGTTAAAGAAGGGAAACTAAAAATTTAGCAATTTTTCCATATAAAGGGGCATAACTCTATAACTGTTTAAGTGATGCCACCAAAATTCAAACTTGATCTGTGTTTTGTGGTAATAAGCATTGTGTATAAGTTTCATAACATTTGGTTGAGGCAAACTTAAATTAGAGAATGGAAACTAAAATTTGGGAATTTTTCCATTTATAAAGGGCATAACTCTAGAACGGTTTGAGTGACACCACCAAAATTCGAACTTAATCTGTATTTAGTGATAATAAGCATTGTCTGTAATGTTCAAAACATTTGGTTGAGGCAAACGTAAGTTAGAGAACGGAAACTAAAAATTTAGCAATTTTTCCATTTATAAAGAGGCATAACTCTATAACTGTTTAAGTGATGCCACCAAAATTCAAACTTGATCTGTGTTTTGTGGTAATAAGCATTGTGTATAAGTTTCATAACATTTGGTTGAGGCAAACTCAAGTTAGAGAACGGAAACCAATTTTGGGACGTACGAACGTAGGACGTACGTACAGACAGACAAAGGTAAAACTTAATGCTCCCTCTGCTACGGCGGGGCCATAACAAAAGTCAGGACTGCAAATTACAGGAAATAGTTTTTACTGTAATGAATGGAATAAATGATAAAAGAGTAATTTTTATAAAAAAAACAAGAATGTGTCCATAGTACATGGATGCCCCACTGCACTATCATTTTCTATGTTCAGTGGACTGAGAAATTGGGGTCAAAACTCTAATTTGGCATTAAAATTAGAAAGATCATATCATAGGGAACATGTGTACCTAGTTTCAAGTTGATTGGACTTCAACTTCAACAAAAACTACCTTGACCAAAAACCTTAACTTGAAGCATGACAGACGGATGGACGAACGGATGGACAAACGGATGGATGCACAGACCAAGAAACATAATGCCCCTAGGTGGGGCATAAAAATATCTATCCAGAATCAAAGCAATAAAATACTCACTTCATAATTACTTCCAATATTAGAAGTATCTACTATCTCCATTATGTAAGTTGCCTTCAGTGTCTCTATGCTGTAAAATTTCACATTCTTTCCACCTCTAGTTGGGACCATAAATTCTAAAAACAGATATATGATTTTGTTTTTTTACGTGCTGTTCCAGAATTGAGGGGGGAGTAGGTGCTCTGAAAGCATTTTTATTGTACCCATACATACATAAAATTTTAAGTGATTATTTCCTATAATCGTTCAGTCTATCTTAATTTTAAAATAATCAATAACATCAAGTGTAATCCAATACCTGAACACACACATGGATTCACTGTTATTACTGGGGTACTTATTTTTGTGGATTTAGTAGATAAAGGTGAAACAACTAATGAAATTTTCAATTTTTATAGGCGTGTATGCAGAATTTATATAAGAAAAACCATGATATCTTTCCTCCAGGACTTCGGACAGCATACTGACAATACAAAGAAACAATAAATTCAATAAATGACAGGTATAAGAAACCTAGAAAGGACCAGAGATGACGATTTTGCCAAGCAATGCATTTGCTCATATAACAAATAACCAAGATTCATAAAACAGTTTCATATTTAATAGACTAGACAATAAATACATAAATATTGGTATCTCCATGTGAAAGTTTAAATTCTTTAGAATTTCAATACATTTCGAACTTCCCTTTTAGGATTAAACGATGCGTGAAAATACCCATAGAAAGTTAACCAATTCAAGGAAGGCTTTGGCCTTAGTGCTTTCTAATTGAATAGAATAATATGATACCAGAATTTTAAGGTGTCCGTTTACTTAAAATATTGAGAGCTGTACACTAGTCGTCTTTTAACTATAATATTTTAAATCAATCAAGTTGTGACGTCAACCTTCCGAGACAAAATAAATATACCCACTGGTTCCCACCGACTCTGTTAGGCTAGATCATGAACCTCATCATAGCATGACTAGGAAACAACAATCGATCCAGTAAAAAACATCGCATTTATTTATACCCGTTTAATTTTCGGTCCAACCAGAGCAATGTCTGAAAACGTTTTCAATATCATTGACCAGTTCAAGACCTTAAATAAAACATGCAATAATAAAATTCTATTTCAGAGTAAGCACGAACAATTCCTAAGATTGACGACGTTACTCTAAAATATCCCGGATTAGCCATCTGTCTAAATATCACTATCGAAATGAACTCCATCTCTTTATAAACCCGAAATCATAAAATATCTAGCTAGTGTACAATTTTTCTATTTATTTTAGAAATGTTTGACTCTAAAACCGAAAATAAATATCAAATGTAAAGAAAGAAATATTTAAGCCAAACATCGAAATACAAAATAACATGAAATTTAAAGTACAACTTACCAGAACGAAAGTTTTCCCCAATCTAAAGAAATATTGTCCAGACGAGGTTTAAATATCCAAGTCTGGACATTGAGTCTCAACACAGAATAAAAGCGATCCTCTGAAAACTGAAAGGACAAACAAGTTATATATAATAGCTAAAAATTAGAAAAGGTAATTTACGATGACCCATAAACGTTACAAATGCGTTGATGTTACAAAGGTAAAGTTAGTTACAGTCCGTGGAAGAATAGTGACAAAACCTTGACATTAGTCTCATTGACATTTACCAAATATCTCCTTTTATTGATATGCTATGGATTCATTTATTTTGTGGATTGAGGAAAAATATTTGTTGAATGAAACTTGATTTCATAATTTTGAAAAATTCTGCACAATTTCTACATGAAATTTGTATTTTGTTGTATGCTGAAATTCATGGTAAACTCATAAATTTTTTGAATAGCTAGCAATACATGAGATTTGGAATCAATTGAATAATAAGGAGCTACCATTTGATTTTTATGGGGGTATAAACTAATAAAAAAGGCAGGACCGAACAGAGTGAAAAATAAAAGGCAGGACAGAGATTACAACTAAAAAAATGCAGGACAAAATTTTTCATCCTAGCCTCCCATAAAAATCAAATGGTAGCTCCCTAAGGTATAGTGTGAGGACCAATCACTAATTCTATTTTTTTAATATCCCTGCCTGTTGAAAATTTAATATATGTGCATCAATGTGAGGAGCATACATATATTTAAAAAAAGGAATTAGTTAGGAAAAGGATCTGAAAATCTATCACATGGTTTAGATTACCAATATGAAGCTCCATACCAATATCAAGAGGTCCGATTTATAGATTAATCTCTTAATATATTGTTATGATATTGTAACTATTATATTTATTTAAAAAATTCACCCTTGATCTGTATTTTGTGATAATAAGCATTGTGTATAAGTTTCATAACATTTGGTTAAGGCAAACTTAAGTTAGAGAAGGAAACTAAAATTTAGCAATTTTTCCATATAAAGGGCATAACTCTATAACTGTTTAAGTGACGCCACCAAAATTCAAACTTGATCTGTGTTTTGTGGTAATAAGCATTGTGTATAAGTTTCATAACATTTGGTTGAGGCAAACTTAAATTAGAGAATGGAAACTAAAATTTGGGAATTTTCCATTTATAAAGGGCATAACTCTAGAACGGTTTGAGTGACACCACCAAAATTCGAACTTAATCTGTATTTAGTGATAATAAGCATTGTCTGTAATGTTCAAAACATTTGGTTGAGGCAAACGTAAGTTAGAGAACGGAAACTAAAAATTTAGCAATTTTTCCATTTATAAAGAGGCATAACTCTAGAACAGTTAAAGTGATGCCACCAAAATTCAAACTTGATCTGTGTTTTGTGGTAATAAGCATTGTGTATAAGTTTCATAACATTTGGTTGAGGCAAACTCAAGTTAGAGAACGGAAACCAATTTTGGGACGTACGAACGTAGGACGTACGTACAGACGGACAAAGGTAAAACTTAATGCTCCCTCTGCTACGGCGGGGCCATAACAAAAGTCAGGACTGCAAATTACAGGAAATAGTTTTTACTGTAATGAATGGAATAAATGATAAAAGAGTAATTTTTATAAAAAAAACAAGAATGTGTCCATAGTACATGGATGCCCCACTCGCACTATCATTTTCTATGTTCAGTGGACTGAGAAATTGGGGTCAAAACTCTAATTTGGCATTAAAATTAGAAAGATCATATCATAGGGAACATGTGTACCTAGTTTCAAGTTGATTGGACTTCAACTTCAACAAAAACTACCTTGACCAAAAACCTTAACTTGAAGCATGACAGACGGATGGACGAACAGATGGACAAACGGATGGATGCACAGACCAAGAAACATAATGCCCCTAGGTGGGGCATAAAAATATCTATCCAGAATCAAAGCAATAAAATACTCACTTCATAATTACTTCCAATATTAGAAGTATCTACTATCTCCATTATGTAAGTTGCCTTCAGTGTCTCTATGCTGTAAAATTTCACATTCTTTCCACCTCTAGTTGGGACCATAAATTCTAAAAACAGATATATGATTTTGTTTTTTTACGTGCTGTTCCAGAATTGAGGGGGGAGTAGGTGCTCTGAAAGCATTTTTATTGTACCCATACATACATAAAATTTTAAGTGATTATTTCCTATAATCGTTCAGTCTATCTTAATTTTAAAATAATCAATAACATCAAGTGTAATCCAATACCTGAACACACACATGGATTCACTGTTATTACTGGGGTACTTATTTTTTGTTGATTTAGTAGATAAAGGTGAAACAACTAATGAAATTTTCAATTTTTTTATAGGCGTGTATGCAGAATTTATATAAGAAAAAACCATGATATCAAGAATCTGTGGCAATCGAATATTCCTGAATCCAGTTTATTCCTTTGACTTCTCTAGTTTGCACCAGACACAAGCTGGCAATAAGTATTTACCCAATCATATTCTTAATCTTCATCACTATTTTTTATCTCAAAGTTGATGGTTCCTACTTCATTCAAATATTTAACCAAGTATCACCAATATCATACATGGACTTGAAATTTATTGGCTTATCATTAATGCATCATTATTTGAGTCTTTAGGATTCTTCATGTTGTTGGGATGTTTATCTCAAATGGGTATGTTAGTACTTCACTTTGTAGTAAAATTACACGAGGCTCGTAATGGGGGTACCTTCATGAAAAGGATATTTTGATGAATCACAGTTGCCGAAATTGACCGTTTGACACCTGACGGTAAAGGGCATTGTATGTATGTATGAACGTAAATCCCTCCGTTATTCGGAGCACCCCTCGAGAGCTGCGAGGGTACAGTAGAATCCGTGTACACTCCCAATCGGGATTATTGGAGATGTGTCACTAACGTATTTACAACAATATTTACAAGGATATCCCCACCCCAACACAAAGGGAGTGCTAGGACACCAGGCAGTCTGTTATTATGGTGGAGGAAGCAGAAGTACTCGGAGAGAACCACCGGGCTGCTTGGTGGAAACAAACAAACCGAAGAGATTTCAGATGCTTGATCTCCAAGTCAAAGTAGGGGCAATTTTGACCTACCGAGGCCCCCATAGTACCCATTCTAGTTTAAACTCCGATCTAGGTACCAGAGATGTGTGTGGGAGGGTGAAAATCAGAAAAGTCAGAGTCGAACTTAGGACCTTTAGCACTGTAGCCATCAGTCTTAACCACTTGACCACAAACCCTCATACATGTGAACAGTTCCAATTGTATTTAATGACTCTACTTGCTCATATGACTACAATATGCAATAAAAGCGTTAATGTTACGAAGTTAAATGTAGTTACAGTCCGTGGAAGAATAGTGACAAAACCTTGACATTAGTCTCATTGACATTTACCAAATATCTCCTTTTATTGATATGCTATGGATTCATTTATTTTGTGGATTGAGGAAAAATATTTGTTGAATGAAACTTGATTTCATAATTTTGAAAAATTCTGCACAATTTCTACATGAAATTTGTATTTTGTTGTATGCTGAAATTCATGGTAAACTTACACATTTTTTTGTAGCTCCAATCCATGAGATTTTTGGAATCAATTGAATAATAAAGTATAGTGTGAGTGACCAATCACTACTTCTATTTTTTTCAAATATCCATCCCCTTGGAAATTTAATATATGTGCATCAATGTGAGGACCATACATATATTTAAAAAAAAAAGGAACTAGTTAGGAAAAGGATCTGAAAATCTATCACATGGTTTAGATTACCAATATGAAGCTCCATACCAATATCAAGAGGCTCCGATTTATAGATTAATCTCTTAATATATTGTAATGATATTGCAACTATCATATTTATTACTCATTATTTTTTTTTTTTATGCTTGGTCGCCTGTGGGAGCTGCGACCAAGCATAAAAAATGAGCGAAAAGTGAGATTTAATTTTAATTAGATTGAAGTTGAACTGGTTTGAACTGGTCAAATTTCACCTGAAATTTTATACCGCACGGCAAAGATTTAACAAGTCGTTTAAAACTTTACCCATTTATGATTTTTTAACTGAAAATTTTATCACCATGGAGAAAAATTATACATCGCGGTAAGACAGATACCACCACGGTAAAAAATTATCCATCACGGGCCTGTGGTCCTTTAAGGGACTGGGGAGAACACTGCTCCTCCCCCTCCCCGGCTAGTCCTGTTCTCGACAAATTTTTGTCAATTCTCGGTATATATTTCCCATGAAAGGTGATTCACAAAAACTATATTTAGAATTCAAATTAAATAAGAAACTGCTTTGCCAAGCGCAACTGGATACGACCACAGAGGTCCAACCCTGAACAGTTGGGGCAAAAATGGACACAATACTCAAGCTTGATACAGGTCTAAATTTGGATTGTAATTAAATATTTGACACGTTATAGGTCTCTGACACAGAATAAATGTAGTCAAAGAATGCGGAATTGGTTATATGATTTGAATTTATATTCAATTGAAGATTTCTTGCTTTCTGCAATACACTGTGCTGTTGCATAATACTTAGTAAATCTGTTTTCAGACTATATACAAAGAATTAGCCAAATAAATTGTGACCTTCAATTTTCTTTGAAAATTGACAATTGCAAAAAAAAAAAATATTTAAAGAATTTTTTTTTTTTAATTACTAAATCTCGAGGAAAATTATTTTTACCCCTCCCCTTTTATGTGGTACAATTTAAGACAGCAATACAACTTAAACACAAATTATTGTCTGAAAACTAGAAAATGCTTGTTTTAGACCCTTTTGGCCCCTAATTCCTGAACTGTTTGGGCAATTACCCCAAAATGAATCTCAACCTTCAACTTGTGGTATTAAACCTTGTGGTACAATTTCAGAGCAATCGAAATACTTATACACAAGTTATTATCCTGAAACTAGCAAAATGCTTGTTTTGGGCCCCTTATTCCTAAACAGTTAGAACCATCACCCCAAAAACAATCCCAACCTTCCTTTTGTGGTATTGAACCTTATTGTAAAATTTCATAGAGATCCATACACCTAAACTTAAGTTATTGGCCGAAACAAAATGTCTTGGACGACGATGACGACGACGCAGACACAGACGCAGACGTTGCCGACACCAATATACCACCCAAAATTTGTTTGCGGTCGTGAAAAGAACAACTTACAGTAACCTGACATATTATTGATATCATGAACCAAAGTCCTATAAAGGTGAGATAAATTGGCAGTAAAATCACCAAGTTTTTCCATACAGACCATTTATAAATGTCATGTAAAATGCAAGTTTCAAGTCTTGCAGCATTTTTATATGGAACAGGCCCAGGATATTTCTAAACACTCTAGAATTAACCCGCTCTCAATGGATTTAAAGAAAATAAAACAAATGCTTAGTATAAGCTCTTCCAACTTGTTGCAAGACGTTGTTGGGGAATGCACTGCTTGGCAGTGGCTTTATATTCTAGTCAAATATAAAGATTCTTTTGATTTCACAGATATGTTTTAGGTAATTTTAGTTCAGATTCTGTTAAAATTGTTAGTATGTGAATAAAACAGGCTTCAGGTATATCTTATACTTGTTTTCATTTCTAACAGGAATTGAAAATCATTCTATATATTATTTCAGTCTATCAATAATATAGAAAGATTATGATTAACAATAAGTTATTGAAATCTAAAATATATATGAATTTGAAATTAGTGAATCTTGCAATGCCTTTCTCTTTCTTTTACTTCAATCAAGAGCAGAATGACAAACATGCAGATATGTTATAAACTAACTAACTAAGATATTTTCAAGAAGATACCAAACAAAGCATATATGAAAAAGCAGTACAGACAAAAATGATATCATGCAGATTTCACATCTATCAAATAAAATAAAATATTCTACCTACCTGCCTACCCATGACAAAAAATATACCATGCCAAATTATTTTTTGGCAAAGAAAAAGAAAATATTTTACGTAACCTACCTACCCTGTTTCAAAAAATAGGGTAGGAAAAGGGCAAACAAACAATATTTTAATTTAGGCCTTATTTCACTAATGAGATCATCAGAATTTATCACAATAGGAAATTCATAAAAATCACCATCATCTATATAATTATCCCTTTAGTTTGGATGCTTTTCTAATTACCTTTTCCATAATTAACCTTCAATATTTTGTTGCAATCTTTGAACATTTTCCCTTGTACCGGATTCTCTGTCATTGAGTTCAGATCAATCAAGTGAAGGTCATATGGTTTGTTGTCTTTGGTAAAGCACATTATTGCCTTTCTGTCATTAAGGAACAGCACACTCTGTGACCTTGCCTGAATGATTCAATATAAATGAAAAAAAATCAGTCATGTTATCCCTTGGTTGGAAGCATTTTCCAGTTTACTTACTTTGGTCATTGACAAGCTAATAATCACACCACATAATTGTTACTGACAATACATAGGGAACAATGTGTAGAAATATCCTGGTCAAGGCACCAAAATTTGTTGATGCAAAAGAATAAGTCACCAATACTTTGGCTTGTGTTACTTTATGATCAAATCTTTAATTCTGTCACCCATACAAAAGTACAAGTAACATCACAAAAATAAAACATAAAATACGTGAAACATAAATTGATAATGTTGTTAATTTGCACTATAGTCTCAACAAACAAAGCAAATATTGATATCACAGTCCATAATGTTTATGATCTGTTTATATTTACAAGCTCAAGTATTCAAGCTGTAGTAAAGGAGATTTTAAACATAGTGATGTCCAATTCTAAGTTCAAGCTTTGCAAATACAAGATACGTCAGTATTCACAATATGACCTCTAATAATATGGCTTGACTTATTGTTGACAGCTTAACTTTACATAAGCAAACATGGGCGGCGTCTTGGCAAGAGTTTGTTTAAATCAAAACAGTATAATAATTACCTCAGTTTCTGCCTGAGACACAATTTTCTTCTCAACTGTATCAACAACCATTATTCTGTTCTTTCTATCCTTTCCAAAGATGACATCATGAGAGCATACCTCTCATTTGCTAACAAATTAAAAATCCTTTAAAAGAGAATAAACTATTTTCTTATATACAGTTGTTGTTGAATACTAGTCAAAGTTCTCTTTCTTGTAGTATGCCATTTCAGAATTAAGAGGATTGTAGATTAATTCATTGATTGTGCACAGATAGTAAGGAACATTTCACCATTGGTGGTACTTTAATTGTCAGTGAACTTGTTAACTAATCACAACCTTTTGGTGAACAATTTTGAAAAAAACTTCCCAGAATGCATTTGAATTTTGAAAAAAAAATTGATTAATACTGGAAAAGACCCATGGGTTAATGCCTTGTAATGTGTGATACTAGTACTACAATACATTACTTATCTTAACTTGAATATTCAATGCAATATTTTTGCAATTATTATTAGCAAGTATGGAGACAATAAAATCATGATTTAAAAAGTTTGTCTGGATCATAGCTATAATAAGAATTGGGTCAAGGTCAGCATTTATTCCTTATTTCTGAATTTGCATGCTAATCAATAACGATTCAAATTGCCCAGATGTATTACCTAAATATAGCACTACCAATAACTTTTTAAACAGAAATATTGAACAATTGTAAATAAAATGCTTCGCCAAGCGCAGCCTGATACAACCGCAGAGGTCAAACCCTGAACAGTTGGTGCAAGTTTGGACACAATATTCAAGCTTGATACTGTCTGAATTTGGATTGTGATCAAATTTTTGACATCATATAGATTTCTGACACAAAATAAATGTGGTGAAAGTTCTTAAAAATTTGAATTGGGTTAAAATATTTGTATCAATTTTCAATTGAAAATTTCTTGCTATTGCACAATACTGTGATATTGTGCAATATTTCCTTTGAGGTATGGTACTGCACACTTGATATTGTGCTACTGTGCAAAAACGTTTCAGGCAATTAAGATTTTTCCCTTTGTGATATGGAACCTACTTGCTATTGCGCAATACTGTGCAATTAAAGATTTCTTGCTATTGCACAATACTATGCAATTGGATATTTCTTGCTATTGCGCAATACTGTGCAATTGAAGATTTCTTGCTATTGCGCAATACTGTGCAATTGGATATTTCTTGCTATTGCGCAATACTGTGCAATTAAAGATTTCTTGCTATTGCGCAATACTGTGCAATTGAAGATTTCTTGCTATTGCGCAATACTGTGCAATTGAAGATTTCTTGCTATTGCGCAATACAATGCAATTGAAGATTTCTTGCTATTGCGCAATACTGTGCAATTGAAGATTTCTTGCTATTGTGTAATACTATGCAACTGAAGATTTCTTGCTATTGCACAATACTTAATATAATAATTTACACATCCTGTTTGGTGTGTATCTCCTGTCATATCAATATAAATAACCAAAAAATTATGAAAAAAAAAATCCCCCCCAATTTTTTTTTTAACCCCCCTTAGAGTAATTACCCCAAAACTCAATTCCAGCACCCTATGTGGTATGGTACCTTGCAGTACAATTTCAGAGAGATCCATACACTAAAACACAAGTTATTGTCTGGAAACTAGAAAAATGCTTGTTTTTGGCCCCTAATTCCTGAAAGCTTGGGGCAATTAAACCCAAACTCAATCCCAGCCTTCCCTTTGTGATATGGAACCTTGTGGTACAATTTCAGAGAGATCCATACACTTACACACAAGTTATTGAACGGAAACTACAAAAATGCTTGTTTTTGGCCCCTAATTCCTAAACTGTTGGTACCATAACCCCCAAAATAAATCCCAACCTTCCTTTTGTGGTATTGAACCTACTGGTAAAATTTCATTCACTTAAACTAAAGTTATTGTCCAGAAACCAAATGTGTCTTTGGACGACACCAACGCAGACAACAACGACTTCATAGCATTATACGACGCAAAAAAATGTTTTGCAGCTGTATAAAAATTTCTAAGTTAGCTCAAGTATATTTTTATAGTCCCCTCTAAGAAAATTAAACATAAATTTACCCCGATGTGTCAAAGTAATAGTAATTTTGAAAGAAAAAAAAAAAACCAATTTCTCTTCAAAATAATGAATCAAATATTGATACCGTAATTTTTTATTGTGCAACATAAAAAAATGTCATTTTTTCTAGGTCAATAGATTTGTTTGTGTAACTATCAGATTGGCATGCTACACTTATTGTTTTTTGAAAACTTTGATGTTTGACCATGTGGAAAATTATGTTTATGGAACACATTTTACCTGAGATAATTACGAATTGTGTTAATAAACCCTAGCCGAGAAATTCATCAAACTTCATTAAACTGATCAAACTTTTTAAGACTTGACCTCAGCAGATAGCGGCTGAGGAGAAAGTTGAAACATTATATGTAATGATTTGTTTTGTTTCGCATGTACTTCCTTATTTTATATTACCTTATTTTTGTAAACATCAGATCAGAACAGCCTATTCTGTCTTATTTCTTGTAATTTTTTAATACTGCATGTACTGTCGATTTTTATGAATTGAGATATCAAATACGTTTTCTGCCATTACATACTGTGGATTCGTTATTATTCGTTGGATAATAATTGTCGAAGATTTTAAGGGTACAAGTGATCCACGAAATTAAATGTTTAAAGAATGACATATTTTCTATAGGATTGAAGACAGACTTTGGCAAAACCTTGAAATTAGATATCCACGGACATCAAGTTTTCCTTAATCCAAGAAAATTGGTATCCACGAAAATAAATGAATCCACAGTATCAGGCTGACAACACAATGTACAATATTGAATTGGTATAACGTGATGACGTTGCGACCTCAAATAGTTATGTCAGGTCCTACTACTTCCACTTGTTAAGATTTGATTGTATAATAAAATTCAACGTGAAAAAAGGTTCTATAGCAAAGTCCTTATAAAAAATTCCCGCAGAGGGAGATCTTAAACTTTTGAGTTTGAATTTGACTGATGCCATGAAAACCAATATGTTAACAGTAACTTATTGTTATACAAAACTTACTGTACAGATTTACCAAAATCTGATAGTTTCTCTTCTGAAAATGTTGTTTTGGAAGTATCCCAAACTCTTAGAACACTATCATCCGAAACAGTGACAAAAGTTGTCGCATCATTTGACACACAGCAGTCTATCTGATTGCTATGCTGCAAAACTTTTTGCCTGTTTCCAGTTTCCAGATCTATCACAACAATGGTCTTGCTCGACTCTCCATACATCTTTTTGCCATCAACAGAGAACTTGTATTTCTGAATTGCATCTGAGTCATCACCTAAGTATCAAAAGTAATCACGATTAGACTTTATTATTAAGCATACTTGAAATAAAATGCTCCTCTATCGCAGCTTGATTCAACCGCAGAGGTCAAACCCTGAAAAGTTGGGGCAAGTTTGGACACAACATTCAAGCATGATAAAGCTCTGAATTTGGATTGAGATCAAAAATTTCACACAGCATTGGTTTTCTGACAAAGAATGAATGTGGTCTAAGAACATAAATATATTTGAAATTAGACATTTACCTATTATGGTTCAATATCCAAAATTTAAATCCATGGTTAGATTCAGCATATCAAAGACACCAAGAATTCAATTTTTGATGAAATCAAACGAGGTTTAAATTTGGACCCTTTCAGCCTTTACAATGAGGACTAATTTGAAAACTGGGACCAAAATTAATAATCTAAATAAACAGTTAGATTCAGCATATCAAAGAAACCAAAGAGGTCAATTTTTGTTGAATTCAAACATAGTTAAGTTTTGGACCCTTTGGACCTCAATGTGGTTAGAAACGTATTGTTTTTGGCCCCTTTTTGGTCCCTAATTCCTAAACGGTTTGGGCCATTACCCTTAAAATCAATCTTTTTGAGATATAGAACCTTGTGGTACAATTTCATAGAGATCCTAACACTTATACACAAATCATTGTCCAGAAACATAAAAAAATGCTTGTTTTTGGCCCCTAATTCCAAAGAAGTTAGGACAATAACCCCAAAAATTAATCCCAATCTTCCTTTTGTGATAAGGAACCCTGGGTACAATTTCATAGAGATCCATACACTAATACTCAAGTTATTTTCTGGAAACCAAATGTCTTAGGACCACGACAATGCCATACCATTATTAGTCCTCAAATTTTTGTGTTTGTATAAAGACACTGTTGAAATACTATACTACTACAGGGAGTATTCAACATTCTTGACTACCCATGAGGATCTAGCATGGTAGGTCATCATGTGGTAATGAGGAAAGTTTTCAAATTAAACAAGTGATATTTTCTACCCATTTTTATTACTCATTATATTTACAATTGCAAGAAAAAGCAAAGTTGACAATACAAGTAGGTCTAGTGCAGAAAGTTGAAGTTAACCCGGGATCAAGCCAATGCTTTTTTAATAAATGTTAGCAAGTGGAAAACAATTTCTTGTAAAGTACTTAGTCGACATAAACCAATGTTTTTTGTATTAAGCAACTACAAGTCTTTTGTAAAATAACTTTTGTAAAAATCTTATAAAAACTGTGATATCATTTCAATAACCTACCATTTAATTTTTTACAAATTTCAAAAGTCTTGATATCAAACAGGTAAGGCACATTATCATACATATTTGATGCCACAATGTAATTCCCATCTCTTGTAACAGCAGTGGCATCTATTGTCAAATCATCTGGATCTTCATCAGCAATGGCAGGAGTTGGTGGAAATCTGATTCTGGGTGAGCAGTAAGCTTGCCTTTTATCTAAATCTACGACCCATATAACAGTATCATCATCATTAGTACAAACAGCATATTTATCAGAACCTGAAAAGTTTTTTAAAATTAAAGAAAATCAATGTTATATTCAGATTTATTACATTCAAGTCTCAAGTCAGGAGCCTCTGGACTTTGTTAGTCTTGTATGTTTTTTAATTCTAGTTCAATTATATGTTTTGGAGATTAGTGTGACGTCCATTTTCACTGAACTAGTACACATTTGTTTAGGGGCCAGCTGAAGGCCGCCTCTGGGTGTGTGATTTTCTCGCTGTGTTGAAGACCCATTGGTGACCTTCGGCTTTTTTTTTGCCTTTGGTCGGGTTGTTGTCTCTTTGACACAGTTTAATTTAAGATTTAAATTATTTAATTAGCAAAGCAGTGAAAATTGTATTTTTACACTTTAGTGATCACACTGGTTCAAACTAGATTTTTGTTAGTATATACTCTTGCATTGAAATCTACTCACTAGATTTTTTGTTAGTATATACTCTTGCATTGAAATCTACTCACTAGATTATTTCGCTCTTTTTATTGGATATAATACATTTCCTTTGTTGTAAATTGTTTATTTATACTATTGCAAAGTTTTATCTTTACTTTTTGAATTTGATATTACGTTGAAATTTTTTCTTCACAAACTTACCTATTTGAATGTAGCCATGATGAAGTCTTAGCAAAGAGCTTAGCACTTAACCAATTTTGACATGTTTCATACAAATCCAACATAAACTGTAGGAGATCTAGACCTTGGGTTCATGAATTTTAAGAAAAACATATAGACAAAAACTTGACAAGGCAATACTGTAAATTGATAAATTATTGCGAGGTTTGTATTTAAAAGCCAAAAATGTGACTGATTGATTATCTCAACAATAAGAACTTGCATTCTGATATCTAATATCTGATACATATATATCTGTATGCAGCTTTTCCTGACATCGCAATAATCAATCACAGATTTTTGTTAAATTCTTCAAAAATCACAGTAATAAATGAACACAAGAATTTCTGAATTCCAAATGTATTATCTAGGGCTGAGAAGAGGAGAGATATCACATTTCATTTATTCCCTTCTGTAAAGGGAGTTGCCTTAGACTTATTGGCCCACTGAAAGGGTGAACTATTCTCATTTAGACAGTAATAACAAGAGTGCACATGCTGAAATGTCTCGCCTTCTTTACTAACCATTGATATTAGGTGGACAGTCCTTAATATAAAGCTTTACTACAACTATTACATAAACTTAACATGATCCAAGAAAATGAGGTCAAGGTCATATAAACCAAACAAGAAATAATGTACACCTTACAATCATTCAATACACTAAATATAGTTGACTTATTGCTTATAGTTTCGAAGAAACAGACTTAACTAAGAAAACTAAACATAAACAGACTTAACCAAGAAAACTAAACATTGACCAATGAACCATGAAAATGAGGTCAAGGTCAGATGAACCATGCCAAGCAGACATATACACCTTACAATCCTTCCATACAACAAATATAGTTGACCTATTTGCTTATAGTTTAAGAAAAACAGACCAAAACACAAAAACTTAACACTGAGAAATGAACCGTGAAAATTAGGTCAAGGTCATATAAAACCTGCGAGACTGACATGTACATCATAAAATATTTCCATACACCAAATAAAGTTGACCTATTGCATATTGTATTAGATATTTAAATAAAAGTGACGCTACCCAAGTTTGAACTTGATCTGAGTTTTGTGGTAATAAGCATTGTGTGTAAGTCTCATAACATTTGGTTGAGGCTAACTTAAGTAGAGAACAGAAACTAAAAATTCAGCAATTTTTCTATTTGTAAACACTCATAACTCTAGAATGGTTGTGTATATGTTTTATAACATTTGGTTGAGACAAACTAAAGTTAGAGAACAGAAACAAAAAATTCAGCAATTTTTATGTTTATAAAGGGACATAACTCAAGAATGGTAAAAGTGACGCCACCAAATTTCGTACTTAATCTGTATTATGTAGTAATAAGCATTGTGTATAAGTTTCATAACATTTGGTTGAGGCAAACTAAAGTTAGAGAATGGAAACGAAAAATTCAGCAATTTTTTCATTTGTAAAGGGGCATAACCCTAGAACGGTAATCAAACAGCTTGTAAGCACTGAATGGTAAAGATTGCTTTAATTTATCAGTAGGAAGTAAAATTGAATATTGCATTGTATAAAGCATTGGTTATAGTTGATTCAACTATCATTATTCACAAAGAAAGATAACTCCAATTTTCAAAGAAGACTTCGAAATATTTTTAGGAATGACGGGTAAAAATTGCTTTAATTTATCAGTGGAAGGCAAAATTAAACATTGCATTGTATAAAGCATTGATTGTAGTTGATTCAATTATAATCATGTACAATGGAAGATAACTCCAATTTAAAAAATTACTTGATATTTAGAAAAAAAAATGAAAAATTTAGCAATTTTGTAAAGGGCATAACTCTAGAACAGTAAAAGTGACAGCACCAAAATTCAAACTTGATCTGTATATTGTGGTAATAAGCATTGTGTATAAGTTTCATAACATTTGGTTGAGGCAAACTAAAGTTAGAGAACGGAAACCAACTTTGGTACGTGTGTACGTACAGACGGACAAGGGTAAATCTTAATGCCCCCTCCACTACGGAGGGGGCATAAAAAAAACGTAACTCAAAAACTTAACTTTGACCACTGAACCATGAAAATGAGGTCAAGGTCAGATGACACCTGCCAGTTGGACATGTACACATTACAATCATTCAATACACCAATATAGTAGACCTATTGCATACAGTATAAGAAAAACAGACCAAAACACAAAAATTTAACTATAACCACTGAACCATGAAATGAGGTCAAGGTCAGATGACACATTCCAGTTGAACATGTACACCTTACAATCATTCCATACACCAAATATACTAGACCTATTGCTTATAGTATCTGAGATATGGACTTGACCACCAAAACTTAACCTTGTTTACTGATCCATGAAATGAGGTCGAGGTTAAGTGAAAACTGTCTGAAGGGCATGAGGGCCTTGCAAGGTACGCACATACAAAATATAGTTATCCTATTACTCATAATAAGAGAGAAATTAACATTACATAAAATATTAACTTTTTTTCAAGTAGTCACTGAACCATGAAAATCAGGTCAAGGACAATTGACATGTGACAGACGGAAACTTCGTACCATAAGGCATCTATATACAAAGTATGAAGCATCCAGGTCTTTCACCTTCTAAAATATAAAGCTTTTAAGAAGTTAGTTAAAGCCGCCGCCGCTGCCGGATCACTATCCCTATGTCGAGGTTTCTGCAACAAATGTCGCAGTCTCGGAAAAAATTGCATAATTGTTATCCGAGAGCCAAAAAATGCCAAAGAAAGGTTTAAAACTTAAGTTAGGCTTTACTCTTTATACTTTATTCCCTGGTCATACCAAGTTAAAATAAACACTGAGGTTGGGAATGGGAATTTACAGAATCGAGAATAATGGACAAAAAGTATAAAGAATAGAGAACTAGAGGCTCTAAAGAGCCTGTTTCGCTCACTTTGGTCTATATGCATATCAAACAAAGGACACACTTCAACATTGTAGACGAGAATAGACTTCATGACAAAAATCTTTATTTTGTTGATCTTGTATTACTGATCTTTTAGTCTGTTTAGTTTCTCTCTATCTTCTTTAGTTTTTGCTCAAAACACAAAAGAGGGTAAAAAAAAATCCTCATTTAAGGGCAATCACTCCCATGAAGAGTAACAGTCTACTAACTATATCGGCAAAATTTTACTTTTTAATAAATCTTGCCTTGCTGATCATTTTGTGATTTAAAGTGTCTATTTATCTATTATAATTTAAATCATATAACACATAACGAAAAAAAATTTTTTTCTCTCTTAATGTCATAGTTTTCATGATAATAGGCAAAAAGGAAATAAAAATGGTAAAATTTGTCATTTATGGGCAATAACTCCTATAAGAATTTGTCTAGCAGTTTTGACGTATATGAACAATTGGAAGAGCTCATTATTCTGAATATTTTTGCTTCTTTGAGATTTTCTCTACCGGTATTTATGAAAAAATAAAATAATAGACAAATGTCGGCCATTGTGGTTGGTAGGCGGGGTCATCAGACACATTTTTTTAAACTAGATACCCTAATGATGATTGTGGTCAAGTTTGGTTAAATTTGTCTCAGTAGTTTCAGAGAAGAAGATTTTTGTAAAAGATTACAAAAATTTACAAAAAAAATGTTAAAAATAGACTATAAAGGGCAATAACTCCTTAAGGGGTCAATTGGCCATTTGGTCATGTTGATTTATTTGTAGATCTTACTTTGCTGAACATTATTTCTGTTTACAGTTATCTCTGTCTTTAATAATATTGAAGATAATCGCCAAAAACTGCAAAATTTTCTTAAAATTACCAATTCTGGGACAGCAACCCAACAATCGATTGTCTGATTTGTCTGAAAATTTCAGGGCAAATAGATCTAGACCTGATAAACAATTTTACCCCTGTCAGATTTGCTCTAAATGTTTTGGTTTCAGAGATATATCCAAAATCAACATTTTACCCCTATGTTCTATTTTTAGCCATGGTGGCCATTTTGGTTGGCAGGCAGGGTCATCAGACAAATTTTTTAAACTCGATACTTTTTTAAACTCAATACCTCAATGATGATTGTGGCCAAGTTTGGTTAAATATGGCCCAGCAGTTTCAGAGAAGATTTTTGTAAAAGTTAACACACAACGACGACGGACGACTGACGACAAGTGATGAGAAAATCTCACTTGGCCCATTGGGCTAGGTGAGCTAAAAATGGCCTAAAAAATTAAAGAATACAGAAATGAATACCTCCCCCCCCCCCCAATCCCTCAATACTGATAACACATGTTAAGATTACCTGAAGCAAATAATCCAAATGACACTTTCAATTTGGACTTGTCTTCATCCGTCAGGCCACCTTTTGGATTAATCAAACCAGTTTTCTCACCAGTTCTCATATCATAGAGATTGACTACTTTAGTCTTCATAAACCCTACAAGTATTTCTTTATTTTTACCACAAACACAGAAAGAGCTCATGGCAGCATGTGAAAATGCATATTTTTTCTCTCCTAATTCAGTAACTGCCACCAAAGAGTTACTTGAATAAATCAGAATAAGAGAATCGTCTGCCACAAAATGCACTTCATTGGGATCCTTAACAATCTTCTCCATGATGCGGATAACTTTACCTTCCTGAACATCCCACAGGCCTATTGAGTGGTCATCACTTGCTGAAATAACAAAATTACATAGATTATATTTTTGTCAAAACAGTGACATGGTTGAATGAAATATAATTAGAAGTACAGTAACTGATACTGTTTTGCTAAAAGCATAAGAAGGCACATATATTATCAACAAACATAGTAGCATCAACATGATCAAAGGAAAAATGTACAAAATGCTGATGGGAGAAGATGTGTGCAAGCTTTGCATCATGTAAATTAGGAAAATCAAGCTGTCCCAAGTTTAAGTTGAATCCTAGGGCCCTGTACTGCTAAGAAAATTAACTATGGAATCATGGGTAAGTACATCCTTTTCTCAAAGTACATGTATAAGTGTAAAATTTCCAATTTCCAATGAACTAAGGTGTACATATATGTGAAATTAAGATTAAGATGAGGACTCATTAACAGTAAAAAATTGTTAAAAATATTAAAGAACCTTTCTGAGCAAGCTCACATACCCCACGCCCCCACATTGTCACTGGACAAACAAAATCTCACCAGATTCCTAAGTTCAAAGACTCATAACTCTACAAAAGTCAACTGATATAAAGTTTCTTGTGGATATGCACATTTACATATTATATCCTCATTAACTACAAAGTTTCATGAAATTCTGTTGTGTGGTTTCAGAGACGTTGCGATTACAAACTATTGCAGTAGTATATTTAGGCCAAAATTCTATGTTCAAAGGGGAATAACTCCTAGAAAAAATTCAATAGTAATTTCCTGTCTTTATGCACATCTAAATAGTATGTCCTAATTATATACAAAGTTTCATGAAATTCTGTAGTGTGGTTTCAGAGGAGTTGCGATGACAAACTGTTGCAGTAGTATAATTAGGCCAAAATTCTAAGTTTAAAGGGGCATAACTCCTAGAAAAAAAATTCCATCGTAATTTCATGTCGATATGCATATCTACATAGTATGTTCTTATTATCTACAAAGTTTCATGAAATTCTGTTGTGCGGTTTCAGGAGAGTTGCGATGACAAAAACAGGACTGGCCAAAATTCTAATTTAAAGGGCATAACTCCTAGAATAAAAAAGAATTGTAATTTCCTGTCGATATGCACATCACATAGTATGTCCTTATTATCTACAAAGTTGCATGAAATTATGTTGTGCGGTTTCAGAGGAGTTGCGATGACAAGAACAGGAATTGCCAAAATTCTAAGTTAAAGGGGTATAACTCCTAGAAAAAAAAATTGAATTGTAATTTCCTGTCGATATGCACATCTACATAGTATGTCCTTATTATCTACAAAGTTTCATGAAATTCTGTAGTGCGGTTTCAGAGGAGTTGCGATGAGAAGACCAGGACTAATGGATGGACGGACAGACGGGTGAAAAAAACCTTATTCCCATCGCAACTTTGTTGCATGGGGTATAAAAATACAATACACTAGTGGAGCCAAAATCAATAGCTTTACAATTGTACTTGCACAATACCCTCTTGATGGAGACTGGCTGCCATGTTGCAAAGCATACAATTTCCCATAACTCTTCATATCTGATTACCAAAAATTGTCATTAAAATAATGACATCAATCTCTTTCACAGGAAACACCTGCATCATATCATGTAATTTTAGATAAACTTTTGACTGGACCATGCTTTCAAATTGGTGAAGTGGGTCGGAATCAAGTATTAATTAAAGAACCTTTGTGAGCACACACACATACCCCACGCCCCCACATTGTCACTGGACAAACAAAATCTCACCAGATTCCTAAGTTCAAACACTCATAACTCTACAAAAGTCAACTGATAAAAATTTTCTTGTGGATAAGCACATAAACATATTATGTCCTCATTAACTACAAAGTTTCATGAAATTCTGTTGTGTGGTTTCAAAGGAGTTGCAATTACAAACTGTTGCAGTAGTATATTTAGGCCAAAATTCTATGTTCAAAGGGGCATAACTCCTAGAAAAAAAAATTGAATCATAATTTCCTGTCGATATGCACATCTACATAGTATGTCCTTATTATCTACAAAGTTTCATGAAATTCTGTTGTGTGGTTTCAGAGGAGTTGTGATGACAAACTGTTGCAGTAGTATATTAAGGCCAAAATTCTAAGTTCAAAGGGCATAACTCCTAGAAAAAAAAATTGAATCAAAATTTCCTGTCGATATGCATATCTACCTAGTATGTCCTTATTATCTACAAATTTTCATGAAATTTTTGTTGTGTGGTTTCAGAGGAGTTGCCACGACAAACTGTTGCAGTAGTATATTTAGGCAAAAATTCTAAGTTAAAGAGCATAACCCCTAGAATAAAAATTGAATCGTAATTTCCTGTCGATATGCAAATCTACATAGTATGTCCTTATTATCTACAAATTACATGAAATGCTGTTGTGCTGTTTCAGAGGAGTTGTTATGAGAAACTGTTGCAGTAGTATATTTAGGCCAAAATTCTAAGTTAAAGGGGCATAACTCCTATAAAAAAAAATTGAATCGTAATTTCCTGTCGATATGCACATCTACATAGTATGTCCTTATTATCTACAAAGTTTCATGAAATTCTGTTGTGTGGTTTCAGGGCTGTTCCATAAAAACATATATGGGACCCAGGGAAGGCAACTTAAATTTGCCACTATGGGTGGGTGCGAAATATTGTGTTTAACGGGTTTAAAATTATGCAGGACTCTTAAATTACTTCTATGGGTGGTCACTCGGTTTTCAAAGTGTCTTCCCTGGGTACCATGTATGTTTTAATGGATCAGCCCTCAGAGGAGTTGCGATGACAAGAACAGGACTGACGGACAGACAGATGAACGTACTTACAGACAGACAAGGGTAAAACTTAATGCCCCCTCTGCTAAGGCAGGGGCATAAAAAATTATTGATTGATGCCAGAGGCAAATATCTCATATTCAGGATGAGAATAAATGAGCAATTAATCCTGTGAAATAAGGTTGACTAGGATAAAAAGAGAATATCATACGACTTTTTCAATATTCAGAGACACCAATATAATCCCAACTCTAATTAATGGTTGAGGGTTGATACGGTGTGTGATATTGAAAAAAGCTATATCATATAAACTTTATTATATACATATTTACATGTACCTCAAGTACAGCTAATCTCTCTTAAGTATTTTTCACAAGACATGACAGAATACATATTAGCTGTCTGATAAGCTTTTTTAACCGTGACTGATATCTATTATGTAATGTCATACAGATGAGGGATTTGATAAAGCCTTTGCAACTGTGACTGATAACGATATCATTACGGATGGCTGATAAAGCACGATTGTCATCAATTGTATTACACATACAATTTACTTGTATTTACCACTAAGTATATAATAAAGGCAGGAATTTTGACTTACACTGGGAAAATAATGTACAGTAGACTCTGGCAAATCGGATACCCAAAATGTCAGCCAAAAATATCCTATTACCCGATATATTCAATTAGATGATAAATGTATATTCATTGAATATTCTGCAATAATGAGTAGACCTAAACATTCATGTACGCTTTCGCGATAAAGTGTATCGTCAGGTAGTAGGTATTCCTATGGGCACTAACTGTGCCCTTTAATAGCAGATTTATTTCTATATTGCTATGAATCTCAGTTTATGACCAAACTCAGTAAAGACCCATCATTGTTATATTTAGTTGATACATTCAACAATACCTACCGTTATCTGGATGATATTTTTTCGTTAAATAATCCAGAGTTCTCTAAATATACTTCAAATTTACCCAAAAGAACTTACTTTAACTAAATCTAACATAAACAGCAGCAGTTGCCCTTTTCTAGATTTAGACATTTCAATTTCTAACGGAAACTACATACTAAAATTTACGACAAAAGAGACGATTTTCATTTCCTATTGTTAATTTTCCATTTTAGACGGCGATGTGCCTTTGGCTCCATCATACGGTGTTTATATATCCCAACTCGTTCAGTATGCCCGTGTGTGTTCTGATGTCATAGATTTTAACGAACGTAATCAATGCATCACTGGGAAATTATTGTGTCAGGATTTCGATACCATAAATTACTTAAAACTTTTACTAAATTCTTTCATAGATACAAAGATTTGATTAGTAAATTTGGCTGTACCTGTAGAAAACTTATTAAAATGGTATTTCACATCCTAAATTTTACGGTAATATTGTACTTAAAGCGAGGAAATCACTATGTGATCCGTGTAAACTCATCGAACCTTTAAACAAACTTATAAGTAAGGGTTATCGTACCAATATTGTAATTAGATCTCTGAATATAGTTTACATTGGCACTAATATCGATTTTGTCATTAGCAAATTAAAACATAACTAAGTTGTATCTTCTTTTGAGGCGGATGTTTAGAGACACACACACGTTAATTTTTATCTCTTAAGAAGTAGCTCCTCACTATCCTACTACCTGTCGATACATTTATTTTTGGCATTGCACAAGTCATGTCTTCTCTGACTGTTCATGACGTTAAAATACTAAATCCCTGGGATGTGTTTTAGTTGATTTTAGTCTCTGATGCATGATTTTTATCATTAATTGTTTTGGCTTTTAACTAGCTGTCAGTAACTGCGATTTCTCTCAAATCGTACTTTCTTGTTAATTCGACCTGTTGATACTATTTTTAATACTTTTTGTTATTTTATATTAATATGGATCTTGTCTGTATACCAGCTTTGATTATTTGGAATATCTACTAATTTTCACTTCTTCGTACTACATTTGTATTAACATCAAGATTATTCTCCTTTAATCTGTACAGGAAGTTTTATTGTTGATATTTACCCCTTATGTATCTAGTATTAAATTAGGTATTTATATGACAGACCTTTTGGTATTCCTAATTATTGGAAGATTTTATATAGACAGAAAAAGTATACCTAAAACGACAAAGTTGTTTTTCATTTACCTGTATATATTATGAAAACCGGTTTTTCAAAAGTGATTATTTTCTAAGGGTTTAATATTTCATGTAGTGTTTTGCCATGGCTTTATTTGGACTTGTTTGTTTGCTTTTGGCCTTGAATGTTTGTCCCTAATATTTTATTAACTATGTATTTACTTTCAGGTATCACAGATCAATTTATTCGCTCATAGTGTGTTAATTTACGTTTTGATTGAGTTAAGCCTTCCAATTGATGTTTTATCGTGTGTTTTTCTATGTTGTGATGTTATACTATTGTTTCAGAAAAAGGGAGAAGGTTTGGTACCATTAAAACGTTTAATCCCGCTGCAAATGTTTGCACCTGTCCTAAGTCAGGAATCTGATGTACAGTAGTTGTCGTTTGTTTATGTAATTTATACGTGTTTCTCGTTTTTATATATACTAGACCGTTGGTTTTACCGCTTGAATGGTTTTACACTAGTACTTTTGGGGCCCTTAATAGCTTGTTGTTCGTGTGAGCCAAGGCTCCGTGTTGAAGGCCGTACATTGACCTATAATGGTTTACTTTTATAAATTGTTATTTGGATGGAGAGTTGTCTCATTGGCACTCACACCACATCTTCCTATATCTACTAAATCCTGAGATGTTACCAGCCCTGACCACTGATATATATATGAAAGGGCTGGAGTGATTTTTAATAATATTCATTATACCTACCAGTGAAAATTGACATTTATTTAATTAGAATATAATTCGCATTAACTAGTTCTCATCGCAAACATCTAGGTGATCTAGAATTAAAAACATCCCTAGGATGTCCGATCACCCTACCTGTGTTACACACCCAATACAGGTAAATATACAGGTATTCTAATCAGTTTTAATTTTTGCGAGCTAGCGAACAGATGTTCTCGTCGCTGCAAAGTTTTCAACAAAATTAGTAATTTAGTTTTTTTCTATTGAAGACTTCTTTAAATAACATAGTATTATTACTATATCGTTAAATTTGAAAATTTAAAATTATTTGAGTATGGATTCCGATCTCGAGATGCACGAGAATTCGGAAGTAAACAAAGATACGCCATCTTTACCTGCAAATGAGAAAAAAGATTGTTCAATGTCCAGAAATGACAAGAATGGTAAAGCTAAGAAAAAGCCTTCTAAGTCGACGGTATTACAACAAGAGTATGACCAAAAGCTAAAAGGTTTGCAAGACAATTTTGATAATAAGTTTGAGACTTTATTTAACATGATGCAATCGTTGGCCAATGTTAGAGGGGCTCATAACGATAATGTAGTTCAGAATAGGGATACACAAGGTATGCCCATATCTGAAACTAATGCAGATTCAAGGGGTCAGAATAGAGATACGAAAGGTTTGCTCAGATCTGACACCCTTAGACCCATTATTCCGCTAGTTTCGAATCTAGACGAGGATTTGGGTTCTCCTAGAGTGTCTAGGAACACAGATTTCGATGCAAGGTCGGAAATTTCTATACATGTAAACCCTATAGAAAGGGATATACTCGTAGATATTCGCTCTGATAAAGAGTCAGACAATGAGAGCGAAGCTAGAGTTGAACAGTCAACAGGTCATGAGTGTTGCTAGAAAAGGGGAAAGATTTATGAAACATGTTCAGTTAAAATCTGTTTCAAATGAGGTAAACAAAGATAGTGAGTTAAGCTCAGATACTAGACATAATGTTTTGTCAGAATTGTTTAGCGAGGATATTGCCTCAAACAATGATAAAGGTAGTGTTGGTTTGATTATGGATCAAGCACAAGTCACTATTTTGGAAAATTCCTGGCGGTGTCAGCACCCAGAGAAACTTTCTGCTTATAGAGAGGAATACAGGAGTTGTTTTCCTGTACATGATAGTGCTATGGAGTTCTTGCAGGTTCCTAGTTTGGATGACTTGCTAGAGCCAATGATGAGAAAGAACCATGGGCCAAAGGCAGTAAAGTCGTGGGATACTGGCCATAGGCAATTGCATACACAGCCTTTAAAACAAATAGAGAAGCTTTCATTTCAAGGGCAAATGGCGTCTCGTATGAATGTGATTTCTGGCATGTATATGCAACAGACAATGGGTACACTGCTTGGGAAGCTTGAAAATTCTCCGTCTTTAGAACACGAGGAGAAAGAATCATGTTGCCAAATTGTTAAAGATTTGTTTGCAATGTCTACAAAGTCTTTAGACCAGTCAGGTAGGACTGGTGCATTTTTTCATTTAGTCCGACGTAAGGCTGCATCATATGATTCAGGTCTTGTGACTTTGCCTGATATTAAAGACAAAACACAATATTTGCCTTTATCAGGTGAAGGTGTTTTTGGGAATGGTCTTAAGTCATGCCTTGAAAAGCGCAAGGAACAAAAGGATCAATTGAATGATTTATTACCTGAATTAGGTCAGGGTAGGAAAAGAAGGGCAGATTTTGACCGAGATTGGCAAAATAAGAATCCCAAGTTCAATGTTGAGCATAATGCTGTTAATGCCAGTAAGACTCGAGGCTCAAATAACAATAGGTTCAATGTGCCTAAAACATCAAATAGGGGAGACAGCCACAAAGAGACAATCAAGGCTATAAGGGTCCTGCTAAAGAGTCAAATAGGGACAAGACCAACAAGACTGGTCAGAGTAGCTGGGGGTCTTTTCGGATCCCCAGAAAGAACAACAGTTGACTCAAAGGTAGGTTCAAGTTTGATGATGTGTACAGAGATTCCGGTAGGGGGGCGTCTAAAATATTTTCTTCAAAATTGGAAAATGATAACAACAGATCAGTGGGTACTTTCAATAATAGAGGAAGGTTACAAATTGGAATTTCTTCAAAGACCTGCATGGACAGGCATCAAGAAGACAATACTATCTCACAAAAACACAGATATATTTTTGGCAGAAATAAATTCTTTATTAGAAAAGGATGCTATAGAAAAAGTGAATTTTCCGGAATCTCTCACAGGTTTTTACAGTACACTATTTCTGGTGCCAAAGAAAAATGGGAAAATGAGACCTGTGACAAATTTAAAACCATTAAATGTACATCTAAAGAAAGTCCATTTCAAGATGGACACAATGAGCAGTCATAAATCTAGTGAAACCAAAAGATTGGGCAATTTCAATAGATCTGAGCGATGCATATTTCCATGTACCAATATTTCAGAAACATCATCCGTACATGAGGTTTTGCATAGCAAATCAATTTTATCAATGGAAAGCAATGTGCTTCGGCCCAACATGTGCTCCTCGAATTTTTACAGAACTGGTGTCAGTGGTAACTGCATATCTGAGAACTCAAAATATCAGAATGTCAGTATATTTAGACGATTGGTTGATAGTCAGTCAGGACCAGCAGCAATTAGTTCAGGATCGCCTGAAATGTCTCAATCTGTTGGTTTCACTAGGCTTTATGATAAACACAGACAAATCAAGCCTAGTTCCAAGTCAAGTGATAACATATTTAGGGGGAGTTTTTCATTTAGACAAGGGCTTAGTTTATCCAACAATGGAAAGGATAGAGAAGTTACAGATATTACTAGAAATCAAAGAGCTGAAGAGCTCTGAGGGAAAGACGGCCATTGTTTCTTTTTTTTTTTTTTTTTTTTTTTTGGGGGTATCTTTTGATAGTCTTCATATAAAGAATGAAAAAAAGAACACCTACAATATGTAGAAAGGTTGACAATATTGAAATCAATTGTTGTGTAATGTAATTTCGTTTCCTTAGTTAAGGATTCAATTTGGACCAATGGAAGAGATCTGCATCTTCTAAATCAAAACATTCGATTAAAGTTGAAAGTTTATCTAAAATTCAACTGCATTCTATCATTTAACAACTGCTACAATATTTTTTGAAATTTTTAATTGTGTACCACTGAACTGCAGGCTAGGGCCATTTTCCTTTTTTTGTGACAGTACTCTAAGATTTTAATTTTTTTCTCAAGAAAGTGAGGACTGAAAAATCTATTCAGTTTTAAATTTCCATTGATAAAGTTCCCAGTTACAACTCTCATCACAGGGATACATGTACTAATAAAAACCAATATGATTGATGTTAACTGTGTGAAGCTTGTTTCCAAATCCTACATTTTGATATATTTGTAAATTTCATGAATAAATAGGTTTAAACTACAAAATGCAACATTTTTAATTTTTTTTTTTTCCATTACAATGATTATGTTGGTACACAAAATTTAGTATTAATGGAAGACTATTAATCATATACTAAATGTCACATTTTAAGTGTTCTGATACATTAACTTTTATTTTAGTGGATTATTACTCATCAATTGAGGTGCTCCTGTATTGGAGGAAGATTCTCAAAACAGAATTTTACAGAAAAAATGAAAACTGTCGTTTCTCTCCCCAATCTCATGTATCCCCACGGCCATTGTTTACTGTGAAAGTTACAAGTTGACCTACAAATTAAAGCATTGCATGTTGGTGTTTGAATCAAGTATAGCAAACATAATTATGTTCAAATTGAACAAATACCAATTTAAAATTAGTACACAAACTCTGAGAATGATTTAAATAATCAATAAACGATATCCCTGCTTCTACGTAGTGTGGCATTCCAACAATGACGCTACTATAATGTAGGTTGGATATATTTAGAATATCTCGTCATTCTGATTTTCCGGATTGTAAAAGAAACGTAAATAGTGTAAGGGAGAGCTGAAGATACGATAATTTCGCGAGAAACAGAAGGGAAATGTGTTAAAAAGTGTTTAAAGTCAATCTATTCATTTGTGTGTCTCCTTCTCATCAATCTCAGTAAGATTTTTGGGGGTGTTTTCCACACTATAAAAACAAAATGAATGACGTGAGGGGATGTCAGTCTGGTCAGCCACATAGGGGATTGACGGCTTGAAGCCGTCTTTCCCCAAAAATGCTTTCAGGTCAGAATTTGGCCCTAGATTTTTGAAAATTTGGGGATGATGGCATCATGCATCGAGTTGATTCCCAACACTGCCTGTTTATGAGACCCATTCAACTTCATTTGTTAAGTTTTTGGAGGCCAGTCAGCAAAAATATGTTGGCACATGTTCAATTGACACAACATCTGAAATCCCATCTTTTATGGTGGAAAAATTCAGCCAACACGCTGAAAGGCCGATATTTACAATTGCCGAAAATCAATGTGACCATAACGACAGATGCTTCAATGACAGGTTATGGGGGTCATATGGGAAAACAGATTTTTCAGGGAGTTTGGAATTTGGAACAGAAACTTTTGCACATAAATTGTTTGGAAATGAAAGCTGTAATTTTGACAGTTCAGCATTTTCTGAAAATTTTGAAGGGAAAATGTGTTCTGATAAGGAGCGACAACACAAGCGTAGTACAATACATAAATCGTCAAGGGGGGACGAAGTCACCAAATTTATGTTACTTGACTTGGGAGCTATGGCAGATAGCAATTCAAAACAATATATTCTTGAAAGCAGCCCACATTATGGGCAAGAAGAATGTTTTAGCGGATCATTTGAGTCGGGAAAAGGTTTGTCCGACAGAATGGTCTCTGAACAAGTCTATAGTGCAGCAGATTTTTCAGATATGGGGAACCCCATTGATAGATTTGTTTGCATCATGGGAAAATCGCCAGACAGAAATCTTTTGCACTTGGATTCCTCATCCCAATGCTTTGGCCTTGGATGCTCTGACAATTCCTTGGGAGAACATGTACGCGTATGTGTTTCCCCCCAATTTGTCTGATTCCAAGGATATTGCAATATATGAGGCAGTTCCACTGTCAGATAATTTTGATTGCGCCCCAGTGGCCAAGGAGACACTGGTACACCAAGATTTTGCAGTTACTGATAGCTTGTCCAATAAGACTACCAGTAATGGACAATTTGTTGTCTCAGGCCAAAACGAAAATTTTTCATCCAAATCCAGAAATATTAAATCTGACAGCATGACTTCTTTCGACAGACGTTTTAAAACAGAGGATTTTCTCAATCAGCAAGAGGGGCCTCGTGGCCGAGTGGTCTAAGTAGTTACTACTGTAATCACTAGCCAGTCAACACTGAGGTTGTGAGTTCAACCCGCTCGTGCGGTGCACTCGACTCAATCTTAATTGACTAGGATTGTCAGTTTTCCTATCAAGGTCGGTGGTTTTCTCCGGCACTCCGGCTTCCTCCACCAATAAAAACTGGCCGCCACGAATAGCCCAAAAGCGGTGCTTAAAAGTGGCGTTAAAACACCAAAATCAAAATCAAAATCAATCAGCAAGAACATTGCTCTCAGCTTCATGGCGAGATGGTACAAAAAAGGACTATTCCTCAAAATTCGAAAAGTTTAATAGCTGGTGTGGTGAGAGACAAATTGATCCATATTCAGCAAATTTAAATCAGGTTGCCGATTTTTTGGCTTATTTATTTCATTCTGGTTTGCAATATAGGACAATAGCAGGTTATAGATCTATGTTATCTGCAGTGTTACCTCCAGTGCAAAATTTTCCTGTCGGCCAACACCCTAACATAGTTAGGATTATTAAAGGTGTATTTAATTCTAGACCTCCAAAGGTAAAAATTCTACCTGAATGGAACTTAAAATTGTTATTACAGGCTCTTGAAAAGAAACCATTTGAGCCTATGCAGGAAGTTGATTAAAAGCATGTAACTTTAAAAACAGTGTTTTTAGTTGCCATAACTACATTCAGAAGACGTAGTGATTTGCAAAGTCTCCGTATTGATGACAAGTCAATGAGAGTTCAGTGTAAGGGTATTACTTTTGTAAGACATGGCTTAGCCAAGCAAGATCGACAAAAGCATTTTGGAGAAAAATTATTTGTTCCAAGTTTTCCAGAGAAAACTTTGATAGATCCAAAAAGAGCTCTTTCGGTTTATTTGGATAAAACTAAGAATTTTCGGAAAAAGTTAAGTGAATCAGAAAGAATTAAACTTTTTCTGGGAATAAATGAACCACACAAACTGGTGTCAACAGCAACTATTTCAAGTTGGATTGTTCAGGCTATTAGAATAGCTTATGATGATGACAATATGAAAGTAAATGCACATTCAACACGTGCTATAGCTCCAAGTTGGGCTTTGTACAAGGGAGCTTCTTTGAAATCAATTTTAGATTCTGCCGACTGGGCAGTTGAATCAACATTCGCAAAGTTTTATTTGCGAGATTTTGATGCTACTAAAGTTTTAGAATAGGATGTAAGCATACAAATTCATTTATTTGTATGGTATTTTGTTTGTTTATTTGCAGTATAATATGTAGCTGTATATAGATGTAAATAGTGGGTTTTTTTGTTATGGTGATAGTATTTTATCCTGTTCGATAGAAATTTTGTTTGTGGATCTTTTCTTGAAGAGAAGGAAATTCATCCACTACCGTTAAATGATTTCAACACTGCTTTTAAATCAGTGAGTATATTCTAATTAAATAAATGTCAATTTTCACTGGTAGGTTTAATGAATATTATTAATAAACAGCTGCGCCATGAGCGCATGATACGCCCGTCGTCTTGTGTGTGAATTTTTATGCAATAAGCATAAATAGTTTCTGACATACGGCGTGACATGCGAAAACCCCCTTTTTTTTTACAAAAAACTCAATATCTCTAAAATAAAATTTTGAATCAAAACCAAAAAGTATAAAGATCTTTAGATTAGTATAACTAAGAAGTGTGTAAAATTTTAAGCAAAAATCATAAATCGTTTTTGAGATACAGCGACAAGTGAAAACCCCTTTTAAAAAAAAAATCAATATCTCAAAAATAAAATTTTGAATCAAAACCAAAAGTATACAGATCTTTAGATTAATATAACTAAGAAGTGTGTAAAATTTTAAGCAATAATCATAAATCGTTTTTGAGATACGGCGACATGTGAAAACCCTCCCCTTTTTTACAAATACTCAATAACTCAAAAATAAAACTTTGAATCATCACCAAAAGTATACAGATCTTAAGGTTAATATAACTAAGAAGTGTGTAAAGTTTTAAGCAATAACATATACTGTTTTTGAGATACGGCGCGACATGTGAAAAACCCTCCCTTTTTAACAAAATACTCAATATCTCTAAAATAAAATTTTGAATCATCACCAAAAGTATACAGATCTTAAGATTAATATAACTAAGAAGTGTGTAAAGTTTTAAGCAATAATCATAAATTGTTTTTGAGATACGGTGCGACATGTGAAGAAAAAACACACACCTGTTTTAGTTACTAAGTCCCGTAACTCAAAAGTTTTAATCTTATTTTCACCAAAAGTATACAGATCGTTTGACCATCATAAGAAACAACTATGTTAAGTTTCATGAAATTTGGATAAGTCATTCTCAAGTTACGGTGCGACATGTTTACGCCGGACAGACAGACGGACGGACGGATGGACGGACACTGGACATTTGTATACCATAATACGTCCCGTCAAAAATTGACGGGCGTATAAAAATGGAACAATTTGTTCCCAAGTTGAGATTTTTAATAATAGAGTTATACCTACCAGTGAAGGGGCCACCACCATCCCCTAGATGCATTTCTAGATATGTGTATATTGAAGGAACACGACAAAAATCAAAACTGATTAGAATACCTGTATATTTACCTGTATTGGGGTGTGTAACACAGGTAGGGTGATCGGATATCCTAGGGATGTTTTTAATTCTAGATCACCTAGATGTTTGCGATGAGAACTAGTTAACGCGAATTATATTCTAATTAAATAAATGTCAATTTTCACTGGTAGGTATAACTCTATTATTAAAAATCTCAACTTGGGAACAAATTGTTCCATTTTCATCAATTACATGTAATGCTCATATTTGTTTTCAGTTTTAAATCCTATATTTATTAAAATAAATTAAAGCCCTGAAATATTTATGTGAATAAATATCTACCATTCATAGTTTGTGTCTTTATTTGTTTTGTAAACAAGTTAATATCCATTATTTACATAATTTTATCACAGGTAAGCTACTTGGGCTATAAATAGATCAAAGCATGTTTGTGTAAGTCTCGAAACTAAAATCATATTTGTTATATATTTTATTTCTTTAAATAATCAAATTTAAATTTAAATTTAAATTTATGAAGATAATTATGATTGATAAAATATTATTGCATCAAGTTTAAGTTTTCCGAAGACTGTTTATGTTTAGGTCATGGTTCTCGAGGCTTCTTCACATTTTCTAAACATCTAAATTATCTTTTGTTTTAGATTTTAGAAGTGTAATAAACTTTTAGTGGGTGTTAAATACACCATTCATTCTACTCTGTAACCAGAGGTGTGCCTTTGAAAAGCAGGATTTTCACACAAGACAAGACAATGGCGTCCATGACATGTGGTCATGCACATATTACAAAATTATATCTGACAAAAGTCAGATTTCTCTTGTCAAAAGGGATTTATATGTATATTGCAATAAATTATTCAGAAGGAGGTACATTCAGTTTAAATTATATTTCTGATTCTTTGAGCATTTAGAGGTTTATCAAAATTCTCCCAACGTACTGTTCTTGTATATTTTATAAATAAATTCAAACCATTTGAATTTAAAGGGCATCTAATTCACATTACAAAAGGGAGACAATGAATAAAGACAACAATTTATTCAGAAATAGTTCCTTTTTATTTAATAAAAACTAAATTTTCTTGTCTGCAAGATTGTAATTTTGTAACTTCCGGGTCCATTTCCTGTCAGAAAAACATTGAAAATATCCGATTGTGCATGGTTTTGAACAAAATTTCCTGAATATTTTCATCTTACTTGCCGATATATGCTTATATCCAATATTCGATTACACAATAAAATTAACATTAAACATATAGGGAAGGGTTTGGTGTTTTGAAATGATATTACAATAGCCGATATATTCGTTTAGCCGATATCCGATTAGGTGGAGTCTACTGTATTATAGATAGGGGAAGAAGTTATGCCCTGCAACAGGCCACCTAATTGGATCCTTTGAAGAGTTTTGCAAGTGTTCTTTAACATGCAGAGATCCTAGCATTGTGCCTACAAAGGGCATCAGGTTTAACATCAATGAAAAAATTAGTAAAATGTCAGAATTTCTATCAAGAAAGTAACATCAGGCAAAATATGTAGAGAATGTAAAGAAAGAAATCTTACAAGCAGTGACAGCTATCTTTCCATCTTTCTTCATGTCTACCCAATCAACTTGAGATTTATGTCCTCCTAGTGCATAAACCAATGGTCCTCCAACTTTCACTAATAGCTCAGTGTCAGGACACAAATAGGTCACATCTGTCTGTTTACATGCATCAGTAAAAGTCTGTAATTCCTAAATATAAAATCAAACTGGGTTTTTACAAGTACAATTGTGAGTGGAAAACTGTGATGAAATATAATGTAAACACACATGCTCTTGAAGGTATTTAGAAATAAAAGATTCTTAAAGAACAAATTTAAAACAATAAATCATTTAACAACTGTAAAGGAATAGTTTAATTATTAAATGGGAACACATGGAAATATAAAAAACAAATATCATGACTCAATTCACTTATCTGAAACGCTTTCCACGTGCTTAGTTTAAATTGTTTCTCAAGTCACTATCTGGCAAACTTTGGCAACAAACTCAAAAGTTAATAAGCTTGCAATCAACAACCACTCAATGAAATATATTTGTCGATAATACATAATAGTTGTGTAATAAATATAAATAAACTGTTAACACAGAGATATTTCTCGCCTATTTGTTATTTTGATAATGCAAATGTTGAAATTAAAATAGCAATACCTTAACATGTAAGTTATGCAAATATTCAAAGTCAATGAACCATGACTGAAGGTACAGGGCTAAACAATCTCCATGGAAATGAGATGTGCCAATGCTAATACAACTGCAAACCAATTACCATTGACTTTTCATAAGTAATTCCTTTAAACAAACCTAAACACAAACATTAACTTGTAAACTATGTAAAGTTTCAAAGTCAATGAACCATAATTAGGGGGTGGGGTTATATAATCTCCATGGAAATGAAACTTGCCAATGCCAATACATTTGCATACCGAATATCATTGACTTAACATTAGTGGTTCATCTTACACTGACCTAATCACAAACTAATATATGTAAACTATGCAAAAGTTTCAAATTCAATAGACCATGACTGAGGGGTAAGGACCAAATATTCTCCATGGAAATGAGATGTGTTAATGCTTATACAACTGCATACCAATTATCATTGACCTACCACTAACAGTTCCCCTTAAACAGACATAATCACAAACTAATACATGAAAACTAAGCAAAAGTTTCAAAGTCAATAGACCATGAATGAGGGGCAGGGCCAAATAATCTCAATGGAAATGAGATGTGCCAATGCTTATAAAACTGCATACCAAATATCATTGACCTACTACTAGTGGTTCCCCATAAACTGACCTAATCACAAACTACTGTGGATTCATTATTATTCGTTGGATACCGATTTTCATGGATTTCATGGGTACAGGAGAACCATGAATTTAAATGTTCAACGAATTACAAATTTTCTATAGGAATGAGTGTAGACTTTGCCAAAACCACGAAATCAAAAATCCACGAATATGTAAGTTTTCCTCAAACCACGAAAATTGATACCCGCGAAAATAAATGAATCTACAGTAATACATGAAAATTTGTAAGGGTTCCATGAACCCAGTGTCTCGCCTACATTTGCTGTTAGTCGCAGCTCAACAAAAATGGGGAAAAATTATTAAATTTTTCCTCTAGATACTATCTTTGATTGTAAGAAGTTCTGTTCAAGTTTGGTAAAAATCCAAGAAGGTTAATGAATCTAATAAATGTTTTAAAACTTTAACTGCAGACTGTACGTAATGTTAACTGGAATAAAACTAAGTCCATCTATAAGTAATATACGGAAAAACAGGAAATAAATTTTACAAAATTTCCTTCTAGATACTAGCTTTTGATCATAAAGAAGCTTCTGTCCAAGTGTGGTACAAATCCATGTTAGTTTAAGAAAGTTATTTAAGTTTTGAAAGCTTTAACCACAGGATTTTTTTAACAAAATTTACTTTTGAATACTATCTTATGATCACAAACAATCTTCTGTTTGGTACAAATCTAGGATAGTTTAAGAAAGTTATTTAAATTTCAAAAACTTTAACCACAGATTGAATGTAATGTTAACTGGCAGAAAAACTAAGTCCATTTATGAGTAAAATACGGAAAAATAGGATTTTTTTTACAAAATTTTCTTCTGGATACTATCTTATGATCATAGACTAGCCGATGGAATGTAGGATTGCTATGTCATTTGCGACAAAAGTCGAGGCTCGACAAAAACTAAGTAAAGTTTCAAAGTCAATTGACCTTGCCTGAGGGGACAGGGCCAAATAATCTCCATGGTAATGAGATGTGCCAATGCTTATACAACTGCATACCAAATATCATTGACCTACCACTAGTGGTTCCCCATAAACTAACCTAATCACAAACTAATACATGAAAACTAAGCAAAGTTTCAAAGTCGATAGACCTTGACTGAGGGGGCGAGGCCAAATAATCTCCATGGTAATGAGATGTGCCAATGCTAATACAACTGCATACCAAATATCATTGACCTACCACTAGTGGTTCACCATGAACTAGACCTAATCACAAACTAACACATTGTTGACGCCGCCGCCGTCTGAAACAGCATACCTATGTCTCATTTTTTAACTCTGTCAAGGCGAGACAGAAATCCTGCATGCAAAACTTAGTTTAGTATATATGCAAGCATTGGTTCAATAATTTCAATAACATTAAAATTTCAAGAAACTCATTTCATATAACGTTAAGACATAAACTGATACAACTGTTATTTAATTGTATTCTCAGGTATGAATTGAACAATATAAAAAAGAATTAAGTAAATAGGATATATTTGGCTTTTATATTATGGTAAAAATAAAACATTGTAGCACAGTGAGCAAATGAGCACTTCTCTTTTAAGTCTCACCACTTCTCTCAGTCAGTTTCAAAAGAGAATTCACTTCTCCCTATAATTCTGAAGTATTCTGATTGAGCTTTTAAAAATCATTAACTTTACAGGTTTTGTAAGCATTATTTCAATAATATTTTTCAGTTCTTACTGTAATATTAGCGAAATTTATTCATCCCATTGAAGAAATTAAAAGCTACATACACTTAATCTGCTATAATTTGTCCCCTAAATGTATAATACGGCAATGATGTATAAAAACAACAACACTATCTATTGTCCAAAATTTTTTCATATTTTATATAGAGGATTCATAATTACTATTTGTTAGGTACCAATTTTTAGAGGATTTAATGGATAAATATAAACCACAAATCTAAATGTTAACTCTGAAATAACAAATTTTTTTTAGCTTGTATGCAGACTTTCATAAGTTTTTCTTGTTTCCCGTTTTTTATATAGATTTGACCGTTGATTTTCCCATTTGAATGGCTTTACACTAGTAATTTTTGGGGCCCTTTATAGCTTGCTGTTTGGTGTGAGCCAAGGCTCCGTGTTGAAGACCGTACTTGGACCTGTAATGGTTTACTTATAAATTTTGACTTGGATGGAGAGTTGTCTCATTGGCACCCATATCACATCTTCTTATATCTATTTGATAAAACTGCAAAATTAAACATTTACAAAAATAAATATTTCCCTCCATTCCAGAAAATTGTGTCGACAAAAAAATAAATAAATCCATAGCACATGAATATTTTGCATGAAACAAATTGGATAAATATTTTACCTTGAAATCCTTGAGTCTTAAAAACATCTGAGGTGCAAACTGTCTTGAATTGAACAGAATAGAATCCCCTGATAGAAGGAGAGCTTGTAGAATCATATTTAACTGTGAATCATTGATCATCTGTTTGGCAATCTCATAATCTTCCATCACAGATCTAAATAATAGAAATAACTTTATTTCTTAAATATCAACTGCTGCTTGTATAGCATTAGTGAAACACATTCTATTTCATAGCTTTGTTCCAGAATAAAATTGAGGTGTAGGGGCGGTTAGAAGGCACATTTTACTTACACTGCAATGGGTAAAATTTTAATCCAGTTTCCTACAATTGTTCAGGCAATCTTTCTTAATAATCAGTACTCATCAAATATTAATAATAGTGACCTTGACCCAACATACAATTAGTTCTAAAACAGAACTTAACCATATCTATATCTTTAAGCTCATTATTGCTCAGTGCACATTGGTAAAAAAATGTGTTTTTGCAATTTTTTTTATCAGTCATTCAATGTGAAATTTATTTCCCGTATGTCCATATGCATGTGTACCTCCTTTACAACCCTCATACAATAAATTCATGAATGCAAGTAGTGTATCGCTTTATTTTCAGTGTTTAGGCAATTACAAAATTTTCAATGTTCAAATTCAGGGATCAGTTATTTTAATAGATGTACAGTCTTAAATATTTTTGTTTACCTTACAGAAGAGCATTCTAGTTTGGCATTTAAAAATGGTAAGTTCATCAGACATTCATCCTTCAACTGTGCAACATTTTTTGACATAGTAAGGTGGTATGGAAGGTTGTTCATCTTCCTTAAATTGTATGTATCACCAAATTTGATTGGCTGAGTCACAACATGTCTATCAGCTAATCCACTCTCACCACTTCTGTTCACATATGGCTTTTTATTCCCTGTTTATAAAAAATAATAAACAGGTGAGCAATATTGAATAAGTGTCCTTTGTTCATACCATATAAACTCATTATTAATTAAAGAACCTTTGTGAGCACACTCACAAACCCCACGCCCCCACATTGTCACTCGGCAAACAAAATATCACCAGATTCCTAAGTTCAAAGACTCATAACTCTACAAAAGTCAACTGATAAAAAGTTTCTTGTGTATATGCACATTTACATATTATATCCTCAGTAACTACAAAGGTTCATGAAATTCTGTTGTGTGGTTTCAGAGGAATTGCATTTACAAACTGTTGCAGTAGTATATTTAAGTCAAAATTCTAAGTTCAAAGGGGCACAACTCCTAAAAAAATAATTCAATAGTAATTTCCTGTCGATATGCACATCTACATAGTATCTCCTTATTAATTATATACAAAGTTTCATGAAATTCTGTTGTGTGGTTTCAGAGAAGTGGCGATGACAAACTGTTGCAGTAGTATAATTAGGCCAAAATTCTAAGTTTAAGGGGCATAACTCCTAGAAAAAAAATTGAATCGTAATTTTCTATCGATATGCACATCTACATAGTATGTCCTTATTATCTACAAATTTTCATGAAATTCTGTAGATTGGTTTCAGAGGAGTTGCATGACAAGAACAGGACTGGCTAAAACTCTAAGTTAAAGGGGCTTAACTCTAGAAAAAAAAATTAAATTGTAATTTCCTGTAGATATGCACATCTACATAGTATGTCCTTATTATCTACAAAGTTTCATGGAATTCTGTTGTGCTGTTTCAGAGGTTGCGATGAAAAGAACAGGACTGACAGACAGACGGATGGATGGACGGGTCAAAACATTTTTTTATTAAAGAACAAAAATGTGTTCACAGAATTCGGATGCCCCAATTGCACTATCATTTTCTATGTTCAGAGGACTGTGAAATTAGGGTAAAAACTCTTATTTGGCATTAAAATGTGTACTTAGTTTAAAGTTGATAGGACTTCAACTTCATCAAAGACTACCTTGACCAAAAACTTTAACCTGAAGCTGGACAGATGAACGAACGGACAGACGAACAGACGGACAAAAGGACAAATGAATGGAAGCATAGACAGAAAAACATAATGCCCCTAAGTGAGGCATAATAAGTGGAGCATAAAAATGTAACTTAAATAGGTCAACCTACTTTGAATATTTCAACCATTAAATGTCACAATTACTCAAAATCTAACAAGATTGTTTCACTGTAGCCAAATCCCTTCTGTATGCGTAATTGAGGAATACAATATTATTTACTATATAGAGTTGTTACAAAGACCATAACATTTTAAAGTGTATTTCTAAATTTTGTTTTTTTGCTGTTATTCTTGTCATCACAAGGTAAATGTGTCATCATTCATTTTGCCAAACATTGTGTTTAATATTGTGGTACAGAAGTCAAAAATTGGTGGACTGTAAAATCGTCAGATCAAAATGAAGGTAAAATTATGGTAAAACATACATCATGGCAAACAATCCCAACAAGTATATGAGCTTTTGTCATATGGTGTCGAACAAATAATATTTATAACAAAAGTCCAAAAAATGGTCCTAAACCAAAATAACTCTTGAAAAATTGTCAAATCAAACTGATGGTAAAATTTGGTCAAGGAAATATGATGACAAATAATTCTACCAAGTATTCAAGTTTTCTGTCAAATGGTCTCTGAGTATTGATGTGTTTCAGACAGATGGAAAGACAATGACTACTGTAAACAACTTATTTTTTGCTGTTACTTTATTACGCATTTAGCCCTTTCTAGTCCACTTTGCGGCGATTAAATTTCCCAATTTTCTAATTTACTTGATGTAGTCAGAAAGGGAAAAGATCCAAGATTAACATATTCCCGATATTTTTATACTCACAAACTCATGAAAAAAAAAAATTGATCGTGAAAATTAGTAGGCTACAGGATCAAATTGAAAAAAAAAAAAACAGAGTGTAAAATTTAATAACTACCAAAAATTCAAACTGAAGTCATCAAAAGACATGCTTTAAAGTTTTGAATATTAAGTGACATTTTTTATAAATATTTAATTGGTTGTGAAAAAATGGCTATCAGTCTAGGCAAGACAAATGGAAACATTGTAAACTTTTTCAACTATTTAAAATTGACATTCAAATCTGATATTAAATATCATTACCATTGGCCCAAGTTCCTAAAAAGTAGTCTGCCAAAGCAGTATGAAGATTTGTAACACTGGTTTCTTCTGTACAGTATCTATCCTTTGCTGCCTCAATAAATTGTCTATGGTACCAGTAGATAACAGTAGAACCATCTGCTCCTCTCTCAACTGAAATAAAATGCTCCGCAGGGCGCAGCTTGATACGACCGCAGAGGTCGAACCCTGAACAGTTGGGGTAAGTATGGACACAACATTCAAGTTTGATACAGCTCTGAATTTGGATTGTGATTGACTATTTGACACAGCATAGGTTTCTGACACAGAATGAATGTGGTCTAAGAAATTAAAATTTTAAATTGGACATTCACCTATTATGGTCCAATATCCAAAATCTAAATACATGGTTAGATTCAGCATATCAAAGAACCCTAAGAGTTCAATTTTGATGAAATCAAACAAAGTTTAATTTTGGACCCTTTGACCTCAATGTGGACAAAGTTGATAACGGGCTCAAAATCAAAAATCTAAATACATGGTTAGATTCAGCATATCAAAGAACCCCATATATTCAATTTTTGTTGAAATCAAACAAAGTTTAATTTGGATATATTCAATTTTTGTTGAAATCAAACAAAGTTTAATTTTGGACCCCGATTTGGACCAACTTGAAAACTGGGCCCATAATCAAAAATTGAAAACATGTTTAGATTCAGCATATCAAAGAACCCTAAGAATTCAATTTTGTTAAAATCAAATTAAGTTTAATTTTGGACCCTTTGGACCTTAATGTAGACCAATTTGAAAACGGGACCAAAAATTAAGAATCTAAATACATGGTTAGATTCAGCATATCAAAGAACCCCATATATTCAATTTTTGTTGAAATCAAACAAAGTTTAATTTTGGACCCCAATTTGGACCAACTTGAAAACTGGGCCCATAATCAAAAATCTAAATACATGTTTAGATTCAGCATATCAAAGAACCCTAAGAATTCAATTTTTGTTAAAATCAAACTAAGTTTAATTTTGGACCCTTTGGACCTTAATGTAGACCAATTTGAAAACGGGACCAAAATTAAGAATCTAAATACATGGTTAGATTCGCATATCAAAGAACCCCAATAATTCAATTTTGATGAAATCAAACAAAGTTTAATTTTGGACCCTTTGGACCTCAATGTGGACCAATTTAAAACAGGGCCCAAAATCCAAAACTTAATACACGGTTAGATTCAGCATATTAAAGAACCCCAAGAATTCAAGAATAAAACCCATTGAAATTGGTCAAGAAATAAGCAATTTATACAAAGAATCTTCTTTTGCACAATACTGTGCAATTAAATATTCTTGCAATTGCGCAATACTGTGCAATTGAATATTTCTTGCTATTGTGCAATACTGTACAATTGACAATTTCTTCCTATTGTGCAATATTGTGCTATTGGATATTTCTTGCTATTGCGCAATACTGTGCAATTGAAGATTTCTTGCTATTGCGCAATACTGTGCAATTGAAAATTTCTTGCTATTGCACAATACTTATTATATAATAATTTACATATCCTGTTTGGTGTGTATCTCCTGCCATATCATTATTATTTGCTTTTAAATATAAATCAGAAATAACCAACTTAAAATGGAAAATTTTAAAGAAAAAAAAAAGGAAAAAAGGAAGAAAAAGGGGAAAAAATCCCCCAATTTTTGAACCCCTTATGATTCATCACCCCAAACTCAATCCCAGCCTTCAATGAGGTATGGTACCTTGCAGTACAATTTCAGAGATCCATACACTTAAACACAAGTTATTGTCTGGAAACTAGAAAATGCTTATTTTTACCCCTTTTGGCCCCTAATTCCTAAACGTTTAAGGCAATTACCCCAAACTCAATTCCAGCTTTCCTTTGTGATATGGAACCTTGTAGTACAATTTCAGAAAGATCCATACACTTACACACAAGTTATTGTCCTGAAACTAGAAAAATGCTTATTTTTGCCCCTTTTGGCCCCTAATTCCTAAAATTTTGAGGCAATTACCCCAAAATCAATCCCAGCATTCCCTTTGTGATATGGAACCTTGTGGCACAATGTCAGAGAGATCCATACACTTACACACAAGTTATTGTCTGGAAGTTACAAAATGCTTATTTTTGGCCCTTTTGGCCCCTAATTCCTTAACTGTTGGTACCATAACCCCAAAATCAATCCCAACCTTCCTTTTGTGGTATTGAACCTTATGGTAAAATTTCCTAGAGATCCATTTACTTAAACTAAAGTTAGAGTGCGAAACCAATGTGTCTTCGGACGACGACGACGACGACGACGACGACGACGACGACGCTAACGTTATATTAATATACGACCACAAAAATTTTTGCGGTCGATAATAAAAACTAGAGGCTCTTAAGAGCCTGTGTCGCTCACCTGTATTTACTGATGCTTTGGAAATCATGTAAAATAAGGTTAAAATCATAATTAATAGTATTAGATATTAGATATTATAATGATATCTAAGATAATAACAAAAACTGCAAAATTTTGTAAAATTACTAACTCAGGGCAGCAACCCAACAATGGGTTGTCGGATTCATCTGAAAATTTCAGGGCAGATAAATCTAAATCTGATGAACATTTTTGCCACCTGTCAGATTTGCTCTAAATGCTTTAGTTTTAGAGATATAAACCAAAAACTGCATTTTACCCCTATGTTCTATTTTTCAACCAAGTTGGCCATGATGGTTGGAAGGCGGGTCATCGGACAAATTTTTAAACTAGATACCCTAATAATGATTATGGCCAAGTATGGTTAAATTTGTCTCAGTAGTTTCAGAGAAGAAGATTTTGTAAAGATCACAAAATTAACGAAAATTGTTAAAATTGACTATTAAGGGCAATAACTCCTAAAGGGGTCGACTGACAATTTTGGTCATGTCAACTTATTTGTAGATCTTACTTTGCTGAACATCTGAACATTATTGCTGTTTACAGTTTATTTTGGTCTCAACTTATTTGTAGATCTTACTAACATTATTGCTGTTTACAGTTTATCTCTATCTATAATAATATTCAAGATAATAACCAAAACTGCAAAATTTTATCCTTAAAATTACCAATTCAGGGCAGCAACCCAACAACAGGTTGTCAGATTTGTCTGAAAATTTCAGGGCAGATAGATCTTGACGTGATAATCAGTTTGACCCCATATCAGATTTACTCTAAATGCTTTGGTTTCAGAGATATAACCAAAATCTACATTTTACCCCTATGTTCTATTTTTAGCCATGGCGGGCCATTGGTTGGTTGGCGGGTCATCGGACACATTTTTAAACTAGGTTGGTTGGCGGGTCATCGGTTGTCAGATTTGTCTGAAAATTTCAGGCAGATAGATGATGATTTGGTAAAAGCTAACGACTACGATTGACCACAGTGACCCCATATCAGTTAGATCTTAATTTGCTGAACATTATTGCTGTTTACAGTTTATCTCTATCTATAATAATATTTTTTAGCCCAAAAACTGGCGGCCATCTTGGTTGGTTGGCGGGTCATCGGACACATTTTTAAAGATACCCTAATGATGATTGTGGCAAAGTTTGGTTAAATTTGGCCCAGTGGTTTCAGAGGAGAAGATTTTGTAAAAGCTAACGACGACGGACGACGACGGACGGACAACGGACGACGGACGCACTTGGCCCTTCGGCCAAGTGATGAGAAAGCTCACTTGGCCTTTGTAAAAAGCTAACGAGTTTATAAATGACTGTACTTGAGCTGAAACAGACATAAAATAGAGGACTGTACTATATTCAATATTGTAATGGCCAGGTGAGCTAAAACAGACATAAAATAGAGGACTGTATGTGTCCATGGAACACAGATGATACTCCTGCTTGCACATTATATAAAGTTATAAATGGACATAACTGAAGAACAGTTAAAGTGACACTACCCAAATTTGTATTTGATCAGATGATACTCCTGCTTGCACATTATATAAAGTTATAAATGGACATAACTGAAGAACAGTAAAAGTGACACTACCCAAATTTGTACTTAATCTGAGTTTTGTGGTAATAAGTATTGTGTATGAGTTTCATAACATTTGGTTGAGCAAACTTAAGTAAGAGAACAGAAACGAAAAATTCAGCAATTTTACCATTTGTATAAGGGCACAACTTTAGAACAGTAAAAGACACCACCAAAATTCAAACTTAATCTGTATTTTGTGGTAATAAGCATTGTGTATAAGTTTCATTACATTTGGTTTAGGCAAACTAAAGTAAGAGAACGGAAACAAATTCAGCAATTTTTCCATTTGTAAAGCGGCATAACTCTAAAATGGTTAAAGTGATACCACCAAAATTCAAACTTGATCTGTGTTTTGTGGTAATAAGCATTTTGTATGCTGTAAATTCAGAAATTATTGCGATGTTTTTATTATTGCAAAAAATGCAACAGGGTTATAATCGCAATAACTTAAACTTGCATTTTGAAAATTTTTATATGAATTGAACAAGATTTTCCTCAATATCACAAAAATCAAAATCGCATTTTGGTCTAAAACTACAAAATCGCAATAATAAATGCAAGCAATAATTTCTGAATTTACAGTAAGTTTCATAATATTTGGTTGAGGCAAACTAAAGTTAGAGACCGGAAACCAACTTTGTGACATACATATATACAGACGGACAAGGGTAAAACTTAATGCCCCTTCCGCTCAGCAGAGGCATAAAAAGGCTCTGAAGTCTTGTTATGTAAGCTTGTCTTAGGGAGTTGCTTTAATGTTTTGATTCAAAATTACCTCACATCATTTTTATTCAAACATTGATATTTGAATGTTATTAGTCTTGAGTAAAACTTAATGCCCCTTCCGCTCAGCAGAGGCATTCTCTGAAGTCTTGTTATGTCTCGATGAATATAGAGTTAGGGAGCTTTAATGTTTTGCTTTAATGTTTTGATTCAAAATTACCTCACATCATTTTTATTCAAACATTGATATTTGAATGTTATTAGTCTTGAGTTTTTCCTCTGGAACTTACAATCTAGATGCATATAACAGTGGAGAAACTTTACAATTGAAACTTTTCAAAAACCTATCAACTATATCATTTAAATATTCTCATGACTTTGCAATACTTCAATTTAATCTGAATCATACTATATCATTTAAATATTCTCATGACTTTGCAATACTTCAATTTAATCTGAATATAACATCATCTTTCTGTACTGGTTGAGGACCAGTTAACGTCAGTTACCAGTTTCCGTCACCATGCATTTTATGTAATGTTGAGGACCAGTTATGCGTCAGTTACCAGTTTCCGTCACCATGCATTTTATGTAATGACCAGTTAACGTCAGTTACCAGTTTCCGTCACCATGCATTTTATGTAATAACGGAAGCATTGCGAAAATTCGGCATACTGTTAATATTTGCAGACAAACACTATTGCTTCATATTCAAAAGCTTTGGTTTGTTTAATCTGTATAAGAACGGAAGCATTGCGAAAATTCGGCATACTGTTAATATTTGCAAACACTATTGCTTCATATTCAAAAGCTTTGGTTTGTTTAATCTCTTTAAGACAATGACATGTCCAGTGTTTTGTTTTTAGAATACATCATGGGGAAAAAAGCGTGCGGGGACATGACGTAATCACTTTTTAGCGTCATTGATTTTGGGAAACTTGCCGTTTTTAAACAAATAATATATCAAACCTTGATTTAGAATTAAATTTTTTTTCATAAAAACGAAATGAGGTTTAAAATTTGAAAATCGTTTTCTATGCTGCCTTTCAATACAGTGTATTTTGTGTGTCATGTGTAACAATTCATGATCAAATCAGATTTAGCAAAAGGAAGAAAAGATTTAGAATTTATGGACATATAGACTATATGTTTGGTTCATCTGACAAGTAAACTTCTCTTCTAACTACAGAATAGCATATATGACATTAATATTCCTATTAACTATGATTTAGTGCTAAAATTATTAAGTGACGGTAACTGGTCCTGGTAACCATAAAATCTCACGCAAAAATAGGCACACTTGCAAACTGCTTTCAGTCGTTTACAAGACGATTTAAAGTCCGAGACTGTGGTGTTTAACCTTACTTTTGGTAACCCTTTCTGTGTTAAAAGAATATTTTCTGCAGGAGTTCCTTAAAGAAATTTTTTGAAAAAAACTAAGAGTTTATTACAGTAACTGGTACCAGACCAGTATAGCAATTTTCATTGTAAATTGTAGTTTCATAAATATATCATTTATTGCATTATGGAATTCAAATCAACAGGTATGCTATGTGGGTAATTTTTTATCATGAAAACAACATAAAATGTCATATTCTAATCTATCAAGGACCATAACTCCTGAACCCAAAAAGTGAAAATATAAATATTGAACATCCCTTCATTTTGTCATCAGTAACAACATCTGAATATTTGAAAAGCAATTGTGGAATGTTTCATAGATTACTCACAGATTCAACATAAAGTGTTAATGTGTCATTTTCCAATACTTCAAGGACCATAACTCCTGAACAGTGAAAGTAAAAATGGTCAATATCATCCTTGACCTTGGTTTTGTCCATCAGTTATAAAATATTTAAATTTGAAAAGAATTGGTAGAAGGGCCAATAAGTTATTGCATGAACACTGTTGACAGGAGAAACTGTTTACTTCACCATCATAACAACAGGTTTCCTTTGGAAAACATGTTATAATTATTTTAGAATATAGATGTTATTAGACATTAAATTGGTAATTTGCAGGTTTTATAATTTTGAAGACAAAAGTTAAAATCCTTCTCAACATCAACACATATACCACAGGTAAGGAATCAGTAATATACTATTACATGTTTTTGTTATGTTATTGCGTTATTTCAGCATAATGTGTTTTTTCTCCAATGTAAATTCTGGAAGAAAACAATTACACAAACCTAAATATTGCTGTAGATCATGTCGAAGCCGCACCAGAAGTAGTGGAGGAAGCCTCCTGATGGGTGGTGTCCAATACACATAGACATCATTAAGCACATCATCATCACAAGCCAATATATCTTCTAATTCAGTTTCTGTCAATCCTATTTTTGCTGTAAAATGAAAATCCAGATGATTAGATAATTTGATGATTTTGAAATGAAGTTTCTTCCTGGATCATTAAATTACTAGAATTAAAACAAGTTTCCTGAGTAAAGTTCAATTTTCACTCATACTAATTTCTAATACAATAATCTCAAACATTACCTGCAGTTAAATATCCTAAAGTTTTAGACACAAAAGCATATCCATGAAGTGACTCCATTTTCGCAAAGAGACCATTTATAGCTTCCCGTACAGTCTGAAACAGCTGAATGCTTGAAACATCCATATAAGATGTCCACTGGGAAGCTTCTCTGAAACAAAGATTCAGGTACAGAGGAAAAGGACACTGATCAAATGATTTCAAAAGTAACTCTTCCTGTTCTTGTGTCAATTTTCGCTGAATTCTTTCCAACCAGTGATTCAAAATTAATTTCACATCAGTCTTTGGAATAGTTGCTACAGGAATAAAGCCATCAGCGGGAACTCGATTCTGAAAAAGAAAGAACATGCTCTATAATTTGTTCATGTTCTATAATTTTGCATGTATGGTTGAAGACAGCCTCAATATTCTAACACTAATCTTTAAACAAAGGTAATGACATTACAAGTCAACTGCTGCAAAATTTATATGGCACTTAAACAAAATTATATGTATATTTTTTTTCACTGATTTATACTTAACATTTAAAATTTAATACGTTAATTCTGACATCGGACTCAGACTTCTCTTTAACTGACTTTTAATGTGTGTATTGTTATGCGTTTACTTTTCTACATTGGCTAGAGGTATAGGGGAGGTTGAGATCTCATAAACATGTTTAATCCCGCGAGATTTTTGCGCCTGTCCCAAGTCAGGAGCCTCGGGCCTTTGTTAGTCTTGTATTATTTTACTTTTAGTTTCTTGTGTATAATTTGAGTTTAGTATGACGTCCATTATCACTGAACTAGTATATATATTTGTTTAGGGGCCAGCTTAAGGACGCCCGGTGCGGGAATTTCGCTGCATTGAAGACCTATTGGTGACCTTCTGTTGTTGTCTGTTCTGTGGTTGGGTTGTTGTCTCTTTGACACATTCCCCATTTCCATTCTCAATTTTATCATTTTTGTTGCAGATACATGGAATAGTGCATCATTTATCAATGTATCTGTTACAGGCATTTTCTGAAATGAGTTCGTTGACTGTAATGGAAAATCTGTGTTACAGATGAGCAAGGATATGTTTCATTCTGAGTAATAATTTCAAGCATTTTGTAACATGACTTTCAATTTTTTAAGGCCTTCTGTAAAATAATTGAAAAAAATAGTCACTTCATCAAATGGCTGAATCTTACAGGCAGCATTTCAGGGCATACGATCCAGTAGCAAGAACAGATAATAATGCATCCAATATTAAATAATGCTCTGTTTTGAAATGTTTAAAATGAAAAACATTCTAAACACATGGAAAAATCACTGATGTTATGAAATCCGTTAAGTGAAAATGAAAGTATTTGCAATGGAAAACAAACATGCAGTATATTAAGGCAAGCGATACCTACTGAGGTGGCATAAAATTTGAAGCAAATCAAGACTGTTTACTCTTCTATGATCAATAAATTCTTATATGACAGTAATTGGTATTGAGTTTTGATATATGGCAGGAAAAACTGCACAACCATTTTGCACAAAGAATACACTGCAATTTAAAAAACAGATTTTCTATTTCTAGCTAAAAAGTACGCACATGGACCCACATTTTTTTAAGAATGTTGCACATGTATCTAAATTGCCAAAAAAAAAAATTAAAAAGAATTTTTTCTATATGCATTTGTATTAGCAAGATAAATGGGGAATGTGTCTATGGGACACAGATATTGCTCCCGCTTGCATATCATACAGCTATAAAGGGACATAACTGAATAAAAGTAAAAATGACGCTACCCAAATTTGTGATTGATCTTAGTTTTCTAGTAATAAGTATTGTGTATAAGTTTCATAACATTTGGTTGAGTCAAACTAAAGTTAGAGAACGGAAACGAAAAATTCAGCAAAAATTTGTAAAAAGGCATAACTCCAGAACAGTAAAAGTGACGCCACCAAAATTCAAACTCGATCTGTGTTTTGTGGAAATAAGCATTGTGTATAAGTTTCACAACATTTGGTTGAGGCAAACTAAAGTAAGAGAACGGAAACCAATTTTGGGACGTAGGTATGTTCATAAGTACAGACGGACAAGGGTAAAACTTAATGCCCCCTCCTCTACAGCAGGGGCATAAAAATAGTCTACAGCTTTTGGAAACCAGTAATTTTGTGGTTACACCAGAATTTCAAGGCGTTGAACCTTCATCTAGGATGATATATAAATTACCCAGTAAAACTTATTCCTTACATACCTTGAGATTAGGAAATACTTCATACTTTGGTTCTTCTAAGGTTGATATTATAATCTTTACATGAGGATTTACTAGAAGTGGTAGCCATTGCATCCCTCTTGCATTGTATGAAGGATCCAACTGGTCAAGGGAATCCAGTATGATGATTAAAGGATCGTTGATTTTCATTTTATCAGATCCTTTCGTTGCTATTAAGGTCTGTTTGAAAATAAGCTTAACCTCTGTAAAGCTCTGGTAAAAGAATGCAAACGTTGATACTTCACAATCAATATATATATTATTATTTAATTATTACTTACTATGGATTCATTATTATTCATGGGTTACCAATTTTCTGGCATTTAGTGGGTATACAAGATCTACAACTTTAAGTGTTCAACAAAGTTGGCAGACTTTGGCAAAACAACGAAATCAAATACCCACAAAATATTATTTTTTCCCTTATCCATGAAATTTGTTATTCAGAGAATCCAAAGTACTTTCAAAGTGAACGTTTCATCTCCGCATCAAGTAAGTATTCTACTACTAACCTATCAGTGCTTCTAACTACCTCCCTTACTACTTTCAAAGAACTTATTAACTTTTGTAATAAAGCTTCAAAAATAATGGTATTAATTATTTTTGGAGTGTTAAAAATTCTTTAGAGGTTTTAGATAAAATACATGCTTTTGATGGTCCTTTTAATTCTGTTGACAATTATGATTTTTCTACTCTCTACACTACACTTCCACACAATCTTATCTAGAAAAAATTTCATATTTAATTAAATGGTCTTTTGAAAAATCTCATTGCAAATTTATTTGCTGTAACTCCTTTAAAGCCTTTTTTCTGTAATGAAAAAGGAAAGTATGCTAGATACACTTACTGGAAATGTGAAGATATGATTGAAGCTTTAAGTTTTCTCCTGGACAACATATATATACGTTTCGGCGATAACATGTATCGACAGGTAGTAGGTATTCTATGGGCACTAACTGCGCCCCTTTAATAGCAGATTTATTCCTGTATTGCTATGAATCTCAGTTTATGACCAAACTCAGTAAAGAAAGTCATTGTTACATTTGGCTGATACATTCAACAATACCTACCGTTATCTTGATGATATTTTTCGTTAAATAATCCAGAGTTCTCTAAATATATTACCGAAATTTACCCAAAGGAACTTACTTTTACTAAATCTAACATAAACAGCAGTAACTGTCCTTTTCTAGATTTAGACATTTCAATTTTTAAAGGGAAACTCCATACTAAAATTTTCAACAAAAGAGACGATTTTTCATTCCCTATTGTTAACTTTCCTTTTTTAGACAGCGATGTTCCTTTGGCTCCATCATACAGTTTTTATATATCCCTACTCGTTCATTATGCCCGTGTGTAGTGATGTCATAGATTTTAACGAACATAATCAATGCATCACTGGTAAATTATTAAGTCAGGGATTTCATTACCATAAATTACCTAAAACTATTACTAAATTTTTATAGATACAAAGATTAGATTAGTAAATTTGGCTGTGACTGTAGAAAACTTATTAAAACTGTATTTCACATACTAAATTTTACGGTAATATTGTACTAAATGCACGGAAATCACTTTGTGATCCGTGTAAACTCATAGAAAATTAAACAAACTTATTAGGAAAGGTTATCTTACCAATGTTGTAATTAGATCTTTAAATATAGTTAACATTGGCACAGATATTGATTTTGTCATCAGTAAATTAAAACATAACCATTAGTTTGTATTCATTCAAACAGGTTAACTCTTATCTATCCTACTGCCCGTCAATACCTTAATTTTTGGCATTGCACAAAATATCATGTCTTCTTTGATTGTCCATGACGTTTAAATACTAAATCCCTGGGATGTGTTTTAGTTGATTTTAGTCTCTGATGCATGATTTTTTATTATTAATTGTTTTTGGCTTTTAACTAGCTGTCAGTAGTTGCGAGTACTCTCAAATGGTACTTTCTTGTTAATTTGACCTGTTGATACTATTTGTAATGCTTTTTTGTTATTTAATGCTTACTTATTCAGGGTTATATCTCGTCTATATATCATCTTTGATAAGTGTTTGGTATTACTATAAATTTTCACTTCTTTGTACTATGAACAACAAAATTATTTATTTTGTAAAAAATATTTCCATTCTCCATTTAAACTGTATATACCTTACCACAAAATTATTTTCATTTACCTGTGTATATTATTGTATATGGAGGCTTTTTGTTCAAGGTTATTGTTGTTTTTTTGAAATTGTTTAACATCTCACAGCAGTATACTACTGTTGCCTTTATTTATTCACCCCTTATTTTGAGGTAATTTGAATGATGCCAATACTATATGAATTTGTAATTTTTACCTGTTTTGAAAATTGTATATTTCATAACAATTTTTATTTCATTTTTCATATATGTGTGTTTGTTTGATATTTCGTAATTGTTTGTTATATTTCATTGTATTTCATGAGGGCCTCAGGAAGATTAGTTTTATAACTAACTGTGTAACCCTCTTTAAATAAAGAATTATTATTATTATTATTATTATTATTATTATTATTATTATTATTATTAAAGAATTATTATTATTATTATTTTATTGATTTTGTATTTACATTGTATCATAGATCAAATTTATTCGTTCAGTGTATGTTCACTAGTGTTAATATGTCTTTTCGATTGAGTTAAGCCATTTCAATTGATATTTTATTGTGTGTCTTTCTATGTTGTGATGTTACACTATTGCTTCAGATAAGGGTGAAGGTTGGTACCTATTAAAACGTTTAAACCAGCTGCATTTGTTTTCATTTGTCCTAAGTCAGGAATCTGATGTTCAGTAATTGTCGTTTGTTGAATCAGATGTGGTTCATAAGTGTTTCTGGTTTCTTGTTTTTTATACAGATTAGACCATTGGTTTTCCCATTTGAATGGTTTTACACTAGTAATTTTTGGGGCCCTTTATAGCTTGCTGTTCGGTGTGAGCCAAGACTCCGTGTTGAAGACTGTACTTTGACCTATAATGGTTTACTTTTACAAATTGTGACTTGGATGGAGAGTTGTCTCATTGGCATTCATACCACATCTTCCTATATCAATTCAATAAAGTTAAGTTTAAGACTGCTATTTTTTTGTATAGAATCATTATTTTCATGAAATATTTAGTTGTCAACTTTCTTATCTCAAAAATAGGTCTCCTTCTAATTTATACTTTTTATTCAGAGATTTACTGAGCCCCCTCATGGGGATGTCCCAGTAATCACAAATTTTTTGCTAATATAATCACATAATCATTAATTATTTTTTTAAATAAGATAATCAAATAATCAAAATTAGTCCTAAAATATCAAATAATCAAATAGTCATGAAATATTTGGTCTGGTAATAAAAAAATCACTATGAAAATGGCCAAGTAATCACAT